>JAAOAL010000041.1:0-606104 GCA_013186775.1 Fusarium dlaminii | reverse complement strand
GGCAGAACAAAGTAACTGATGCAACAAAAGCATGAGTGAAGAATTTCGTAAGAGTATAGATAATAAATGCCATCATCGTGCATGAGTTCAGATGAAAAGCAAAATCAAAAGATACTCTAGATACTGTACATGAAACGCGGAACCGTTCGGCGCGTGGCAGCCCAAAGATGATAGACAAATCGGCCGGAAACAGGCAAGGAATCCCATGCCCCAAGACATTCCTTGGTTTTCCAAACTCAAAAAATGAAAATAATTTTTTTTGCTGAAATTATCATTGTCGCGGAGTGATTCGCCTCTTCTTGGCGACGAAAGAACTTGTTGTAATATCAGCCCATGCTCCGATTCCGCAGAGTCCTTGAACATCTTGGACAAAGGTGTAGCTGTAGCTGAATAGGCTATCGCTGCCGACGGACATTTCACAAGCACGGTCGCGCACCACGTGCGAGCCGGGACTGGCAAGCGAGCCTGAAGGCCGGGTATCCTGGAGTTCCAGGCGGAGCAGCTCGGATGCCGTGAGATCGGCGACGGAGGCGGACACGGACACGGACGCCGGAGCGGGGCATGTGGTTTCGGAGGCGGCGGAGCATGTGCCAACAGTGGTCCAGCCGCTCATCGAGAAGTCGTCGGCTTCAGAAGGGGGTGTTCTGATAGCCGCGGTGCGCTCGAGAACCATGGATGTAGACATATCTATGGTGGGAGGAGAAGGGTGTAGATAATCATCCATGTCCATGACTTGGCCGTAAAAGTCGAAGATGGAAGAACTGCGGTCTTCAAGAAGTATGGACGATGAGAGGGACATGGAAGAGTCCGAATTGCTTTCATGTTTATCAGAAAGAGTCATGCTGGTCATGTTGATGAGCCCAATAATCTAGTTGAGGGATGCACAATGCGTAAGAACCTCTCAGGTATATGTCCGTCAGATGTGGTGTAATGTTGTTCCAAATCAAGCGACAAGATAGACGTCGTGATACTCAGTAATGCTTAGCTACTAATATTAGCGTATTCGCCAAAGGCGAAGTGCCGGGCAGCACAAGCGTTGACTATATTTCGATGGCTTGGTTGTCTCGCTGTGAAATATTCTGGAAACAAAACACCGACCCGAGGAGGTGGGTGAGGCCAGAGCTTTTGAACTCATGAACCCCTTAGCCCAACACCATAAACCATTGACTGCATGAGCCTATGATCCAGCCCTTTTCATTCGTCAATCGTGCCGAACGCCATGGACGGTGCGTTGGCAGTGCCCCTTGCTTGGTGCACTTCTGACGCGGTCTCGATCAGACAGCCTCAAGAATACGGTACGTGGGGAACGAGTGCTATTTGCATAGTGGCATATACTAAAATCTATGTATCTTTGGTATCGTCTTCTCTTGAAAGTGGTGCCATTGCTGCATGGCAGAGCCTCCTCTAACCCTTTTCGCATTAGACATGAACTACTGCTTACCTGTCAAAGCCAACCGCCTCATTCTCTTTTGACGCCCTGCTAGAGAGGAGTTCTATTTTGGGGAAAGAGGAATTTACTCCTTTTATGTCTGACTCTATGACCATGCAGAGATAGGTATATCTAGAGCCCAGTGTGGCTGGCACTGGCACAGTTTCTACTCCGATTATGCTAGTAACTAAACTACAGCTGCTTTTCGAGATCTCCAAGTCTCTCTCATTTAACTGGTAACTGGTGCATTGGTCTCATCAAAGTCTGCGTGTGATACTTGTTCTCCCTGGCATGGCTATATAAGATGATTGGCTGATAAAGAATGTCCTTGGAGGCTCTCGAAACCTCACTTCTAACTATGAATCACTCTCTGGCTCTCACACACACATAATACTCATGCGACTTCGCTCTGTTTCGAGTATTCGGAGGCAAGTGGCTCTTCGTTGGTGGCATTAAGCCCACAGCTTGAAAGCACCAGTGTCTCTAAACTGTATAGCATAGGTCTGAAACTCGGTATCCCGCCATGCGCAATAGTCTGGATATTGTAAATATTGATAGACCTCCAATAGACCTAGGTTTGAGAGTCTAAGCAACTGTACTACTGATTGAAGTGTTTTGCCAACTTTGAGGTATTAGTATCTGAGTTACCATTCCCCCCTCCTGTTCATATCCGTGCTCAGAAAACCGTTTTTTTATTGTACTTCGTTGGTTCTATAAAGGGAGACTGCCTGAACGTAGACTTGAGCTCCCTTGTGCATACTAATGAGTGTTCAAAAGAATTGCTGTGCAGCCACGAAATTAGGTTGCATCCTGCTAATTGCGAGTTCTTGCATGAAATATACTAATTCGCTGTCATCGCTGAAGGCCAACTTGTATGACTTGAGTGATCGTGCGGCACAGTTCCTGTGACTGCTGCCTGCTGATGCTTGTCTTGAGGCTTGTCGAATATGGAGCAATTGTGATCAATGTTGGAAAAGCGAATGCGGGATATGTGAAGAAGAAAGATGGAAATTGTTATCATAGGTAAAAACAAGACAGTTCCTATACACAGCAAGCTCCTCCCGTGAGCCAAAATGCAGGTAACGTTTCCTAAGTAGGTAGATATGCTTCCGTGCTAAGTTAAGTATGCATCTGCTGTTTGTGAGCGGTATCAATAAGAAGGGCTAGTAGCATTTTCACATGTTATCGTTATCCCAACAACTTTGGATGAAGTGTTCAAGTCGCGCTAATATCCGTAACGGCTGAGCCAAACTGAAAATTGCGTTCTCTTCTCTAAGCCTCCAGTGTAGCGGCCATGCTCCCCTTTCGTCGTAAGCCGGGGGCTTTAAACTTCCTGACCACCTGATATGACCTGTCGAGCTCATTCTCGACAGCACACCTGATTCTTAGGGCGGCCACGGCAGGCCACACGCTCCTCTCGCCTCTGAGAACCCAGTAGTTGAGGGTCTCTCGTGTCGGAGTTTCTAGTAATCGCACAAAGTCCCCTGCTGTCACTTCGGGCACGAGAACCATGGAGGCAGCCGGGACTTGTTCATCAACCAGGAAGCGGCGGATACCGGTTGGCAGGAGATTTAGTGTGTCCAGCTGACTTAGGCGGTGCCTTATCTCCAGCCCTACCATGCGTACGAGAAAGGCAGATATCTGTGTTGTCTTGCTCCGTGACTCTACTAAAGATGGACCATGCATATCAGACTGAATAAAGGGAATGAGATAGGGTCGAGCTTGGCTAACAATGAAATGATTGACGTTGAATAACTCAGCAATACGTCGTAAAGGTGAGTCTCGATCGGAGTAGGATGTGTGAGTCCAATGTCGAAAGTCAATTGTGTTAGCGGGTGCCCACGGTACAATGTTGCCGTGGGCGTCCTTGCAGAGCATAGTCGTCTTGCGGTGGCCATAGAGAGAGGGCGATGAGGCATTCGACGCTACAGCAGCGGTCCAGATCAACTAAGGCGAGTCAGCAGGCTTCATGAAAAGCCAATGTTTCAAGAACATACCACATTAGGCGCAGTCAGATAGTTGAGGAGCGTCGGTACACCCCCCTGGCCCTCCGTCGCAACAGTTATGTTCAGCACCCTCTTGCTACGGTTATAGGCCTCTTCGAAAGTCAAATCACCAACATTGGCCCTCACACACTCCTCCAAAACAGTCACGTCAAGAAAGTACCCTTCTTTGGAGAAACGCCTAATCCTCCGCAATAGAGTTTCCCACCGTGACCTGAAGGCCTGAGCCGTTGAGGTTTCCCCGTTCTCATGACCATTCTTGGAAGCAAATGCCGAGAGGTCAATACCATCGCCACTCAAAACAGCCGGTAGCTCATCTTCTGTATGAATAGCGACCAGAGCCGCGATCAAGGCGCCTGTAGCCGTTCCCGTAATGATGCGCGGGAGTAAACCACGCAGAAAGAGAGCCTTCACAACGCCCAGATGGCACATGCCAAATATCGCACCACCTTGAAGGACGAGTGTACTCCTCCCAAAAGCCTGTCTTGTATCGTGGATACAGTCCAGTTTCATCTGCGTCGTCAAGGATGGCCCCGTGCCATGTATAGCCGACGGAGTTGTAGGCAGGGCGCGAATATCTTCCACTGCCTCAGCAATCTGGGTGATGTACTCTTCTATAAGATACTTGGTTCCGGCAAATGATCGATTGTAGAGTTTGGGTGAGGTGATGTTCCCGAGGTTTCGAACAAGGCCGGATCTTAACAGGTTGACGAGCTGCTGAAAGTTTCCGTCTTCCCGCGCGGTCGCGAGAGAGTCTAGGCGTTCTGCAATGAGTCTCCAGTCGTAATACTTAGAAGCTGGATTGTTCCTCCTGTAAACTTGTTAGCGTAACGCTTCTAAGTAGACATGACATTTTGTAAGCAGACTTGCCACAGATCAAGGCCCAGGAGGTTATCCAGGTGTAGCGCGGCCTCCTCCCAGTCCTCAAAGGCCTCGGCGGTTCTCAACAGATCCAGCCATAGTTCAACTGGGCTTTTGCGCGCGTACCAGCTCCGCAGCTTCTGCAACGACATAGTTAGGAACGACAACGTCGCGTATCACGAATAGGAGGAACAGAGAGTTTACCCTCTGCCAGAAGCTGGCCACATCCACGACGACACCCCATACGGTGACTACCACCCCCATTGCGCGTTACCGAGGGCCGATCACAAGCACAAGCACCATTTGCGAAGTGTCGTGTTTTGCGAGCGTTTAGCGACGAGATGGCACGCACCCAGTGTAACTTGGGAATATGTCATAAACGCTAGAGACCGCATGCAGAACCGGTGAGGGGGCTTCTTAGGGTGTTTAGGTTTGTCGATCAGAAAATCGAGATATTATTTTATAGGACATGCAAGATAGGTTGGTGTTGAGTTTCGTAGAGCTCCCCGCAGCTGTTCAACAAAGTACCTCCAGCAAGGTAAGGTAATGCTTGACGCTAAATCGGCATGTGATTGCCAATGAGATCACCAGTTTTTGAGACATGGAATCTCGGAGATTGAGCCACACTCACATGCACATGTATGGCTAGTACCTATTCATCATCAGTGTCGCACGAACAATTTTTTGTGACAAAGTGGTTTATTTGTAATATCGCGGCTTGTTGTATTGGCGAAGGATTCACACAAGGTATTCAGTAAAGATGTGGCTTTGCTGTTATTGCCCCGAAAAGTCTAAAATATAATACAAAAACAACCAATTTCTGCAATACTATGTCTTGGAGACAGTTTGATATAATCATATTATGCAGCAATGGTCTCCTTTGCTCACCATGCAAATACCCATCCCATTGTCTCTGAAACTCCAAAGATGTCCATTTTAGTCGTCATCATCATCGATGACATTTCTCCTGCGGGATCTTCCTGCCACTTTTTCGACTTCGCTGAGATCATCTTCGTCCTCACTGCGATCCCTTGTCCTCTGACGTTTGGAGCGAGGCTTCTCCTCTTCGTCGTCATCGGGAAAATCATCTTCGTCGTCATCATCGCCTCCGCTTTCCACTTCTTCGTCGTCACTATTGACAATGAAGCCATCGTCGAGGGAGTAGCCTTCATGCCGACCAACAGCATGCTCAAGCTCCTCGTCTGATTCCTCATCTCTTCGCCTTCTAGGTTTGCCCGACCCAGGTGCGCCGCGCTTGCGAGAGCCTGCCGCGCCTCGGCGCCCACCTTCAAGGTCCCCAATAGACAGTCCTCCTCGTGATCGGCCATACCCACCATCCATCTTGGCAGCAGCATTCTCGCGTCGCCTCTGTGCCTTCATTCTTTCCTTCTCAGCCAATTCGGCCTGCTTCTTCTGGAGTTCGGGGTCGACAGTAGTTTGGATGATCATGTCAGTTGCATTCGCAGGCTTGCTGGCGACAGCCATCCTCTCAGCTAGGAGAGTCAGCGCGTCGTCTCCAACAGCTTTGTTGGGTCGAACATTGTATTGCTCTGTGATATGCCCAACCGTCATGAGGATGTTGCTGTGCAACTCAGCGGCAGCAGCGTAGTAGTGACCATCATTGACCTCATTGTAGGGCTTGTCTGGTGGTGGGGCGAGCGCCTTTCTCTGGATCTCATAGTGCTCTCCGCCCACGGAGATGGTCACTGATCCGTCGCTCCAGTGAAAGATGTTTGTGTTACTCTTGAATTCGCCGGTGCTGTGATCTTTTCGTACTCGAGCGACATGCTTAGGATGTTCAGCTTTAGCATTTGCCAGGTCGAATTCTGTCGGTTCAAACGTCTCGGGATCGTACACTTCAGGCATTATCTTCATGAACTTGGGGACCCGTAGAATTCGAAGCTATACCGTCAAAGTCAGCGCCAAGGGGCTTCTCAAAGCAAGTAAAAAAGCATACCGCGCCATCTTTAGGCTTCGGAATCCGATGTCGATAGGTTTCGACGTTTTGAATAGCTCGTTCTTTTGTCTGGACTTGTGTCTGGTCGTCGTCATCGTTGCGATACCGCGCGTAGCTGTCCCCTTCTGGATCTGAAGCAAGTTCATCATCCTCATGGACAGGCTCCTTGGTAGGTACGACATCATCGTCGCCATCATCATCACCGAAGAGGTCGTCGCCGCCCTCGTCGACTGAGTCAATTGGGTCTTCTATATCGGACATGTTGTAGGTTCTTTGTGGTGACGGAGAGTGAATTAAAACAATGGAAGGGAACAGTGAAAGAAGCGGTTGGTTTGCGCGCAAAGTGAGCCTTGTAGTCGCGCCTTACTTTCAGCGACCGTGGATCCGTTTAGCTGATTGTGGCTCTAGGCCTGAGGTTGGGAGGTAGGTGCACCAGCCACTGCAATATTCGTTTTGTTGATATTCACAGCCACAATCTGTGCCACACATAAACAGATGGCAACCCAAAGTTCTTCTGCCTCAAGTTAGTGGAGACGAGAACGAAGGAACAAGTGTGCTGCAGCGTCAGGAGTTTTGAGATGAGGAAAAGGGTGGCAGAGAAATGGCAGGAGTGTCAAGATGGTCCCCTTCGAATGCTCTGAAACAGGCATGGCGCGCTTCAGGTGACAAACAGAGCCAGTCGCGTGAGACGAGTAGGGAGGCTTCTGGAGCCGGGATGCGATGGATGCGATGGATGCGATGCACTAGCGTGAGGCCCCGTTGTGGCGCTCATCCGCTAAAGCTACGGGGTACTTAGCCGCTATTCATCAACCTGGGAAGCCCAAGCCCCGACACCGACACCTCAAAAACCCCCTTTCTCAAACCGACTCCAGCTGCTGATATCGGATTTGATCTGATATTGATCCTGACAACAACACGCAGTCTCAGTCAGGCCGAAGACAATACCAACGACCGCTCAAGTCACCGAACACACCCTAATACCGACTCGAGCGCGTTCTCCCTCTATTTGGGAAGCCCTCGTGGAATCCTTCTCAGGTGCCTTTGCTCACGATTTCACCCCGCCTTTCTGTCAACCATGTCGAACCTCTTTTCTGGCATGTGAGTATATGTTTTCATTCTTCAGTATCATCTCAATTTGTCTTTGCTCGTCATTGGATCCTCATTGTCAGCATCACTTCTGTGTGGCTTGTCTCCGGGTTCTGCCACTGTTCTTGTCATGTCTTCATCATGAATCCTAAAAGAGCCTCTTGTAGAGGTAAAATATCTATATCCACCAGCCACGACCCTCTACTCCTATGCGAGTGCAACATTGCAAATTCTTCATTTCGGATATACTCGAACCTGAAGCCAATACCCTTGCGCACTCCTTGTCGCAGTGCGGGACAACTACCGAGAGACTGAAGGCCAACTGTACACAGACTCTCACCATGTGGTCCCCTGGTACACTAGTACTTCGTTCAGGACATGTTCATGAGCTGAAAACATTCATGTCTTTGAGCCTCTGAAGACGTTGCTTTAGGATCCCTTACGAGAAACTGATCACTCTCAAAACCCTCGTCATGATGGGCATTCTCTGGTAGTGCCTACTGCACATCATGGATATTTCCTCACTCATATATATCATCCTTACCTACTTACCTTTCCTATCATCATTCCTCTCTCCCTTGCAAGGGCGCCACGCATGGCGCTTTTCTGCGGCTGCCATGGGCGGACCTGCCAGTGTTTCAACCATGTGTGCCATTTCAAGCATAGTGTGCTGTCACATCCATGGATAGGTGCTCTCCTACCTAGGTACCTTACCTGTACCTGTGCTTACTTGAAGTGACTTTTTGTTCCTTCCTCAACTTGGTCCTATTTCGATAGCATCCATTTCATTACATTTGTTAACATAACATCACCAGTAACGCTCGATTCCGAGGTGGCTCAGCTAAGCCTTCTTCTGGCCCTCAAAAGAGCCCAACTGGTTCTACTGCCAGTCAGCCTCCCCCGCCAGAGCTGCCTACTCAAGGGAGCCAGTCTTCCTCAGCCAGTCTAGCTCCCAAGGTCCCCCCTCTGCCTAACTCTCCTTCACTCGCCCAGACCATTGGCATGGATGACTCCAGCGGCGTCATGAGCGGTGACGAACTAATCTCTTCCTATCATCTTCCTCGACCTCTCCCTCTGTGGCTCAATGCCCAATATGCTAAGCACATAGTAAAGGGTAATTTCATGACACTGAGTGCCCGACCCAAGACGGTCGAGCAAGGCGAGTGGATTGCACACCAGGGTAAGAATGAAACTTTGATATCACAACGAGTTCCTACGGGCCCTAACGCCGTTCAGTTGTTGAGCATTACCGCAACCTGTGGAATTTTGTTAGAGTTCTCCACGAAAAGGAGGATGATGGTACATCTATCTGCAACTCTACCAGCTGCCCACGCATGTCTGCTGGAGCGTGAGTGATGAACACTCTTATCAGACCATACATTCACTTACGCTCACTAGTAACCACTCCTTTACTTGGCTCAACCGTAACAGGGAGCCTGTTGAGCTTCCCGCTTATGAGTACATGACTCTTATGCAGCGATGGATTTCTGGTAAAATCGACGACACCAACATCTTCCCAACTGACCCTTCTGGTGTCTCGTACGCCCACAACCCCTCCATCACCACCACACCTTTGTCCCAACTCTCGAACCCCGGCGAGCCTGAGTACATCGGAAAGCGATCAGGCTTCCCTGATAAGTTCGTCGATATCTGCCAGATGATTTTCCGACAAATGTTCCGAGTCTATGCTCATCTCTACTGGGCTCATTTCACCGAGCCATTTTACCATCTCAACCTCGAGAAGCAGCTCAACAGTTGTTTCTCACACTTCGTCCTGACGGCTACGGCTCTGGATATGCTCAAGCCCGCTGAGCTGGAGCCCATGCAGCCTCTGATCGATCTTTGGGCCGCCAACGGAACTTTTCCTCCCGAGTCCAAGGCATATGAGTATGCCAACATCCGCGCCGGCGAGCGTCTTCTGCAGCTTTCCAATGTCCCCCAATAAGCATGGACTAGTACCGGTGTAGCGTAACACGAAAGGCGGAGAAGATGGGGTATTGATCCTGTGGATCGACTCCCATGTACACAATCTGGAGGGCCTGTATCCAGCCTGGAGTCGGAAGGTTGATAAACTAGGCAGCTTAAATGGGACGGCATGATAAAGCATATTCTTGCAGTAGCAAAAGAGCTGCAGACTGGAGTTCGGGGGCCACGACTTAGAGCTTCGAGGGGAGCTTGACTATGAAGGGGACACACGGCTGGTGGTAGACATACGAACTAGGAACTTTGACCTATCGATGTGAGGCTTGTTTCTAGGTCCCCAAACACAAATAGATTTCGAAAACTGAAGCGACATAGTGTAGAAAATCACGAATGTGACCCATCCTGTCAAATGATAGACTCCTGCTCTCAGATTACTCGATCCATACCCCGGCTAACCGATATCTCGTCCCGTTATGCCTTTCAGTCATTCTTCGGTCCCTTGTTGCACTGCGCGCTTACCTCGCTGATTTTGTATTCCACAATGACTGGCCGATCTTGCTCGATAACGAACCTGCCCGAGCCAACATACAACTTATCCTGCAGAAGTTTCAACCCAGGGGCATCAGTCTCGAACCTAATCTGCACAACTGACATCGTCAGTATCAAGTCCAGAGTTGTCCCACAACAGCTCAAAACAATGTGGGCAGGATGGCGGCTCAGCGTCAGGTCGACAACCATGTCATGGAATCCGGTAACTCACATGCATTTCCAAAACCAGTCGTCGTGGCATTCGTATCTCCTCGAATCACTTTCCCCTCATCTCCCGCCATGTTGACGACTCCATTGTAGCTAAAACGCAACAGGGAGCCAGAAGTATCACGCGCAACACTTGTTACTTCAAGCTTGACCCATTGACCATCAGGATCACGCCGAATAAAGTCGCTGCCATGGATGAACGTCGCCTCTAGAGGAAGCTCATATCCCGGCTCAGAGACGAGAGTACCCGCCTTGGGGAGAAAGGGGATGTTGAGGAGGTTAGAGGTGATAACGAGAGGATCATTTATGGCGATCTATCATCCAAAGAATTAGTGATACGTGAATCCATTCGGAATGGGAGTAAATCGCTGGGCAGAGAAACACGGTGCTTGTAGGGTTTAAAGGCACAGGCTTTAGGCTGGAGACAAAGCCACAGTGATATATACAAAAGGCGAAGAAAACTACAGTCCCAACATACTTGAGCTGTGAAGGCAGGAATGAGTATAGGGAAGTTCGTCAACTTCATATCGAAAGATGTTCGACTGAATGTCGAGTCTCATTCTTGTTCTAAAAAATAAAATAAAAACAAGCTAAGCAGCTGCTAAATAGGCGTTTCTATCTCACTGCTTCGGATCCAGTCCTGAAAACAAGAATGGGCGTAGATGCATACGACTTAGTGTGTGTGCAAATGCATCCCCATCTCGTATTATATCTGCATTCTCCGAGGCCACAACAGAGGAGTTTGCACGCAACGGCGATACACTGGGCGAAGCGTGTGCGAGCATCAGCATCTGAACCATGACACACATTGTGCTATTGTTGCCCTTGTGATAGGAGCATCTACCGAAGCGGATTTTCTAGTCAATTACGAGATCTCTTGTTGTGTGACTGGTGGACAGAGCTGATATGGGTGCTTACAAGAGGCGACGATTCGAGTGACGCAGGCCGTCCCAGACTGTGGAGGTCCTTGCGGGACCAAGGTACAGAGATCTAATGATAAGGGTACATATATGAGCTGGGAGCTATTTCCTTGACAGGCAGAGATACATAAATCCGTTCTCGATAATGTAATATCAGAACCTATCGCCAATGACGAAGCACAAGGCCCCGTGGTATCAATAGCGATTCGTGGGAACGAAACTGAGGACATGGCACATAACGCTCGCAGACGATTTGGCTGACGATAACTTGAAAAGCCACCAACAAGGGTGATGTGTGTCCGAGGCACCAGTTACCAGTGTAACGATGTTCACGACACAATGACACCGCGAGCCCATTTGTTAGGTACGGTCAGGCTGCTTTCACAATGCACTCGCCAGAACCTAGCATGACTGAACTGTCGATGTGATTCTGGTTCATGATGGCGGCGTGGTGCTGTGTTTGTGCATTGGATATCTACACCAGAAGTTCTTGATACCGCGGGCCGGAATGCATCTCCGCCAACTCCTCTTAGCCATATGTACCACCAGCTTCGTATGAAAAAGAAGATCGAGATGTATTACCCGCCAGTTATTTTAAGCACTGAGCATTGCGAAGGCTAATAGTGTATTTGAGGTCCTGTTGGCGCAGTCCGTTTATACATTCTGGAACCGATGTCCCTTTTGCCCGGATAACTCCGGTGTTGTCCATTGATTTCCGTAACCGTGCATTCCAGACCGCATGCATAGTCATAAGGCAAGATACTGTCGTAGAGAGCTGTTGGATATTGGAACTGTCATCCGTTTCAACCCGTCATGGCCCGCTGCCCGGGTACCCCCC
Organism: Fusarium dlaminii; assembly: GCA_013186775.1. Classification (NCBI taxonomy): domain Eukaryota; kingdom Fungi; phylum Ascomycota; class Sordariomycetes; order Hypocreales; family Nectriaceae; genus Fusarium; species Fusarium dlaminii. The sequence goes on along the minus strand of JAAOAL010000041.1, from coordinate 594,331 downwards.
GCTTCCTTCTGTCAAAACCTTGTAGGCCCAGCCTTTTGTCTAAGCCACCTGTTTCAGAAACATATCCGCTCATGAGATCAAGTGGCTGACAGGTCCTTTCTCAGCTGCCAGGGCCGTGTCCGGGATGCAGCAAAAATCACCAGGTTTCTCTCTACCATGATCACCGTTGGACCTTCTCTGGATAGGAAAAAGAAACGATTGTCCCATTGTATATCTGGATCCAAGGTCAAGTACACTTAAGCTCAAGTCCTGGTATTTCTTTGTCTTCATGTGCTTGACGATGCTCGAGGTATCAGATCTTGGTTAGTTGACCGGGCAGAGTGTCCGACGTGATGTTCGTGATGCTACCCAGAAGGCGCAGCTATCAAGTACTCTTGACGATACTTAAATAACTCCTGATAGCGATGGTGATCTACTGGCCGACCCCAGTGTCAGACGCTAAAAGTAGTCAACAATCGCTATACAAGATGTGTGACTCTATCTAAAACAGCAAAGTGGATGATATCATGGATCGTAGTTTTACGAATTTGGCTTCCATGCTTGACTAATGCATACTGCCGTGTTCGAGAAGTAAGGTTTCATGAATAGCTTGGATACCAGTTGCTATCAATGCCTTCACTTCAAAGTATTCGGTATGTTGATATGCAAATGATACCCCAGCTTCGCAAAATACACTTGATTGGGGTCCAAATTGCACTTGCAAAACAAGACTAGTCTATATAAAGACAACTCGGTCTGTTTCGTCCTCCAGAAGGCAACGTGAGATTCCTTGTTCTAAGATGTCATGGGCGTCATTGCAGCTTGTCGGCTGCGACATACCTGTCCCACGTTAACATTTCTGGGTTACCAAGTTGTATTGTCGGCGAATCTTTATCCTGGAATGCCGCATGTGACAACTTTTAATTCCTTGGGTGAGATTGTGGTGTGGACAATTTCATCATGCTGATGTCCGTGAGTGTTTCAGATATCGAATACTAAAGCGCGGGGGTTATAGACACAGGGCAACTCTGTCTCCTGGATTCCCAGCCGCAGCCTCGTGATATGACATGATACTTGTCGAGGCTGACGCTGTCAAGAGCTGGAACCCTTGCTCAGAAACAGCAAAATCCAGAACGGTGGATCGTTATGCTGGAAATCTCTTCGCATACGATGAACGTGGACCCAAACTCGGACAGGGATCCAGACCGCATGTTCGGGAGATACCCTACGCCACTTGATAACTGAAAGAGAGGTAACCAGCTAGTGTTCCAAGCTCTTCTGCTGCGTGCTGGCGGAATTCCTTGAGTGTGCAGATTGACTCTAGGCCGTAGTAAAGTTATCAGCGCAACCGGGTCACCCTCGGTCAGAATGAGCCCTGCATGATGATATGTAAAGGTGGAACAGAAAGAGACACAAAGGACAACGCGATATCAAAGATTAAAGTCTAGCACTAGCAAGACCTGCACTGCTGTTCCTGTTCTAGGAAGAGTGTCATGTAGAAGGCTGCGTCACGAATAATCCCCAGGATATCTCCCGGTTGTCTTTCATACCGGATACAGAACGAATATGATCCAGTATTGGAATCAACATTGCGTTAGATCAGGGGAACCGAAAAGCATGTGCCTCTGAAACCGAAATGACTGAATTAGAGAGGTTCTGCGTTGTCGTGGGGGCTAGAGTGAGTGTCCGAGAATCGCAGCCTCTCTTCGAGTCATAATGGCGGTATCCCTATGCTCACCAATGGGATATGCTGAGGCAGTTGGGCAACGACTTTGGGCGGCCTTCATATCGGATTCACATCGGCATTGGTGAGCAATGCCACTGATGCTGCGATGAGGAGGCCATTCAGAATTGTAGCAGGCCCTGTCTCGTTGAACCCGTTTGTCTCAAAAGGTGATGAGGCTCTCGATCTGACCAAAACGTACATCTCTGTAGCCATGCATGGGGTTCAAAGTTCTGAATCGTCAAGGATACGCTGCATAGCCCACTTGGGTTATGGACGACCAGAACTGGCTAAACTGCATGCACGAAGCGCAGGCCTGATTACCTGGACAAGCAGTTTAGGAATGGAGCAGGCCGAGCAGGCCTGCCTTCTGGGCGAATGAAGCCCCAAAACCCGCTCGCCCTATTTAAATGATTGGATGTCGTGACAGATTGGGCAGTTTTGAAAAGCGCTGGCTGTTTACCCAACTTGACCCTCCCGGAAAAAGATCCGGAGATCCATGGTAGCAGCAAAAATGCTCGCACACTTGATCATTAAGTGATAAGATTGTACTTGGAAAAGCAGATGAGACTTGAAATGACATTTGCATGCCTTTTCATCAGCATAAAACACAAGCCTGTGTTCATGATGCAACCATCGAGATTCAGGAAGCATTCCAGATAGATAGTCTTTCGTTCTAGGGTCCAGTGTGTGATGTGATATTTTCCGTTACGCGAGAAGGGTCCCGGATTTGAAGCATGGACCCAGGTGCATACCAAGCACGAGGTGTTTGGACCATAGATCAGTCGAAGCCATGACGCTAGACCATCTGGTATCTGTCAAAGAGCAAGTCAGCAGGGTATAGAAAAGCAAGGTGCCTAACATTTTCCTGGTCGGCTAGGGAGAGGACGCGCACGCGTAACACACCGACAAAACAAAGTGCTCAGAAGAGAAGCACCACGAGCGGCCCATTATGCGACCGCGAAGCACAGTGGATCCATGATATCAGGCGTATGAGCCTAGTGGCTAGAATTAGGGTTGTAGAGGGCGTGCAGTAGGAGCGTGTGGGAGCTGAGTCGCAGCCGTCTTCCCCAGCCACCCACAGTGACGGAAGCATCGAAGTCTCAGTGCATGATCAAGAGAAGCATCTCTTGGCTGATGAGCTATTGGAGATTCCGCAGGTGAATCGGACGACAACAGAGGCTTGAGACGTGATATCGATGGTGTTCTTGCAGTCAAGAACGGGATTTGTGGTGATTGTGTGGGATGGTCTGCAAACGGCACTCGTTGGGACTTCAAAGTTCCGAGAACTGGTGTCTCAAAAGCCAAAATACCTTATCTTGAGAGGATGATAGAAATCTCTTGCCTGGGCAATCTATTATTCAGAGCTGTCTCGTGATCCTCGGCTCGGTTTCTTCATTGGAAAATGGCTGTTGCTACTTCCGCTTGTCGAGAATAACTAGGGGTCAATCAGAATGGTTTCCCTGAAAATTGACGAGTTTCAGAGAGTGGACAAACACGCGCCAGGATGAAGCCAGTTGAGATATCCATTGTGAGGCGACTCCATTATGCCATGGCGTGTAGTTTTCCACAATTTTAGGACGGCTCAGTGTTCATCGCTAGAACTAAAAAAGAATAGCAGTCCCTGAAGACGCGGTGTCGGACGCGCTGCTCGCGTTTCATATTGTGTTGTCTCCTCTAGTTGTTGCCTTGTGAAATAAAGACTGTCGCGAGCTATTCGTTGAAGACGAACAGGCCATGGACAGCTGCCCATGGCCTTCCAATCCCGTCAGCCGTCGGAACTTGGGAGGGTACGTCAACACGTTCTTACCCCACGACCCAGCAGACTGGTCAATAGGAAGGCAGCCATTAGTGTTAGTGGCTCTCGGCTGATGCAGAAATAAAGCCCAAAGTTCTGAGCACTAGCGTCCGTTTTGGTGCCCAACGTCTTGGAATTTTCCATTGTTAGGTTTGCTGGGCTTTTGTAAACAACCTAAGTGGCCGGGCCGGCCCAGCAGCGCCCGAAGCTAGACCCAATGAGACATTTTGGAGTCGAACTTAGAAGTCGACGCTCCTAAGGAGAGGCTATGATGTCGCAGGTCTGAGTAAGAGTTTCTTACAGTCTTGAAATACGGTACGATGCTTCCTTGTTAGAGGTGCCGATATCAGCCTGGGGAGTGCCAAATTTAGCACATGGCTTCCCGCCATTAGACCCAGTCCTATCCGCTGCCTGTCTACAGGGTTGAGATCGCTTTACAGACTCCCTGGCATAATGGTCTTATTGCTTTTTCCTTCAGCGGTTCGAAAGCATGTTCTCTGTCTTCCTTCATTGCTCATTGTCGCTCCCGGCAGTACATAAACATATTCCCCCATGTTTCTTAATCCTTGTAAGATCATAGTCAGCCTTCAGCCATGACACCACTCAGGTGTAGCTACTGGCTCTCAAGAAGCGTGGGGTTACTGGGATAGTGACAAGGTTTTCCAGTCTAGACATTTGAAGAAGAAGAAGATCACAAAGCATGCATAGAAAAGCCCGAGACGATGGCCTCATCACTCGCGAGAATCGCTCACGACATGAATTGGTAGCGGCCCAAGGGGGAACAGGGCCAAGGCTGGTGTACTGTATGTTACAAAACAGAGCAGCGGTCAAGTGACGACGGCCCATTTCTGGAGCTAACAGCAACATACGCCGCTGCTAATTGTTCACACGGGCTCCATGGCTGACAAGTAAGAACGAATAGCATTCACGGTAATCCTCCTCTTGGGCCAGGCTTGGATGACACATGAGGAAAATCCCCTGCCTGGTGTGCTAAACTAAGCTCATTTTGTATTGAGAAACGGGAAGTCGGTTCACATCTGGAGATCCGATTGACATCGTGGTGTAGCTGTCACAATCTCTCGCCTTTGCGGAGTTCTGTCCTCCATTCCCATACTGTTACGTATCGTTGGTTTCCACCGCAACGATAATTGATAATGGAGTCGTCGTTACAGATTTGGCTGGGTACATTGAAACCCATCACCGCTACTATGACTGATAGCCGATGGCGGTGATGTCGATGTTGGCAATGGAAGAGATCCGATGAGGGAAGAACCATCGGCATCGCCAGTTTAGTCTAGATATCGCGGCCTGGCCCCGTCTCATCTAGTCTTCAGGCTCTTGCCGTTGAAAGCATCTTCAGCCTGGATGGACCCCAAGTTTGCCTGGTCGATTGAGGCCCCCCAACCCTGACTTGCGCCTCCACACCCAGATAGATCGTCTGCTACGCTGAGTTCTTATTCCCATATCATATTGGATACGGCTCAGACGGCTAAATCGATGAGACGCGTGCTGCTCAGGAAGCTCATTCACTGGCTCATTCGATCATTAATTCATACAATTTCTCTCTCTGATTGATCTGATTTCTCATTCCCCATTACCATGGTCATGCCCCAGTAAAGCGCTTATGAGATCTGTTAGCTAACGGAGCTACTATGTATCATTCGAGCAGATCTTTGAACCTAGACATCTCCAACTGTGCCGAGCAAGACGGGCCAATACAAGGCCCCGGTCTCTGGTGGGTCACGACCATCCATGATCCTCCATCTCGTAGAGGTGCCCTGCCAAACTCGACAAGACCTCTCCATGCCCTGCCATGACCGCGTTGCTACAAATCTGGCATCGCCGGCGTGGTCTAAAATGCGAATGGATGCTTGAGTGTCTGCTCCACAAGAGTATTACCGGCTACTTGCCCCGTCCAAGTACATAATCGAAGATTGTCCTCGCTTTGATCCCAAAGTAGAAGTCTGTTTTCTTCATACATACCCAGTAACTCATCATCTCTGCTCATCGTCCTATCTTATTTATCAGGATTGCAGACTACATCAAGGTCTCAATTACACCATCCACCACACAAAGCTTTATAGTGCACACTTCACACATATTACCTCAAAAACGGCACCATCAAAGTCAACCCTGGACATCATCAGCACCACACAACGCCTAGCCCACACCATCCTAAAGCCTTAGGACATATTGTTGCGCCGGTCTCTCGCTGTTGTAAGTGCTCCTTATTTGGTCATTGTCTATTGCGCCGTGCTAGGCTTCTGCACTGCATTATACTGCATTGCAGATACCGAGAGTGTCCAGTCGCGCGCTTGATTTCCTGTTTCCTTCTGGCTTGTCATTGTTGGTTGTATTCTAGTGAATCGGCCATTACGCTTGTTGCCATTCCCGTCCTTTCCCGTCCTCGCCGTTCGGTTGTCCGGCGTCCCGCACATTCCATTATCTATTATCCCATCTATCGCCAGTCTCTTTTTCACTTCCTCATACCTGGATTCTTCGTATATTCTTCCCATTTTCCTATCTTGGTACATGCCAGGATTCCAAATTTAGTTTACCACTTTATCCCTGGAGGACGATTTCGAGCCGATTGTGCACAAACAATACTCTACGGGAGAAGCTTCGCCTTTAATTTTTGCTGCGCCTGCGCTTCAGCGTTGCGAGAGAAAAGACAAGAGCTTGCAAGCCCATCTCATTCATTATCACCCGTTCCATTCAATTTAGTATCTTGGCCACAAACTGGAGTACCAAAGTACTCGAGAGGTACGAGCCATCCCCCCGATTCTCCCGCCGAACACTGAGTCACACTCTCTGTACCCTTTTCGCATCGGCCTGGCCTGGCACTTAACCCCACCCAAGTACGCAGGGTCGGGCTTTCTGGCTTCCTTCCAGGTTCTCAAAGCCCACCTCACCTCACCTTACACGCCCCTGCCCTGTCCTGCCATTCCTTCCTTCCCTACAAGTGAGGTGAGCTGCTGGATGCTGGGTGGGTGAAAACTTGGCAGGCTGCCAAAAATACACACCCGTACCCGTTTCGTCCTTCACCGCTGCCCACACTATGGTTCGGCCTTGCCCACCAAACATTGTTTGAGTCTCCCGCGCGCAAAGAAAAAAAATGATGATACCTTACCTTGGGTACTCCAGTACCTTATTATTTCGCGCCCCTCCCCCAAATCCCAACCTCTTTTCGCTTCCCTCTGTGCCTCTGTGCTCTTTCACCTTGATATTGATATTGATTCTGAATCTGGGTCCCCTTCTTCAGATTCCACCCTTCCCTTCTTGGCTTCTCTTTCTCTTTGCAGCCTTGCTTCCTTCTTCCACTGTTTCTTTTAAACTTCCCCGCCCTGCTCTCTTACATATACCCACACAAAACCTCACTTAACATACACTCTCTCACTCAATCTCACATCACTACAATGACTTCAACATTTCAAATGCAACAACCCTTTTATCGTCCAGCCTCTCTAACCGTGGATACACAATACGCACAGAAGTACTTCGAAGACGAAGACAACAGTGTATTAGACGACAACATTCTTGAACACAACACAATCGATTCGGGCTTAGAACTATCGCCCCCCATGGCTGACAGTCGTCGAGAGTCCTTTGCTGTCGGCCCTCCTCTCTTCTCACCAAAACAAGAGGACTGGCAATCCGTCGAAATGCAGTCGGTTTCCTCCAACAACCCTTTCTTTGATCAGCATAGCAACAACCCTTTTATGCGCCCCGATCACACTCAGAACAATGGCTTCGCTGCCACTGCCAACTGGTTCGGAAACACCTCCGGCACTTGCACTCCTCTGAATCCCTTCGATGGTGTTCCTGCTGAATATGACGCCAACGCCTCTCTCTTCCACCGACCCATGGCCGGCCCAACACCCTTCACAAACCCTGGGAACATGTTCCCGTCACTTCCCGTCGGCTCCCAGTCCATCCCCACATCTCCCCAGAAAGAGTGGATGACCCCTCAGCAGCCCATTAACAAGAACAAAATGCGCCCTAGCAGCCCCGGTCTCCGCTCTCACAACGAGATGCGCCGCGGCGACGGTATTCGGAAGAAGAATGCTCGCTTTGATATTCCAGCAGAGCGGAACCTCAGCAACATCGACCATCTTATTTCTCAGTCCACCGATGAACAAGAGATCAAGGAGCTCAAGCAGCAGAAGCGACTGCTCCGTAACCGACAAGCAGCGTAAGTCCCGTCCCACTAAATAAACATAAGAGGTTTACATTTCAAGATTTGATGCTAACTATCGTCAGCCTTGACTCGAGACAACGCAAGAAGCAGCATACTGAGCGTCTAGAGGATGAGAAGAAGCAATATACCGCTCTCATGACTGACATGGAGGAAGAGTTGAAGATGCTTCATGCTAGGGTTGAACAACTGGCCCTCGAAAAGCAGGAATGCATCAAGTTCATCGAGACCCAGAGGCTGGACAAAGAGGAGATGATCCGTGTTCACACCAATGAGACTGGTGAATTGAGGAAGAAGATCAGCGTTCTCACGGACCATGTTCAGCGACTTGATAGCGCCGTTCCCGCCACCGGAGACAATGGCTTCTCAAACGGCTTCGATGCCATGGACGCTATGGACGGCTTGGGCATGCCTGGTGCATGGGATGCTTCGAACTTCCTTCACGATTATCCAGAGCCTGAAGTCAAGCAGGAGATGGCTATTGTTCCCACCAAGAAGAACGACAACCCCTTCGTCGAGAGCGAGAAGCCTGCCGCCCAGGGTGGCCTCCTCTTCATGCTCTTCCTCGTTGGTGCCTTCGTCCTCTCGAGCCGCTCGACCCCTGCTATTCCTCGCGTTTCTGAGGATGTCAGGGCCGCCTCGGCCACCATTCTCGACAACGTTCTCAAGGACGCTGGTGTCAACTCTCAGTCAGCCAGCCTGCAAGCTGCCCCCCAACCATCCGGCGCTGCTAATTGGGGTAATACCATCTCCATGAATGACATGGCGATGGATGGTGTTGCACCTTCGATGCTTGGTGAGCTTGGTGACCAGCTGACTCAGCCGACTCAGGAGCAGACCAACGAGCAAATCTTCTCTCTATCAGCTGCTCAGTATAATGGTGTCAACTCCCAAGACTTCCTCCAGAACGCTCCTGAGAGATCATCACCCAGTCAAGGTCGCCGAAATCTAGCCGAAGCACTTGCGACGATGCGAATTCCAAACAAACAAAACGATGCAGCCGAAGTGTACACGCGCTCCCTTCTGTGGGACCAGATTCCCAACGATGTTGTGCGAAACTTCGCGAAAATGGTGTCAGAATGCAACAGCGCGCAAAATGAGCAGCAATGCAACGAATTAAGGACATGAACGAAGACACGAATCAAGAATATAAAAAAAAGTCACGATGACGAATTCACGGCTTAGCCTCGAACGGCTTTGAATTACTTGTTCTCATTTTTCTCTATTTCCTTTCTCTTTTGTTACTTCTTTTCCTTGTAAGTCGGCTATTTTCCTTCCTCTTCGTGGGGGATGAGCTGCCATATACTCGATGTCGCTCTCGCGCACTCCAGACATGTTGCTCACGCACCCAAATGGATGGTTTCTTGTCTTCCTTTTGTCGTTTCTTGTGGATTTCCTATTTCGGGGTCTTTCTGATTTCCTATGGATCGAGCAAGCGAGCGTGCATTGATTTGTTTTTTTGAGTGATTTTCCCAGCGTGGCATCGGTTTTCCTCTCTCGAAATTGGATACCTCTCTTTTGGTAACGGCGAACGGCATGTGGTCGATGTGGACGGATGTTAGCCAGATTGGGTGTGGACACTTGCGGCGAAACAGCAGCCAGCAGGAAGGAGCAGGCAGACTCTATGAAGGCCCAGTCCATGAAGAGTCTTGATATTATCGCGGTGCATGGAGAGGATTTGGAGGCTAAGGATATGGATGGAGATGGAAATTGGCATACGTCTGAAGACGACAATGACTGAAATGGTCTATGATGACGATGATACGAGCTCGTCGATGATCCATTTACTTGTTTGTTTGGAATTAGTTCGATTCATTAAAACAACCTCCGGTTCCAGGTGATCCGGTCAGTTGTACAATATTTTATGGCATGGATAATTATCTGGAATTAGTTTTCACGCGGCGAGCATCAAACAAAGAATATCCATCTCAATAGTTACATTCAGTATTTGTGATGATCATGATGCCGATGTTACCTCGTGAACAGTTATGTCATATCATCGGATATCTGCTTAGGCAGACTTTTATACACTTTGAACGGACTAGGTCCCAAAAGAGGAAGGGGAGCGGGTGTTAATTTTGAAACAAGAATTGATAAAAGATACCAGGTGAGACATGTGCTAGACCGGTCGATAATAGGCTAGAAGATGCAAGTGGTGGGTGTCAGCGCGAGAGGGTGGTTTGTCTTAGACAATGTCTTGCCAATGCGCGGCGCTGGGACGGCACGGGATGCGCACATTAGCTAGATGAGCATGTACATTGTACAGTACCGACGAGTTGACTTGATTTGGCGCGCAAATAAAAATAACAATCAAGGCTTCTAACGAGAGGCTAGGTGGTAGGCCTCATGTTTATGCTGATAGTCTAAACACCGTATATATCGAATCACCGGTTCTGCGCCACTATGGCTTTGCTCTTTGGTATGGGGAATCCTTGAAGTTGCATCTCGCCTGGAAGTTGCCGGGCGTGGCTACATTGCATGGCATTGCATTGCAGGGCGTTGAGCTGAAGGGATAGCTTTAGTTGGGAGTCTTGTGATTATTTCCTTTGTTCCTCGACGCAAGGAACAAACCGGGCTTCTTGGAAAACAAGCCTATCACTGGCCATGCATGAGATAAGAATGCGATGGCCTTAGAGCCTGAGGAGACGAAATGACCAAATTCAAACGCTGAGATTTCAACCACTAATTACAGAGCGACATAGCATTTTCAAATTCATTCACTATTGCTAAGCTCCCTTCTCAATATCACATCTCCGCCTGAAGATAGATGCGTTCACTTTGATCCTATAACAGGCCCGCTATAGCGATGAGCCGTGACAACCTCCGTGCACCCCTCGTCATATAGGCCTCGACCGGGCCGCGTTAACAGGCCGCATGACTAAGACGTCCAATAATAATATGATGCCTTTTAGGCTATCGACGTTGGGCATCAATAATAAACGCCTTGTGGGATTGGTAGGGTTTTGTCACGAGGTCCAAAGTGAGAGAAGAGGGAAAATCCATCGCGAGATGGCGGAGATGGACGATGTACGGCTGCTACACCAATGGTCTTAACCCTAACGATATGTAGAGAACCACTCAGATAATGTGTTGCGATATGTACAACAAGACGCAAGGTGGAAACACCCTGTACTCTATCTATATACTTAAGAATAGTAAGATATCGAGACACAAGCACACACAAACCCCCACAGTCTTATCCACCCAACCGTATCTGGCAAGTATACATATAGGTATGTTGATGTGAGCAAGACGCCCCTAAATCAGTTACATCAATACGGGACAAAAATTGGCTGGTAATCCAAGGGGCGAATCAAAACTATGTGGTTGACTGTCCCATCAACTTCTCCTCCTCCTCCTCCTCCTCCTCCTCGATTGACTTATACGGCATATATGTCGCGGAGATGCACCTCTCAGTCACAGTGGCACATAGCTACAGTTGCACTACTTGCGGTTGCCCTCGCCCGGAGGGTCGTACTTCTCCTTCCAGATCCTAATGCAAGATGTTTGAATCAGCGGTTGTCCATCGAATCGTATGATGCATGATGGGGGATCAAGACCAATCGATAGAACGCCCCCCGTTGCACCAGGTCCTGTGGCTCCCGGGCAAGGCGGAGTCGACGGGAGCCTATCGAAATACAGATCGCCACAACAACACTGGAGGACGATGTGCAGAGGGAGGTTCTGGCCTGTGGACTTACCAAGAGTTCCCTAGTGTCTTATTACCGGCCTTCTCAGCCAGTCGATAATACCGAGCTGCCGCGAACTGTACAGGATATCAGCCTCATGCGATGAGTCAAGCATCATTAAACGTGTAGAAACGGTCAGAGTCGATGGAAGATTATGACAGAATGAGTTGGGCAGCGAGTTGGTTTGGGTGCCGGTATCTCGACAAATCAAGTGCCCCAGGCTCACCGAGAACATCTCTGCAGCCATGGCTTCGATACGGCTCATGTACAGAGTGCTCTTGAACCGGCCAGACAGGCAGTCATGAGTAAATGGCTTCTGGTGTAACATACCTTGTCTTTCTTACACCCGAAGCCTTCGACGTAGCACCAGGCAATCTCGTTCATGGCATCTATCAAATAGTGTCAGACCTTGTTCTCAGCTCGTGTATATACGACTTGCCAGTATCTCCTAGATTCGCCGCAGTCTCATAATACTGCAGTGAAGTCAATGGTCAGCAATTGATGTCACTCCCACAAGAGTCAGAGTCAACGTACCTGCTTGGCGGCGTAGGCATCCTTTTCGATGCCCCAACCATGTCTGAAGCAGTTCGCCAGCTCGAAAATGGCGAGAACAAGCTCTCCCTTTGCAGCTCCACCCTTCTTCATACCCGCCTGGAGAGCCATCTGCTCAATCGACGCAGAATTGGAGGCTGCAGCTGAAAGATACTTGACAGCACCCTCTGGATCTGGAGCGCAACCCCATCCGTGTCTGTACAACACGAGTCATGTTAGCGTTCGAGACATGTAAATCAGCTCATCGCGATAGATCATAAGACAAGGTTGGTACAAGGTTTCGGGTATCGCTCGACGTAAGTATCAAGGTTTGAAGTCTCAACCGTCTCCGGAGCTTCAAACTCTATCAAGCTTTACCTGAAGTGCTCCCTCCACCCGAGACATTGATATTCTATCCGGTGTTCTCACCTTAAAGCAAGGCCGTACAACACTTGGCTGAGCGGGTTGTTGGCGCCTTGAGGATCAGCCAGCCGCCCAAACATGCGTGTCGACAACTCCAGTTTCCCCTCTTCGTGCAGGCGAATGGCTTCTTGAATATCCTGATCAATCTGCTGCGACGAAACAGCACGCTCTTCGCCTCTACTGCTGTCCGAGGGCGTGCCTGGCCTGCTGTTGCTCCTGGCGCGGTTATTCTGACCCGCCAGCATAGTCGCGCGCTTCTCCCACTGCGCCTCATCTGATGTAACAATGTCGGGCAGGTTCTCAGGGACGTTCTCGGACGAGGGAGGTGCCCGGCTCAGGTGCAGTCGCTGAGACAGACGACGGGCGCCGCTCTCTTTCTTTGTCTGGCTCGACTCTGAAGCAGAGCGTGATCGACCGGAGCGGAAGACATCGAGGGATCGTCGGGACTTGTCTTTTTCTTTGGGTTCTTGGACTGCGAGATGTAGATTGTCGACAGACTTCATGGAGGGCGGGTAGATGCGCTCTTGGGTTGAGGTGTCGGAGCGGATGATGGTAAATTCGGGGGCTGCCAGATGATCGATAGTGCCTTTCTCAGGCGGTTGGCCTGTGGAGAGGTCGTCCTTTTTCTTGAGAATATCGCGTATGCCCATTTTCGCTAATGGTAATGGTAATATGTACCTACTTGAGAGAGATTTGCAGGGTTGTAATCAGTATATTGATGACAGCCCGGAGGCGGAAGGGCCCGTTCACAAGGATCTACACAGCGATTCGCGAAGCAAACAACCCAATCGAGAACGAGACGGGATCAATGAAATAAGCTAAAGATCAGGTTAATATCGCCGAGTGAGGATGGCATGTTTATTAAGTTGCTGGCGCTTTACTCATTCCTTCAAAGTACTGCAAACAGACACAAGCAAAGGCACAGGCAGATGCATGGATTGAGGCTGAGTCGAGGCTTTGCGGTTTCTTGTACCAGAACTGTCATTAAACACAATGTGACTGGTGTTCTCAGATCTCTGGTCTACCTACTGTAAGCGCCAACAAAGATCAGCAACCCCTGGTTCGTTTCAAACTTCAAAGAATACCTAGAGTCATTGTGGTGTACAAAGGTCAGGATAATAATATAGCATACCTTATAAAGATGTTTTCCGACTCGGGGATTTGGTACTGGAGCCATAACCCAATCTCTTAAGCTTGCTTGCTTTCAACAAGGTATGAAGCCGTTTGCTCCCATGTCAAATAAGCCAAGTCAAAAGTTCAAGGCACCTGTTACTAATATTAGATAGGTTCCTAAAGCTAACAATGCCCCTCATCCTTGATGACATACAATGCCACCTTGTTTTGCCCGCGTCTAAGGTACCTAAAGTACCTACCAGGCTAACTAGTAGTAGTCATGGCATAAAGCGTCCCCTACAGCCAGGAGGGCATCCAGGCTCTTCATTCAACCCATTGTAATCATCTAGGTAATCACTAATGCTGCCTCATGGTCGTACACAGTAACATAATCTTTCATTCTACATATCTACTATCTTCGGTATTGTTTTGAACACAGATGTGTTCATCTTAATAACCGCATGCTTTTGCTCATCTTTTGTTTCTTTTCCTTTGTTTCATGATATGGTGGTGGCATTTCATAGCCAAAACCTTTACAGGCGCCGATAAGTCATGGGTATCTTGAAATCATTTACCAGAATCCCGTCCCAGTCTCCAGACGCCAAGAAACAACAACAAGTTGAAATCCGAGGTTGCCTGCTTCTACTTGCTAGAAACAGACATGATGAATTGATCTAGATCGATAGGAAGTCCTTGTGTTCTTCAAAATCGGAAAGGTCCGAGTCTGCATCAATGAACTCGGCAACTTCATCTGAATCAACATCGTCGGAATCAGCAGCTTCGTCATCACTTGAAATGTCTCCAAGAGGCTCGCCAGCGGCATTGGTTTTGTTTCGAAGGACGCTTGCCCTCTCACGGTGTGGGAGCTTACATCCCTTGACCTTACAGCGGCCGGTATTGCTAAAGTCAGGGCACTCAAAAACGTGACGGTCAGTACACTCTGCTCCTATCTCGCAGTACCCGTTGAAACCAAAATTGCGACAAACTGGGGCGGCTGGGGACGCTTTAGAGTGAGTATAAGGACAGTCAGCCTTGGCACAGTGGCCTTTGGCAAAATGCAAACAGTTGGGGGTGCGCTCAGGAGTCATGTCATGGGAGAGGTCACAAGACTCGCCGTTGACACATTGCCCATCTTTCAGTATATCTTTACAGAGTGCCACTTTGTTCGGGTCGTGAATGTAGCGGCACCGAGGGCCTTTGGTGCATGAACCTATGTGCAAAGAACTCGTCAGTTTCGCCCCATGGCCACTGGGCCGGTCTAGGTAAAGGAGATGTGTAGCACTCCAGCCTGGGGAAGAGAAATTACCAGTCGTTGAGAAGATTTTACAGAGTTGATTTATCTTCTTGACCGTGCCGGTTCGCCTTAACCTTGTCAGCAACTTCGTCTCACTAAAAAGAACTTCATACCGTTGGTCGTTAACGAATCTATTCGCAACGAGGTTTCCTGTCTTTGTTCGGTAAAACTTGACTCCAGCAACAGTGGCGAACTTTGGAGTTCGTGAGGAGGAGTTGAGGGTATCTGCAGCGGGTAAGGCACAAGCGTCAGAGTCGCACCAAAAATTGCACGCACCAGGAATTTTGACAAGCTTCTTGCCACCGTCCATCACGCGGAATGGGACACCTTCGATGGTGAGCATGTTGCGGTCTGCGGGGTTAGTCTGCGCGCTCGAAGCGGTAGCTTGATGCTTCAGAAACTCGTTGAACTGAGCCTTCTCGCGCTGCCGGCGTCCACTGATCTTTCTCTGGCGTGTTTGTTCGATGGCCTTGGCTCGATTCTGGGTTTCCTTCTCGTAAACGTTGGCGTTAATAAGTTGACGGTGGCGATCGGTTCTGGAAACCCAACCAGGGGGTGTTTCAGCACCACTACTGGCAGATCGAGAGGCAGCTGAGTTGTCGCCATTCAAGTGAAGGGTCCGGTGGTGGTGCGCCGTGGGGTGGCGGCCAATTCTATTATGGCGAGCTGGGTACGGTGAGCTCGCATGTCGATAGGAGTTTTCTGGGCATATCAGTAGTGATCTCCCCTCAGGGCGAGTTTCCGCATACGACGATGATGAGCAGGATGATGGCTTGGAGATCCCCGAGAGCCCGCTTGCTGGTTCTTATGTCGGTTGATCTGGCCTAGGATTTATCAGCAAATTGAAATCACCATGATGCGCGAGGGGCACAAACCCGCAACTTGACTGATACGAGCCAGAAGTTCTCGTTCTTCTTCTGACATGTTGTTAATGGCTTTATGCGACGGGTTTGACTGTGTCTTTGTAAAGGGTGCAGTGGTTTTAGGGATAAAATTAGTAGTGTTTGGGATGGATTATTGCAGGTTGTAAATAACGGCGAAGGCGTTGAGCAGTGGGAGACGGGCGGCAGGATGCATCATCAAAGAAGCATTCTTAGTCATCCTCACTCCAAAGCATCATTGGTTGGCTGCTTTCGCATCTTCAACGCTATCACAAGGCTGAGCTTTGCTGTCAATCACCTTTCAACTTCCTCAAAATCTATTTATGCAAGGCTTAATCAAATAATCTTTTAACGATTGGGACGCGCCGCGACCGACATACTATCTTCTTCGTCTTTTCTGTAGATCTATATCCCCACACAGAAACTACCCAAACATTCTCATCCGATCGCGACTCGACCGCAAACCATGGCATCCACATGGGATCTCTTGGATCCCGAGGAAGAGGCTGAGCTTCATAAGACTCGCCTCCTCAATGTGGAAGAGAAGCCTTTCAAGCGTCTCACCAAACGAATCAATACCATATCACAGCTCTTACTACCATTTGACCCTGCCATAAATGGAGCCAAAACGTCTGAAGATGTCAGGTCCAAACTCAAGCAGCTCAAGGAGGATATGAACCTTGACTTCGATGCTTTTGGCAGCAGTATCACGCGCATGCAGTTCCTCCACAACGCAAACTCCCAAGAACGTGAGCGCTACAGAGTCGACCAAGATCGTATCCTCGCCGATTGCCAATCGGTACGACAAAACAATATCCAACTTCGAGAGCAGCTCGAGGCCGCACAAGCTACCCTCGCACAGCGCAAACAATTCGACGAGCTAGCGGAAAAAATCACATCGAACCGTCTGCTTCGACCACGGGAAGACCAAATTACCAACCTTGCTAAACTCGAGGAAGAGTGTCGAGAGCTAGAGCGAGAGAGTGAAACCTACAGCGAAACTTGGAGAGAACGGCGAGAACAGTTTAATAGAATCATGGAAGAAGGGATGCTCTTGCGGCGACAGATTAGAGATGAAAAGGAGGAGGTCGATCGTCGAGAGGGTATGAATGAGGATGCTGAGGATGATGCGGAAGTGGACAAGGTCGGCCAGACACCCAGAAACGAACCGAGCGGTAACGCGACACCTCATCCCGACCTGGATAGCCAGATGAAGGCAGATGGGGACGCAGGTACACCAAACCCAGAAGCTCTCAATGGAGGAACAACACCAATGAGGGATACACCAGGTCCAGACACGCTTAAGCCACCTTCTGGTCATAATGAGTCTCAAAGCCGGGGAGATAGCCAGGCTCCCAGTCGGGATGTTTCGCCTATGCCAACACACGACGAGCGCAAGGCAGAATCGGGAGAAGATGTTGACATGGAGGAGTCTGGGTTCAGTCGAGCCCATGATGATGGAGGAATGACACCCCAGGTGACAGTTGAGCCACCTGAAAGTAATGATGACAAGATGGAAGTAGACAATTAGGGCTTTCCACTCGGCTGTTTGTACTATCGATTATATCCTAAGATATCCTCATAAATGAAGGTCCAGAAGCGTTTCCCTTTGGTTTTTTATTAAGTGTCTTCTAAGTGGTATCGTAAAGTATCCTCCCTTTGTTCTGTTTTATGATTCTATTAAGGATCGGCCTGGGTAGCTTTGGCTTTTACCAGCGCCTCCTTGGCCTGCACCACCTGGTCCTCCGGAGCATTCAGCTCTTCGCTCACGGCGAGTTGCTCCGCCAGCTTCTCAACAGCGACAGCGATCTTTTGTCGTAGGGGTTCAAATACGGCCTTTGTCTGCTCAAGGGCAGTTTGCTAAGTTGTATTAGATCGACTTTCTTGGCGGAATACCAAGGTGATGGCTTTCGGACTGAACTGACCTGCTGTTTAAGCATGAACGAAGCATTCTCATCATCGTTTGCACCGCTATCAATCTTCTCCTTCAGAGCTTTGACCTTGGCTTCCTCCTCCTCAACCTCTTTGTGGTATGAAGCCTCCTCTTTGAGGAGTCGGTTGACAGAGCCTGTAGCGATGGCGAGTTGGGAAGGCGGCGGCATGGTGGATTGGTTCGGGGTCACTCAACGATCGACTAGATTTTTGGCGAGTTGTGGTGTTTTTATATACAAGCCTGGTTCCTAGGCAATGAGAAAAGGGGCTTTTGTTATTTGGGTGCCTGCTCGGTGTCTGATGCCTGGAAAACAAATGGAGAAGCAAGTGAGATCATGTTGGACGTACGTGGGGTTTAAATGGCGGGGCTCTTCGTATTTACTTTCTACGCGCTTGGCCGCGTTGAACAGCTGTGAAAGTATTTAAGTATGGCATCACCGAGGTGCTGAGAACATCTTCAAAGGTCGTGATACAAGTGACCGTTCTTTACTACTTAACTCAACTACTAATGCAATGTCCGACAGAACTCGTTCATAAAAGAAACTGCCGCACGTCCACTTCTGCCGTTTTCCCAAAGAGCTACGACCAATCCATCCAAGTACCGCAAGCCGTGGTATCTCCCGAAACGCCGACAACACCATCTGGGCGACCCCTGAGTGACTGCCCTAGAATGCTGGAATTCAATAGTTTATATAACCTGACACACGCCGCCCATCCAAGTTTTCGTTAAGATGCAATAAGCAAAAACACCCGACCTGTCAGATTATGCTGAAACAGCAACTGCGGTTGAAGCAACTGCAGCACGCTCGGGCTCGTTCGGGGCGTCATTGTCTTGAGACATCTCACCACCAGCTTCTCTTTCCGCCCAAGCTCCCCAGAGTCCACGCTTCGCCCTTATCCGGATGTCATCTCCTAGACCAGGACCCTGCTCGACTTTGATAGCATCCTTGGTCGCGAGAACCAGACACTCAAAGAACATTTTGGTAGCATCGGCCTTGGTGGTCTGTTGTCTAGGACAGAGGTTCTGGAGGAGAACTGCTCTCTGAGTTCGCTTGCTGGGGCTGTCAGCAGCATCGTCACCAAATCGCTCTCGCAATTGGTGCACTACGTGTTTCGTGACTTGAGAAACAGGACCGCTCTCAGCAGGATGGACCAGGGCAACAGTCGTATCTTCAAAGCCAGGCATCATGGTTCCTGCCTCTTCGTCCTCCATCTCATCATCGGCGAGGATTTCATGGCGGCTTTCCTCTGGGGGGATACTCATTTCACCGAAAGCGCCCTCGAAACCAAGTCCAGTGTCTGAACCGACATCGAGCATACGTGGTGACTTGGAAGCGCCGTGGTCGCTTTCGACGTCAGCAATGCCACTGTCACGCTTGCGCTTGAGCTCGTTCATGCCACGAGCAGTGTCTAGTGTGAGCATATTGCGAAGCTCTGGGGCCCAGGCTGAGCTTCGGCCTTCCCCCATGATTGATGACACGAATCCTCCGCTCTTCTGCATATCCATCAAAGCCAGAAGAAAGGGGTCACGGGGAAGGAATCCACCCTCCCTTATGATATTGTCACGGTTGGCTTGCTGCTGCTTGATGTGGTTACTTGAGAGAGCGATTTCTTCATCAGGTGTGAGTATCTTCTGTTTCTTGGCGCGCTGTGCTGGTCGTCGAATAATCTGGTCTTCCTCGTGGTCGGGTTCATAAAGGTCTGCCATCTGGAATGTCGAGTGATCCTGTTCTAGCTGTGCGGCCCTGTCTTCGTCGATGTCGGAAAGCGGCGACTCTGAAATTCGAGGAGGAGGGTAAGGTGCGATATCAGGTACTTGGGAGACATCGTCAGGGTTGAAGTCGATTTCCATCAGGCCATGATCCTCGCCGTCATGAATCTGAACGCGCTCGTCGGGCAGATCTAAAGTCATCGCTCGATCGTCGTCCTTTTGGGGAAAATCAAGCTCTGAATCATCAATCTCGGGACCAGCCGTTGTGCGATCCTCCCTTCGGCCACCTTCGGGCTCAAGACCTGTCCCTTCAAGGCCAAGATCATCAAGACCGAAATCCAACTCCAGATCAATATTCCCAAGCGGTGCAATCATGTCATCTTCCATTCCCATGCCATCGTTAAGAAACTGGCTGTTATCGTAATCTTCCTGAAGGTTGATATCACGCTGACTAGCGCGTCCTTTGCGGCCAATTGGAGCAGTAGTCACATCCTCCACTTGAGACAAAAGCCAGTTCGCGTCTGGTGGAGGAGGTAGTTCGAAATTATCGTATGGCGTGATTCTGTCAGGAAGGGTCAGGGCTTCCCGGTTGGGGATTTGTAGGTTGGCGGCCATGTCGTTGTTGCCCGAAGACCGAAATGCCTTGAAAGAATTAGTGTACTCGGTCATGCAGCGCGTCATGGGAAGGGCTTACCATTTTGATCTTCATCATAGCTTCATTGCAATCATCCAAAAGATAACGCGTCTTTCTTTGGTAGATTCGAACCACACCCAAAAGCAGCTGACTGCTTAGTCGCAAGGCCATCGGCGCCTGGTTAGGCATGATAATGGCCTCCACACTGTCTGTAACATTGGATTGGAGGATGTGATTCTTTGATAGCTTGCGCTCGAGGTTGGCAGAAAGCCAGACGCGGGCGAGCGGCCCGCTCTTGTTGAGCAAAGTCTCTGAGTAGAACATGATGCACTCGCGTAATTACGCGGGATAGAGGTGAGAAGAGGCAATTACCCACGCGAAATAAAATAAAAGGTTGGATTCCAATGTTGAGGGGTTCTTTCAGGCACAGGTGGTAGTGATGGCTGGTTAGTGGGAGAACAAGAATAAGTTGATGAACACCAAGACTGGGGGCGCGTCGGGTAAACAAGCTCTTGGT
Source organism: Fusarium dlaminii (assembly GCA_013186775.1). Lineage (NCBI taxonomy): Eukaryota > Fungi > Ascomycota > Sordariomycetes > Hypocreales > Nectriaceae > Fusarium > Fusarium dlaminii. The sequence continues at coordinate 573,911 of JAAOAL010000041.1, read as the reverse complement.
GGAAGGATAGCTCTACGCGCAAAAGCAACGTCGCGCGCACCCCAAAAGCACGAGGCAATGCGAAAAGGTCGCGGAAAATAATGAGAATGTTATAGCGACCAAAATTCAGGCGATAGCGACGGTGTCGGGAGTGCAGTAAAGTGACAAGGTGTGTGCGCGGGCGGGATTATCGCGACGTAAGGCAGTCAAGGTATTTTATCAGAAGGGAAAATGGGACCTGGACCTTGAAGAGGGGGGATGCTCTGGTCGTTGTCCAACAGTAAATGGCGTGGCTGGGGGCATCTCAGGCCTGTGGGTGGCAGGAACAGGCACCTATTGCGGTGTACGGAGGCAGGTTTATCCGCAGAATGATGTGTTTTAATTGGCCAGCTATGATCATCGGCTAGCAAGTCTCCCAACCAACACTGCCAAAATTTGTGGATGATGGCCCATGTAACTAGAGTGCTTGGATCCGTTGACTTTTCTGAAACTGGGGTCATCACCTCATATGAGCCACCCCTGGGTCCTTTAGATTGATGATAGTTGCAGTAAGTCTATGGTGGCCTTCTTCCTTTTCGAAGACACGAGCGTTGAACATGAAAAATCGATCGTCTCTACCAATATCCATAGGATCACTTACATTGATGTCATAGGTCCTATAGGTAGATGCCTGTATATTCTGTACTTGATCAATTATTAATTATCCATGCAATATCTAGACCTAGTGACCCTAAACTTCCGGTATTGACTGTTTCTTTAAATCAGTTTTCCTAACCCAAATAGTCCATCATTGTGGCTTAAACCTGCAGCAAAAGCATCATTGGCCTGGCATTGCGAAGCTGGGCAGGAATCATTTAACGTTACCCCAAATACAGAACCAATCTTGACTCGTTCCCTAAGCCAGATTTCGTCTTTCAGGTGATGCTACTGGCTGATGAGCTTCTAAAGTCGATATGCAAGCCCCTGGCAGCCTTGCCGAGCCTTGAAAGGTACTAGCTCCGACCCGCTCATCGAAGGACAAGACACATGGACATCTTAAGTTCCGTTTAGGTCTCCCAACACATCCTCACGTCTACTTTTGTTCTTGCTGGCCTCTTCCTCTTCTCACTTTTCTGTGCACCCATGATTGAGTCTCTTCTTTAACGGGGCTGAAGCGAGCCGTTTCCTTTGGTTGACTTCTAACTGTCCAGTCTTGGGATAACTAACTTTCTCGTGGCAACTTTGCTCCATGTCCTGATATTCCCTTTTCTTACTATTCAACATCCACCGGCCTTTTTCTCCTCCTCATGACTTTGCGCATTTGATCTTGAATTAAGTCAAACACCCATGCATTCGACGGATTTTGCTCTACAATTGTAATACAACCGCTTGCGCGTCCTTCTGTCGACATGCAATTGCCATGGGGCGGCCGCGACGGTCCGGGAAATGACACCTTACTACCGACATCCAACATCCCTTCCATCACCGGGCATGCTACAGATGGCATTGATTCCAAGGATGGCGATCGTCCACAGCGCCCAGGTCGTCACGTCCGAACCACGTCTTCTGATGCACGGGTTAGTCTCAACATGCGCAGCCTCTGTAACATACCCGATTTCCATGGACCCAAACTAACAACTCCACCAGAACGTTGCCGATCATTTCTCCTATATGACCCCGAGCGAAGCCGCAGCGAATTTACGGACATCACTCACCCTTGGCCTTACTCCAACCGAAGCTCTGACCAGACTCGGCGAATATGGTCCGAATGAAATTCCTCACGAAGACCCAGAGCCATTATGGCTACGATTCGTTAAACAATTCCAGGAGCCTCTTATTCTGCTGCTTCTGGTTTCGGCCGGTACATCGCTCCTCTTGGGAAACATGGATGACGCTATCAGTATCACAGTCGCTGTGACAATTGTCGTGTCCGTCGGGTTCATACAAGAGTATCGTTCTGAAAAGTCTATCGAGGCTCTTAACCACCTTGTGCCGAATCATGCCCACCTGGTCCGTGGTCAGAGCCAGACGTCGTCGTTAGGGAAGACAACTACCTGGCCACCGCGTACAGATGATGCCGATTCAGCCTTGACCCCGGGCTCTGTCACTCCAGTCAGCGATATTCTCGATGCGACCTCTTCCAAGGTCATGGCTTCTCAGCTGGTTCCTGGCGATCTCGTTCTGTTTACCACCGGTGATCGCATTCCTGCCGACATCCGTGTTACCAAAGCTGCAGACTTGACGATTGATGCATCAAACCTCACTGGAGAGACGGAGCCTGTGAGGGTGACGGCTGAGGCACGTAGCCGTGGATTTGGCTCATATGGTCTCGACAAATCACAATTGCCTCGACCCAACTCTCTTGCCCCCTCTGAGCATGGAGATTCTCACGGAGACGGCATTCATAATATTGCATATATGGGAACATTGGTAAAGTCAGGCCATGGTCAGGGTATTGTCTTTGCGACTGGGGGCCATACACACTTTGGAACTATTGCTGTTAGCGTTTCTGGCACCGAGAGTCCAAGATCACCGCTTCAGTTATCCATGGACGACCTTGGCTCGCAGCTCAGTAAAGCTTCATTTGTGGTAATTGGCCTCATCTCAGTTGTCGGCTGGCTCCAGGGGAAGAAACTTCTTGAGATCTTCACTATTTCGATATCACTTGCCGTTGCCGCCATCCCCGAAGGGCTACCCATTATTGTAACTGTCACATTGGCTCTGGGTGTTCATCGCATGGCTAGGCATAATGCGATCGTCCGAAGGATGCCCAAGGTCGAGACTTTGGGCTCCGTGAATGTAGTTTGCACTGATAAAACAGGTATGAAATTGGGCGTCACGCGCGGAAATGAGCTAACAGGAGCGTTCAAGGTACCCTTACTACGAACCACATGACAACTACTCGAATGTGGTATTTTGGAGCTCAAGAACCTGTCCCGGTGGAGTCTGATCACGATGATGTTGAAACGAATCCAGACCTTAATCAGGCCACCCTTCGAGTGCTTCGTATAGGCAACATTGCGAATGATGCACGACTTGCCCAAAAGTATACAGAGCATGGCCAAGCCGCAACAGCTGTACTTTCGTCGACCCTAGGACGTGGTCAGGTTTCCACATATACCCGCTGGGTTGGACAACCTACTGACGTTGCCATGCTGGACCTCCTTGATCGCTTCAAGGAGCACGATGTTAGAGAATCTATCGGCCCTCGAGTGAGCGAGACACCTTTCAGCTCTGAACGAAAGTGGATGGGTGTCACAATTGGATCCGAAACAAAGGGTGACAGGGAATTCGCTTACATGAAGGGCTCTATCGAAAAGGTTCTGGCGGCCTGTGACACTTATCTCGAAAAGGATGGAAGGGAAATTGTACTTGACTCCGCACGTCGTCAGGAGGCCCTTCAAGCCGCCGAAGCCATGGCTGTCCAAGGTCTACGGGTATTGGCATTTGCCAGCGGTTCCGTCACGCGCCCATTGAGAAGCAAATCCGCAGCGCGCAGCACCCCTGGTTTTGACCGAAGCGAGAGTCCATTTTCTCACAGCCCAGAAGACATTTACAAAAATCTTACCTTTGCGGGTCTTGTTGGTATGCGTGATCCTCCGCGACCCGGAGTTGGACGTTCAATCAGGCGCTTAATGCGAGGTGGGGTCAAGGTCATCATGATTACCGGCGATGCAGAGACGACAGCGCTTGCGATAGGAAAGCAACTGGGCATGAACATTGCAGTCCCTAGTGGACATGCAGGTGGCCAGAACACCGTAAGGCCTGTGCTGCGCGGTGACGAGGTTGACAGGATGTCGGAGGAAGATCTGGCACAGGCCATGCAACACACCACCATATTTGCACGAACGAACCCAGACCACAAGCTGAAGATCATTCGTGCCCTCCAGTCAAGAGGCGATATTGTCGCTATGACTGGTGATGGCGTCAATGATGCGCCAGCTTTGAAGAAGGCAGACATTGGTATTTCCATGGGCCGCCATGGAACTGATGTTGCGAAGGAGGCAGCAGACATGATTTTGACGGACGATGACTTTTCTACGATCCTCAGAGCCATCGAAGAGGGCAAGGGTATCTTCAACAACATCCAGAATTTCCTGACCTTCCAACTCAGCACAAGTGCTGCCAGTTTGGCACTTGTTTTCATTTGCACCTGCTTTGGCTTCAAATCCCCTTTGAACGCCATGCAGATTCTTTGGATTAGTAAGAGCAACAGCTGATGTGCAGTCTCACCCAAGCTAACCGTCATACTATAGACATTATCATGGATGGTCCTCCAGCTCAGTCTTTGGGTGTTGAAAGGGTAGACCCTGATGTTATGACCAAACCTCCACGACGACGAGGAGATCCAGTACTTACCAAGTCGCTTATTACACGCGTTCTCACATCGGCGGCCATTATTACCATTGGAACGATGCTCATCTACCGTCGTGAGATGATGGCTGATGCACAGGTAACCCGACGTGACACGACGATGACATTCACCTGCTTCGTCTTCTTCGACATGTTCAATGCTTTGAGCTGCCGGTCAGAGTCTAAGTCGGTGCTTCAGGGCGAGGTTGGACTCTTTTCTAACAACTTGTTCAACTGGGCTGTCTCTCTCAGCATTGCTGGACAGTTGCTTGTCATCTATTTTCCTTGGCTCCAGGAGACTTTCCAGACAGAAGCTCTTGGGTTTTTTGACCTCATACGACTCGTTCTGTTGTGTAGCACGGTATTTTGGGCGGACGAGCTGCGAAAATATCTCAAGTATAAGAAAAGGCGTTTTGGAAACGGTTATAGCCAGGCGGTGTAATAGGAGGTACCATTTCTTATTGAGAGGGCCGAGGGGTTCATTTAAAAGGGACATATTGTAGCATAAAGATATAAACATTGTACAAAGTATTGCATGGCGAATGCACCGAGGCTGTATATTATAAAGGCTCGGAAACAAACCTATATCGACTTAAATTCGATTAAACTATCCTGTCAATATTTCTTTGCCGTGTCCTTTTTCCAGCAAGAGATTGTTGGCCATGGACAAGTCGTTCTGTCCAGGGGTACAGGGTAGGCCTCCATAACCAAAATTGTGGGGGAGCTCTCCCAGTGAGAGAGGCTGCGTGGCACCAACAAGGCAACTCCAGCTGCGACAAGTCCCTTTGCGCTGTAAGCCACACGTCTCTTCTTCATTCGCCCTGAACGTAGAGAAAAGAAGCAGAAGGCAGAAATGCGCCGCCGGAACAGGACATCTTAATGACCATGTCAAGCCTTCAAAACGGCATTTCCAACAGCGAACACCCTGTCGTCGAAACACCAGTCGCTGTCTCTACTTCGTTCCTTAACAATGCCAACACCGAGTCCGAGATTCGTGAAGCGCTCGCCTCCCTGCATGCCCACGAGGCTTCTATAACGTCCCGCCTCGATGCTCTCGTGGCTTCACAGGCTGATCTATCCCGCGACCTTGGGCGACTGGATCTGCTGCGGGCTGGACTGGGAGCGCAGGTCATCGCCGCACGTTCAATTGGGAATGATATGCTAGCAACGGCAGCAGATACGGCTGGTCGACTGAGTGACAGGGTCAAAGAGCTGGACCTCGAAAAGAGCAGAGTCGAAGAAACGCTGGGTGTGGTGGAACAGGTCGCGGAGCTCAAGGCTTGCGTCAATGGCGTGGTGGGTTCCATGGGAGCGCCCCAAGACTGGGAGGCTGCTGCTGGATACATATCGAGAGCAAGCAAGGTACCAGAAGAGATCACAAAAGGTTCATTCGCTGTTGGCATAGTACCCAGCGTCGAAGTCCCCGACCCGCCATGGGTGACATTGGAAGAAGCCAAGGAGAGTTTATGCGGCCTCTTCTTGAGAGAGTTTGAGAGGGCGGCAGAGGAGAGTGATGGCACGAAAGTCACAAGATTTTTCAAGCTCTTTCCCTTGATAGGAAGAGCTGAGGTCGGATTGGATGTCTACGGAAGATATGTGTGCCAGGGAGTCGCTGGAACCGCTCGAGCGACACTCAAAGACGCCATGAACGGACAGCGTAGGGAAGGCTTCTTTTATGCTAACGCCTTGACGAAGTTGTTTGAGCACATCGCCCAGATTGTCGAAGGCCACGGCGGGCTTGTAGAGCGTCATTATGGCTCTGGAAAAATGGTTCGCGTTATTGAACGTTTACAGATGGAAGCGGATGTCCAGGGTGGTATCATTGTCGACACTTGGAGCGACGAAAGAGGAATTGATAGGAAACTCACCGACGTCAGGAGCTACCCATTCTCGTTTCTAGTCCAGAGCTTCTTACCCCAGCCCCCTCGTGGTGGCACACCGAGGGTGAACTCGCCAGCCATAGGGGTAGGCAACAATCCCCGAGAAAGTGAGGATGAGGGTGTCAATATGAGAGAAGTTGACGGCCTCTTGAGTGAGATTGCGGTAATGCTTGGACGCTGGTCATTGTACACTCGATTCCTCGCCGGCAAATGCAAGGTATGCTTGGCTATTCAATCTCCGAGATAAACTGAAACTTATACGTCGCAGAACCCCGACACACCAGATGAGGCGCCTCTTGTCATACCAGACGTACTTGTCAAGTCAAATCTGTACCGAAAAGTATCTACCAAGCTCACATCCCCTTACAACGTCATGACTACTTTCTTCTTCCGCCGTTCTGTCGAAAAGGCGTTCCAGCTGGATGAATATCCTACCGGTCTGTCATTAAGCTTGAGCAGACAGATCGAGGGCAACGCCCCGTACATTATATTAGCGGTGGACGATGTCATGTATATTGTGAATGCGGTCATTCAGAAATCTATTTCAACATCACAAAGAGATGTCATCGCTTCTGTCGTCCCGACAGTTGGCCGAGTGCTTGGCTCCGACTTTGTTGGTATGATCCAGCGCAAGATGAGAGATGAATCGTATCCTAGGCCGGTCGTCCAGGGAGGATTCCCCCCTGAGGACAAGATCATCCAGTTCATCGTTCTTATCAATAGTCTGGACATGGCCAACGAGTATTTGACTCGAATTATCACGGGACGGATAGGGGAATCGAGTCATCTGCCCAACGGTGATGCCCAAAACGGGCCCCTCAAGGATTCGTTCCCATTTGAGCGAGATGTTATCTTTGTTGCAAACGCGCTACACACTCTTCAGACTTCGTTCATCGGAAAAACGACCGAGCTGCTCAACGAGGGAATCCAGGTCCTCTTCAACCAGGTTGTCAAGCTCCGTTTAAGGCCGGTCCTGACAGATACATTCCGTGATGCGGACTACACCTTGTCGGAGGACGACATTGCAGATATAGCGCAGCAGAACGACGAAGACGAGGATGAACTCCTGGAACAAGTACCCCGACTGTTCGAGCATGGTTGGGATCAACTCATGAAGCCAATTGCACGTTTGATGTCACCTGGGACATACACCACTCTCCTTGACACCACAGCGCGCTACCTCTCCAAGATATGGGAGAAGAAGATCATGGGCTATGCGGGCCGCACAAATGCTCTTGGTGCAATCAGACTGGAGCGTGATTTTATCGCGTTAGTAGACATCGTATCTCGTGGGGACTACGCCGTGAGAGAGGTCTTCGCCAAGGTCCTACAAATACTCATGGTCGCCAACATGGAAGATGACGAGTGGGATGAGGTTATGGCCCAAGATGGAGAAGACGATGCCATCGAGTGGGTTTTGACCGAGGAGGAGAGGAGGCGGGCGAGAAGTTTGGTTAGAGGATGATTTGGCAGTTGAAGATATTCAAGGACATAAAGAGACGGCGTTGATTATAGAGAAAAAAAAAGAGTCTAAAGAGATGTAAGAGTAGAGTCGATGCAAGCGAGTATTCCGTAGTTTGTGGTTGGTGAGACTTTGCTAGCCACTGATGCTAATTTCTCTCTAACCATTTACAATCTGACGGACTGTAAATGAAACTACCTTAACTTAGATCAATCAAGAGCACCAGGATTAGCCAAACAGAACAAAATGCGATTATTGGTGTCAAACCTTGGAGCAAACTGCGTTCTTTAGGCAATCATTAGGTCTTCGTACATGCCTTCCTGGTCTCCTGATATTGTTCGTTTTAGGACTACATACCTATACCTACTAGGTAAGGTACCTAGGTCTGAACTTTCACTGGCCTTTCCCCTAACGTGCCACTGAATAGACCCGACGTTAGTGGCACCAGACCTCAGGCACTCGCCGAACTTAGTACCCAAGTCCAGCAGTTTTCGATTGGGCATTGCCTTCAGCTCTGAGTCACTCTCAACCATCAAAAAGTCTGGCCAGAGGCTCCATTTTAGCTCGTCATGATGAGTGAGCATGAGGCCCAGTGTGATGAAATTTTCTATCGCCCAACTATCACCAACCCCGAGCCACAGACCTCAATATCATGGTTTCCGAAGATATTTGCTAACGCTTAGACTTTCGGAGAACAGCCTCTTCTATTTTCCAAAGCGAGATTTACAAAAAACCACCTACCCCTCTCTGATATTGAGAACACTAACATCACAAATATTTGGCTTTCAGGCTGCGCCTATAATGGAGACAAGGATAGTGAAAGTCCCGAGCAAGGGCTCCCTAGGCCAGTTTCGACCTGGCGATGGTCTCGCAAAATTGAATCACTGGGAAGTTCAATGTGAAAATAAACTCGCTCTTGAGGCCCTGCAAGATGCTGCTCACCTGCTACGGACCAAGGACACGCCTGTCGCATTCCCGACAGAGACTGTATATGGCCTTGGTGCAGATGCTACTCGGACTCCCTCAGTTAAAGGAATATATTCGGCAAAGGGACGACCTTCAGACAACCCTCTCATTTCACATGTTAGCGATCTGGAAATGCTGCGACAGTATATCGGCCACGCTGATGAAACTGATCCTATACCCCAACGATACAGGGCTTTGATAGAGCGTTTCTGGCCTGGACCTCTGACTATTCTTCTACCTAACCCGGTACCGTCGAAACTAGCGCCTGAGGTGACTGCAGGTCTCAAGACCTTTGGCGTGCGAATGCCATCTTCAACCCTCGCCTTGTCTCTTATCAAGCTAGCTGGCGTACCCCTGGCGGCACCATCAGCCAACGCTTCCACGAAACCATCACCCACAGCGGCACAACATGTGATGGACGACCTCAACGGAAAGATCGAGCTCATTTTGGACGGTGGACACTGCCAAGTGGGTGTGGAGAGTACTGTTGTGGATGGACTGTGTGACCCCCCCGTCGTCCTTCGTCCCGGAGGTATCGGAATAGATGAGCTACGAAGCTGCCCTGGTTGGGAGAATGTATCAATAGCTTATAAAGACAAGAGCGAAGAGGGAAAAGCTGCGCCTCGGGCTCCAGGGATGAAGTACAAGCACTACAGTCCAAAGGCAACAGTAGTGCTTTATGAGTCGAGTTTCGGAGAAGGGGTCAATGGAATAGCTTCTTTCGACTTGAAGGCGGCCAATGGGACAGTCAACGGCCATGCTAGCATCGATGAGCGGAAGGGCAGGGTTGTTGGGGTTATTCGCACCCAGCGATGGAAGTCAGGGGCTGGTCTGCGATGTGCCAGCTTTCAGCATCTCACGGACGTACAAGGAGCCGATGAGGATGACTCGCCATTCCAAGTATACGAGGGCGATCTGTTGGATGAAAAGGAGCAGCCAATAGGAAAGATCTTGGATATCGATCTGGGCAGAGGCACTGAAGGAATTGCGAGAGGTCTTTTTGCAGCGCTCCGGGAGTTTGATCGACGAGGCGCAGACACCATTTTTGTTGATGGTATAGAAGATAGAAGCGATATCGCAGCGGCGGTCATGAACCGGCTCCGCAAAGCAGCTTCAGAGACTAGAGCATGAATGATCATATCAATTAGAACACCAGCACACCTGTATAAAACACCCTCCGTTTCTTGACCCTGTGTCAGCCAAACCAGACCAGACCACGTCTACCTCTTTGATTTTGGTTTTGCAAGCGGCGCTGAATAACGACAAAACTCCCGACTCTCCCCACATAAACCCGGTCCCATCTCTACAGACCCTGACGGAGCCAGTCCGCCAGTTTCGACTTTCCTAGCTGCGCCAAGTTGTTGACGCCCTGTTCGCTAAGGTCGATGCGGCCAACGGGCATGTCTTGAGTGGGTGCTCGACTAACGCGCTGGGTGATGATAGTGGGATCAGTCTCAAGAATGATGCCGTCGTCGACAATCTCATCAATAGCTAGCGAAACAAGGTCGTAGTTCTCGACAATTGTCCTCTTGTCAACGGATTGCCTACAGTGCTGTGTTAGCGGTGCTTCGATGGTTTGCGCGGGCTCGAAAAGAAAGGAACTAACTTGAAGAGGATGTGGAGAGAGTCCCGCAGAGCGAGAATGGTGTTGTAGAGCAGAATCTCGTTCTCGTCGACACTGCCAACAACATACATCATGACATCTGACTCCATCTTGTACAGCACAATTCGGTTATCGTAAAGAATGATATCGCCGTTCTGCTTGGCAGTCTTGTCGATAAGACCCTTCTCAAAAGCCTTTTGCGACTTTACATCGGAGTAGGGGTTGGCTGAGGAGCTTGTGGGAGCTGTTCGTAACAGTTGTCAGCTGTCGTTGCGCTTACTGGTAGCATAGCGAGGGAAGCTCAGGGGAGGATGAATGTACCATTAGGTGCTGAATGAGGTGGCTGGAAGTACTTTGCGAATATCCGAGAGCCATCTTCAGTGCTGAGGATCAGGATGGCCTGAACCGAGAAAAGCGACATCCCAGGGGCCATGATTGCAATCTGTTGTAGTGTTTGTTGGCTTGTAAGTGCTCTCCTTCAATGGTGGCCCCTCCAGATGCCAACAATGCCACACTTAGGATACCCGGGACCAACGTTTGACCGCTCCGTATGGCCGACCGTCTTATCTTATCAAAAGCTCCCTGCATGAAGGGTTAATTGGCAAGCAACCCCTCGCGTCAAGCACTTTACGCGTCTGAAAAGGGAGACGCGACCCGTCGCCCAGCCAATCCCTGCGCGGCCCCTCATCTTCACTACCAATTTCCCAACATCAACAGTAGCAAAAGACAAGGGTCAAGCCAAGTCGCTTCTTCTAACTTCTCTGGCATAAACATACAGATAACCCAAAACGAAAATGTCGTCGCCTACGAAAAGGTCGACACGCAGCTCAGCGACTCCTCGTCGTGCTGCTGGCAATTCAGAGACGCCCCGTCAAGGAAACTCTCAGCTCGATGCCCCTTCGAGCCCCCTCCGCTACCAGTCTTCGTCACCAGGACCAAGCAATCAGAATAATCTCCCCGGAGATGTGTCTTCGCCATTTAGTCATATGACGAACAGCCAGAGCGATGCCCATACTCAAAGCGACCTGGATCCTGAAAGAACACCTCGAGCAAACCCAACCACACCGGCCCATCATGGAGGTAAGAGAACTGGCTCAATCAACCTTATCTTCACTTAATTGACCACTATAGGATCTTCACCTATCCACTATGATCCTAGCTCCAGCCCTGGCAGATCACTGCGACAACAATCTGAGCTTCGAAGTGAGAGCAGCGGCTTGTTCTTGGGTTCTCAACTCGGCACGCCGGCACCCCACCGCAGAGGCGATATCAACTCCGATGCGACTCGAACGCCCCGTGCTTCTCGGCGAGTGATTCTCGACGATGCCGGCCGTGTAGTTCGTGAGGGCCCCGCTGATGGATCCGATGCCGCTTCTTTCGCGAACAGGGACCCCAATACGTCAGAGGCTGATGTTCTTGGTGGACAAGGACAAAGTCTTATTTGGGGCACGACTGTCTCTATCGACGATACCTTCGCATCGTTCAAGGAATTCCTTCGCAACTTTACACAGAAGTATCGGATGTACCGCGACGGTGCGTCGGATGAAGACGTTCAGAACGCTCCTGATGCAGAGTCAAAGCCATATTGGGAGGCTCTGGAGAACATGTTGCTCTTGGGAACGACACGACTTTATCTTGATATCTCTGACCTGAATCTATATCCACCAACCCGAAAGCTATGGCATCAAATTCAAGCCTACCCCCAGGAAATCGTGCCAGTCATGGATCAGTCCGTTCATGACATGATGGTCGAGATTGCACGGGCTGAGACTTTGAGAAACCGTCAATCGCAGAGCAGCGCTGGCCATCAAGCCTCCCAACAGAGCACTCAGAGCTCAGAACCTGTCTTTCCCAGCTCAGATAGACCCGAGGAGGCGCCCACACCCCGGACACAGCCAGATCAACAACAGCAGGCTTCGCTGGAGGATCAAGTAGCTTCATCTATTTATGTGGTTCGACCATTTGGCCTGGACAAGACCACCAACCTGAGAGATCTGAATCCCTCTGGTAAGTTATACTCTACTATAATTATCCCTTCCTTCGACTAACATGGACAAGATATGGACCGCTTGATCAGCATCAAGGGTCTCGTTATCCGAACAACCCCCGTTATCCCTGATATGAAAGATGCCTTCTTTCGTTGCAATGTTTGCAACCACTCTGTCAATGTTGGCTTAGATCGTGGTAAAATTCGCGAGCCCACCGAGTGTCCTCGTGAGATTTGCAAGTCCAAGAACTCCATGTTGATCGTGCACAACAGATGTTCCTTCGAGGACAAGCAGGTCATTAAGCTTCAGGAGACACCTGATGCTGTGCCTGCTGGTCAGACGCCTCATTCAGTGTCGGTCTGCGTTTACAACGAGCTGGTCGATTTTTGCAAGGCTGGTGACCGTGTCGAGTTGACAGGTATCTTCCGTGTCAGCCCTGTTCGTGTCAACCCCCGCCAGCGTGCCCTCAAGAGTGTGCACAAGACATATGTTGACGTTCTCCACATTCAAAAGGTCGATAAGAAGCGCATGGGCGCTGATCCTTCTACGCTCGGTGTCGCTGGTGAGGAGGAAGCTGAAGCTGGAGAGAACAGCATCGAAGAGACACGGAAGATCACGATTGAGGACGAAGAGAAGATCCGGGAGACAGCCGCCCGTGATGATATCTACGAGCTTCTTGCTCGTTCCCTAGCTCCCTCGATCTACGAAATGGACGACGTCAAGAAGGGCATCCTGCTGCAACTCTTCGGGGGCACCAACAAGACGTTTCAAAAGGGTGGCAGTCCCAAATATCGAGGTGACATTAATGTCCTCCTCTGTGGTGACCCGTCGACAGCTAAGTCGCAGATGCTTTCGTACGTTCACAAGATTGCCCCCCGCGGCGTTTACACGAGTGGCAAGGGATCCTCAGCCGTCGGTTTGACTGCGTACGTCACTCGCGACCCAGAAACAAGACAGCTTGTCCTCGAATCTGGAGCCCTGGTCTTATCAGACGGTGGTGTCTGCTGTATCGATGAGTTTGACAAGATGTCAGATGCTACGCGCTCCGTACTCCACGAAGTGATGGAGCAGCAGACCGTCTCAGTCGCCAAAGCTGGTATTATCACCACTCTCAATGCGCGAACCAGTATCCTCGCCTCCGCAAACCCTATCGGCAGTCGGTACAACCCCGATCTTCCTGTTCCTCAAAATATTGACCTCCCTCCTACCCTCCTCTCGCGATTCGATCTCGTGTACCTCATCCTGGACAATGCCGACGAGAAGAACGATCGACGCTTAGCCAAGCATCTTTTATCGCTTTACCTTGAGGACAAGCCCCAATCCGCTCCCAACAAGAATGATATTCTGCCAGTCGAGTTCCTCACTCTCTATATCTCCTATGCGAGATCCAAGATTCAACCTACCATCTCACAAGAAGCGGCTCAGGAGCTGGTCGACTGCTATGTTGCCATGCGCTCCCTTGGACAAGATGTCCGCGCCGCTGATAAGCGTATCACTGCCACTACCCGTCAGCTTGAGAGTATGATCCGTCTCTCGGAAGCTCATGCCAAGATGCGCCTTTCTGAGACTGTCACACGTGACGATGTTCGCGAGGCCAATCGTCTCATTCAGAGCGCCCTCAAGACCGCCGCCACAGATGCTCAGGGACGTATTGACATGAGTCTCCTCACTGAGGGAACAAGTGCTGCTGATCGCAAGCGTCGCGATGAGCTACGTACCGCTCTCCTACGCCTCTTGGACGACATGACAGCTGGTGGCAACACCGTGCGTTGGACTGATGTTGCTCGCCGACTGAGTGAGGGCGCCAGCATTCCTGTCGAACAGTCCGAATTCAACGACGTGATGAGGGCTCTTGAGGCGGAGAGCGCCATCATGATCACAGGCGAAGGAGCAAGAAGGACCATCCGCAGAGTGACCTCTGTTGCATAGAAATGATGAGTACGGGGCTCACTCGACGTTGAATGATATACCATGTAGATGAGTTGATGAGGTTTACTAGGATCAAAGGTTGTACGATGATGAACCTCCTGGCTGGGTCAGGCGTTGGGCATATTTGTGGGTGATAGATAGAAGTGGACATGTTTAACTTGATTAATGCTATGGTCATTCTACCAGCCTTGAAACCTGTACCGGGGGCTAAAGTTCGGTCTGAGCCCTTTCTTGACTTTAGTAGCAACTTCCAGAGCATCTCTTAGAGTGTCGATCAAGTCTTGTTCATTTTCTAGACCAGCCGAGATACGCACACTTGCTTCCCTGACTCCTAGTTCATGCATATACGCCTTCTCGTCGGGTTTCTTACCAAAGACGACCATGTTGTACGCAAACATGATTGTGACATGTCCGCCAAGGTGAGGGCTCGGATAGAAGCCTGCCCTGTCGTAGAACGCTGTCGCAGCTTCAACAGTTGAGAATTCAACTGTCAGGAGGCAGCCGTATCCAGGCTGTGGCAGTTCTGGTGTTGCTCGCCTTAGAATTGCATCGTAGTTTGACTTTCTGCCAAGTTGACTGGGATATTGCACATTGACCACAGGAGAGTCTGGGGCCGAGCTGGCTCTGTTGAGAAAGTTCGCCATAGCGAGAGCGTTCCGGTTCAGAATCTTGGTACGCTCAAGGAGGTCCTTTGAATTGGAGAGTAAGACTTCCGCATCGGAAGCAAAGAGCTCATTATGATGAGACTCTTTGAAAAGAGCCCGAAGATTATGATAATGGGGAGAAGTGGGATTTAGGACGATGGAACCGCCCATGACATTGGCATAGCCACTGAAGGACTTGGTGAGAGATGAAAGGAGGACGTCTGAGCTGGATAGGACGTCTACATTGGCGAAACCACTGATTGTGTCGTCGATGATGAGAAAGAATCCATACTCTTCAGACTATTGAATGTCAGCAGCAAGTCCGCCCGCAGTAGGGCAGGGCAATATGAGATCCGCTTACTAGTTCCTTCAAACGTTTCGTATCGACAGTTTCCAAGGTTGGATTTCCGGGAACCTCCACAAATGCATGGCTAACAGGTCTTCCCTCTTCCTTCTCATGCTTTAGCCAATCTTCAAAGGCCGAAAACCCTTGTTTATCAACCTTTCCAAAATGCTTCAATCCTTGCGGGCATTCTTCTATAAGATGGTGGTATGTAGTGTGGAAGATGATGCCCAGCACGACAATAGTGCCAGGTCGGTGCTTTGTCAACAGAGTGCTGGAGTGGAAGATAGCAGCCATGCCCGTCGGGTATAGAAACACATCGCTTGGTGTACACTTCACCTTGTCTGCATCAACCGGTGCACGATGGAGAAGGTCGACGATCCTCGTCCTGAGATCACCATGGGCTCCGCTCTCGGGAGTCCAAGTTGGAGATGGGATAGGGCCTTTTTCAGCTTCAAAGGGAACTTCCTTGATAGTGTCTATGCTTTTGAGAAGATCCTCAGCTCCACGAATAGAGATTCCGAGTCCTGGATTCTGCCAAGTGAGCATGACAGCAGGCATCGCCGTTGGACTAACGAGAATAACATATACTCTATGGCCTGCTATATCGACGCATTTGAGAGTGGCGTCTTGGACTGTCAAGCGTTTGTCTCCACGGTTCTCGTGGGTGATATGATGAAGAGTATATGGCCATACTGCAGGGTTAAGATAAACCAACGCAGCCTTGTCGGTATGGCCAAGACGTTTGGCAATCTCATGCCCAAGCTAAAGCCAGCGTCATCAGTACATTATTCTCAAATCTATGTGGACTTACTTGAGCAGAATAGTGCGTGGGCATGAAGCGAGGATATATGTGAACCAGGTTCTTCATAGGAGCAGGATCGCCTTCTCGAATGGCCCTCGCCACATCCCATCCTGGAAGATTAGTGATAACACTGTAGGGAGCTTGAGGAGGAGGAGCATGTCCAACTTCGGACTGGGTCTTTAGTATGACCATGATATATAAGTGAAATAGTCAGGTCTAGAACAGTGAGTAGAGTTGTGTGATACGGTTCGAGAAACACCGTCGTGTCCTAGTTGACCATCAAGTCTCTTTATACCTGCTGTATCGCAGACTAGTGCACCAATCCTTCGAATCTTCATGGATTTAGTTGCTTCCGTGTCCAGTGTCCTCGACCTATTATCATGCACTAGTTAGACCAAAGTGACCTTTGCAGTTAAGCCTCCAGGTTGGGCTAGTGCCACTTTACTCCCAGGGCGTTGGTTCGACATAGAGAACCGTGGCCTAGAATCAGATATAACTTGGAGTTTGACAGCCTTGGCGTTGATACTATGCGTAACGCCACTCATGGATACTGTCATATGATGGACTATAAGCTTTGAGCTACAGTGGCGGTTACTAGTGGGAATGAGGCTACGTGACTCCGTACTGCCGCGGAGGTAGCTGAGGGTTATGGACTCAAATTCTTTGGGTCTGGATACTCTCGATGAAATGGAAGTCGAAGAGGTTGCCAAGAGAATTGGTGAAAGCGGTTGACCTGTTGAGATTATCAAGACCATCCCCAACATCTGACAGAAATCGACAACACCCAGTCAATCGCCAGCCAGGAAATGTAGTGACCAATATTGCTCCTTCTGTATGCTTTTTAACTTTACTGAGCTCGCTAACTACATTACTCAACTTTCTAAATTAGCCACTTGACCTATCGCTTCCGCCTCCTCAACTGAGGAACTCATATTACACAAAAGGGAACCGAGCCAAGCCTAGCACAACACCCTCATCAAGACTGTATCTCAAACACTGCTACAAAAATGCATGCAGCAAAGCCCACCAAGACCAAGACCAAGACTCCATGTCCCTACCAAATGCCTCTCTCTTTACCCTCAAACCCAAAGTTCGCAGCTACGCCTACGAACAGAGCTATGCAGAGAATACTTGGACCCCAACGGTCGTAGAACCCAATGGCCTTACGTTCTCGGATGCCTTTACTTCGGTGGAGATACGTAAACACAGAGTAGGCGAGGCTTGCAATAGCCAATACAGTAAAGAGGCCAGAAATCCAGAAGTGGGTAGGTGTGGGATGGCTACCGAAGTTGAGTAGCGTGACAGCAATTGTGCCGATGTAGATAGAAAACTCGAGCTATCAAACGAAGTGTATTAGTAAACGAACTCGTACTTGACATTAAAGTACTTACCCATCCCAAGAATGTTCTTTCAGCCGCAAAAAAGACCTTGGGCTCCACGCGTACAGGCACGTAGATCTTCTTGCCAGGGGGCGCCTTAAACTTCTTAGTCTGAATAGGATCGTGCCCAAACAAGGCTTGCAGCCGGTCACTGCGTTCAACCTGCGTGCTTCTAGGCGCAGGAATAGCAAGCTTGAGCGCAGAAATCACGTGTTTTCCAAAATGTTGTCTGAGGTGTCGAGTCTTGGCAGAAAGCAAAGTCGAGTAGTAGCGCCATCCTCCACTTCTCTTGGCTTGCGCCAGCTCGTATCTTTCATCATACTCATCATCGGAGTTGTAAATCGCATAGTCTTCATCGGCCGCGGGAAGGTCTGTCATCTGGCCCTCCATGTCAATAGGAGGGAGCTCACGGAGACCACGAGCGCCCTGTGCGCTCGACTCGCCGTTAGTGCCGTTGCGGCCAGAAGCCTGCAATTCCTCGTCATCCGAGTCAAGCTCTTCGTCATCATCAGATGTATTGGTAGTGCCTGACAACCCGGGTCGTCGAATACCAAAGTCATGAGTAACGGGTTTGCGGATATCTACGTCCATCTGAGGCATCCAGAAAGGCAGGAGGTTGATTCTATCAGGAAACAACGTTGCCGTACCGTGGATGAACTTCGAGAACTTGGGCACGGCCTCCACCAGGTGAGATGAGATAAGCTGGCGAACCCACTCAGGTGGTTTCTGACCGGACTGCGTCTGGAGCTTGACCTCCAGAACGGCATAAGGGAACCGCTCAATGTCTTCGGCAGGCAATTGCGAAAAAGGATAGTCAACACCGATATCCATACGGCGCCAGTTGTCTCCAGAGCGGACACGGCCATCAAGATTGTCTTCTCGTACCATTGTGAGCTCCGTATCCAGCGAAATTCGGACACGGGCATCGGCGGGGAGCTGGAACGCAGTGCGGTTATAGAAAGATCGGCAAACGGGCTTGTAGCCCTTTTTAATAACCGAATATTGGATCTCAGAGGCCAATCGCTCGTCCTCAGCAATGGCCTTCTCAGACTTCTTGCCCTCTTTGCGTGCCTTCTCAAAGATGGCGGCTGGTAGCAGTTCTCCCTTCATGTACGCGTTGACGTTTTTCTCCTTCATGGCAAATCGAGCCTTGACAGACTTCTCACCCGTCCAATCTTCACGGTGGGTCTTGCGCTCGACGAAGATCGTCTCTGTCTTCATGCCTCCATACCATCGAAGTCGAATCGCCTCGGCACCTTCAGTTTTCTTCAGTCGACCTTCGTACAAGTCCCAGGTGTCGGGATTGTCGTAGTAAATCGATGTGATGGCTGAATCTTCCGGGTCGAAGTCCTTGTTGGCATTGAAGACGAGAACAGGCAAGTGCTTCAGGATAATAAGCTTCAGTTCCGTGACGTTGTCAGGGTGCACCCAGTATTTAGTCGTTTGTCGGATGAAGTTGGCCTGGCCTCCACCCGCAGCACTGTCGCCCTTGACGGGATTTCCGCGAGTTCGGACGAGGTCGTAGAGCTTCGACAGCTTGATGACGGCGGCGTCGTAGTTTTCCTTGTAAAAGGGCTTGGCTTTGAGTCGGCTATCGAAAACGGGCTTCAGGTGCCATCCGGTCGTTTTCTGGAACTTTCGTTAGGCAACGGCTACGTTATTTCCAATGGTTTGAGTCTTACATCGTGCTTCTTAATGATCTTGTAAAACCCGGTGTAGTTGAGCTGCACAAACTTGGCAAGGTCGTGGACATCGGCTATAATGTCGCTGAGGTCCTCTTCGAGAAGCATGAACTCTTCCTCGCTAGGGCCATTCTCGCCAAGTCCACGCTCATTCAGGCGATTAACCACATCCTTGACTTCGCGTTCGCTCACAGCAATTCGACGGGAAATCTCCATAGCCTTGACCTTCTGCTTCGTGTGAACCTTGTCGAGCTCTGACTCGAGCCTTTCGACGAAGCGTGTCTCATCATCCTCAGTCCATTCTGGGCCCTTGCCAGCCTTCAAAGGGCCGGTAGGTCCCTTGAGCTCATTTTTCAAACCATCGTAATCGATATAGTACCACTGATACTCCTGGATAACGCTGGAGCGTAACTGCTCTCCGAACTTCATGACGACGACGCCGGGTCGGACAGAGAGATTTTTGCCGTCGCGGGTGCTGAGCCAGGTTCTGGAACGTGTCTTGAGGTCTTGAACGATCAGCATGTGCGCATTGAAGAAGTTGGATACGACATGAATTGAGCTCGAATAGCAAAGGCTGATGATGGATGAAGAGATATGAGACGTTTGACCACGATGCAGCCGAGGAAGTCAATCGACGAATGCTGATGATACAGATCTTTTGCTGGCTTACCTGGTGAGGATAATAAGAGAAGAGGAGGGCGAGAGAGACAATGTTTTTGGTGTCGCCGAAAGTTACGAGATGACCGAGGCGTAACAAAACAGGTCAGGGCTTCCGAGTCGGCAGGTACGGACGAACTATTTTAACGAATATGCAAGGTAACCGTAGCGCTGTAAGTCTATTACAGTGCGGCAGGTACGAGAGAAGTTCCAGGTTTCCTTGCCTTGACCTGATCTGAACTCTTTCGTCGCTTCGCTTTGTCTTGTTATCGTTGGCGTCGAGCAACTGACTTTAGGTCGGGCGTTATGTGGAGCAACAGGCCGACATTGGTTTAGCTGGCGTTGTCACGGTCGAGAGCTCTGTTCGAGACAAGCTCTGAACCTGAGACGATTGGCGAATCATGTTGGTGGCTACAGGAACGTGCACGTCACCAAAGGAAACTTAAATGGCGAGGCTATGTATGTACGAGAGAGGGACAGGGGAGTCCGACAAGGAAAACTGGTGCTGTTGAAGCGAGGGTCCGCCGTATTTCTTAGCGGCCGTTCTTCCATGCCTAGGGTATTTGGGGCTTCTCGCCCAAGGTCCTGTGCAATGTAGGCATGCGCCAGCGTCATTTTACATCCATGGGATACAAACTGAAGCTGAAAGTGCAGACTACAGTACCTACAAGGGGGTTGACCCTATCCTATTCGCCAATTGAGCCCGTCGGCACCCA
Source organism: Fusarium dlaminii (assembly GCA_013186775.1). NCBI lineage: Eukaryota > Fungi > Ascomycota > Sordariomycetes > Hypocreales > Nectriaceae > Fusarium > Fusarium dlaminii. Next base: position 553,546 of record JAAOAL010000041.1, on the reverse strand, counting down.
AGCTTGTCAGAAAACATCTTTAATGCACGTGTAAATGCATGTTAGCGGCATTGCACTATAAGAGAGTGGATCGATTCAGCCGTGGAGACCATCTAATAACACAAGGTGGAGATATATGTTGAGGCTCGGTGTCGAATTCGATACCCTAGAGGATATAAAAAAGTAAAGGGTTTGTTTGTATCATACATACCAGGCAAGGTACCTATACTTTCAAATTATGAGGGAATGTTTATACCTCTGCACATTACGGAGTAATAACTTTGATGATATCATTATTTAGTAACTGATATAGAACTATGAGACACTTCGTAGAAAGTGAAAGACCCTCGCTATAACTGATGCGAGATTTATATCCGATCTTCTTTGCACCATCCAGACGGCCCCCAATTTTTTTAAATTTTTTTTTTTGGGTCAGGATGCTTCACCATCGAACTCCAGACCTGTATAGATACAACCATGGCACAAACTTGGGCTTGATTCTTTTTTACAGCCTCAACTCGAAAAATCGGCTTCAACCTTGGTATATGCGTTAGATAGACAGGTACACTCGTTGCTCAACCCTTGTAGCTCGGGTATTGTCCACCCATCTCCAAACTTCCGTGCCCCTCGACCCCGCGACACAATTTTTATTTCGTGCCCCTCATCATGGCTCCCAAAATCGATGATTCTATGCCGGCGCGCATATCCTCCGATTGCCCAGACGAGATTCGAGAAGTCTTGTACCATGCCTGGGGTCATGATAGAAGTGGTCTGCAGAAACTGCTAAAAACCACCGGCAAGGCAAATGCTCAGGACCCTAAGACTGGGGAGACACCCTTACATGCAGCTATCCGTGCCTGCGGGCCTGCTTCTGGGGACGATGACGACCAGGAAGAGGATGGCCCCGTTGAGGAGGCTAAAGAGATAGTTCACGATCTCTTCCTGAGAGGTGCGATTTGGAACGATGTTGATAGCAACAATGAGACACCAGGGTGCCTTGCCCTTAGGCTTGGCCGTAAGCCTCTATACAACCTTTGCATAGAGGCTGGAGTGCGAGCTGAACTCCTGTTCGCTCTTATGGGGGATTATGAAGCACTATCATCTGGTTCAGATGATGGTGACGAAGAGATGGAAGCTGAACAAGATGGCGAAGAGGCTCCTCAACTGGTATCCGCTGCTGAAGACACCGCCCCTCATCCAGAAGAACCCAAGTTCATTCCTCCCGACGCTCAAGAGAAGCAAGTCACAAGTGAGGAATATCTAAATTCGAAACTTGTATATGATGATGCCAAGCTCGTCGACTCTGACCTCAACGGTGTCATGATGGCATGGGAGACCGATATCATGCGCCGGTCGGTTGCCGGTCTGATTCCCGACTCAGCCCCTGGCAAACGTATCCTGAACATTGGTTTCGGCATGGGTATCGTTGATGGTATGTTCGCTGATTTGAAGCCCTCACGCCATCATATCATCGAGGCACACCCAAGCGTTCTTGAGCACCTCTCCAAGGATGAATCCAAATTTGGCCCTAGTTGGGAGAAGAGCGGCCCTGAAGAGGGCGCCTTTAAGGTGCACAAGGGCAAGTGGCAAGATATTGTACCAAAACTACTGGAAGATGGTGAGGTTTATGATGCCATTTACTTCGACACCTTTGGCGAAGACTACTCTCAGCTACGTCACTTCTTCTCTGAGTGCATCATTGGCATCATGGACCAGGATGGCAAGTTTGGCTTTTTCAATGGCCTTGGAGCTGACAGAAAGATCTGCTACGACGTATACACCAAGGTGGTCGAGATGCAGTGCGCCGATGCAGGGCTCGATGTCGAGTGGGAGGAGAGTGATGTAGACATGTCTGGTCTAGAAAAGGCTGGCGAGGGAGAGTGGGAGGGCGTACGGAGACGATACTGGACCCTAGACAGTAAGATATACCATATATTTTACATCACTATCAAGCTAACTTCATTTCGCAGAATACCGGCTGCCTATTTGCACATTCATGGGCTAGACGAATGTATCCATCAAAAGAATTCCAGGCCTGTCAGTGGCACACGCTCTTGATAGTCTTTAAGAACCCCTTCGTCTCTATTGGTGCTTTCATTCAGGTCCACGTCTATCTTCGTTTTCCGTCCAATCCTAATATTAACCTTTGATACCCATCACGCGCCTTTCATCAATCGACCCCCGCTCATGCTTATTTGAAGTTCTCGGGATGAAGGATACCCGCCATGTTGCCCTCATTGATTCGCTTAAGGGTCAGGGCGGCAATCAGGGCGGCGCCGACACCACTGCCGTCCTCGGCAGTAAGAACCTCAATAGGGTCCTCGGCCTTCTTGTCGGTCTTCGCAGGCCAGTCGAGAATCTCTCGCAGAGCCTGAGCTCCTCGCTCCTTGAAGTAGGGATACTTGTTGAACACAGAGCCATCAGCACCGACGTGGCAAGATTCGTATCCCTTCTTCTTGCAGATAGCAGCGACACCACAAGCCGAAAGGCGAGCAGCACGTGTGCCGATGAGCTCGGCGGTCCTTCGAACGAGCTCCAGTTCGGGACGTGTGGGCTTCAGGTTCAGCTTCTTGACGAAGAGATCATACGTCTCAGTCAGGTTCTCCCAGGGGTCCCTAAAGCAGAAAATTAGCAGTGTGCGTAAACCAGCAAAAAGGAAAGAGAAAAAAAACGTACTCTTCAATAGCAGACAGGAAGGAAGCATCGAGGGAGTAAGGCTTGCGTAGCAGAGCGATATCTTGGTTCTCAAAGATATGGATGGCCTTGTTATCGTGAAGGTCAACAAGGATGAGTCGGAAAATCTCGCCAAGGTAGAGACCAGCAATCATCTTTTCGAAGGCCTGTTGTCCTGGGCGAGGAGATTCCTTATCGATAGTCACATCGTAGGCAGTTCTGGGAAGGACCTTGTGCTCGTTGTCAAAAGCTCCCCACTCGCAGTTGATGGCCATGGGCAGATCGGCGGGCAAATTCAGGTCGGCAATCTTAGGAATGGAACCACAGTCTTCCATGTAAGCAGCATTGCAGCCAGTGCCAAAGATGCAGCCGATCTTCATAGCGGTATCGGTATAGGCTGAAGCGATCAATGTGCCAGTAGTATCATTAATGATAGCCGCAAGCTTGATAGGGACGCCCTATTCACATGATCAGCAGCGATTCTTGGGGTTTTAGAGTGATGTTCAGCGTACGCGAGCCTTCAGGGCCTCCTCAAACATGGGCACGATGTTCTTGCCCTCCACACCATCAATGTCGAAGCCCTTGGTCCATCGCTGCAGGATACCCTCATCGATATAGTTCTGGGTGGCAGGATATGAGAATGTGAAACCCAGAGGAATTTTGTCCAGCTTGCTACAGTCTCCGTGGTGAGTCTCGAGGAACTGGTAAAGACACTCGGCAATGTATTCCCAAAGCTCCTCAGATGTACCAGACTTGAGCTCCTCGGGCATGCGGTACTTGGACTGGAGGATATCGAACTCGGATTTTTCTTCGGTCAGGGTGATTTGGCAGACTCGCAGGTTTGTTCCGCCCATGTCCAGAGCTAGGTAAGTTCCGGTTTCATAGCCATCGGGGTATGACATGACCCAGGTAGGGTTCATAGGCTATGGGCTTGGTTAGAAGCAGGATTGGAGGTGTCTGTTTCGAACTCACGATGCTACCCCCCTCAACACTGAGGCCTATTGACAGTCAGATAGTCGTCCCTGTAGTCTACAGTACAGTAGGGCTCACCTTTGGCTAATTCGGAGACAAAATGGTCGGTAATCTCCTTGAGCTTAGTGGGCTCTACCGTAAAGAGCTTCTCGAGCTTGTGAATCTCATCGGCGAGATCCTTAGGGACATCGGCCATTGATCCTGACATGATTTATCGTTAGCAACGGAGATTTGAGCTGGCTGATATTATTTTTCTTGGATGTAGTTGGAAAAATAAGAGACTCTGAGGAGAGAAAGGTTAACAGAAGGGCGGCGCATTTTGACTTCAGTGCTGCATGGTCACTGAACAAGCACTGCATCTACACTTTGACAGTAGGACAGTGATTGCCAGCTGGCAAATCCAATAGCATTCAGTAACCACCAAGTACAAGCTCACGTAATACACCTTATCTGCAAATTCGTTGTTTCCCCGAAACTTGAGGTCATAGTTGCATGCACAGTCGGTTATCATTGTTGTCGCCGATTCTTGGCCGAGCCCCAAGAGCCAATGGGAATGGCTCTCGATCTCGCACGACGGCTTTTTTCACTGTCGTGACTCTAGAAGACGACTTCGTCTTGTCTCCAAGGTTCGTCACCAGGAATGTTGCAGAGGATGGGGAAACATCGTCATCGCGGCGCATTTTGCTGGTTCTGCCCCACCGAGCAAGCTTCCTCTTCCTGGACAAGCAACAGCTCGTGGCCAGCAGCAATTGATGCTCCCACATAACGAGTTGTAGAGTTTCTCGGCCGCGGGGACGTCATAACATAACAGGTGATAGCATGTGAGTATACGTACCCTTTCGGGAGGGAGGACGTCGAGGACCAAGACCGACCATTTTGATGAGGGAGGTTTGACTTTTGGCGGGGTTCGGATTTGGCGGGGTAGTGTCTTGTTGAAGCTTCGTAGGGCGTAGGTCACCGTGGAAACTTTTGTAGGGTGAAAGACGTATTCACGAAAAGAAAGAAACACAATTTAGAATTTAGAATAGGTTGAGGAGTATAAGGAGGATGGTGTAGGTAGGGGGATACAGGGTTTTTAAAGCAGCCCAGATAGGTATGGATGGGATGGGATGGAAGGGAGGTGGAGTAGAAAGCACCTTACGTAGGTAAGGTAGGTGCTAGCAGGTCTTGACGGGACTGGACTGAAGTAAATTGAGGTGAGTCGAGGTCAGGACAGGCCGTTGAGTCGACTTATTAGTTGTCTCATGTCATCAATCGGCCAGAAGCAATGTACATCTACCTGCAAATAAAGGTTGACATGTACTTTATCTTATATCTTGTGACCAATTGGCAACAGCCAGATCGTCCCAGGTCTCCGCCGTCCTTGACCCTCGACTACCTTAGTACCTACATACTATGTACTCCGTAGGTATCCAAAATATATGTATGTAGGCCTGCACCTGGTTTCTACTAAATACTTGTGTCTGCTCCCCTTCACTAGGCACCCGAGCCACCTCTGTACCCTTCGTAGGTTGGTCGACTGACCGCTTCGTTGCAAAAGGAAGTAAGCAAACAAGAGACATCTCTGCTCAAGAATGATACTAGCCTGAACAAGAACTCAGGCACCTCACGCTTAGACATTCGTGGTCTGAGATGCGTGTGGGTTGAGGTGTCTTCTCCTCAATTCCAACTGGAGCCCATCTTGTCGGGCCGTTGATGGAAGGGGCCATTGGTATTTATTAGTGGTTACTCTGACTGAAAGTCGCACAACACATTAGAGTTCCAATTGCGTTTTTTTAGTTGCATCTCTTGATTAATGCCGTCTCTTCAAAGTCACAATTAGGATGACATTCATGATACACCGACCGTGCACATGTTTTACTGCTCTCAACCTTCATGAGCTGGGGAGCATGGGGGTCGGCCGCGTCCAGTCTGGGCAGTTTAAGCTCCAGCTTGGTAACATGATGTCAGGTCCCAGTAAGCCACCTTCGTGGGGGAGGTCTCCAAGGCAAGGTACTTGGTTCTTCTGCCGTTCAGGTATCTCCCGAGCTCATTAAGAAGTGGATTGCTCAGGCCAACGCACCTTTTAGTTAAGGTACCGGGGGTCCGGGTCCGGCGCTACGATTCTCCCGAGCTGCAAGATCTAGCCACGTTTTCATTGGTTGGACATGCTAGCTATGGAACCTACCCTGAAGTTTCCGCTGACGCGCCAAATGGGCAACGTATGCTTTTTGGGGAGCTGTCTCAGGAGGGTCTAGAAGTTGAGGTGTCTCGAGAGTTGCGAGCTTGCATCAATCAAACTTTGACCATAATTACCTTGCGGTACACGGCCACAACAGATTTTTATTTTTGACAGCTTCGGATCTCTCAATCAATGAGTGTATCCCCATCCTAAGCCGTCATCATGAAGCCTTTCGCCATCCCCACGGCGCTCTTTAGCTTCGTATCTGTCGCACTCGCTGGCGCAACTACAGACTCCAAGACATCAAAGGTCATCCTGCCCGTCGATTTTAAGCCTCCACAGGTTTTCAAGAACGCCAATTTGGTGCACGTCATCTCTCTAGAGAAGACCTACGTAAAGGAACAGATCAATGTCCTCATCGAGAACGTTGCAAAGGAGCCGCAGACAGAGTACTATGTGCCATTTACTGCCGAACAGCTTCCTCGTATAGGGGGTTTCGAGGTTAAGGATCGTAAGGATGCGAACGCCGGACCGTTCGTGGCCGAGACTGTCGAGTACGATCCTCTCAGGTATGTCTCTTAAGCCTGGCTATGTCGCAGTTCAATACTAATGGTGCAATATAGTGATGTTCAGTACTATCGTATCCGACTGCCCACGTCGCTCAAGCCTGGTGCTCAACAAACACTCGGAATCACGTACTATTACCTGAAAGCCTACACTCCTCTCCCCGCGGCCGTTTCCCAGGACGATGACCAATACCTTAGCTTCAACTTTTCCGTTTATGCACCATCTGCCTACATCACGAAGAAGCAGAAGACCGAGCTTAAGGCTGCTTCGGCCGACGTCCCCGATTATACAAAGCTTTCAGGCAGTGGCGAGGTCAAGGAGTTTCCTGTAAAGCAGGGCACCAAGCTCATATATGGTCCCTTCGATGAAAAGCCCGCCGGTGCTGTCTCCCCTGCAAACGTTCGCTTTCAGTTTACCAAACCGGTTATTCATGTCAAGGAGCTCGACCGTTTGATTGAAGTCAGCCACTGGGGCGGCAACATCGCCTTCGAGGAGCACTACGAGATGTATCACGGCGGTGCCAACCTTTCTGACAACTTCGATCGAATCAAATATTCTCAGCATTCGTTGTACCGTCAGCATGGGGTTGCAGGAGTTCGTCCTTCGCATTACCTTGACCAGTTGCGAATTCCTCTTCCGGGCGGAAGCGTGGACGCCTACTATACAGATGTGATCGGCAACGTCACGACGTCTACTTGGCGAACCGACAACCGAGACGCTCTTCTTGTTCTAAAGCCGCGATACCCTCTTTTTGGTGGATGGAGGTACCCTTTCACTATTGGATGGAACTCCGATGCTTCTAACTTCCTGCGAAAGACCGCCACTGGTAGTTTCGTACTCCGAATTCCTTTCATCGAAGGCCCCAAGCAGCCAGAAGGCGTTGAATATGAGCACATCACCGTCAATGTTCTCCTTCCAGAAGGCGCCGAGTAAGCCGACAGTCCAAGCACTATCTGTGCCTTTGCTAACTTTGATACAGGAACGTCAGGTTCCACACCAACATTCCCGAATCATCGATCGTATCTACCTCGGTTGATCTGACCAGAACCTACCTTGATACTGTCGGCAGAACAGCTGTCAGCATCAAGGCGCGAAACCTGGTCGACGAGTTCCGAGACCGCCAACTCATCATCTCTTACGATGCGCCTCTCTCGAGCGCTCTTCGAAAACCTTTGGTCATCTTTGCCAGTACCATGGTAGTATTTGTCACTACCTGGGCATTGGGCCAGGTGCAGGTGGGATTTAAGCCCAAGAAATAGACGCTTTAATAGAAACGGACGTGCCTTTTGATTGAGGGGTCTTCACCTTTACATGATGAGGAGCCTGGAAGCAGCTGCTGGGAAAGATGTAAAAGTGTAAAATAGAGGGACCATATTAGTAAATGGATTAGGTTTACAGTTTGCAAGACGCAAGAACATCAGATGACAGTCAAATACTCGCTTGGCTTCGGTCATGTTCTGACAAAGATAGCAAAGCCACCACCAAGGACAGGGTCCAAGCCATTATCCGTAGAGGCGGGCAACTCCGTAAGCTAGGTAGGCCCAGCCTCTTTTGATAGCATCTTGTACTTTGCCAGGTTCTAACACGGGCTTGGTACCATACAAAGGTTGTGTGGAGGGACCGTGGCTCCCAGTTAAGCCTGAGATGGGTGGGCGAGACAGGTTCCTAATGGCCACCCTGGCCGAGTACCCTCTCCTTGTCTGCGCCAGGTTCTGACAGCATGGGTTAGTCAAAAGAAACCGGGCAAAGGAAACCAGGGCACCGGTATAAGATTGAACATGAGAACCCTCCTCGTAGCCTCACACATTCTTTTGCATTTTATAATTCAACAACCAATATCTCAAGTTGAGGCTGATCAATCAGGGCTCACTTTACAGTCGCTTTAACGATCTCGTTCGACTAATCCTGTCCTATCACAGCTACGACAAGTCTCACCCTCGCCGAACAAACTCTCAAACAAGCACCAGGATGTGTTTCGGCAGTGAACCCAAGCCCAGGACCGAGTACTACTATCACGAAGAGATTACACCTTCTAGACGATACACAGGTCATCATCACCATCATCACCATCACCACCATCACTCACGCTCTCCCCGAGCAAGCTACACCAGTGTCTCTAGACGGTCCTACAGCCACAGCCCACGAAACAGTGGCACTGTTGTCTATGAGCGCTATTGATTGTCTGAAGGCACCAATGCTGAATTGTGGGCGTAACTAGAGACGATGACGTTGTACAGAGCATGCGGTACTTGGCGGGCTGTGTTTAGCGGCATTGGCAATGTGTTTTATGTATTGATGGGGAACGTATGACCGTTTGGGCAAGGTTTTGGGGAAACTGTCTGGTTAGAGATTTTGGACACAGGGTGGGCGTTATTAATGCACAGGAATAGGCGACATAGCGCAATTAAATAAGATGGAGTGTTTTTTTTTTTTTGGTTGGATTTGGCTCAATGGGCTGTTGATCATAATGGAAGTTGTGACAGTAGAAAAAGGTCAACTTAAGAATCTCAAGATGTTATTCGACCAATGTCTCTTACATTGAAAGGCTGAGCCTCGTGCTTCATTCTCGGGAGCCACGGATCTTCGTCATTTGGAGCTGCTACTCTGTGACCCTTTGGAAAGCCTGTTGACGTATCGTTTGGGCGGGGTGCTGAGTGTCCCGCAAGGCTGGATCGTCGCTAGAAGAGATCATGACATCACACTGCATTCCGCCACCGAACATCCAAAGGCTCTCTAAGACAGATACAGCGAGTTACTTCAAATGTGAGCGTAGGTGCAGCTGGAAACATGTACTTGTGCTACCGAAAGCAGGGCAGATCAAGGTGTGTTGGTGTCGTCAACGTCAGTTCAAAAGGCCCTTCTGCTTGTTTAAAGCCTGCACAACCCCTGCCTTTGTATCGGCAGCTTTAACATCTGGAGACCTCTTACATCCATCCCCCTTGTAACAGACCTGACCCGGACCCAGACGATTTGCACTGATTTACCACCCAAAGCGGCTCTGCAGCTGAATTCTTGAATCGCCTTATTCCACTGTAAGCTGTCACCTGTTTGAGTGAGGAGATGTTGGGCCTTGTCTGTTCCATAGGTCGCGGGGAAGGCAAGAATGTTCTGTGATGTGAAAGCTGACTATATGGAAGAAGGTGCATTGTGGCTGGTCGAGTCGCAGTCACTCTTGAGCGATACCTGCAGGATTCGCCTGCATAGTACCTTGGCTCTCTAGTTGTCCTTCCTCAAGCCTTGAACATGTAAGCTCCCGTTAGCATCTCCAGCAATTGTCAAACTTCATATGTCGTCGCGCCTTAACCAACCTTACTGTATATCAAAATACAATGTCTCGCTTCAGTTTCGACGCCTCTTCTTCACGCCATGAATCACTATGTTCGGAAAGCCCGATTGACATGAAACCCTTTTCTAGGAATCGCGCACTCTCCATTCGATCCAACAAATCCAAGGGCAGCTCTGGCGCTGGTGCCGGAGCCAAGCGGGGTTTCTCCTTCAACTCACTCCGCGGCCAGGTCCAACCTGAGCTGTCCCGTAAGCTCTTCCGCCTCATCAAATCGGAGAACAACCTCATTGGCGCCCATGAGACCGCCGGCCGTGAGCGGGTTTCCATCGCGACTCAGTTATCTGAATGGGGTGAGCATACCGGAGATGACAGTATTAGTGACATCTCGGATAAAGTGGGAGTTGTCCTAAGTGAAATGGGCGAGCAGGAGGACGCATATGCTCATGCTCTTGACGATTCTCGCGCCTATCTCAAGGCTATTCGAAACACCGAGAAGAGCGTGCAGCCCAGCCGCGAAAACAAGGATAAAATTGCCGACGAGATCCAGAAGTTGAAGTTAAAGGAGCCTGGCAGCACAAGATTGCCTGTCCTCGAGCAGGAATTGGTGAGAGCTGAGGCTGAGAACCTTGTGGCGGAGGCTCAATTGACCAACATCGTGAGTTGCGACTTGCATCGCGTCATCAACCATTTGAGCAAGGCTAACCGATCATGCAGACCCGGCAAAAGCTCAAAGAAGCCTATGCTGCTGAGTTCGCTGCAACCATCGAACGTGCCGAAAAGCAGATCATCCTAGCCAAACATGGCCGCCGTCTGTTGGAGCTTCTCGACGATTCGCCTGTGGTCCCTGGCGATACACGAGTGCCTTATCAACACTCCTCCCAGGCACGCCAAATCCTTAATGATGCTGAGGATGACCTTCGGGACTGGCGACCCGAGGCCGAGGGCTTTTCTACTCCAGTCCAAAGCCGATCGCCAACCCTTGAGGGAAAGGGAAAGGAGCCTCTGGCTTCGGGAGACAATTTGTCTCCTGTGCAGTCCGAGGCAGCTACAGTTGAATCCGACACTTCTCCTTTGGAGCAACGGGGTACCAAGTCCTCTGTCTATGCTGAGGTCGCTGGCTAAGTAAGTGGGCAATTACAGGATAGTGAATAAGTGCGCCGATTCTGGTATGGGCTTTTGTTTCGATAAGTTTCGTTTTCTTGAGCAAGCGAGAAAGTTCACTTGCTGTCATCGCAGTCTGTCTGAGCGTCGTCGAGGGACCAGTTCCTTAAGTTTAATAAGTCTGGGGTACCGAGAGGGATTTTTGAAGTGCTGTTTGTTTGTATCCTTTGATTATTGCTTCGTTAGTCTCGTTAGTTGAATCAGAATAGGCGTGCCTATCAAAAGTTTAAAATGGTGTCATGTTGAGGTTCGTAGTGTATGTAGCACCTTGGGTGTAAGAACGACGATGAACCGGCTCGTGGCGCAAACTACGGGCTTAGGCTCATGTTCAATTCATTGTTGAATCACTCAGCACCAATCGATATGAGGTGATCAGTATCGTGGGTCTTGGTGCATCGTTTGGGGCTCTGGCTTTTCAAACGGTGTGGATGGATGGAGTCTGCATCTTGGTGTTGCACCTAATAATAAGACGGTTTATGTTCCGGTTACGGAGATGGGAGAATTTTCATCAAAGGCTTGTTTGTAGAGCAGAAGGAAATAAGTAATAGTCTTCGCAGTAAATATCTTGGATTGACTACAAGAGGGGAGCGTAAGAAGGACCTTGAGCCTAGACATTACTTCAATCCGTTTAGCTGCAGGTGTAATGAAATAGGTTCATCGGGTCATGACTTGTCTCCGGGCTGTCGGCCGTGTTGTGTGGATATGACACGGCATGGAGATGAGGATCAAATTAGCACAGCTGAGCCCCATCATGATATCCAGAACCAGTTAGCTTCTGGTCCATATCGACCGTCCGAAAACCAACTCCCGTGCCCGCGAAAAGACGACCTCGGTTTCTCTTGAAGCCCTGCGCTACAGCCGACGACCGCGGTGTAAGGCCTAGGCATAAGGTTTCTTCTCACCGTATACTCTTTGATATAACCTCCCAATCTCTTTCCTCTCTCCCTTTTGCACCCTTCTCCCCGGGGCTGCTCCACTTCAAGCCGCCCCCTAAAGACCAGCTTAGTATTGATGTTACAGCCGCAAAGTTCCCGGCTTCTGCTGCTCCAGAGGTCGTTGCGCACTACAGTCACAGGCAGAAGCAGAGGCACAGGCACCGCAGCCACTGGGACACTGCTGTACAGTCCCTCCGCAGCGCCGTCGCTGTCGCCATACCGAGTACCTGGCCGGGCCAATTACATGGCATCGCTGGCAGCACGCTGCCCTGCCGCTGCAGGCCCCGGCGGGAGCAATAGTGCCGTTACCAGTGGTGCCCCGCCCCCTCCATCCTCTTCTTATTCTCACTCTGCTGCTACGTCAACCTCCAAAATTTCTTCCCGTCGAACAGCTCAGATTGCTCGACACTTTTCCTCCTCATCCTCACCAACAGGTCCCGTTTCAAAGCAGAAGCCCGACATGGCCTCCAACTACACCGTCCGCAAGGTTGCGGCTCCCAACACCCTCGAGCACCGAGTCTACATCGAGAAGGATGGCCAGCCCGTTTCTCCTTTCCATGATATTCCTCTCTATGCCAATCAGGAGCAGACCATCCTGAACATGGTTGTCGAGATTCCTCGATGGACCAATGCCAAGCTCGAGGTATGTTCTGGTCAACATCAATTGCTGTCTTGTTACCTCCTCAGCACGCTTTGCTTTATTTACAGTTGTCGTGTGCTATATTACCCCTCCCCCCTCCTTGCGCAATCGTTGCCCAGACCGACAAAACGCAAAACATGAATACTGACAAAACCCTCACTTTAGATCTCCAAGGAGGAGCTCCTTAACCCCATCAAGCAGGATATCAAGAAGGGCAAGCTTCGATACGTCCGAAACTGCTTCCCCCACAAGGGTTACCTCTGGAACTACGGTGCCTTCCCCCAGGTATGCTCATTATTTACCCCAATCTGACGTGGTCATCCCTAACTCGATCACCCAGACTTGGGAGGATCCCAACTCCGTTCACCCTGAGACCAAGGCTAAGGGTGACAACGACCCTCTCGATGTCTGCGAGATCGGTGAGCTAGTTGGTTACACTGGCCAGGTCAAGCAGGTCAAGGTCCTCGGTGTCATGGCTCTCCTCGACGAGGAGGAGACTGACTGGAAGGTCATCGTCATTGATATCAACGACCCTCTCGCCTCCAAGCTGAACGACGTCGAGGATGTCGAGCGACACCTTCCTGGTCTCCTCCGTGCCACCAACGAGTGGTTCCGTATCTACAAGATTCCCGATGGCAAGCCCGAGAACCAGTTTGCCTTCACTGGCGAGTGCAAGAACAAGAGGTGAGTTCTCAAACTCCGGCTCAGTGAGCCCAAGACTGACAATTTTAAGCTACGCCCTTGACGTCGTCCGCGAGTGTGCTGAGGCCTGGGAGCGTCTGATCACTGGCAAGACCCCTGCTGGCGGTGTCTCCACGTAAGTCTCTAAGCTGCCTTCCTAACACAGTTGATATTAATGTTTGCATAGCACCAACGTCACTGTCCAAAACTCTCCTTCTCGCGTCTCTCCTGACCAGCTCCCCCCTCTGCCTCCCAACGAGGATGTCCCCGCCGAGAAGATCGATGCTTCCATCGACAAGTGGTTCTTCATCAGCGGTGCCTCTGCTTAAGTGTTCATAGACCAACCATCTTGCATAAAAGGAAGAAGTATGGCAGACATGTAGTCTTCACAAAAGTTGAGCACGGAGATACAAGAACAATATATAAAAATGATGCCAATTATCGTAATATTATGCAAGACCCTCAATCCCTGCTATGCCATACTGGGGTTCGTAAATGTACATGGTTCGTTTCCTAAACGCCGTTTGTGGAGAGTGATACAGTATAGCGGTGTTTTTTACATATTTTAATCGGTCAAGTCGGCTGCCTTCTGCAGTTGACGCGAATGTCGGTCTACTTCCTCCACCAGTCCTTTAATGTTGATCTTTTGGCAGTCGAAGTTGAGCTCCTTGCCATCCTCTGCATCTCGTTAGCCATTGATCCCCTGGGGACTACTAATAGCCTTCTAGCATTACGTACTAAATTTCACTCGTAAGGAGCTGGGCTCTTTCGAAGTTCGGGGTAGGATGGTTGATGTGATTGTTGTTCCATTCGCTCGGGCATTCGGAGGCAGAAATGTGAGAAACAGACGAGCTGGCTTTGCGCAGGCCGAGAACGGGTTGAATTTGGCCGAAACCTCAGTCATAAATTTGGTGATCATCTTGACGGCGAGAAAAAAGCGAAGCTCGTGATATACTCAAGAGAAATTGGCTTTGGCAAGGGAGTCGAACGTGGTCGTCAACACAATCAAGAGCTATAGGCGGGTACATTAGTTTGGCGATGCTGAAATTTCGAGGTTCGATAACGTCTCGGTACGTGCATATCACGCTAAAGGGGCAGCACCTAGCTAACTGCAACGTCATGATAATGACGGACCACGTTTCGAGATCGACTTGCACAGCATATGCCTAACAGTTCTTCACCAGCATAATATCGCAAGCTCAACAAGCTGAAAATGTCCTTCGAGGGTCTGCAGGAGCGTTTGACGGCTCTGCAAGAGACGACAACACAGCTCAAAGAGCTTATCGATCGACTCGCAACACTCAAATTCCAACCTGGCTCTGTGCCCCTGACCACCGACGAGGAGAGCAGCGAAAGCGGCGAACTCAGCGCAGAAATTACGAGTACTCTACGGGACGGAGAAGAGGAGCATGAGCTTTTGCAGGAAGAAGTGGAGTTTCTGCGTGGTGCAGAGCATGACAAAGACCGATTGAAAGAGAGTGTCGAAAAGATTGGAAAGGAGCTTGCAAGGTATAGTTTGCACTGAGAGGAAAATGGTATTTATGTCTAAACGTACTCTAGCTGCCGTCTCTCTTTTCGAAAAGCACGACTGTCGGCAAAGCATAGCCTCGCACAGGCACAAAGACGAGAGCGCGAGATCCTCCTTACATCATTTTCACAACCTACCTCCGAGACCAACTCTCTTTACCCTGACGATGAAAAGACTGCTCGTCCTACACGCCATCAGCAGAATGTTCAGAAGCAGCAATCGAGCCTCACTGAAGAGGATCAACAGAACGTTGGTGCGAGTGCTAGTGTGACCAACGCCCTACGACGAACGCATGATTTGATCCAGGCGGAGTTGGCTCGCAGCGAGTTTGCACATGAGACTCTGACGGAATCTTCTGCTGCTTTGAAGCAACTGAACGAGTCGTATGGCTCTCTGGACACAATGCTGGCGAGCTCCAAGGACTTATTAGGTACATTGCTGCGCTCGCAGAAGAGCGATACGTGGTACCTTCAGACGACATTTTACATGCTAGCTTGTACACTCGGCTGGCTGTTGTTCAGAAGACTGCTGTATGGACCGATGTGGTGGATTGTTTGGCTACCGCTGAGGTTGATGTTTGGATTGGGAACGTCAGCAGGCAGTGCGGTAATGCACGCGGGTTCTGGGCAGGGCCAGGTGAAGGAGGCTGGACAAGCGAGCAAAGGAGTTCCGGTGGAGGGCTTGCCGGACGATGAATTGCCTACTGTCAAGGTTGACACTGAGCAGCAGGCCGAAGTTTTGGAGGAGGTGGATAAGATTTTGAACGTTGTGAGAGAGGCAGATGAGCTGGGGAATATCCCAGAGGGTGATGAAGACAACATCGGTAATCCCAAGAAGAGGATGTGGGAGGAGCCTGATGTTGTTGAGCAGCAACGCCCTAGAGATGAGTTATAAGTTGGATAATATTAGTTTTATAGCAACAACGTCCCGAATATGTTGAGCATTATGTGCATAGTTATGAAACAAGCCTTGTCAGCAATTTGTTTGAAGTTCATGACTTCGCGGGCTGAACTGTAAATTAATTTTGGGAGGTATGATGCCCGTCAAAAAAAAGTAAAAAAAAAAAAAACTCGCCAATAGAATGATCCGCAATGACAGCATACTCTATTCTTCGAGAGAGATTTTTCGTCCCTTGGTCATTATCATGTTATCGACCACATTCATCTATCGACTACCCTTGAATTTTCTTTGAGCCATCATCTCACATAAGGCCATGCCTCACTTAGCTTTCAGACTAACTACCTGGTAAGCAACCCCGTTCGTCAAGAGCACAAACTAAGGTGCCGGGATTTGTAGTCACACTCTTACTGCCTCTCCGACTATGTTCGCTGGGGAGCAATCTGCTCGACTTCGCTGATCCAAGGAAGGCCGAGCTTCTTCATCTCAACGGCAAGCTGGAACAGGTAATCGAGACTACGTCATATCAGCATAATCATTCGCAGATCACGAGTGAGCTTGTTATATCTTCCTTACCTCTCACATTGAGTCTTGGCCTTATGAACGTTATCACCCCAGACGTAGACACCGTGACGACGGACGAGAACAGCGTATGTGTCGGGATACTTATCCATCGCTTCTTCAAGATACTCGGTCAAGTCCTCCTCATGAGGAGTGTTCTCGATGACTGGAATGCGAAGGGTGTCATGATAGCCCAGGTTGCCTGTCTTGTTCATGCCACGGCCAAAGCCCTTGATCTGCTCAATGTTGTTGATCTCGAAAACTCGGTCCTTTCCGGGGCCTTGGGATTCTAACAGGAGGGTGACGAGAACAGCCCATTGAGAGTGAGTATGTATACAACAGCCAGCTCCTCGGCGGGTGAAAGCAGCAAGGAACAAGGGGGTGCACTGAGAAGGCTTGTAGCAGGGAGGAGATCGCAGATAAGTGCGCTGGTTGAGCTTGTTGTGGTTAGGATCTTGCTCAGAAAGAGCCATGACATAGATATCGGTGTTCTTCATGAGTTCTTTTTGAACGCCCGAGGGCGCAATGTATACGAGATCACTGCGATCATGGTGTAAGTTAAGAGAAACTTTTGCTCCTTATTTCGATAGCAAATACTCAAGAGAAGTTTCAGATGATTTCCCATTCACTTGAGGAGGATATACACCGGTATCATGAGTCTTGTAATAAATAAATTTACCTTCTCCAACTCATCATGGCGGGGTCGCGGGGTAAAAAATGATGAAATTTCAAAAACGAGCAAGGTAAACATAAACATACTCATCTCGAATGGAGCAACCGCCTCCTGTTCCCGTAACCCAGCCCAGAGTCCAGAACTTTGCGCATAGCGAAGGGATCAGGTTTGCAGGGTGGTTCGGGTCCTCGGAAGTAATGAGGGCATCCCCAGTTGGGCGTGGCTCAGTTGACATTTTGTCTTTGGAGGAAGATCTAGAGATACAAAGCGCGCTTTGAATTGTGTCTTTGCAGAGGGTTTCTGATTCGAAAAGCAGCGGCCGGGGAAAGACAGAGATCCAGCGGAGTGTTGAAGTTTGGGAAATGAGATATTAGCAGCACGGCCAGCGTAATGCAGCTGAAACTGATGTTGGTGGTGGATAGTTTCTTGTTCTAATGTTAGACCATTGCCGCGCCTGTCTAGGCTGTGGTTTCAGAGCCTCTGAGTGGCTGAGGAAGATAGATCGGAGCGCTCTGTGCTCTGTGCTCTCGAAATCCATCCAATCCGTGATGACAAGAGTACTCTTGGAGAACTACCTACTGCACCCTAGCCAATTAACAACCACAAGACATTCTCTGCGTCCAAGGCGGCCATTCTGCGGAGAATGAGGTCGTGGCTGATGAGCGCAATGGCTCAAACGGTTAATCAGAAACAATGGCTTGGGAACGTTGGGCGGTTACTAGTCTTGAGTGGGCAGGCCGTATTTCTCCTAGTCCACTGACTCTGCAAAATCTACACCAATCCAAGTCTCTTTCTCAAGAATCTTTGCCATATGATGGAATCTTCTTTTGTCCGGAATATTCTATATTGTATCCCGATTCTATGCAATGCGTGCAACCTCAGTTTTCCAAGGGCATTGACCTCAGTCTAATCTGAGGTTGTATTGTGTCTATGGTGGCAAGCGAGTGAGCTATGAATAGGAACGGAGACGGAACGGCCGAGAATGGACCAAAAGATACGGAGTACAGCCGATAATGGGGTTTCTCTTCCATCAAGATTCATCTATGCAAGTTTGAACTGGGCCAGATAACCATCTGTTGACACATAAGGGTATAGTACACATCTTTGTATGAACTCAAGGATTCAATTATCTGAATGACTCAGAGTTTTGAATATGTGATAATAGCCAGCATCAGATGGAGAATCTTCCCGGATTGAAGACGAATGGACGAATGCCTTGGAACAATCCTGGCCTGTGTTTTAACATTTTCAAGGATGGCGCCTCAATCACAAGCCTTTACAGGTGGGTAATAATACTCGTTTAATGAGTGCGAGAATCCATCAACAGGCTCTGAGCATCATGTCTTGTCTTAGATGTTGACCCTTGTCCCTGCTTATATGTAATAAATGACCTTTTTCAGCTCTCGGCGCCGGTGCCGGGACGCCAACAACCTGGTCCTGGTAGAGCTGCACTGTAGCAGTAGCACTATCACAGCTGCCCCTAATAACAAAGTGGCATATTGGGGAACGGGGAGCACCGCCGGGGCTTTTTCTCTGGGATACCTCGTATTCATGGACTAGGGTGTAATAGGTTGAGCCGACGGCTTTTGCAGGTGACAACGCGGCATAGAGCATCCGTTAGAAGTCCTAGGCGCCGTTTGCCCATCCCTTTAGGCTTTGAGGGAAGAGGAGAGTTTGAGTTTGTTGAGTTCTTGAGCATGTAGTCTATTTTGACCTAGTGATAGTGCATTGAGATGACGCTCGTGTTAGCCAAACAAAGTGTATACTAACTTACATGTACGCCAATGAAAACGAGGCCGTTTTAATTAAGGTACTCTGGCCAAGCCCTCCAAGGCGGCCTCGACTCCCTGAGTCGGCAGGTACGATGCTAACTTACAGTAGTAGACCATGGCTTTCCAGTCTGTTCTTTATTTATTCACTCATATTATGAAGAAAACAATCCTCAAGTGTGTTATTGTTTACATTGTATTGGCTGGATTGCAAACTCACTGGCTCAGTCTCGCTGATGGTTTACAAAGTCTCGTCTCGGACACACTTCCGCCCAACCCTTGTCCCAAAATGGAGGCCCGGTCTATTATTGTCTAGCCCCAAGGGTCACCCCCTGAGACAACCTCGAATCCAATGGACTTGGAGAGATCCGATGCTAGTGCAATGATCTAGGCGCGCTGAGAAGAACAGCCGTGTCCCGTCACCTTTTGAAGGTGCAAATTAGTGGTGGTGGAAAGCAGAAAACACCACACATGTAAGAAAGGACGGCAGATGGTGGTCATGTCGCCAGGCAACACGAGCTGTTGGAGGCGTAGCTCCCCATGATGGATGGATGAATGGATAAGCAAGTGGAGGATCATCCATCCAATATGTGTGGGTCGCTTGTTTTTTTGTCTCCCAACGTCTTTTTCCATCCATCATAAGTTTTGTTAGTCACGGTCGCTAGGAGAGGAGTCCGCTCACAACATGGATGACCATCTTCAATCATCTGAGCCGAAAAAGAATCGTTAAACGAAGGGAGAGATGCAAGATCTGCGCTGAGCCGGAATTACAGGAACATCCCCCAGCTCAACTGGCAAATGGTCGTTTCTTCCCCTAGTCAACGCAGAACAGGGACGGCAAATTAGTGGCAGTCTCTTGGATCATGGCTTGCAAATTTAAAATTGATGTCGGCGGGCTTCCCCAGACCAGAAAGTAAACGAACATCGATCGACATCACATCACATCAGTCCATGCCTCCCTCGTCAGGCTCTTCTTCGCTTGCTACAGTCCGACCCGACTGCAACTCACTCTAATTTTGTGCTTGTGCTTGTCTCTTCTTTGTTGTCGTCTCGCTGCATGTACTGTGTCACAAAGTGGACGTGGACTTGTGTGAGGGGGTTTGCGTGGCATACCCAAAACTCCCCTCATCCTTTTTCTGTTGTATTATTTTAATACTTAACGGAACCCCGAATGTGCATCATGCGTACTCTGTGCCTATGGCCGACAGCAATAGCATCCCCGAGAAGGTGATGGATACTTCGTTTCTCTCTCCTCCCAGTCTCTTGCACTTCCTGATCAGACAAAATGGATCCTTAATGGCTCCAATCCTAATCCTAGCGCCATCATGGGTCCTCTCTTCCCTCACCCCATGTCCATGCATGTCCGCTCCATGTCCCACCTCGAGCCATTGACAAGCAAAATGTGAAGGTCCTGATGGGTCCCCTGTCTCCCGATGAGCCGGGGGCTAGCTTGGCGCCCTTTGCCTGCACCTCAGGTCAGTCTTGTTGACTTGTGCCTGCGCCTGGGCCTGTGAGCCTGTGATTTTCACGGCTTCCCCTAGCCTGGCCTGGGGGGGTCTGAGACTTTACTTTGCCTTGTCTAGGCTTGCTTGGGCTTAAGCGGTGGTGGTATGGTCATTGGCTTGATGGTGTGGATGCCCCTTTGCAAACCGTTCACGTCCAGTTGAGGACTCGACTCATAAAAGGACCTGGCTGCCCCGTCGCGTGCTCTTGTTTCCCTTCCTCTTCACCCTCGTTGTCATCCGTCCGTCGTTCGTTAAGACAAAAATTCCACTTCAGACTTTCGCTTTGAGATTCATCTCGATTACTTTAAACTACTAATTCTAATATCAACAACCTCGAAATCCATCAACATGCGTTTCACTTCCATCTTCGTTGCCGGCGCTTTCGCCACCATGGCCGCTGCCCAGAGCAAGACTGCTTCTGTCTCTCCCGCTCAACAGTCTCAGCTTGACTGCCTTGACGCCTGTGATGCTGGTGATGTCAAGTGCCAGTCTTACTGCATCACTGTGAGTCTGATGTTTCACTATGTGGACAAACACGGGTCTAACCATAATTCCCTAGGTCCCCTCTCCCGATGAGAAGAACATCAACGCCACCACCGAGTGTGTTGCCGCCTGCCCCAAGGGCAAGGGTTCTGCCTCCGACACCGAGAAGTACTCTGTCTGTCTCCAGAACTGTATCGCCGACAACTACTGGAAGACAGTCTCCGGTACTCCCCGTGAGACCGGCGCTGCTGGCTCCAAGGACGAGGCCTCCTCCGCTGCCGGGTCTGCTGCTTCCAAGGCCACAGGTACTGCCTCCAATGAGGACAGCACCGCCACCGCTTCTGCCTCTGAGTCTGATGCCACCGCTACCGATGCCTCTGAGACCGCCTCTGGATCTGCCTCCGGCACTGCTTCCGGCTCCGCTGCTTCGTCTACCGAGACTGGCAATGCTGCCACCGCTCTCGTTGGCGGTGTCTCTCTCCTTGGCCTCATCGCGGCTGTCTTCGCTCTGTAAATTGGATCGCCTCTTTTGGACATCTGGTTGATAGAATAGAAGGATTTTAATGGGTTTGCTCTAGAGCGGTAATGATTGGAGTTTGATTTCAGATGTGATACATGTTGGGCATCATGACGAACGCCTCTTTTGGGCTGGATCGACTTTTCATGGACAAATTATTGGGACACCTTACGCGTTCACATACGGCTCGACACGAGCATCAATACAATACCTCTTTTTTTGCGCTCTGCGTAACCTTAACTTGATGTGCATTTTTCAGTTGACTTGAAGTCAGAATAAAACACAACACGGCCACTGCGGTTGTGTTGGTTGTGGGGTGTCGTTCTGTGATTGGTTACTGTTTCCCAATCGGGTGCTTGAGGAGTTAGCTTGTAAACAAGCGAAATGATTGTCTCACTACCTATGGAGGAAATGCTCGAGTCCAATTCAATCGTTTTATCATGATTTTTTCGAAACCGAGATAGTTCATATTTCGAAGGCACCTCCTCGAGTGCTTTTTGCATGCCGAGCAGTTTTCCTGTGTCGCTGATGTTTGTATAAATACGTCATGACAGAACAATTGGCTTCAATTACGGTTTGATTGCAGTAATACCCTTGACGCCACAGTGTTCCATATGTGCTTGATCTTGTCGCTGTCTTGTCAGGCCCTTTTCGAGACACTAGTTCGGTGCTGGGAGCCGCCCCCGAACCCTTTTTAAGCCTCTGCTCTGTGTCAGTCATCAGTCCATAGGCCTCAGGGAGCACAAGAAAACTCAAGACTTATCAAGACTTAAAAAGAGGGTGCTAAAATAAACTTAGTAAAGAGTCCCCTAAACTTAGGCTAAATTACCTAAATACTTTTATCATCTAGGGTCAAGGTCCGGAATTTTCTTTCCTCCCCTAGATAGGGTAGCTGTTAAGCAATCCTTGAGCGGACTTCTTACCACTGACTGCTGTCACTTAAGGTATGAGTAAGGTAATGCGGACAAAGTTCATAGTCCACATTATTTGCGTTGACCAATCTCAAAGACTAACAAGCCACTGTAGACATCTCCTTGTTTCGTTCAGAAGCATAAGGTACTGAAGACTCCGAATTTTACTATCGGTCGAGCAGTTGTTTCTACACTCACACTGAAGCCCAATGGAACACTATTATGCCTCTTGGACTAGATTAGCCAATATTTTATTTTGGTTTTAAAGTTGAGGCTTATTACGCTTGTGAAATTAACCATTCATCCGCCAATTGTTCCATAGGCAGCTGTCTTCTTCTCGAGCCTTCTGTGGGACATGACCTATCCTGTAACTGCAAGGCCGAGGCCGTGAAGCTTCCGCCAACGTCCCCGCCCCCAGTTCCATGGGAGTACCTGACAGTCGGCATCCGCACCTTCCTTCTTCCAACCTTAGTGGCTCCGGGCCACGGCCCCCGCTCTGCACCTGTTCGTGATCCCTGAAATTTAGGCGGCTCTGAGCTTCTTCGTTCTACGTGTCCTCAACACTAAGACAGAGCTCTCCACTCATTGTTAAGACGCCACCTTTCGCTTCTTCACTCTCCCCATTCTACATTCCACCTCACTCTTGGACCTCTTATCTCCTCGAGCGCTGGGAATACCCTCATCGAGCATACAATTTTCCCTCAGTCACACGTCCTTTTTTATTGTGTTCCTGCTCCTCCTCTTGCGCAGCCTCTAGTGACGTCCTTGATTCTCTGCTCAAGCTACTCCGTCACTTTCCTTCATCATGAAGCTCAACGCTGTTGCAGCGGCCATGTCGGCTGCCATGCTTACGGGCAACGTCCACGCCGAGGACATCAAGGAGGCTTCCCCTTCTGTTCCCGACAAGCTCCCTACATTCACTTTTTTTTTTTTGTTTTTTTTTTTTCTTTCTCTCCATTTCAATGAGTAATTGAGCTCATGTATGAGGGCTATGTATGTAGCTCCTCCTCATGAGCTCTTGTCCCAGTCAATTGATGGCTAACCCACCCTTACAGCCGACCGTTGTCAAGGCCGATTTCCTGGAGCAGTTCACCGACGACTGGGACCAGCGATGGAAGCCCTCTCACGCGAAGAAGGACACATCTGGCTCCGAGGAGGAATGGGCTTATGTTGGCGAGTGGGCCGTTGAAGAGCCTGTACAGTACAAGGGCATCGAGGGCGATAGGGGTCTTGTTGTCAAGAACCCTGCGGCGCACCATGCTATTTCCGCCAAGTTCCCTAAGAAGATTGACAACAAGGACAACACCCTCGTCGTCCAGTATGAGGTGAAGCTGCAAAGTAAGCATGACTCTGGAATCCCACTCAGTGATCGCGCATACTGACTTTTTTGCCTCCAGATGGCCTCGAGTGTGGTGGTGCTTACATGAAGCTCCTTCGCGATAACAAGGCTCTACATCAGGAAGAGTTCGCAAACACAACCCCCTACGTAATCATGTTTGGTCCCGACAAGTGTGGCCACACCAACAAAGTCCACTTCATTTTCAATCACAAGAACCCCAAGACTGGCGAGTATGAGGAGAAGCATCTCGATTCTCCCCCCACCGCCAAGATTACAAAGACCACCGAGCTTTACACCTTGATCGTTCATCCCAACAATACGTACGTCATCAAGCAGAATAATGAGGAGGTCAAGACCGGCAGCCTCTTGGAGGATTTCACCCCCGCTGTCAACCCCCCGGCCGAGATTGATGATGCGAACGATAAGAAGCCTGAGGACTGGGTTGACCAGGCACGCATTCCCGATCCTGAGGCCAAGAAACCTGAGGATTGGGACGAGGAAGCTCCCTATGAGATTGTCGACGAGGAAGCCGAGAAACCCGAGGACTGGCTCGAGAACGAGCCCGTCACCATCCCCGACCCTGAGGCCGAGAAGCCAGATGATTGGGATGACGAGGAGGACGGCGACTGGATCGCCCCTACCGTCCCCAACCCCAAGTGTGCCGACGCCTCTGGTTGCGGCCCATGGACTAAGCCAATGAAGCGCAACCCCGACTACAAGGGCAAGTGGACTGCACCTTACATCGAGAACCCGGCATACAAGGGAACTTGGGCTCCCCGCAAGATCAAGAACCCCGACTACTTCGAGGACAAGACCCCTGCCAACTTCGAGCCCATGGGAGCCATTGGTTTCGAGATCTGGACTATGCAAAATGATATTCTCTTTGACAACATCTACATTGGTCACTCCATTGAGGACGCCAACAAGCTCGCTGAGGAGACGTTTGGTGTCAAGCATCCCATCGAGAAGGCCCTCTTCGATGCGGACAAGCCAAAGCAGGAGGATAAGCCTAAGTCCCCCAGCGACCTCAAGTTCCTTGACGACCCTGTTCATTACATCACCGAGAAGGTCGAGCTCTTCAAGGCCATTGCCGCTCAGGATCCCATCGAGGCCATCAAGTTCGTCCCCGAGGTTGCTGGAGCATTTGCCGCCATTATCATTACTGCCGCTGGCCTCGTCGCTGTTCTGTTCAACCTTGGCAAGTCACCCGCTGTTCAGCAGACTGCCGAGAAGGCATCCGACAAGGCCAAGCAGGTCAAGGATAAGGCTGCTGAGGCCACCGCCACCGGCGCTGAGCAGGTCAAGGGCGCCGTTAACAAGCGCACCACTCGCAGCCAGTCATAAGGAAAACGAGAAGATAATTTCAGATGGTTACTTGTATCGGATGGAGTGATATTCAAAAGCGGACGGAGAAAACCTGTGGAGCTAAGAAGAGAAGCAAGTTTGGAAGGAAATGTACACAATTCTCACGATTGATTGATTTGGCGCACCATAGCAGCGATAGGGATATCAAACAATTGATAGC
Organism: Fusarium dlaminii; assembly: GCA_013186775.1. Taxonomy (NCBI): domain Eukaryota; kingdom Fungi; phylum Ascomycota; class Sordariomycetes; order Hypocreales; family Nectriaceae; genus Fusarium; species Fusarium dlaminii. The sequence goes on along the minus strand of JAAOAL010000041.1, from coordinate 528,783 downwards.
TTTTCAGGCTGACCTCACTTTTCATCGGTTCATGACTCGTCGTGGTGTTCCATATGTCTAGACCACTCAAGAGGTACTATGAAGCAAGGCGTTGGCATTATTATCTTGGTTTGTTTAGTTTCGTATTTACAGTAGGGTAGGTCAACTCGACAAAATCTTAAACTAGGGTTTTTTACTCTTTCACCGAAATCGGCGTGCATTCACAGATAAGGGTGTCTGGTATCAGCCTAGATTGATATTGAGAAGACGAACGCCCTCCGTAAACATCCATTTACGTTGGAGAATCATGGAAGGTGACCCCGACGCCCGATAGATAGAGGTCAAAGGAATCGAAGTGGCAGGGCACTTGAGAAGTTGAGATAGATATGTTTCCCAATTAGGCAGGCGAAAGGAGACGAACAAACGGAGTGAGAGATCTAGTTTCTGGTCCGGCAATCTCAGCCAGTAAGAGACTTGAATTGGGAGACAAACCTCAGACCGTGGTATCCATCGGCATTGACGGTAACCAGCGGACAAGCCGGAGCTCACTCGGTAATTACCCCACACTTTCCAGAAATGCCAGCCCAGCTCTTGGGGGAAGTTGCTAGCTTATCATGAGTTGCTCTTGCCGCCCCGCACTGACTCGCCTTTGGTGCTTGTAAGTGGTGACCTTCTCAGAGGAACGCCCCTCCAATTGCCTCCGCACCGTTGACATAGCCGGGACAGTTTCTCAGTATAAAAGTCTAGAGAACCCATGGCCTCTTGAATTCTGTCCTGTTTGTTGCTTCATTGGAAGTTATTGAGGTCAATTGCTCTCGCTCTCGCTCTCCTAGCTCTTGTCCCTCTCACTTACACACAACGTATTTGAGCCTCATAGACTATACTGTCATCTTCATCATCGCCATCATGCGTCGCGCAATCTCTCGCGGCCTGGGTGCTTCTAGCCGATCTACTCCCGCCCTTTCTCGATCCTCTCTCCTCGCCTCATCTAACATCACAAGCGGCGCATCCCACGTCGCTGCCAGGCGCATTCATGCGACAAGCAAGCAGCTTCAGCCCGTGACGGCTGCCCTGGCCTCAACCGCCAGCAGTTATCCTACCACTCACGCAAAGGTCGAGGCGGTCGATACTCCTTACTTCATCGACAACAAATTTGTTTCGTCCTCGACCGATAAGTACATCGACTTGCACGATCCCGCTACCAACGAGCTCGTTACTCGCGTCCCTCAGATGACCGACGCTGAGATGAAGGCTGCTGTTGCAAGCGCCGAGAAGGCCTTTAAGTCATGGAAGAACACTACTGTCATCTCTCGACAGCAGATCATGTTCCGATTTGTCCAGCTTATTCGTGAGAACTGGGACCGCCTCGCTGCTAGTATTACTCTCGAGCAAGGCAAGACCTTTGCTGATGCCAAGGGTGATGTCCTTCGTGGCCTTCAAGTCGCTGAGGCTGCTATCGCCGCCCCAGAGCTCCTCAAGGGTGAGGTCCTTGAAGTCTCCAAGGACATGGAGACCCGAACCTACCGTGAGCCCCTGGGTGTCACCGCTGCCATCTGCCCCTTCAGTGAGTAATCGGCGAGTCGCTAGCATCATTCCTTAGCTAATTAATGTGTAGACTTCCCTGCCATGATTCCCCTTTGGTGCATCCCTATTGCCACCATCACTGGAAACACTCTCATACTTAAGCCTTCTGAGCGTGACCCCGGTGCTGCCATGATCATTGCCGATCTTGTCCAGAAGGCTGGCTTCCCCGAGGGTGTTGTCAACATCATTCACGGCGCCCACCGCACCGTCGACTTCATCCTCGATGAGCCCGCTATCAAAGCGATCAGCTTCGTTGGTGGTAACAAGGCCGGCGAGTACATCTTCAGCCGTGGTTCCGCCAATGGCAAGCGTGTTCAGGCCAACCTGGGCGCCAAGAACCACGCTGTCGTCTCTCCTGATGCCAACAAGAACCAGTTCATCAACTCCATTACTGGTGCCGCTTTCGGTGCCGCCGGTCAGCGCTGCATGGCTTTGAGCACTCTTGTTATGGTTGGCGAGACCAAGGAGTGGCTCAACGAGGTCGCCGAGCAAGCCAAGCATCTCAACGTCAATGGTGGCTTTGAGGAGGGCGCCGATCTCGGTCCCGTGATCTCCCCGCAGAGCAAGGAGCGTATCGAGAAGCTCATCGAGTCTGCCGAGAAGGAGGGCGCTACTATTCTTCTCGATGGCCGTGGCTACAAGCCCAGCAAGTACCCTAACGGTAACTGGGTTGGCCCTACCATCATCACCAATGTCACACCTGACATGACCTGTTACAAGGAGGAGGTCTTCGGCCCGGTCCTTGTCTGCCTCAACGCAGAGTCCATTGATGACGCTATCGACCTTGTTAACAAGAACGAGTATGGTAATGGTACTGCTATCTTCACCAGGTCCGGTGCTACTGCCGAGACCTTCCGCAAGAACATTGAGGCTGGTCAGGTGGGAATCAATGTTCCTATCCCTGTCCCTCTGCCCATGTTCTCTTTCACTGGTAACAAGAAGTCTATTGCTGGTGGTGGTGCCAGCACATTCTACGGAAAGCCTGGCATCAACTTCTACACTCAGCTCAAGACTGTAACAGCTCTATGGCAGAGTGCTGATGCCGTTGCTAAAAAGGCTGATGTTTCCATGCCTACCCAACAATAATCAGGCAGCAACTCAGATGGTGGATTTGATTTAAAAGGAAAAGCGAGCAAGCAAGTACGGAAGATGGAAAACGGGATATTGATGTAGAATGCATATCTGCTAGCATAATTAGGGCAATAGTCAGGCTGTTGGGCTCAACCGAGTGTCATGAATTTCAAAAACATCGGAACCTTCATTATATTTCGCTATATGTGTCTCACTCATCTTGTATTTTCTTGTCGTCGTTTTCACTATGGCATATGTGAGATATATGTTCTTGGCAGTGTCAAAATGTTTTTGAGTGCCAGATGTAGATCCCACCCTGCCCCTATGAAGAGGGGCAGGATTGGGACTAATAGATGACTAGAGAGATGTGTGGTGAAAAAAAACGGCTGGTAAGAGAGGACCCCAGATGAACCAGTGTGATTTAGGGACTTTAGAAAGCAGCTCTAGATAGAGACATCTGAGCACAGACTCTGGCTGACATTATCTTCATGTATTCAGAGCTGATAAGAAAGAGAACATGTGGAGTCGTACGTACGGCGGTAAAACAGGATAATAATAATAATACACAATATGCAAGTTGATAAATAAAATAGATGCCGTGATATGAGTAGTGACTAACTACCAAATGTGTCGTTACATGAGCTAGACTACGCCCATCTGGCGATCGATCATACTGTGGTGGTGGCCCTCTTCTATTGCCGACAATAACGTCTGTCTCTAAATATGACTTCCTGGTCCCTCCTCCTTCTGTGAGTGGTGGTTGATCGGGCCACAATGGCCCGTCTTGCTTAGTTCTTCTCAATGATGATGCAGGCCCAAGCTGGGCACTATAGGAGTTTGCATCAACGATGATAAAATATTGTCAACAACTCCGTACTCCTGGATATAAGAATTCGAAAATGCCAATGTGCACAGGGATCTTTTGTCCCCCAGATGGCTCTCGAAGAATTTCAGATAGAGTACGGGCACGTCTAAGGGTTGCGTGGGCTTTGGCTGGTCCTCTATATTAACTCATGATCCCCTCCGAGCTTACTGGGTTGGAATTTTCATGAATCCATCATAATATTCATCGAGCCATCGAGCTGCCTGAACACCAGACTCATCAAGGCTTGAGTCCCAGCGACCTATCGAGCCAACATAACCATCGGGACGAACGTTGACGATGGCTACCTCGCCAGGTCCTAGGCTTCCGAGCCATTTGTTAGTGCACAGGGAGCCACGGGTGTCCTGATCGGGAATGTCGTCGAGGTAGAAGGTCCAACGGCTGTCTTGCAGAAGAGGTGGGAGATCTGAGATTTCAATTTCCGTCTTGGGCATGGTGGCTGATTGACTTGTTAGCAAGCGATCTCCAAGTACAAGATGCGCAGGAACTTACTGATAAGACCGAAAGTGAAGAGGTGGCTGACAACGGTGTATCGCTCAGGTCGGGAATAAACATCCTCAGGAGCTGGTGCTCGAGGTTGAGAAGCATAAGAAGCGCTGGCTGCAGCAGATAGACGGCTGATAAAGGAGTCTGTACCAGCAATAGCATGGCAGAATGTCTGCAGAAACGGTGCTGATTGTTGAACATCCCACATAAGAAGGTAGATTCGGAACTGACCGAGCATGGGTATGTCAAGCTGGATATCCACAGGGTTGGAGTCGATATATCGAGTCACCTTGGCGGGAGGCAGAAGGCAACCTGGCTTGGCGTCTCCCATTACAAAATGGTTGTTTCCAATTCCTGGCCTGTTGATGGCATTCTCACCATATTCAGCACCAATTCCGGAAATGAAACGAACGTTGGTCCTGAAGTTCTCAGCGAGTGCAATGGCGTCGCCACCAGCAATTTGGTTCGCATGCTCATAGTCAAAGTTAACCAAGTCCAGGGCAATCTTGCGTCGTTCTTCCTCGTAACTCTCGAGAAGGTTTGGCTTGGCCAAGCCTCGAACCGCAAGGTTCAACTTCCACGACAAATTCCACGAGTCGTGCATTGAGGTGTTCATACCCTGTGCTGACTTGGGAGAGTGGGTGTGACTGGCATCACCAGCCAGGAATGCCCTCAAGTGGCCATCAGTGAAGCGACTAGCAACTCTCTGACCAACCTGATACCGGCCGAACCACTCAACGTACTTCCAGTCCAAGCGGAACGGTGCCATAATCTTCTTCGCGCGCTTCATCATGAACTCCTGACCCAGATCGCGCCGATCAAATTTGGCACCAGCCTTCAGCTCAATATAGAAACGAGTCATATTCCTCTCTCGAGGAATGATGAGGATTGAACCGTGCTCTTGTGAGTAGACGAGCGTCTTGGACCAAATATCGGGGAAGTCGGTAATCAGTTCGCCGTCGAGAACGCCCCAAATGGCAGCCTGAGACATGCCGACAGCCTTGACATCGGGGATACTCTTGCGAACCTTGGAGTGTGCGCCGTCACCTAAGTAGTAATGTCAGTTTCTGAGCGTATAATAAGTGTGAGGGTTCGCCACTCACATCCAATCAGGTATTGAGTCAGAACCGAACGCTTGTCTTGATTGACATTGGCACGGCAGTTGACTTGGAGGGGACCAGTCTTGTTGTCGGGGACGCTGTACGACTCAAAAGCCATGTTTCGACGAACCTCCTTGCCACGCTTTTTCATATCCTCAAGAAACAGCCCTTCGACCATACCTTGATGGACTAGAAGAATATAGGGGTCGAGAACATCGATAATAGGGGGATAATGGACTTCGCGACCAAGTCGACGAAGAGGTTCGTCCGCGGTGCTACGCCAGAATGCGATATCGAAGACACGAACACCTTGTTTTAGCAAAGTATCTGATAGTCGCATTTGTCGGAAAGTTTCGATCGTCTTAGGCTGAAGGCCATCGGCTCTAGTTCAAGGTCAATTGGGTTGTTTCAGTGGTACAATTGAATCGTGGTGGTAAGCTTACCTTCCCACGGGCGTCTGATCGGCTCGATCATCGATTACCTCAACGTTGATGCCGAATCTGGTCAGGTTTGCGGCCAACATTAGACCGGCAGGTCCTGCGCCAACAACACATACTTGACATTCCAGCGGAGGCTCAGGAAGACTGCGAAGAAGAGCCAGAGGATCCTGAAAGGGAGGAGGAGAGCCTTCCTGGCGCTCACGATGTGCTGGAAAGGGGATTTCCATTTGATCCATGTCGTCAGATTGGACAATGCTAGGCACCATGTTACAGTGGACGTCTTTGGGAGATCACAAGATCATGGACGACCTCTGTCGGTTCAGATTGTTGACAGAGTGTCGTCCGGCAGTAGTTGTGAGAGGTAAAGGCGGCGGAGGCTTCTGAGTCCAGGTAGAAGATGCCGCAGATGATCAAGCTGGCGACAAACGACGAGGTATGTGGAAAGCAAAGGATATTCAGTAAGGTGATATTCTCCGAGGAAGTCCGTCCACTGAGTTATCGAGCGCTGTGCGTATCACACCCGGGGTGTTATGTGAGTTCCCCGATATCGCCTGATGAGAAGAGGTCGTCAAGATTGAGGTCGCAAAATTGAATATTTCGTAAGATATTTCGGAGATTTCGAGTAGGTCGCGTAGTAGTATTAATTGGATGTGTATGATAGAATAGATCGATCGGTAAGTGTATGGGGTTTTCGAGGTCGCGGGGCAGAATGGCCGAGTAACTATTGGGCAGGCTGAATCTGACTGACAAGCTACAACTGAGACGACAAGGGTTTGTGCAGATATGCAGACTACGATGAGAATGGCGAACAAGGTGGACGAGACGGCCACAGCGATGGCAGAAACGAAGATACAGACGACGGACGACGGACGACGGAGCACGAAGAGGGACACCGAGGTGAAGAGAGGATAAGAGAGGGGCTAAGTATGAAGCTATTCCGAGCTTCAAGGTCAGATATAGGAAATACAGCACCCACGAACGGGCAGGTACCGGATTTCGGGGGTTGATGGCAAGTGACGACCGGGGTGCTACGATGCCCTGGCCTACATGGATCAAAAAGAGAGACAGAGAATGGATGGGAAGGACCAGCCCAGGGTCGAGGGCAACAAGGGCAAGTGAGATGGGGTCACAATTGCCTGGAGCAGAAAAAATGGCATGACACGATTATCGACAGCAGGCGGAGGCAGGCGACGCCAGACCTGACGAGGAGACAAGAAATGGGCTGATTTCGTGGGAGATTTTGCTGGTTCGCTGCCACACGGTCCACTCGGACGACACGGTTGACACGTTCAACTGGGTCTAACTTCCAGGGCCCTTCCTCAAATGCTTCCGCCAAGCTCGTTCACTCTTTTTCAATGGGTCCTTCCTGTTGGAATGCAACTTGAAGGGATCCACATGCTGTCTCTGGACCTGTCCCCGCTTGACGATATAGCATGTGATTGGACGATAATTGATGAATTGAATGCTTTTGTTAATCCCAAAGCCAAAGCACCAGAAGTTTTGAAGAAAAAATAGGTGAAACGGTTGGCATCATCACTTTTAATCAGATCCAAGCACAAACATTTATATCAAAGTGTAGATATCTCTGAAGCAAATAGTGACAAATCGATGGCAGAAAATAAACACCGCTAGAAAGAAGGTCTGGAAGGCTAGACCACGGACCAGGTCATGCACCAAGACCTAGACCAATCCTCTCAACACCACCACCTCCTCCTCCTCCTTTACAAGGACACTTTGGACCAAGACAAAAAGACGTTGAACCCGAGCCACACGCTCGCACTGTTTTGTCAAGGAACCCACTTCTGCGGCTTCTAGTCTCCGATGAGAACGTGGTGTGTCTGGTACTAGATTGTGTGTTTACTGCTCTGACAGCAGCAAGGATCATGCACTTGTTATGTACGTAGATGGACTTCTCGTACAATATTCAATCCGCATCTGCTAACCTGTTATACCCTTTTCAGCTTTGGTCCAGTGATTTGGCTGCGGTCAGGACATGAACGATGGAGTATCAGAGTCTGACATCGCATGTTATTAAGTTCCTTTTGCCTCTTCTCCCATACGCCTGCAGGAACTCAGGGTCTTTGAGCCAGGATGAGGCCGTTCTCGGGCGGTGTCATAATCAAGCACGGCGAGTGGGTGCGATCCATCCATCTGACACCGGTTTCCCCGGCCTTTGTCTGAAGTTTTGTAAGTCTATGACATATCTGGTTAAGTCCTGTAGGTTATCAGGTGAAGTTATCTGAAGTCGGGGAATTGACAATATGCAACAAAGCCACACCGTAAGTTGTGTTATATATAGGAACCGTTTCATTGACTCAGATGGGATGGATCTGCTGGCAGTAACACACAGATTCAAACTGATACATGCAGGTCTCAGCTCAGGGCTTATGTACCTGATATCGTCCTGTGCAACAGAAGACGCAAGCATGATGCTGAATTAGGGACTAGCATGCAGATTCAACGCAACCTGCCAGTGTTGCAATTTTCTCAACACCGTTTGTTGGTTACTCAAACGGATAGCCACATAGTTTTCACAAGTTCTCAGATTCTCATAGTCTGCTATCTCCTGTCCAGGATGAACCTTGGGTACAGTCTGCAAAGACCCATGCCTTACATGTTACGCTGCCACATTTCAAGCAGTTGAGCTGACGATGGCAGCGAACGATGATCATCTCATGATATACCATTGAGCAAGGTATCTGGCAGAACGGCCCCCCTTTTCACCTCGATTGCATATGCAAGCTGTCAGACTCATCACAAATATTGTATATGCATCAGCATCGAAGCTGATCCTTTTGCGCAGTGCAGCGTAAGCGACGTCTCTCATCTCATCTTGTTTGTAGGTGCCTTGCCAGCTCACCCATTGGAAGTATTCCGCATTGGAGCCAACCCAAGTACTGGATGTCAATCTGTTGGCTCATTTATCGCGTCATTATATCGGCTCATCACTCGAATTATGCCGCGCGTTATATGCATCCTACCAGAGCGGCATGTCTGAGTGCTCTTAAATCAGTCAGTTGGCACCACCAACATGACATAACATCCGGGCTGGGACATCACCAACACAATGGTACTCTATTACATGGATGACCTATAATGCACAGGCTGGTTCGGACTTAGGTATCTGGGTAGCCCGAGCTCCCACGCACGCCCTTTATAATCGGACCTTGGGTCTTGTCGTAAGGAGTGACACTTTGAATAGGCTCGAGAATGAGTTTATCAAGTATTTCTGTTTGAAAATCATGGGCCCTACCTCAGTAGACACGTATGAAAACTGCAATATTGCAAAAGACAACGATTCACAACGTCTTCAATGCTCTAGTGTTCCATTTATCTGTCACCATACGCTTAGATTACGTTCCTTGACAGTGACTATCAATGATATCACGACCAGTTCTGTGTTACCTACCACAATTAGTCCCATACAATGTGATAACGTACAAGTGGTACAATATGGCAAAATAAAATAATAGTAACCACAATTCATCCGCAACATTCTAGTAACAAGGCAGTCTTGATCAGGACACCAAAACCATACTGGCGGTTGCATTCCCGTCAGCTTCCTTCTCCTCAACATTGTTCTCAATGGCTGTATCCACATCCTCAATGACTTGACGACCACTGAAGTTCTTCATATATGCCTCTGCCTTGGCTCTCACGGGAATTGCATACCAGTCCGGTTGCATACGTAAAGCAGCCAGAATGGTTCCCGTGCCAGGAATCACAACATGCCCACTACGCCCTGTGAGAACCTGCCTAACCACTGCATCGGCCACCGACTCGGGTGCGAGTGGTGGCATCAAGAAGTCAGTGTTTTGGTAGTATCCTTTGAAAAGAGCAGTGTTGGTGGGACCTGGATGGACGATTACAGTCCTGACCTTGGGCGCATTATATCTGGTAGTCAACTCAGCGGTCAAGCCTTCGTGGAAAGCTAAAGCAGCTGCTTTTGAAGCACCATAGTCTACCAGGTTAGGAATTGTCAACCAGCTTGCATAAGATGTCAAGGTTACAACCATGCCGTGGTTTTTGGCGACCATATCAGGAACAAATGTCTTTGCTATCCAAAAGGACGCAAACGTGTTGACGTCAAAGGTGAAGCGGATATCGCTGGGCTGAGACTCCAAGATAGTCTTGCCCCTGACAACTCCAGCCACGTTGATAACGACGGTCGGATGTCCCACCTCGGCTCTAATCTTTTCGGCGACGGCCTCGACGTTTTCGGGCGATCGTAGGTCGCATTGAAAGTAGTGCACGTTGGCCGCTATTGGGTGTGAAGTCAGCCTCCTCTTCCTATTCTGAGCCTGAACTGGGGGTCAGATATAAGAAGATAACATACAAACTTCGAAAGACATGGGCTGAACATCAAGAACGACAACTTTGACGCCCATTTCCTCAAATAGCTTCACGATTCGCCCTCCAATACCTCCTGCACCACCTGTTACGAGAACAACTTCGCGCTTCCAGTCATATTTGTCGTCAACCCAGTTGTTTCTGGTCTTATCGGACCACCATCCACTGGCCCATCGCGCCAGCGCAACGTAGAATAGCGTTTTGAGGTGACCTGAGGCGCTAGGATGAAGAATGGATAGATCTTGACCCTTCTTGGTGAGGCGAGCGAATAGCACGAGTGGAAGTAGAAGAGCTGGGTTGAGAGCAGTCTGACGAATGAGTCGTAATACAACGTCAGCGCAAAAACCTTCTCGCGGGATGAGCCCTTGATAGATCGGCATGATGGCGTTTGAGTCTGGTGTAAGTCAATATTTTGTGGTCAGATTACACCAAGATACGATCACTTTTCCATATGAAAAACAAGCAGTGCACAGGTCCATGAGAGCAGCTCAAGTACTCGAACAACGCACTTTGCGCCTCGAATGCGCATAGGCATCTCTTATGGAGGGGAAATGGGCTTGATGCATGGTTCTCATGACGGAGCATGCAAACCGAGGTCCTTTTCCACGAACAGCTACCAACTCGCTGCTCGCTGCAGTAGTTCGCAGGGATGAGAAATCCGGGGTAATAGTCAAAGAGCTATTCTTCAGGGTCATCGTAGCAGCTTCTACCGAACAACATCTTTGCTTGCGCCAAGCTGGACTATCATGAGTTAGCCATTGTTGTGGATTGTTCCTCGGCGTCATGGTGACCCCGCAATTCGATCGCCGTACTCCGTAAACCTATGTTGAGCGGGGATGATTCCTTAATTGGCATGGCAGATGATGGTTGACATGGCGATTTGGTAACCTGCATTGGTTAGTGAGATTTGAAGATGTGTGACAATCCAAGACGAGCTGTTTCAACTTTCACGCTCAGACTTTGGGACTGTGGATTATTACGGCTCGAGAACGTTTGAACAAAGAATGGATTACTCGAACAAGTTTGCTGGAATACAATATACTATATTAAAGAGCTTGCGCTTATAAGTTGGGGGGTATCAGAGTGTTGAAAGGCTAATCAAGATCTTTACAATTAAATCGCCATGAACAAGCTCACCAATCCAGCATATACAGCTACTTTCGAATCAAGGACAGATCCCTTCGAATCCTCACCACTGGCATCAAGCTCGGTCGAGTCACCTGGCGCAAACAAAACGCCCACTTTATTAGCTGCCTCTGCGTCGATTTCCTCGGGTGAGAGTATGTCATTCGATAGCTCATCGCAAAAAGGCCTATCACCATCCTCAGGAATCGAGTTGGTGACATTGATTGGAACGTCGAAGATGGTATAGTGGCCATCGCCGTTGAGCCTAAAGTTTTGTCGGATGGAAATCTGGGTATATCGTCAGAACATCTTCTGATAAGGGTATAGAAGTATTGCTCACGTTGTAAACACCACGATCACTATCTCCTTCAGGTTTTCCATCACCAACGAGACAGTCAGGCCACACCCAATTAATATGCTTGACCGTGCTGCCTGGTTCTTGGGTCATGATCTCCCCGAGACTTGCATTATTAGCGGTCGCCGTTCCATTGGAGATGGTAAGGTTGCGACCTGTCATGTAACTGTAGAGGAACATCTCGATACTGAAGATCTGGTTATCGTCATCTTCATCATACGGTGGCAACGGCAGCTTGCCGTTGGCGGTCACGTCTATAGCCACGTGCAACGTATCTTGTATCAATAATGTTAGTGTGGTGAAGCTATCGTCGACGGCGTAATGTCAACTTACTCCCTCCAAGCGGCGTGTTGGGTTGAGGGGCATCCAGCACCACAAAACCAGGTGTAAAGATCTGGCCATTAGAAATTGTAAAGTTCAGTCCCAGCGCGCGCCCAGCCAGGAGTAGCACGGCTGTCAGTTGTTGCTTTGATGATAGCATTACTAGGTAGTATCAAGTGCTATACAAGTCCATGCAAAATTGAGGTGTGAGAAAATGGAACGGCAACAACAAAATTCATCATCGCGGGAAATACGGCACAGGATTCAAAATGACTACATCTTCTTTTTGAAACCGGAAATTGGGCTTGGCCGAGTATCCAATACAGCTGCAAAATCCTTGGGAGATGTTTGAGGACGGGGGCTTGGTCCTTGATAAAAGCAAGATTACAAGGGGTATTTTACCGGTAAATGAGGCTAAGAACATAGATAATAAGGATGAGTGATTGTTTCTCTGCCTTTATCTTGAACTGATGGCATTCCGAGTTCGGTTCTGGGACTTGCTTGGTAATAAATAGCATTGATTCATGAATATCAGACTTATATAGTATAATAATCGTTCACCCATTTGTAGTGTTGTAGTGCACTATGAGCAACAGCCATGTTTCAGAATCAACTTGACAGGGATTCAATGATCATTGAAATTTAAATGCAGGGACCTAGCTACGTAAGTACTTCCCCTGTTGAAGAAAAGAATTACAGCCCGAGAATCAAAAATACGAAATGTACATATTTGGTTTTTCGAGATGGAATTCCCCGTCACCAACTCGCAGCGGAATTACTTCCTTGAGTGCCACTTGGAAGCCAATGAATCGTTAGAGGGGCATTTACTGGCGGAGCCCCCCGATAGGTAGCCAAGAGCTAAGAACCACCAACACCGCCTGCTCAGAGCAAAAGATCCTCTTGAGTTACCAAATTGGCGGCTGTGGAGCTCTTTTCTTTTATCGTGACAGAAGATATCTCACGATAGGGGAATCATTGGCTTCTAAAAGTGATCGCTAATAATTGTGATCCGAGGCTCTTGTCATTGCCGGACTCTAGCGCTAACTCAGGTTGTCAGGTCAGTTCCTCCAACCCCTCCTCTCAGTAAAGGTGATCAGCTTCAACATTATCAAATCTTGATTCAAACACGTCGTTTTTTGTTTCATCTTGAATCTCAGGGACTTCAGCCGCCATTGTTTATTGGCGTATACTGTTGCATTTCAGTCAGTGCAGCATATCCAACATGCGGCTGTCAAGTCTCATCGCCCGGCACGGCTCCGTCCTTCGGCGCTGTTCCGGAGCCGGATCTCGGCCGGGCTGCTCTTATTCTCAATGCCGCCTCATGAGCTCCTCCTTGGCTGGTATCAAGGACTTGCTCAAGATCTCGGACGAGATCACAGATGCTGTTGCCACCAACAAACCCATCGTTGCCCTTGAGTCAACTATCTACACTCATGGAGCCCTGGGCAATGAACTCGCCCTCCAACATTCAGATCTTGTCCGCAGCAATGGAGGTATTCCCGCCATCATCGCCATTGTTGATGGCGTTCCTACTGTTGGAGCAACAGCATCTGACATCCTTCGCATGATTGAGAGTGGAAACGCTGTCAAAGCATCCAGGAGAGATATTGCCTACCTTGCGGGAATGGTAAGTCAAGTTGGGTACTAATTTTGGTCATGCCTCGTGTGTGTAGCATTGTACCCATAGTCAACATCTTTGATATATATAGGCTGCAGGGCTGACTGAGATTTGCTCCAGGGCTTGACAGGACAGAAGATTCATGGCGGCACCACCATATCAGGAACTATGTTGCTCGCCAGGCTTGCAGGCATTCGAGTATTTGGTACTGGTGGCCTCGGCGGCGTTCACCGTGGAGGTCATGACTCAATGGACGTTTCTGCTGATCTCACTGAACTTGGCCGAACACGCGTCGCTGTCATCAGTAGCGGTTGCAAGGGCTTCCTTGATATTCCCAGGACACTGGAATTCCTCGAGACCCAGGGTGCCCATGTGTCGACCTTTGCAGACGGACGATCTGGAAAGATTGACTTCCCAGCTTTCTGGGCTCGTGATAGCGGCATCAAGAGTCCTTCTGTTGTTCACACTGAGAAGGAGGCAGCCGCTATCATTCTGGCCCAGGAGAAGCTTGGAATTGAGTCAGGCTTGCTCTTCGCCAACCCAATCCCGGAGGAATTTGGTATTCCCGCGCCTGAGATGCAGGCTTACATCGAACAGGCTGTCAGGGAGGCCAATGAGAAGGGCTTCACTGGCAGCGCTAACACTCCGTATATCCTGGGTAGGCTCAAGGAGCTCACAGGAGAGAAGGCCGTCATCGCCAACAAGGCGCTGGTAACGTCCAACATCACCCGGGCCACCAACATCGCTGTCGAACTCTCAAGATTGTTGTCTTCTGGTTCCGAACCAGTCAAGACTTTGTAAGTGCAGCGGTGAATGGTCTCGGACGTAAATCTAATCGTAGCTATAGCAATTCATATTCTGCCGCTCCATCTGCACCTGCACCTGCATCTCATACTCCTACTGAGCTCAAGGTGCCAGAAGTTGCGTCTGACAGTAAGGCCGATATCCTTGTCGCTGGTTCCGTCGCTGTTGATCTAAGCTGTGACTATGCCCCAAACTCGGGTGACGCTTCACCCGTCCTCCACACCTCGAATCCATCTAGTATCAGCCAGTCAATCGGAGGTGTTGGCCATAATGTAGCTCTCGCTGCCCACTCTGTAAGCAAACATGCTCGAGTACGGCTCTGCAGCATGGTCGGTGATGACGTGTAAGCGTACTCTCGTATCGAGATCTGACCCTTACTGACGTGCTGTAGTGCTGGCAAGACCATTCTTAATGGACTCAAAGCCTCCGGCCTTGACACTACCTACATTCGACAATTAGGCCATGAATACCACGGCTCTAATAGAACGGCTCAGTACGTTGCTGTCAACGATGCAAATAAGAATCTAGTCATGGCTATGGCCGATATGGGCATCTTCACAAACCACTCTTTTCCTGAATATTGGAAGTCTGCCGTCCGGGGAACCAAGCCCAAGTGGTTGGTAGTGGATGGTAATTGGAGCGAGAAAGATATTCGAGCATGGCTCAAGGCTGGCCAAGACCAAGACTGCAAGATTGCGTTCGAGCCAGTATCGACAGCCAAGTCTATGAACCTCTTCTGTTCTCAGAGAGGGCATCCGAAACTTAGAGTCTTCCCTAGGCCCACGGTAGATATCGCTTCTCCCAACAGCTACGAGCTGGCAGCCATGTACTCCGCAGCTCGCGATAACGGCTACTTTGAGGCACCAGAGTGGTTCGATATCATCGATGCCTTTGGCATGCGAGGTGCCCGAGATCGGTTTGTTAAGATGACTTCAGCCGAGCTGACTGACGCTGGTGTTCCTGTTCAGTCTGTTCAACTACTTCCTTATATTCCGACTATTGTGACGAAACTTGGTCCTCAGGGTGTCCTCCTGACCACTATCCTCGCAAAGGATGATCCCCGTCTGAAGGACCCTGACTCCGAAGAGTACATCCTTGCTCGCTCGATGAGCGGCCACCCCAGCGTTGGTGGGCTCTATATGCGACTATTCTCTGCAGCTGAAAAGGTTCAGAACATTGTGTCTGTTAACGGTGTTGGAGATACCTTCTTCGGTGTTTTAATCTCTGGGTTGGCACAGGGTGGTAAGGTCGAAAACCTCATTGATGTTGCACAAGCTGGCTCATGTTTGACACTAAAGTCTCCTGAGTCAGTGAGTACTGATCTACACAGACTCGAAAGTGTGCTGGCACAGGCAGCAGCAGAATAGTGAGAGAAGAACATTTGAATACCCTGAATTGATTTTATTCTTTCTTCTCTTCTAGGTGTCCTTGTAATTCCTAGCATCCTAAACTCTCACATCTGCGTATACTTCCATTGGATTATACTACCTACCTACTTACCTACCTGCCTACTAGGTACCTCAAGAGGCTAGACACCAAATCCGTACTTATTGGAGCCTGTAAGGCCACTGTAAGCTCACCAAGCTCATTGAGGCTCATTCTTGAGTAATCTTATCAGTGTCAACTTCTACGCCGCTTGCGAATCACGCTTCATTTCCGGGTTTGATTGGTTCTACGAATAGTCTTGCTTGTCTTATATGAATGCATCATCAGCCTCGTTCAATCTCCCGTATGATTGGTCACTACCCCACTAGCGTTGAAGTGAGAGAGCCAATTATAGAGAATCGCGAGCGCAAGGCTGCTCGGACCCTCTAAAAAAATTCCATGGGCCATGAACATTTCCAAACCAGAAACCGCAAAACTTACTCCAGTGAGCCGAAGGACAACAATGGCGCCACCACAAGACGAAGAGATGTTAGATCCCTCATCTTCTTCCTCCTCAGAGAGTGAGCCTCAATTTGACTCAGAAGATGAGGTTCCTCAAAAGAAGCCAACCATTGCGCTCTACGATAAAGATTCGGATGAGGAAGAGTTGGAGCGACTTGTTCTAGGTAATAAGGCAGGCTTCCGAGCGCAATTGTTCAAAGACGATGGGATTTTTGATAGCAGCTGGGACGCGGAGGGTAAGGAACTTCAGCTTGTCGAGCAAGATCCTGGACTGGAGGAAATCGACGACGCGGACCTATTCATGTTCGACACTGGTGCTGGGGCAGGCGCTGCAGAGGTCACAAAGGCAGCAAAGCCCACCGATGGAAACGCTCCTGTATGGGAGGATAGCGACGACGATAGACTGGCCATTTCCCTGGCTGGAGCCACTCGGTTACGAAAGCTGCGAAAGACGGAGGCGGAGGATCTTGTGAGCGGAACTGAGTACAGCAGAAGGTTGCGACAACAGTACCTCCGACTTAATCCCCTTCCAGCGTGGGCGCGCGAGGCAGATGGGCGACCTAGCAAGCGAAGGCGATCCTCAGCTGCGTCTGACTCTTCAGCAGACAGCGATTCCGACTCTGAGATTTCTGCTCAGCCTCTTGAGAAGTTCCTTCGCGACGTCAACAGTCTGGCCGGGGCTGGATCGACCAAGAAGAGGCGCTTGCGACCCGAAGTCATTGACATCCAACGCACACGAGAGATCCCAGACAAGCACAAGGCCTCCGTCGCCAACCTTTCCTTCCACCCCGAGTTCCCAGTCCTCCTCTCCTCCAGCACCGCTTCTGTCCTCTACCTCCACCACATCGCGCCCGCCGCTCATCCTACACCCAATCCTCAGTTGACTTCAGTACAAGTCAAGCAAGTTGATGTTCGAAGGGCCGAGTTCTTGTATCCTCGGGGCGACAAGGTGTTCTTCGCTGGCCGACGAAAATACTTCCACCACTGGGATCTCAAATCAGGAACGGTGCAAAAGACAACTCAGATCCTCGGTCACAGGCTCGAGCACAAGACTATGGAGCGATTTAAGCTCAGCCCGTGCGGTCGATACATGGCTATTGTTGCATCTACCAGAAAGGGAGGGGGTATCATTAACGTTCTGAACACGACATCTATGCAGTGGATTTCGGCTGCCAGACTCGCTAGTCAGAATGGCATTGCAGACTTTGCTTGGTGGAGCACTGGAAACGGTATGACTATCCTTGGTCGAGATGGCCAGGTTGGCGAGTACAGCATGGAGAGCCGCTCATTCTTGGGAATATGGCATGATGAGGGTTGTGTTGGTGGTATTGTCCTCGGTCTTGGCGGTCATCAGGGTCCAGCTGTACTGGGTGATGATCGATGGGTCGCTGTAGGTTCTAACAGCGGCATCACCAACATCTACGATCGAAACGACCTTGTCGTACTCAAGTCGGAGGATGTATCTATCAAGGAGCGCCCAACACCTACAAGAGTCTTCGAGCAGCTTGTCACGCCCATTACACATATTGCTTTCTCGCCAGATGGTCAGCTCATGGCTTTCGGAAGCCAACATAAGAAGGATGCTTTGCGCCTTGTCCATCTACCAACTTGCACCGTGTACCGTAACTGGCCTACGGAACAAACACCTCTTGGAAGAGTCACTGCAGTCGCGTTTGGGAATCAGAGTGACTTGTTGGCGGTTGGTAACGACACAGGGAAGATTAGGCTTTGGGAGATAAGGAGTTAGATATTTAATGGACACAAAACGGCGCATGGCTATCTGCAATCAATATCCTCTGTCACCCCATTGATGATCTATCCAGTATCCAGTGTATTGTCTTGTGTCTGATCCTTCTCCAACGTACAGGCATTGGTCAGTTGAACATGTGCTTCAACAGCGTCCGAAGTGGGCTACCCTTGGTCAGCTGGCGTTGGGGGAAGAAAGCATTCCTCTTGCGCGTCCAGACAATAAGTTCCTTTCTATTCTTGAAGAGCTTGACATCATCGGGCCTGTTCTCACATTGTAGGAACTGCTTAATGTTGACGTTGATGCTCTTGAGCGCCTGTAGTAAATCAGCATCTTGAAGGTATCATGGGTATCTGAAACCTTACGTCTCGGCATTTAGTCTTGCTACGAAGGTCATTCGGTAGGCCTAGATCGGCACAAAGTCGCTGAAAGTCTTGTAGGGTGCCTTTCTTGAAGTAATCGTTCCACTGATCCATGAGGGTCGCATTTTTGCTACTGGATTTGGACGAGTTGGAGGGGGTGAGGACGATGACACCGGAGCGATCAACTAGATCACTGTCTGAATCTTCATCAAGGGATCGAGCCATGACTGAGATGGGAATATCGTGTTCAAGTTGAGTGAAAAGTGGTTATGCTGACTTGTTGATGACTTCTAAGCCAGATCTTACGACAGAAGAGTATGAAGGAATTGATATGGTTATATTCATGGGATAACATATAAAGGCCTCCAGTAATATTAACCAGGTCGAAGTGGCAGTGTGACGAAGATGTGAATAGCCTGGCAACCTTCACTTAAGTTACTTGAAAGACACAACTGCAGACTGCCGTCTGTCGTCTGCCCATGACGCAGTTATCCGCTACGGACGGCCTTCACTATTCCACCTTTCTTTGTTCACTTTCCTAACCAGCTTCTGTGTTATATCTGATTCATATACATAGACATTAAGAGAGAAGGAATGCCGAAGCCACACATAAAGCAACACATGGTGTTTTCTAAACACAACCACAACATAAGGTGTTATACACGACGCCTGAAAACACAATTACCTTATCATCAAGTCAACAATTCGTAAGATTGCTCACACGTATACATATATAGATATGAATCAGTGCGAGCATTACAGTCTATTAGTCGACCTGTTATTATTGGCACAAAGGCAACAAACACTGGGTTTCAGTTGCTTTGCTAGCTCCGTGTTTATTAGGGTGTCAGTTATCTCTATCATTGGAGGCTTCTATCTTCAGTACAACATGAATATTCGTATGCCAAGAGATTCTTCATGCTTAAGAGAGCTGTGCCGCCACGCTTTCCGATACTTGAATATATTCCAGATATCCACAAATACTGAACAACAAACAACAGCTGATCGGCTTCCATAGCTCAGTTGGTTAGAGCGTCGTACTAATACTTCAAACCGAGTATCCGGTAATGCGAAGGTCTCAGGTTCAAGCCCTGGTGGGAGCAAGTCTCCAGCGCCTATCAGCTGTTATTTTTTGGCCGTTTGCAGTCTTGTATAATATATCTATGATTCTGTGACTTGAGTCTTTTTTGGTATATTTGAGATTTCAATGGTGTTGGTGTTGTACTGCCTAAATAGGCAATTTGTACTTAAGAGCAGCTAAGTAAAAGGAAGAATAAAGCTATAAGTCCTTCTCTTTTAAATTAAGGTTTAACCTCTCCTCCTTATTTACTATTAATGTTTAAATATATAAAATAAATATAAATATAAGCCTGTTTACCTGCTTGAAATATTATAACTATGCCTTTGCTGGTAAATGTTAAGTTAGTAGGTAGGTGGCTGCTTAAGCTTATTACACAAACGCCTTATTGCAGTTATAGAGAGATGTTGATGGAATACTCATTTTCCCCGGTTAAAAACGAGCATATGTTTCAATTCACAGATCCATCCATGAGAACTTCAAATAGGTGGATAAGTACATATACATATGTATATATACTGAAGGCTGGAGCCGGCCGTTGTGGTGAAAGGCCCTTAGGCTCGCAGCCAAGCAATTGAAATGGCATGCATACATGTCCAACTAACATCATGAGATTTATTTAGGATACATATATACTTGCAAGGTGTGATCGGATCGCTGTAGGGTATGGCAACCAAAGCTGATCTGAGATCACGGAGAAAATCGGGTGAAGGAAAGATAAGGATGAATGATAATGTCATGATGTAAATGCAGTTTGCTTTTTGTAATGAATACAGAGGCCCTTCAACGAGTGAGCGTTTGTAATATTTGCGGTTGAAGATGGGCGATGTTGGCCACGCGCTGTAGTGCTGCACATTGACATAAATGGCTATTCTGTTGCTAATTGGATGAAGCTGAAATGTAACTTGGAATGGCCTCGAGACGGGCCTCATTAGAGAACGAGGCAACTCTAATAAACCGGGGTTAACAGTCCTGCAATGCACGCACTGCGCTATGCAATGCAGAGTATGTACTGTGCATAAATGCCGCCGGGGAAGCCTGGCATGCCTGCGCAAGCGTGGTCTGACTTCTGCGTGCTGGATGGCAGCAGACCCAGAAGCAATGGTGAACGGAATCCTGAGTGGCCAGATCGTGACGCAGAATTTCGGCAGAAGTCGCTCGCGCGATAGGCATTTGATAGCGAGGTCGAACTGTTGGATACAAGCTTCAGTCCAGTTGGTAAAAAAGTTCATAGACAGACAGACAGACAGAACGCGGCACGGGCTGCCCGGTATAGATCGATGATTCTTTCATCCATAGAAGCGCCTCGTGTCTACGCCTGCCACGCTCTCCAATGGCTGCTGAATTCTCTGGTAATCGATACTTTCCAAGGCGTTCATTCAGCTGGTTGATATTGATTGTGGCCACCTGAAGTGGAATGATGTGGTGTGCTGGGTAGGGGCTCCGAGTTTTGAGGCTTGAGCTGTGGTTGGTTAGTTTCCTCTTTGTCATACTCAGACTATGTACAACTCCTACAGGATGTGGCCGAAACCGAGCAGACACAGATGCCTAACGAGGATCGCGGTGTCAAAAATAGGAAAACCAAGGGGATATCAGTTGACCTAAATGTAATACACAGCCAACCACTCTGCCGGAATCAGAATAAGAAGCTCTGACAGTTGACCTGGCTGGCTGAACCCGGAACTGCCTGACAACCCGTCATATGCTCAGGCCTCATCTCATCCCATGGTAACTTGGAGGATTGTTATGGAAACTCCCCCGTACAGCACGTCAGCTGTCCGTGATTGTCCAGAGAGAGCTGACTTTCAAGTTCATGTCGAATGCGCCTGTAACCGAGAGCAAGGATTCGTCTTGGATGGATCCTACAAAACCTTCTTTCCTTGCTTTGTTTGCCCAAAGCTGGATACGCACATATTCACCAGAGCCCTCACTTTGCACCCTCATCCTTGACAGTACCCTAACTTATCTACAGCCGAGAAAGCTGAACACACAAAGATGGGGAAGAGCTGTCTGTCTTACTGCAGGTCATAAAAATTGATCTGAGGTGATGTATGTACCTAGCCAGGACCTGAGCTCGAGCCCAGATCTGAGCCTGGCTTCGTTTACATCCTGGAAAATTTCCATTCACAAAGCTCACTTATCGAATGATAAAAAGATTAGAACCAGCCCAGGGATTAAATGGTTGATTTTGCAGTGGAGGTTTTCTGATGCAGGTATCCACTGAGGCGCCATAAGCTCGGACCCAGCCTCCAGCCTCCAGGGGATGTAAGGTCGTTAACCTGAACTAAGATCCATACCTGGTGGAGGTACATAATGACTTGCACGAAAATGCAGGAGGTAGGTACCTAGTAGGTGCTTGTTACCTAGGTATCGGATCTTGGTAGCCGTTTACAAATGTCGATTTTGGTGGGGGTGGGAGAAGGAAGCAATTTGGAAAGAAAAAACGAAAGAAGTCGAGTGGTACAAGATCCTTAGATTGACAAGTTCCAAGAATCTACTCACTTCATTTTAACAGCATACCTACCTTAGGTATTCCCAGAAACTGATTGATCGACAATTAAATAAACGAAAACGTCACGCCATCGCTATCATCAAGATGCCCATGCCCACCAAATCGTTACTTTAAACGGCAAAGAGCAGGGTCTCTGTCCTCCCTCCATCTCAGCGGGCAGAATCCAGCATCTACTAGCCAAGCATGGACACCACCCAAGCCCAGGGCTGTGGCATGATCCCAGCCTTTGCCTACGAGGAACATACAGAGTCCAAGAAGACCCAACACCGGGGGACCCCTCCAGCCCGGCGTGTCCCGGTACAGAAGTGTTGGATCATGACAAGATGACAGTCCACTTTGTCAGAGACACCACCGTATGCGCCGGGTGCTGGGCACTCTGGCCTGGGGAGAATCGATCCATGTGCCAACTCCAAGACCATTATCCATGGAAGCCCGAAGCACATATGGATGGCGAGCAACACCAAGCAAGAGCCTTAAAAAGACCCGCCGTGCTTCATGCGCCGTGGCAGGCGGTTCCCCCTCCCACCTATAGTCACCAGTGAAAAACCATCTTTTGCTATTCGCGATCCTCACAAAGCATTAGTGCTTCTGCTACCTAGCTTGACCAGCCACAGGTTTTCTCTTTCCTTACACGGCTACCATAGGATAGGATCTTTGCCCGTATACGGACACAGTTGATGTTCCATTCAACTTGCGCCAACGCACGCACATCCTTGGAAACGCCCTGCCGCTCATTGATCCATTCCGTTGACTTACCTTGCTGTCTGAGTCCGACTTACCGAACAGGTATCCAAGACTTTTGGACTCCGCCTGCACCTGCGGTTTAGTCGATCACTCCCAGGTTGCAATCAGTGACCCCCGCCGCCGAGTTCCTTGCTGTGGACTTTGCTTTTGCGCCCGACCTCACGGCTTCAATCTTTTCCTTCCTCGACATCTTTCCCTGTTGCGTCTTCTGTTGCCAATCGACAGTATCTGTAGACGATCTCACTGCCTCAAGACGAATATACAACAGCACGGTCCCCAATGGACCCTTTGTGCCATTGAACACCAAAAATCTCGACTTATACGCCCTTTTGAACGGCAGACGAAAAGTTTAGGGAAACGGTTTTCAACGACATTGGCCCAACATGCCTCTCAGAAGGTCAAGCAACTCGGCCGACGGCCATTCTATCACATCTTCACCTTCTTTCTCCCTGTCAAGTACCAAGCGCCGATTCCCCCTCTTAAGCAGGAGAAGGAACCGACACTCAGATGTGTCGCAGTCCTCAATTCCTCCCTTGCCGTCACCATCACCACCAGCATCCCCTTCACCTTCTCAGAAAGTTGCCAAGCCTGGACTTCGGGTGCATGTCCAGGTCAAATTCGAATCCCCTCATAGTTCGGAGCATTTTCGCGACTATGAAGCTTCCCCCCAGCTGAAAGCTACCGATCGCATTTGCCAAGCTTTGCTTTCGCGCCTGCAGCATTGTTCTTCTGAGCTTATCACACGCCACGATAGTAACGCTCTCGACCCGCTCCGCAAGCCACACCGTGACGTTAAGCCATTGCGTTATCGCATCACGTACCGTGTTGAGCGTGATGGCCTTATTATTGTAGAAAAGTCTTTGCGCTCTTTCCAAGAGTATGAGTTGACACATGACGATGCTCGCGAGGTTGTCGCCGCTACCGACCGGATCATTGGTCTCTTTTTAGTGCGGCACGACCCCGGATTCCAATGGTCCGAGTCCGTTGAGTCTGAAGCTACCAGTCCCGAGTCCGAGACCTTCCGGCCGTGCACCGGCCGGCCTCAATCCATGGCATGCATCCCCCGATCTCATTTTGTTAGCGACACGCAGAAATTCGAGTTTGTATCTGGGTATTCGATTGAGCTTTTCTTGCGCAGCCGTTGCGCTACGCGCTATCCAGAGAACCGGAATGCTTCTATCAAGATTGACAGCAGACAGCCTTCACCTCTACCCCTCCTGCTCGGCGAAGAACTGACCACCCGTGTCTCAAATCTTATCATTGACCCAGTTGACGCCTGGAAGCGCAAGTTTGACAAGCGTCACAAGTCTTGCGCTGGCCTGGAGGGCAGCGGTGGCTGCACTCATATCGAGGATGGAGCTGTTGATATCATGGTCAAGGTCCGTAACCACATTGGGCCTGACTATACCTACTTCTCCCATCGTATCCAGACAAGCAAGGTTCTTTTCGGTGACCATGATGGTCGTGACTTTGACGAGTTCGCCAACCAAGTCAAAGCGAAGCTAGAGAAAGCTCGTGATATGACAGACAAATCTGTGCGGTCCTTGGACGATTTCACTCTCACCATCCGAGAGCTCCGTGGCAAGAACTGGTCTGTTCACGAGCCTCTCGTCGTCCGACTCGACCCCACAGTTACATATTGTCGCCAAACCATGGAAGCTGTCATGGAGCGTCTCCAGACTGGCATCAGTAACGTCCTTGAACATCATGAGGATGCTCTTGCTACCATGACCGTTCACAAGCGCGGACACCTCATCTTTGACGGTTTCCTTGACGGTGCTGGTGGCGATGACAGTGTGCATCACGAGAAATTTGCGACACCTGATCTGGAGCGAAAAGCCCTGGAGGCCCACTTAAAGGAACGCATTCGTTCAGATATCACGATGCTCTGTAGAGACACATGCGCCATAGACTGTCCTGATACACTGCCAAACTTGCGGCTAAAGACAAGCGGAACAGCTGCATCTTCCATTGGAGCGACCCAATTGATGAGGCCTCCTTTGTCCACAGCTGGTTCATCATCTGCTGCGCCAACCACGCCTTCGCTTGCTGCCTCGCTTCCTCGCCAACCCTCTGAGAAGTCCTTCCATGGTTCCATGGCCAGCACTCGTTCTGACAACTCTCTTACCAAGAAGCTTGCGAAGCAAAGTCTGAGGGATCCCGTTGAATGCCCCTCGGCACCAGCAACCCCGTCACCCGACATGCGCCGAGTACCTTCGGGTGTTGAAATGGCCAAGAAGCATGGGTATATGTCTGACTTCATGGCAGACGACGAGAACCAGTCCGAACCCCCGTCTACTCCAAGTCTGGTGGATACTGATAGCCTCAGCCCTCGAGACAGTGTCGTTGCAACCCCCTCGCGGGCCATGCCCCATGATCAGTCCAACGAGGGACTTCGTATCATAGATGATGGACGAAGAATCATCTACCAAGAGCAGTCTGATATGGATGCCATCGCAAGTGGAATGGTGCAATTCCACCGCCCGATCACCGACGATGACGAGCCTATTCAGCTTGTCAAAGAGAAGCCGGCTGAGAATCCCGATAAGAAAGCGGCTCGCCGATCCATGGACACCCGTATGCCGGACCTCTCTGGAAACACAGACCAACTTCCTGAGGCAAAGAAGCACGAGCCAGTCATAACTCAACAAGAGCCACAGCCTCATGCCCCCGCGACACCTGAGCTTCAGAAGGCAATGGTGGTTGAAGAGCCCTCAACTGAGAGTGTCGCAGAACAAGGACCCGGGTCAGATGTTCCTGTACTTGGACAGACAAAGGCCGAAGCTATCACTGAGAAGGGCACCAGCGAGACCCACCGGGCTTTCCAAGAGGAGCAGTGGGAGACGGTTGAGACCAGAGACAAACCTCGCGAGAATCCAACAGAAGTCGAGGCCAACTCAAAGTCTGAAATGAGCTTTGGAACTACACCTAAAGCCAGCATTCGTGAGTATGCCGAGACAAAGGACATTTCTACCCCTGATGTTGCTGTGACAGTTACAGCTGAAGAACAGCATTCTAATGAGAAGCAAATAGAGGCTCAATTGTCCAAAGACTTTGAAGTGCAAACGCCTAAGGCTGAGCCTGTCGTTGCTGAGAAACCCAACGTTTCACCCGCTGATGCCGCGCAGAAGACACTTGAGTCGTCTGTACTTGGAGAATTCCCTAAGCCACCTTCCATTCACGCCGGCACTGATGAGGCTGGTCGTGACGATCAGCAGAAAGAGCATGGCCAGGGTACCCCAATTCAGACCTCGACTTCTGACTTCAGGCAAGCGGAGGAGGACCCAGAAGTGATCACGTCTCAGGCGCCTAAGGGAGCACCTACTTCTAGTGATTCTGGCATTTCTATGGAGGGTGATGCCAAAGACCGCGAGGCTCAGTCGCTAGCTGTAACAGAGCTTGCTGAGAACACATCTCTCCCTTCCAAGAAGACAGACGATCAGGCTTCCGTCAAGGCTGATGTCGTTGGCAAGGACGAGCAGCATATTCCGCACTCGGATGTGACCGATGAACATTTTCCTGAGATGGCAACTCACTCTCTTGAAACTGTTCCTGAGGATACTCTTCTCGAACCTACTGAAGTCGTAGCTGAAGATGTCGAGATTGTCACGTCCGACTCTCCCAAAACGCCAGAGGAGCCCACGCCTCTCGAGGACCCTCCTCTTATGCCAACCATTGCCTCTGCCCCTCCGGAGAGTCTGCTGACCCCGGACAACTTCTTCTCTTCCTTGCCAGAAGAGAAGGAGAAGGGACAAGATTACCCTCGAAAGCCATTCGATACCTCGGAGTTCGCCGACGCCCTGGCTCGACCTCGAGTCCGACCTCGAACTGCCACACTGCCCGAGCGCCGTTACTCGACAGCTTTGACTCTTGAGATCAATCTCAATGCCCACCGAGACCCTGATCAAGAACACTCACCCATCGAGGATGCTCCCAAGAGCGCTAGTGGTGCGTGGCGGCGAGACGGCCTCCATCGCCGACAGCCGTCAGCTGGCTTTATCGGCTTGCCAGACCAGCGCCGGCTTCATTCTGTTGGTCTTCGCAGTGCTGTATTGCCATACCGTTGGCAACAGATGCGTCGTGAACAGGCGCTCTGGGAAGGACGACCAGGCACTTCTCATAGCGAGGCCTGAACTTGGAGATCATCTAGATCCATTCAATAATGATGATAATGACTTGCACCATGTTTATTGTTTCAGTTTCATTTATACTTTCGAAAAATAAGAATCCAAAAAGATACTGTTAGGTTATGATGGCAGACACGAAGGATGGGAAAAAAAAGAAAGGCAACTGGCCAATAAGTCCATAAATGGTATGGCTTGGCAAGGGCGTTGGTTAAATTCGATGTCATCTGCATGCAAAGCATTTAGACTTGGAGCATGACATAATGCAGAGGATACCATTTCAGAGTGTTTATATAACGACTGCGTATCCCGAGAGACTTGCTTCTTCCTCTAATGTGACCATTGTCGATGTGCCGTGGGACCTGAAGATACTGCTTCGCCTTTTCACCAGGGGATAACCCTCTTATCGTCCTTGAATGTACCAGTCTCCCCATCAGGCCCCAGAGTGGCGGCTTTCACAGAGCTAATGGCACCCAGATCAACGGGCTCGGTTCCTGCGAATCCATTCAAGGCGGTCCGGGAGTTGTGTCCTGGGCATGCAATATTGATCTTCCACTGCGAATCATTCTCATACCTGATGGCGAAGTGGAGCGCCATCATGTTGAGAGCCGACTTGCTATGCGTGTAAACACCGAAATCAAAGCTATGCATTGGATGTGTAGGATCGGCCTTCAGTGTTAAACTGCCCAAGGCGGTAGAGACAAAGACAATGCGGCGGGTCTTGGTAGAGCGCTCAAGGAGGGGGATAAAAGAGTCAGTGACGAGGGCGGTTCCGATGCAATTGGTGTTATAGACGGCCATCATAAGTTCTCGCGGAGACACGGCCATACCATAGCCTGAGATAGCGCTGTTGTTGATAAGGATGTCAAGACGACCAAATTTATCACGGATAGCCTCGACTGCGGCGGCGATGCTATCATCTGATGTGATGTCCAGTATGAGAGGTGAGACATTGAGCCCCTGAGCTTGAAGCAAGGTGTTCGCCTCTTGTACCGCTTGTAAACGGCGGCCAGAGACAATGACGTGGTAGTCATTGTTTTCGCTCGCAAGCTTCTTAGCGATTTCGAAGCCGATACCCTGATTGGCACCAGTGACGAGGGCGATAGTGGTATTGGGGTTGATGGTAGGGAGAGACATGATCGTGTCTTTTTCGGTTATGTGAGTGGTGATGGTAAGTAATGTCCCGTTGAGTATGGTGGCGATCTGAGCAAACCGTTTCCTCGCAGCACTTCTTGCTCTTTTATATATAGGATAGATTCTGATGAGACACAGAAACATGTGGCTGTCGTCATGTTGGTGACTCTAATCTCTATCTCCGATATTGATTGCCGTTGAATCCTAAATCCGTGGTTGGACTAGGAGCTCGAGGCCACTCTGAGATTGATTACCCTTTTGGGAATGAGGTTGAGTCAGTGAGATGACAAGGTTTGCCAGTCTTGATGATGCCAAGCAGAGGCTGAGCATTCTGAGTACACTTCTGACT
The DNA here is from genome assembly GCA_013186775.1 of Fusarium dlaminii. Lineage (NCBI taxonomy): Eukaryota > Fungi > Ascomycota > Sordariomycetes > Hypocreales > Nectriaceae > Fusarium > Fusarium dlaminii. The sequence continues at coordinate 500,730 of JAAOAL010000041.1, read as the reverse complement.
TGCCCAATGCCCCAGTTAAATAGAATTGCATCACGCTTCTGCGTAAGAAATGAATGCGAATGCGAATGCCAACAAGTCGATGCTTCGGAATCGCAAACCAGGGTGTTAACGAGTGTACATAAAGCTGAACTGTCTTGGATGTACAGAATACGCATGGTGTATCGTAGCCTACCTGGTTTGAGCTTTGCTCTAGCAAGCACATTAGACAAGTTCAGCATCACCAATATCAACCATATGCTTTGCACTTGACCATCTTAATATGAGCACATCGCCATTCTTGGCAGGGAGAGTAATATCGCCGTCGGTTCCTTTACCATACACGTCCTTGTCTCTTAGCATACGGACAAAGACAGCCATATCTAGAGCTGGTGAATCGATCATGGTGATGTTGCCTGCAGTGTCGTTGAGGTTCTGTAGTTGCTGCGGAAAAGATGCTAGGAAGGATGAGAGATAGTGGTTGTGCAGGAGAGCCTGGTGTCTTGTCGCATAGGCTGCTTCTGTTGGAGACATCCTATCTCTCAGCTCTTGGGTTGAGAGGTAATGTAGAGTGTGTTTATCGATCTAAGGACAGTCAATTTTCTGTAGGTTAATGAGATTAAGGACACTTACCTTTGCTATGCGAGCCCGAAGAAAACTTCGAACAAGGAATTTATACCTCTCGAGCTCAGTCTGAATAACGATGAGGGCAAAGTTTGTCTTTGGATCCATATCACCCGTCATATCCTCAACCTTTTCGATCTGGGATTTGATGCGTGCATTGACGCGCTCGAACAAGCCATCTGTTGGCCATCTATATAGACGTTGTGAGTATTGGGAAGCAGGAAGAAGAGAACTGAAGACATACTCGAGAAGCTCAGGTGCTGAGCGCTCAGCAACCCAGAGACGCGTCAAAGCTTGCAGATCGCGTGTTTCGCTGGGGATTCTGTGAGACGTGGGGTCGACTTGGCGAAGAATGTCATCGATATCCATTTCAGAGAATAAATAGTTCTCAGATCATGAGGCAGAAAGGTTATAGAAAGTTCGGTGGCACAGTTGGCTTATGTGTTATATTTTCCTGCTCAGGTTGATCGTCAAGGTTGAGACTATGGTGGGGTGTGTTTGTGAGGCTGAAGGGGAATGGATGTTTCTGTGGGAGCGGGGCCACTCACTGTAATACTAATTGTCGTCCTCGCCATTTGACACCCAAGACTTGACGTTCTTTTCAGCAATTATTCGTAAATGTTGACCCTAAAAGAAGGATGCCTATATCGAGCTCTCTTGAATTTATTCTTCACAGATATGTACAAGGTCTGTTGGCCTTCTATGTTTCAGTGGTTGATCCCACACCAAGCAATGCCTATTACCTCTATCCTTCAAATCATCCCCCCTATCTTTACACGTCTACATGTTCTGCACTTGCCTCAATCTGCTTGAGATGGTTATTGAACCTTCTTGAGAGGCTTATGTGCCTCCCTTTCTGCTTTTTCGAAGCCATTCACTCGGCCATACACCCACTTGAGGAACGAGGAAGAGACTGTGACTAGCCCAGCTGAAAATGTGAACAGCATTACTCGCTGGGTCGTGGAAAGAAGTTCGAATAGTGGATATGGGTACCTGACGGTGTTAACGATCTGCCGACTCACACTCACCGAGAAGTCAAGAACAACTTACCATCCATTGTGGCTAAAGCAGAGCTCAACCCAGTACCAATAGGCAAAGGCAATGACAGTGCTGATTGCCATTATACCGTAAGCTGGGATGGTCCAAGGAGGGCTAAGAAGGACGAGATCCAGACTCAGGAGTACAGCAGGCGCAAGGTGAAATCCCATATCAGGGATGATGTGCAGATAGAAGTCATCAGGCATGAGCAGCTTGGGGTCAATGAGCCTCAGTCCCCAATACAAGATTGAGATGACAACTTCCAAGGGCGTAGCAAGAACAGCAACCGCATTCTTTGCCTGGAAGAGTGTTTGGCTCAGGGTAATATCGGCCAATGCCCCGAGTACAAAGGCAATGAGTGATGCTGAAAGGCCAATAATGGTAAGGAACTGCATATGCCATCCATAAGACCTGGCTATAGGTGTATCCCAGACTGTGAGAAAGTGGAAGTTGTAACTGAAAGAGGCTATTCCGATGATATGAAGCAATAGGGAAACATCTCGTGAGGGCGACGTAAGTCGTTGAAGGGGGTGACGAGGTGCCATGATGGCCGGGGTCCAGAGAGGTTATTCAGGTGGGATGTACAAGCTGTAGCGCGAGAAGAAGGATTCTATGATATAGAACGGAGAATAGAAGTGAAAGATTAGAAACGTTTGAATTCGAAGGCACTACGGATATTTCACATGATATAATAAAGCAAGGAAACGAACCTGATTTGACACGTCTTCGGAGCCGGGGTCTCGGACCTCAATGGAATCCCGTCCGTTTAGGTACGTTTAATAGATGTCATGACCTCAATGTGGACCTGATTGGCATTGTATCTAGGTAGTGGGCCTAGAGAAGCCACAATTTGAGGTCGTGCCACTTGAGGCTGAAATTGCCTTGACAACAATCTGGGCCTGTCGCAAAGTGTACATCAACGAAAACTGCATCTTGGTCGCAACAAACCAGAAACAACGGTTTTACGTTTCTAGAGCAGGCCGATAACCGAGATGGCCTCAGATGATGACAATCGCTCACAGAAGCGCAACCACTCCGAGTTTCGTGACGATGCGTCCGGTACAGCAATCCCTATCGCGTTACGGTTAACGATGCTAACAAATCGTCTAGATAGCTCCTCTGACGATGAAATGGGCCCTCAACTGCCCTCACAAGCCCCTAAGAAGAAGCGAAGAGTCCTGCCCCACGAAAAGCTTTACGTCGCGGCTTTGCCTAAGTCGCCCCGTTACTCAAAGTCCCTGATGCACAAGGAACAGATCCTCTTTGCGACATGGACTCCCCTGACCGAATTCCTCATCACATCCTCGATCGATGGTGTCGTCAAGTTCTGGAAGAAGATTGCTCAAGGCATTGAGTTTGTCAAGGAGTTTAAGGCGCACAATGGCGAGATTAAGTCGGTTTCCGTGAGCAAGGATGGGCGAAGCTTCGCGACTGCCGGTGTCGACGAAACAGTCAAGATTTTCGACGTTATCACATTCGACCTACTATCCATGATCTCTCTTGATTATGCTCCCAACTGTATATGCTGGGTTCATAGCAAGGGCGCCTCGCTGCCACTCCTGGCTGTATCCGAGGAAACGAAACCCCTGATTCATATCTACGACGGACGAGGCGAGAAGGAGGAGGCTATCCACACTATCAAGGGCTTGCATAGAAAGCCTGTGCATCTAATGGCTTTCAACGAGGCATACGACTGTGTGGTCTCCGCTGACGAGGGTGGCATGCTCGAATATTGGCGACCGACCGGCGACTACGAAAAGCCAGATGGAGTTTTTGAGTACAAGAGTTCAACCAACCTTTTCGACTTCAAAAAGGCCAAATCGGTGCCGTCATGCCTCTCCATATCTCCCAACGGCAAAAGCTTGGTAGCATTTTCTTTGCCAGATAGGAAAATACGCATCTTTGATTTTGCAACAGCCAAATTACATCGCGAGTACGACGAATCTTTGCAGGTTGCTGAAGAGATGCACCGTTCAGGGGTGGGAGCTGCTAAACTTGACAATGTCGAGTTTGGACGTAGGACAGCTCACGAGAGAGACATCGAATCGCAGACGCTCAAGTACAAGTCCAATGTCATCTTCGACGAGTCAGGGAACTTTATTATCTACGGCTCCATGCTGGGAATCAAGGTCCTTAATACATATACCAACCAAGTGGTCAAGGTGTATGGCAAGGATGAGAACTTCCGCGCTGTCAATATTGCCATATACCAAGGAGCACCCCAGAAGAAGGGAGTGACGACAGTTGAAATGGGTGCTTCCAGTAATCCTCTTTTACAGGAAGCAGAGACCCGAGATCCAATTCTGGTTGCTACTGGTGTTGGTAAGGTGCGGTTTTACATGTTTTCAAACGAGGAAGACATCTCCAAGTCGACACGAGATGTACAGAACGAGAAACCGATGGTGCTGGGCAACAAGAAGGATGCACAAGCGAAGAAGACCGAGACGGGCACCGGAGCCGTTATTCACACTACATATGGAGACATTCACATCCGCCTGTTCCCTGACGCAGCACCAAAGACCGTTGAGAACTTTGTCACACATTCTAAGAATGGCTACTACAACAACACAATCTTCCATCGTGTCATCCGCAAGTTCATGATCCAGGGTGGAGATCCTCTAGGTGATGGTACTGGAGGTGAGAGCATCTGGGGCCGCGAGTTTGAAGACGAGTTTAGCAGCCTCAAACACGATAAGCCATACACGGTCAGCATGGCGAATGCAGGACCTAACACGAACGCCAGTCAGTTCTTTATCACAACAGAGAAGACGGTAAGTTTGCTTCTGTTCTTAATGATGAGCATGCACTGATGTTGAATAGCCATGGCTAGACGGAAAGCACACCATTTTTGGTCGTGCTACCCAGGGATTTGACATCATCCACAAAATTGAGAATGTGCGGACGCACAAGGAGAAACCCGAGGAGGATATCAAGGTGCTTAACATTGATATCATATAGTAATACTGATGACCGGGCACGAGCCTGCAACATCGGAAACGCCCACATCGCCATATTGATAGGAATAGCTCACTTTTGACATGCTGAGCCCGTGAGGGCATGTAGATACCAGGAGCCCTCTCCGTGACGTCGAACTCCGCTACACTGGCTGAACGCCGCCAAAGTCGTCTTCCGTAGAGTTTCTGTCCATTATCGCGACCTCTGTCTCCGAAACCTGCCACTTGGACACCAGTCCTCTTCCTCTTCCTACTGATATTCCCTTCACGCTTTGCAGCACCCTTTAGTTCTATTGTCCTAGCCTGCTCTGGTATATTAGTTAAGGTATTTTCCCTTCCTTGCGGTTCTATTTTCGTATACTCTGCTATCCCAGATAATAAAATAAAGGTCAAGGAAGAGAAAAAAAAAACCTAAGGGTAATATTATATATATAATATAGTAATATCTAAGGGACTAATAATAAAAAACTATAAGGTAAAACTATACTAAGTATAGCTATTAATAATTATAAATAATTATATCTATAAAGAAAAAGAAGAAAAAAACAGGTATTCTGTAATTATCGTATTACTTGATTTAATATATTATTTACTTTTCGATTAACTGAAGCTTGTACAACCGAGCTCACCTGGTTCTGCTGTCGTTCGATTAGCCATATGGGGAGAAGAAAATTCGCCTCGTAGGAGGTGCCACTCACTCCTTAAGATACTGGTTTTCCTATGCATTCAGTTTATCTCAGCCGAAGCTGTCCTTCTGCAGAAAACTTCTCCCCTCCAGGAAGCTGGATCAGATATATCTGACGACCTCAGTACTGAAATACGACGTGGTGGTGCTTCGATAGGCCCCTACCGGAACAATAATGAAAAGCTAACAGCCACGAATGACACATAACCAACGAGAATGGAAGGCTAAATGCATGCATGAAAGCTCTGTCGATAGTGGTGTAGGAGGGAGCACACAGAAATCGTATTAAGCATGGTATTACAAAGCCCAAGTCTAACCGATAAACATCTATTCTGATATATTCGTCTCAACATTTATCTCATTTGGTCGGCTACCTAGTTCAATATCTCGTAAGATCAACAACATAATAAGTGTTTCAGCCTAACGGCTGCCCCTAAATATCTGACTTTAATTAGTGCAAAAACCCACCAGCCAAAGTGGCAAGCAGTGGCCATTCGCCATTTTTATCTCTTCGCTCAAGGTAAGTCAAGCTAAAAATCTGGAGCTTCCTTCCCGTCCACTTAGACAATCGGTACTTGATCCTCCGCCAGGATTGCACGTTTCGGCCCTGTACCTCTTGGGATCGCTGCTAAACCGGCCAGCTACAGTGCGGGGCAAGGTGAATTTCATCCAATCAGTGGCGGGATAATCGAACCTGAAAGGCGTGGAGTGACTCTCTTGAGTGTGACACACCGAGGCCGGCGCAAAGGGAAAGTGAAGGAAGAAGGGACAGGTCAGGGTCTGGAAACCACATAAACTATATTTTTTTGGCCCTTGTCAAGACGACTTGATGTTATTCTTACTTTTTCACACTTAGCTCTTCTTATCATATTCCCCTTTCTGCGGTATTCCCAGATTCGCGCAATTGAGTTCCTCTCTTCTCTTAACATCCCACTCTGACTTGTATACCCTCTACCCCACCATCGCCGTCACCATGTCTTCTGTAAGTCCACCTCCTCGAGCTCTCTGCTTTCAGTGTGAGGGGTGACTCACGGTGATCTCAGTTCTTCATTCCCAACAAGAACGTTGGCAATCAAGCCGACTCGGAAGATTGGAGAAGTAAGCATCTGCCAATAGCTCTGGCTTAAACGACTCGTCCTTCCAGCGCATATATTAATTATTTCTAGTTCGCGGTTACAACCCTCTGACTCCCCCCGACCTCCTTCAACACGAGATCTCCCAAACCCCCGAGTCCAAGAAAACCGTTCTGCAAGGTCGTAATGAGACTGTAGCCGTTGTTAATGGCACCGACGAGAAGAACCGATTGCTTGTCGTCATTGGTCCTTGTTCTATCCACGACCCTGCTGCCGCCCTAGCCTACTGCGACCTCCTCTTGAAGGAGAAGGAGAAGCACAAGGATGAGCTTCTCATCGTCATGCGATCTTACCTCGAGAAGCCACGCACAACTGTTGGCTGGAAGGGGCTGATCAATGATCCTGATATTGATGGTAGCTTCCAGATCAACAAGGGTCTGCGAATCTCTCGCCAACTCTTTGTCGACCTTACAGCCAAGGGTATGCCCATTGCTAGTGAAATGCTGGACACTATTTCTCCCCAGTTCCTCGCCGATCTGCTCTCAGTGGGTGCCATAGGCGCCCGTACAACCGAGAGCCAGCTTCACCGTGAGCTTGCCAGTGGTCTGAGTTTCCCCGTGGGCTTCAAGAACGGAACTGATGGTTCTTTGAACGTCGCCATTGATGCCATTGGTGCAGCCCAGCACCCCCACCACTTCCTGTCTGTTACCAAGCCTGGTGTTGTCGCCATTGTTGGTACTGAGGGCAATAATGATTGCTTCGTCATCCTTCGCGGCGGCTCCAGGGGTACCAATTTCGATGCTGAGAGCATTGCTGCTGCCAAAGAGGCGCTCAAGAAGAAGGGAGTACGACAGCGAGTCATGGTCGACTGCAGTCACGGTAACTCTTCCAAAGACCACAAGAACCAGCCCAAGGTTGCTGCCGATATTGCAGGCCAGATCTCCAAGGGAGAGGAGGGTATCATGGGAGTCATGATTGAGAGTAACATCAACAAGGGTAAGTCACGATCATCGTTAACACAGAATCGGCCTCAGCTAACCTATCAAAGGTAACCAAAAGGTACCCGCTGAGGGTAAGTCGGGACTCAAGTATGGTGTAAGCATCACCGATGCTTGTATTAGCTGGGAAGACACTGTCTCAACACTCGAGACTCTTGCGCAGGCCGTGAAGGCCCGCCGAAAACTCTCAAACGGAGCCTAAATTCTGATTTCTACCACATTATGGGCATGTAATACGTTTAGCGCTCGATCCAAAACAATTTTTCTTTGGGATTGGGGTTGTATATTGTTGCAATGGCTCGCGTATTTGATTCAAGGCTTGGAGTTTAATGGATTCTTGATTCAAAGGATAGATAAAAAAGCATCAGGCAAAAGGGCGAAATCTGGAAAGCAACAGACAATAAGAAGATATGAGGCTATTTAACATAAAATAGCCGGGTTTCCATTGTGTAAATCAGCCATTTCCTTACTGGAGTGTATCACACACTGTCCCTGCCGGACGCGCACACTGTGATGGCCAAGTTGTTGTGTATGGCGCGGCGTTATTGCTCCTGGTCTGAACTTATTAACACTGTGCTGCTAATAAGCTTCCAACTGGCGTTTTTGAAGAACGAGCAACCCAGCTTCTCACATTTTAGATAATCACCAGCCCGCTTATCAAAGATACTTGCAGTAGTTTCTGCATCTCAATCATCAACCAGCAGCTCGTTAGATTTCTCCGCTATTCAAATATCATCAATATCAATTAACCCCGCGCATTCACTCTCAGCTTCATCGATAAGGAGACGCGCCTGAGCGTCCAGGTCGCGAACAATGGTACGCGACTACTCACCACCTGAGTCGCCGCTCTCATCGGTGGACGAGTCAGATCAATACGAAGAGGACGGCCATGACTACGATGAATCAACATTGCGGCCCTCGAAGCGCCAGCGACTCGAAGCCGGTTCAACTACATCTTCTGCTGTGGTTCCTGATGTCGAAGCCGAAGCGGTGCCTGAGCCCGATCCCCTCGAGGGCATGTCCGATGTGTCATCGGATACCTCAGGCGATATCCCCAGTTCCCCGATCAATGCGCGCCTCGACGAAGAAGACTTCCAGGAACAAGTCACAAAATGCGACTGGGATGGTTGTCCAGCGGGCGACCAGGGCAACATGGACAAGCTGGTTGAACACATCCATAACTCGCATATTGAGAATCGACAGAAGAAGTATACCTGCGAATGGATGAGCTGTACTCGAAAGGGCCTGCCGCATGCCAGTGGTTATGCCCTCAAGGCACACATGCGCAGCCATACAAGGGAGAAGCCTTTTTACTGCTACTTACCTGGTATAATCACCTCCGCGGATTTTCCTTTGCGTAACATGCTAACTCGCTGCAGAATGCGACCGGTCTTTCACAAGAAGCGATGCACTGGCCAAACATATGCGTACGGTTCACGAGACAGAAGCACTCCGTCCATCTGACCCTGTTCCCAAGTCGATGCAAGCTGGGCCACAGGGCAAGGGAGGCAAGATAAAAATCATCATGAAGACCAACCAACAATCGCAAGGCCCCCATGATGACATGGACGATGCTGCCAACGGCGATGAATCTAACGCCGAGTACTTTACACCATTGACGCCAGATCTCTTCACCCATGAAGAGCTTGAGCTTCCTGTAGACAAGCTGTACCGAAAGTGCCATTGGGAGGGCAAATGGGCCGAGGAGATTGGAGAGTCTCTGACGAAAGAGTGCAAAGAGTGGGAGGAAATCTACTACCAGGAGTGGCTCGAGAAGGAGGTGTTGCTTTCGCAGGTCATTAAGAGCGAGGTTAATTGGCATGAGCGACGACAGGCTATCCTTACAGGGGTTGTCGATGTTCACGTTCCTGGCGCCGTAGAGAGCGCCGAAGGCGAGAGAACAAACGGTGCGAACGCTGAAAGCGAAGTGGCTGCCAACGGGACCAAGGTGACAGAGCTCACTGCATAGGGAGACCTTTCACGAAGGAATATCGATATCTTGATACCTCGACGAAATCCGCCCAGACATCGCCGGATTCCTTATGCAAGGCAGATATAACTGCACGCTTTGCACCACACAATATTTCACGGAAGGGAGTTGAGGGAGTTGGGTTATGAGGAAATTGGGAGCTTACAATACACGGATTCTAATTCCCAATACAGCTGACTAAATCATGATTTAATTCAAGCGGTATACATACATATATGCCCACGTAGCATGTTCTTACAGAGCCTTCTTCTTGGCCCGATACGATTGAGAGTTCTTGAAAGGGAATCCGCTTGTGCTCTGGTCAAACTTGTGGTACCGGCTCGTCATGGCTGTATCACCAGCAAACAACACACAGTACAACCCAAAGGTCGCAAAGACAGCACTACCTACACAGCCAAGTAAGAACCCCGTCTCTCCAGTCCAGGAATAGCGACCGTAGCAGTAAAAGGCGCTCGAAGCGTGGTGGAGGGTGGATATGAGGACCGCAGCGGAAGCGTAGGGAGATGGTGCGCCTTCGGGGGCTTCTGTCATGGTGAGTTAGACGAATGCGACTCTAAAAGAGAGGTGTTTGCTACCTTTTGAAGCAGAATCGAGAGGAAGAACGCCTGAGAGAACCACTACGGTAAGGCCGAGCGCAAGAAGAGCGAGTCCTAAAGAGCGGGCAAAGTACGTTTCCAAAGCTAGAGAGTTAGTTGTTAGCCGACACGATAGCGAGGAGCTGTAGGAGAGCCTAACTGGTACATGTCTCATTGTCAGGCCGAAGAAGAGATCCGACAAAGGAGGGCCAGACAATAAGAGGAAGAGCTTGAGTGCTCAACCAGAGAAAGTTACCATAGGTGTATGAAGCAATGGCCTGGTAATTGTCAGTCGGTGAATTGAGAGCATGATAGTGAAAGCGCATACGCTCATTGTTCGAAGTGTGTATAAGTAAAGTTTGATTGAGAATAGCAAAAGGCAAAGTTGCAATTTGGTCAAGATGAAGCTATAATTGAAGATGCAGGTTGAAGCTGAAGCTGAAGCTCTGGAGCCGATCAATGTCTAGAGGTCAGAGGCTTAGACCAAGCATCAACGTCACCATCGGTAGGTATGAAAGGTATGTGCCCCATCGCATCCGGCTTGCCTTCCATCATGGAACCCCACACCCCCGAACCGAGAGGCTGGTGGCTTGAATGGTTCGCCACCAAAATTTATAGAGCCGCTTCTGTCTGGTCCGATCTCGCTTGTCCACTATCCCGCCGAAGGCTCGGACTGTGGAGGGTCTAAAAAATCACCATTGCAAATCACAACGTTTTTATTGCCTATCTATTACTTTGGCACGGCCTGATACGCCGTCTTCGCCGTGTCCGGTCCTCCGAGGAGTTATACAAAACCAGGCCCATGTGTAAGCCAGCCCGGGATTAAGTATCTATCAGAAACATTTCATACCTTATCTCTGGGTTAAATTTGAGACCTTTTTGTTCTGATATCAGTATTTCTTCTCTTTAATCTTCCATTACTGCAAATCTTCAGGAAAAGACTGCAGGTTTATTTGTCAGCTAGTTTGCTCCAGACTTCAGTCACAATTACGTCCAAGTCTCCAGTTAAAAATTTCCCGACAGGCAACTTCCACTTCGACAAGCTCTCACACTTCCAAGAAGGGCATCCTCCTCCTCTACCTCATACAATATCTCCTCAAACAACCGGCGCTATGAGTGCCATTCTCTCTGCCGACGACCTCAACGACTTCATCTCTCCTGGCGTCGCTTGCATCAAACCCGTCGAAACTCTCCCCGCTGCCCCGCCCCCGCAATCTCTCGAGACCGAAGTTATACTTGACGGCCAACAGCCCGCTACGAATCCGAATGCGCCCGCTCAGATCTCCCTCACAGACTGTCTAGCCTGCTCTGGATGTGTTACATCTGCCGAGGCTGTCTTAGTGAGCCTCCAGAGCCATGCCGAAGTCCTCGCAACTCTTGATTCGGCCCCAGCCTTGAAGTTGGTGACAGACGATAGCGGCAAGTTCAGAGTGGAAGGGCTAGAGCAGGAGAATGCAAAGCTCTTTGTTGTCAGCGTGAGCCCTCAAACAAGGGCCAACTTAGCGGCAGCATGTGGTGGAGACGTGTCAGAGGGCGATGCCGGGCACATGCTGGACAACCTTTTTCGTGGTCCCTCTGGAATCGCCAGTGGCGGCAAATACAATAACGAGTTCACATGGGTGGTTGATACCAATACTGCAAGAAAGGCAACCCTCGTTCTTGGAGCAGACGAAGTTCTCGGCACCTCTCAGACCGAAGCCGCAACCCAAGCCAAACCCATATTATCCTCGTCCTGCCCCGGTTGGGTGTGCTATGCGGAAAAGACACACCCCCACGTTCTACCCCATATTTCAAAGGTGAAGTCGCCACAGGCCTTAATGGGCACATTACTAAAGACGACACTGAGCCGAACGCTGGATATTGCACCTGGCCGCATCTGGCATCTGGCTGTTATGCCTTGCTTTGACAAGAAACTGGAGGCAAGTAGAGAGGAGTTGACCGAGGAGGTTTGGGCTGAAGGGGAAACCGAAGGACGTGGGGTTCGCGACGTTGACTGTGTCATCACAAGTAAGGAGATTCTCATGCTCGCCGAGTCAAGAGGTCTCAACTTCTTCAATATCCCCAAGACACCGTTGCAAAGCAAAAGTCTAACCCCATTCCCTGATCCAAAGCTCCACGAGTTTCTTTTCCCTCGTACACGGACCGGAAATGCACCTCGCGAAGCCGGCACTTCAGGGGGTCTTCTATATCATGTTCTCAAGAGCCGGGCGGCGCAGACCCCTGGCGCAGAGATTGTGCATACACGGGGCCGCAACGTTGATGTTGCTGAGTACTCAATATTGGTGAATGGCGAGCCAGTCTTCCGTGCTGCCCGATATTATGGCTTTAGAAACATCCAAAATCTCGTTCGAAGACTAAAGCCGGCCAGGCCGTCTCGATTGCCTGGTGGCAAACCTTTTGGAAGTGCTCGGAAGCCTGCAAGCAAGGCGGCCTCTCTGGAGTATAGTTATGTTGAAGTCATGGCATGCCCTGGTGGCTGTACAAATGGCGGCGGCCAAATAAAAGTTGATGACCCTGTTGTCATGGAAAGAAAGAATTACTCCGGAAAGCCAGGCCCTCAAGAGCAAAAGATGTGGTTGTCAGAGGTTGACGAGGCATATTTCTCCGAAGACGAGGCGGGCACTGAAGTTTCCGTTGTTGGGACTGCCGAGACTATTGGTGGCATTTCCCACTCATATATAAATGATACCCTGGCGCATTGGGCGGAAGTTACAGGTATTGGCTTAGATAGACTGGCGTTTACGACATATCGTGAAGTTATTAGCGATGTTGGAAAGGATACAACGACGGATGAGACGGTGGTGCAGCTGGCCGGAAAGATTGGGGGTGGGTGGTAGAAGCAAAGCATGTCGATAGAAATAATCAACTGCCCCTGTTGCCTCGATGAGCAAACCCGAATCCTCCTCGACCACTTCCGTCTGGTCCTTTTGGTGATCGAATTGGTGCCCGTGGTTGCAATTGCTGCTGCTGCTCATCTCGAGGAGTTGCACTCCTACCAGGGGAGGAATAATCTGGCTGTCGTCTTTGAGGAGGATGTTCAGGTTTTGGGCTGAAGTTGGGGTCGAATAGTTCGCGCCCTGAGCCTGACATGTTCTGCATTCTTCGTGGGGCATCAAACGCACGATTTTCAGGCTGACGGTTATCGATCTGTCGCGTGTCGTTATTTCTGTATCCGCCCCTTCCTCGGCCACGGCCGCGACCAGCGTATCCATCTACCTTCGGCGGGGTGACTGTGCCAGGTGATGAGGCTCCTGAGGATGGGTTTGATTCTCCGAAGATCTTGGCTCTGGCTTCTTCGTATCGACGTTGCTTTTCTTCTCTGTCTCGCTTCTGCTTTGCTCGCACTTCTTCTGGACTCATCGGCACCTCCTTCTTTGTTTCATTATCGTCATCTAAGGAAAGGCTGGACATCCCTGCTGTAGCATCGCGCTTAGCGATGATGGGCTTTCGACTGAGCACTTTGACTTGTGGTTTGAACGGGGCTGTAAGAGGAACTCCCGAGTTTGAACCAGCCTCGATGTAGTGGAAGGTTTGTGGTGTGTCGCTGTTGCATAGGATCCTCAATGTTAGTGACACCTGGACATATTGCTGAGGTGGGAGGGCTTACGCAGATTCCCACAGCTTGCGATTCTGCTCAGCATGCTGCGCCAGGCGCTCCGATTTGGACAAAGGCACTGGCTGTGTCGGCTGTTCGGGTTCACTGGCCATCTTGTCTGCCTGAGCCTCCCAATCATCCTCCCAGGCGTCAGGGATCACTGCTGTATTCTTGCCCATGGCGAAGAGCTTTTTCTTGTGCAAGGACCAATCTTGATTATTGTGTATATGTCAACGCCGTCGTCTTCGTCGGGGAAAAAGATGCTTGACAGTGTTATTGGAGATCGTGAAGTTGAGCATGGAGTTGAGGTTCAGCCAACAATTAATGTTTGTTCAGCTGGGTTAGTAGATTGGAAAAGAAAGAATAGGACGGGCTGATTGCTGGTGGGTTTTTGGTTAAGTTAGGCCCAAAAGCTGAGCTGAGCTGGCTTGAAATGGATTCACGACGTCAGGCACCTGCATTCTTTTTTATTTATTGAGGTGTTTCTGCTCAAGGCCCTGAGTCTAGGCGAGTAACTTAACTTAAAGCAGGGATACTAAGACAAACAGAGAAATAAATAAAATTTATCTGTATGTACATTTTGTTATACAAGTAACAAACCTCGTTTCTCTTCACAACTGTTTAGTGCCTGGGGATTTCATAGGACGAGTGCGGGGTGGCTTGCCATCCAATCTTGGTGGCGGGGTAATAACAGGCATAGGCTGGGCTGGGCCGGTTTTGGCTGTTAACCTTGAAATGCTGTTGCATTTGGTCGAACTGTTTTGTAGCCCGTATATATATAACACTGAAAACCAAGTTCTTGTCTTGTAACCATTTCCCCCCAAATGCAAACCTCCTTGGAACCATTGTTAGAGGCCTTCCTTTCTAGCCCTTTACTGGCATTGATTAGTCTTGATTTTTTGACCGAGATCCATTCTTATCCATTAGATATCCCCTATTGACCGCTTCAATGGCTGGCGGATTACGTTCATCACCCATCCCTCAACAAGAGATGGCCGACCAAGCCGCCAACACAAGTGCCAAGAGAAATGCAGAAGAAACTCAGACGTTGCGCTCAAAGCTAGTTGATCAGCATATCAGTATGCGTAAGCTTTTCAGCTCAAGGATCGTTTTGTGGTGAAGTCATTGACGAGTCCTCTAGTAAACTATCCAGATCCCTTGAAGCGTCGAGCACCGCTTCAGGTTTATCCCCAAGGCATTACTCCAGAGATAGAGGCGAGGTGGCTTCAGATGTTGAAACAGAACAGTGTATGAGTTTCTGAATGCCTGCTCGAGGTGGAGTAGTCTCCCACGGCGGTATGTTCAGAGCAATCTATCAGTGAACGTATTGGGAAACAAAAGTCCCTCTTTCAGCCACTGATACTTAGTGTAACAATATATTATTCTACTCCTCCTCATAATAGTAAACTATCTTTTTGTATCGAGTGACTTATTAATACTATTGCAACCACTTCTTGAGACCCGATATGTTGCGCACTTCCAATTATTTGGCCATTTGCACTTACGAGTCTTGTTGGTCTTATTTGTATGATAATTTGAGCACTTAATCATAGTAGGACACGCCCTAGCAGGATAATCAGTTACGCCAGGCACACGACCTATATCAGGGCTGAGCTCAAATATATCTACTAGTTAGTAGTTGGCCGACTGAATAGGTTGCGAAGAGTCTCTCAGGAGTGTTTCGCCATTTATATTCATAGTTGCCTTTCACTTCCAATACAGTAAAGTGAGCTTCTTTAAGGCAATGTGGTATATTTCAAGTGCCTTGCCGTTTTCATTGTCACCAAAAGTGTATGTGATACATACTGGTTGAGCTTCATGGCTATTCAGTTCCCAATATCGTCGTTTATCATTCTCTGTTACGAAGATTTCAGTGATGCACCAATCAATCGGATCTATTATGAAAACTCTGATACGGTCGGTCGCGGAAATGTGATCAGCTCAGCCTGAATATAATAAGCTGATATTATGGCAGTGTCCCAGGCATGAGGCGCCATGTATTTCAGCTTACGGGACTAGTCATGCTTCATTGTGAACCCCTGGCATGCTTTACTAGTTCACTCGAGGCTATGTTACTTTGTTTCTCTCAACATGTCACTAGCAAGTCGATGTGTCTGGTTTGAGGTGTCACAATCGGAATATTGCCTAATAGGGCAGGGGATTGTAACACAACAGCCACACGGGAAGGTTGCAACAAGAGCTGGAAGTCGATCAATCACCATACTAGGATCAGGTTTGTGATAACTTAGTTGGTCGATACAATGATACAAACGAGAACACCAGACCTGGTGAAGTCCCAGTTGTAAGTCAATCTGACCGCGGATGAGTTGAAGCATGCGATGCATCACAATTCCAGAGAAGCCATGGACAATAAACTAGGATCCATATTTTGCCTATCAGATTCTGATATTAATTGAAAATATATCATAGGTTAATGGACGCGAACTTATGTCATTGAGGCAGGAGAATAAGGTCTCTTTTGATACACGAGTATGGACATCAGATCTAGGTTGGAAGATGTGAAACACGGTGCATATTATCCTGAGCTCCGGGAGCAAGAAAACATCAGACCTTTATATAGGGTGTTAAAATAAACTCAGTAAAAGGTACCCTAGACTTATCCTAAATTTATAAAAAAAAACTTATGCTAAGTTACCTAAGTCTATTCATTAATTAGGACCGAGGTCTTGAGTTTTCTTCCCCTAGCCTGAGTGTACTGTGCTGTAGAATGGCACAGATGTACAGTAGTCTTGTATCTGAAACAAAATTTCGATCAAAGCATTCAGATGACTCAAGCAGCAGATCAAAAGTCAATATACCCTTGTTCGAGATAGTGGCAATAAAGTCATGTTGCAGTCGCTTACTTTGCTCCGGGCATAACTACCTCACCTACTGACCACATGCAAATGCTGGGACCCCGTATCCGTATTGTCGGTTCACCAAAGATCCGGTGTAACTACACTGTAGGCAACCAGATTAATGACCAATGATTGATGCTGAGGCCGATGTTGATGCATCGAGGCTGAAAAGCAGGGTGAACCAGAGTACACGGCGTCCATGACTTGTGCTATCGGTCGGTTACCTGGCAGGCCCGGGTTCTCTGGTTAGCTGGGCTAGAACCTGATGTGTTGAGCAATCACAGAAAGGATCATGCATGCCATGGCACGGCTGGATCCTTTAGGCCTCACGGGACGAGGAAGTCGCCCCGAGCCGAAAGGGACTATAAGCTTATGGGTTGCAAGGCTGTTATTGGTACTCTGTAAAGATGTACTGGAATACCTTGACCTATCACAAGATATTCATATTCCACTGATCAGATGCAGCAGTGCTGGAGTTGAATAAGACCCTGTTAGGTTCTGGGCTTGTGTTGTCTTGTGGTGTCTTGTGGTGGGGGCTAAGGTCAACTAGACTGGGAGATGTGTTCCTTCGAAATGCGTGTTATTGGGTAATTATGATCAAAACAAGTTACCATAATGCTTCACCCGAAACCTTCACGGATCTCAGTGAGCTGGCCATACTATTGAACCAGACACCGTATTATTCATGGTTGGCAAAGCGGTTAACAAAGCGAGATATCAGACTATCAGCCAAGCCAACAAGGCAGCACGCATTTTTCGCCAAGCCTTAGGTACCGCCGGTTGCTGATGTTGGTGATGTGTAATATAAGAGGAGCATGCAATCAGCAATGAAGAACTATTGTTGAACCCCCCGGCCTGAAGTGAAAAGCCCCACCAGTCCGTGAGCGAGTGGTTGGAAGTTTGTTTCCTGTCGTCTCAGAACATGGGAATTGCGATTGCAGATTTGCAGAGGGATCATCTCCTCCACTTGCTGGCCTATTGTTAGGTAGCCCTTCTGGTGTAAGTCGCAGCTCGATTCGAAATACGCACTCGCACTGTGGAGTGTGTATTGTAATCTGTGGATACGCCTCAGTAGGGTGCGTATCATGATTCAGTTGAAACCCGAACAACCTCCCTTACCCAAATCAACCGGGAGTTTTGCATCTTCTAGAAGACACCGCTGTTTTGTCAGCAGCCAGAAGGCAACTTACGGTATCATGCCTGGATTCCCTGCCTTTACAGGTTGTTTGTTGTCAGAGCCAAGTTCGACAATATTGGCCTGGTCCCATCAACTTGTTTCCAGCAGCGCTGATGTCATGGTCATTTCTTAAGGCATCCACCTTCAGCTCCCTAGACCTATCTCCAATGCAGCCTTGACTGCAAACGTATCTTCAAACCCGTTATCGGTTTATCAAGAGGCGGGGTTATTTTCTCTACAAGAACTAAGAGCCCAAGAAGCCCGAACCTTTTGGCGGATGGCGCCGAGCCAACTTCAACAAACAGGCCAGCGTCCAACTCAGTTCATCCTGGTGGACGTTTGGGTCGTGAAGCCGAATTCCGAAACACCAATGTATTCAGCCTCGCAGAGAAGACAGCAGAGGTCGCAACTGTAACACAAAATCTAACGTAAGTTGCTGCATTTCGGATTTGAGCAGTGAGTTTAAGTCGAGAATAGTAGGGTGATGTAAGCATTAAGGTACTAGATGCTGCCTCTGATGACATGAACCGTAATCAAGTACCTGAATAGAATACCTACCTACCTACCTAATCATGCAACGTCTCTGTCCATACAAGTATTTCAGAGCTCTACAGCATCTCTTAACAGCTACCGAGCCCTCTCAAAGGCTAAATTGTCTGCTTTTGGCTTATCTGAATTGAGGTATCAATACTCGAATTTCAAGTTGAAAAGAAAACACAAGTTGCTGCGGCTTGTAAAGTACTCCAACCTCCCCTTCATCTTGCGCACTGTACTAACTTCAACACCCCCAAAGCCCGCGCCAGGTCACCCACGCCCACCTCACCTTGACCTTGCCCCAAAAAAGACGTCTAATTACCATCTCCATCGCTTCTTCTGCTGGCGCCATCTCAATCTTTCCCCTCTCCCTTTTCTCAACAATAACCATCATATTTTCCGTCGGCTACCGTTGAGTATTGTCTCTTATCGCGACTTCATCCTACCATCGACCCGAGCAGCGATCCTGGGGCCACCGACGCCCAATCCGACAACGTTATACGATTCGGCCCTGTTTTTAAGCCGCGGCAGCTTTAATAAAGCTCTTCGCCGCCAGCCATGACGGGCACTGAGACTTCCAATGCGGGAGGGGGTTTTGATCTGCTACGAAGAGCAACTCAAGCAATGATGTCTAGGTTCGTCAATAATGTTTTTTCTCTGTCGTCTTTTGAAGCTACTGTTTTGCCTTGTTTTTACTCTGTTCTGCGTGTTATTGCTATAACCATTTGGTGCCCTTTTCATCATGTTTGTGGCCGGGACTCGAGATCGATATCCCGACCTCCAGCGACGTGGTGCTGCCATGCCCCTCACCAGGCGTAGTCAGTCGGTGGTGGCGACGATGACGGACTTGCAGCACTCGAGCTCAGTAGCTTCAGCGACGCCTGTTCCAGCCAGAGCTGCCATTGGATCCCCTGTTCTACGACACCGCCTGCCGATGGGAACCCACATCACCTCACATGGAAATGGAACCGCTGCTGGCACCTACAGCTGTTCACGCAGGACTGCATCCCACTATTGGGCCTTGTTGGGCTCTATCTAGTGGACAGCTGCCCTGTAACCGCACTGCAGGACGACGTCTCGCCTTTGCGTTGGCTGCCAGATCATGGATTCCCCATAACAGCGGTCGAGCCTTTGCCCTGATATTGTTGGCAAAGCCTGGCAAGCATGGGAAACACGACATTATAACAGAAGCTCGCAAACACCAATCAGGGTGTCGCCGTTCATTGGACTTCAGTTCGCCATCGCAGTGGAACCGAGCACTCGCCGCCGCCGTCTCAAAAACATTTTGCAGCCTTTAAAATTGGATACAGCCTGCTCCAAACGAACAAAAAAGCACATGAGCAATCAATGGCTACTGTGGCATTCGCATTCCCCTGCAAGAGACAGGTCGTCTTTTAGTTACTTCTTTTTTTCCCTTTCCTTACAAGGACCAATGTTGCAACTTTGCAAGCTCAGGTCTGACTCGCTTCAACTGTGATTGGGCCCAATCCAAAGGCCGCCCAGCCTCGGAGTCAGTCCCTGCGTTCGGCCCCGCTATCAGCTTCAGTTTTCCACGTTTTGCTCCTGGTCCAAACAATTTTGGGCAAAAGTCCTCAGGGAAAAGGAAGCTTTTTGGACAAGCCTGACCCCGGCCGCAAAGCGAGGTTTTACTCGCGGGAAAGAATTGATCTCGTCATCGTCCTTTCTTACAGTACATTCAAGTATTGAGCCTCCACTTGGTCCCTTCACAGTTCGTCTTACACGGCCGCTCTCGGCAAGGCCTCGCATCCCATCCTAATCTCTACTGCTCGCTCGCTGGTCCTGGCGCTTCTTCCGCATCCACACCGGCGCGAACACACCACTGGCTACCAAGAGTTCCAAAGGCCTTCCCCATTCCGTGTTTTTCTCGTCATAGTCGCATCGTCAGAGTCCACCTCTTCTGTTGTTGCCCATCTCCTCTGGTGGTCCCTCTCGGCCTTTGCCCTGTTTACCCTCTAGTTGACGCGCTTGGCAACCGTCATGAACTAGTGTTCCCACTTTGTTTTTTTCCCCGCGCCGCTCCTTCGGCGTAGAAGCATTTATTCACTCACTGGAAATCTTTTACAAAAATGCATGGGGTTATTAACAAAAACGTCAGGTCTGCGGCAGACGAGGATGGCGCCGATCACATTGGTCTCGAAACTCCTCGATCCGGTGTAGCTACACCTCAACCCGATCTACAGGACAAACGCTTACCAGGAATCATGAGCTACTTCGGCCAGGTTCGTAAATACCCTTCTACGCCTTCGTCAGATCCCAATTCGTCACAGAGTGATACCACTCTAGACCGAATTTCAGTTGTGCCCACTCCACCAGCCGGCCTGCAGTTGCAGGCACACACCGAAGGCTCTCCTCGTGGCTGTGAGTCCTCGGCTTTGGATCGTTCGCTTCTTCAACATGAGCGTCCTGGTTCTATGCCAAGTACCACTGAGCGGGATGAGCATAACCTTTCGGACCCCTACCCAACCCCACCCACTTCTCAGCCCTCGTCTTCGGGGGGTTCTATCTCCCAGGACATGATTTCTGCAGACTCAGGGGCGCATGGCAGGGCTACGGTCGAGCAAAAGTCTCTTACACAGCAGTCACAATTCAAGAAACCCACAGCCTCACCATTCACCACCACCCACTTTCAAACTTCCAATGACCCATCACTACCTGAACTTGACTTCTCCAAAAACGCAGCACCTACCAAAGACTCCATTATTCCTTCGCATCCTGAGCCCAGTACAAGTTCAGGCACCTGTTCAGCTGCTGCCCCCGGCAAGTGGCATTTTCTTAATGGACTCAAGGAGCTAACTCGTATGACGTTCAAGAGCGGCAACTCGACTCCTACTCGAGCAATGTCGGCTGCCCGACCATCTGGCTCCGATAGAGCCCCATCCTCCGGGAGGACCAGTCATGACGGTGCTGAAGTCAGCGGTACTCAGACTCCAAGGAGTTCTGCTGGTGCCCAGGCGCCTGCCGCCAAGGGAAAGCTAACAATCAAGATCAATGAGGCTCGTGGGCTTAGGAAGAGTCGGGACCCTTATGTTGTTGTGGTTTTCCAGCGTAGTGAGCTCATTTCTGGGGGTCCCCACCACATCGATGAGGACGATAACCTCAGTGTTGAGCCACCTCCGGCAGCTGGTGGTATCCCTATCCAGCGATCAGGCAGTGACTCTGGGCGTCCCTTGGCTATTCCCATGAGGAGCAGGCAAAGTAGCAATACTAGCATTAATGACTACGGCTCGTTCCGTAACCGATCCGGAGGTCAGCTTACATTCACCAACCCAAAATGGGATGCCGAAGCCGAGTTGTAAGTTGCCTTGTGTGGACAGTTGTGTCTGAGACTCATTACTGACACTGAGTAGCGACGTTGTGGACTATGATATGTTGGTTGATGTCTCGGTTTATGATCATGGAGCAACGGGCGATGAATTTCTCGGCCATGTTGATTTTCAGGCCAGCAAGGATCCTGGTGCCACCGTCCAGGGTTGGTTCCAGCTGCAGGGCCATGCTGATACCATGGCAGAAAATGCGCCAACTGGTGAGATCTTCCTCGAGGCCATCTACCACAGAGCAGAGAGGAAGCAATTTGGCCCCACTGATTTCGAGATTCTGAAACTCATCGGCAAGGGCACTTTCGGTCAGGTGTATCAAGTGCGAAAAAAGGATACTCAGCGCATTTACGCCATGAAGGTTCTGCAGAAGAAGGTTATTGTGCAAAAGAAGGAAGTTGCCCATACCGTGGGAGAACGAAATATCCTGGTTCGGACCGCCATGTCCGACTCCCCTTTCATCGTTGGTCTCAAGTTCTCTTTCCAGACACCATCAGAACTTTATCTCGTTACTGATTATATGTCTGGAGGTGAGCTGTTTTGGCATCTACAGAAAGAGGGTCGGTTTGACGAGAAGCGAGCCAAGTTCTACATCGCCGAACTGATCTTGGCCATTCAGCACCTTCATCATAACGACATTGTATACCGGGATCTGAAGCCTGAGAATATCCTCTTGGATGCTAACGGACATATCGCCCTTTGTGACTTTGGTCTTTCCAAGGCCAATCTCACAAAGAATGACACTACCAATACTTTCTGTGGAACAACCGAATACCTCGCGCCTGAGGTTCTGCTAGACGAATCTGGCTACACCAAGATGGTGGACTTCTGGTCGCTTGGAGTTTTGGTCTTTGAGATGTGCTGCGGCTGGAGCCCGTTCTATGCCGAAGATACGCAGCAAATGTATAAGAATATTGCTTTCGGCAAGGTGAGGTTTCCTCGAGATACCCTCTCTCAGGAAGGAAGGAATTTCGTCAAGGGACTCCTCAATAGAAACCCCAAGCACAGACTAGGTGCGACCGACGACGCCGAGGAGCTGAAGAGACACCCCTTCTTTGCCGATGTCGATTGGACTCTTCTCTCCAAGAAGCTTATCACTCCACCTTTCAAACCCAAATTGAAGTCTGAGACAGACGTCTCATACTTCGATCCGGAATTCACGACCGCGCTGGATCAGAATGGCTCTCTGAACGAACGTGCTGCTGCGTTGGCCCGAGGCTATGCCGCTTCGACTCCTCTTTCTCCTTCCGTTCAGGCCAACTTCCAAGGCTTCACGTTTGTTGACGAAAGCGCATTAGATGATCATATGCGAGACCGAGCAGGACTCGTTGATGAAGATATGGATGATGGACAACATCACAGAAACCGCGATAACGACGATTGGGACAATCTCGACGACATTGACCTCAGGAAGGCAAACCGGATGAGCGGGATCGTGAAGACTGGGCATGATGAGCACATGGTGGGTGGTTCTCACTTTGACGTATAATGCGGCAACTCCTTTTTCCTGCACAGTATTATTCAAGTCAAGCTCCACGGCGTTTCAACCATGCTGGAGATTGATCTATCTCTACGTGTCATACAGAAAGCAAAAAGTAATATTTCGCAAAACTAAAAACCAAAACCTCTTCTTCCCCAGTTTTGCATGTGGGTTACGGATGTCTAATTTGTGGAATTATATGCATCGAGGTCGGCTGGTATTGCATTGCATTGATCGTCGAACTGTACGGGACTGATGGCGTTTTATGGTTGTGGAAAATGAGAAGAGAGAGAGAGAACGAGAAACAAAAAATAGGAGGATCAAGTCTATTTTGGTCGATCCCTCCGTTGAGGGCCATTTTCCCTTAGATTGATTCCCAGCAGTAACAGGAGGGCCATATGAGTAATGAAATGAGAATGCCACAGCTATTCTTCAAAGGTCCCGGAAGGGAAATCGGCCTCTCTCGGTTTATTCTAGACTTGTCCTTGTTGGATATAGTAGCCTATGGAAGAGTTCGAGCCCAGCCTACCAGCCTTCTCCGTCTTGTGGTTGTCGATGACGTTGATTGCCACCTGACGTCGATAACCAAGAGCTAGTGCGGCATAGCTCAAGGGATGAACGATGTATGGTATTGGATTATATGAGAGTATTCGAGGGAAGTTGAAGTCGTGGGTACATCATTGATGTCAGAAAGCATACAAGGCTGCTCCGCATATGCCCTGCAACGTTGGGTCAAGAGCTTGAGAGGTAGACGCACAGTTAATCACATATCACCAGGAGATAGACATATGGTTTCGAGGTTTTACACGCAATGAAATATATATAGTCACTTGGAAATGATCGTTGTAACAAGTTGCTTGTGCTTCATTTGACGTTCGCATTTCGCAATTAGTTCCTACGGGCAACCGAAAAAAAAGGCTGGTTTTTAGGAAAATGTACACAGGATTCTTGTCCCCAATCCACTTGCTTCTGCTTCTTCTTTCTCCTTAATCGCTCCGGCTCTTCTTCTCGGGGGTGAGTTAGTGTCAGCCTCCCTCTTTTTGCTATCCACATGAAACGGCGGCGCTGGGCGGTGAGAAATGACACCCAAAAATGTGCTGCGGTCAGGGTAATCTATGTGTTCCCAAAGGTTAAGAAAAACGCTTTAGTGATGAGGCTCATCCTCCTCCTCGGCCTCAAGCCAATCGGCAACCTCGGGGGTACCGGACTGGGCAGAGCTGTCCTGGCCCTCAATCTCAACGGCCATGCTCTCGTACTCCTTCAGGTTGCCGGCGAGGTCGGTCTCCTCTGGGGAGGCAGGTGTCTTGGGGACGTTGAAGGTCTGGACGTTGCCCTCAGCATCGGACTCCTTGACGGCGGGGATCTTGTAGGCCTTGAGCTCCTTGAGATAAAGCTCCTGAACGAAGTCGGCTGTGAAGGTATGATGTCAGCAAGTGAACGTTGATTCGGTTAGATCATATTTGGGCTGATCGGATAACGGCTTGTCAATTTCGATGAGAGATGCGAGATTATATAGCCAAACGTAATTCGAACCCTGATTGATATCTTGTATTTGATGCTGGTTGTTTGGCGACGTCGGAGCTTAGGTGGAGTGCAGATTCGGGTATAGAAGGACAGGTCCGACCGGGAGAAATAGGCAATCGGGATGATGTATTCGCGACATCCAAGGGAATTGACCGAGAAGCATAGAGCAGCGTAGACAGAGTCTTACCTTTCCGGGAGACAGTGGGAGCAATGAAGCCCCTCACCTGAACGGCATTGGGTCTGGCGACACGAGAAACAGCCGCAACAGCGGAGCGAGCGCGCTATAAAACCATGAGTATTTTTTTTATCGTCTAGGCCTGACTTTTGCTCTCACCGAAGCCCTGGAGAGTTGAATGAGCATTTTGAATGGCTGGTGGTGGCTCAATTGAGGGGATAACTCCGGGGGAGATGGGCGAGGGCGAGGTCGAGGGCGAGGTCGATTGAGGGTTTTGGGGGAAAAATCGTGAGAGGTTGCACTGGACCATGCGTCTTCGCCCCCGGTTAGAGCGGTTCGGCCTTGCTATAGTGGAGTTGATGCCTCAGGTTTGAGTAGGAAACAGCCCGGGCGGCTGCCGGAGCATCACGGATCAGTCGCACGTGAGCTTTGAGA
The DNA here is from genome assembly GCA_013186775.1 of Fusarium dlaminii. Classification (NCBI taxonomy): domain Eukaryota; kingdom Fungi; phylum Ascomycota; class Sordariomycetes; order Hypocreales; family Nectriaceae; genus Fusarium; species Fusarium dlaminii. The sequence goes on along the minus strand of JAAOAL010000041.1, from coordinate 475,704 downwards.
GGTGTGATTGGTCAGATCGATGCTATTCACTTACACGGAGATCAGTCAGTATGGATTTCAATGCTCAATTTGTTCGAGAGAAAATATCCAACTACTGTAAACTGGTAGAGTCTTGCTTATTGCCACACTCCTTTCAGCTCTTTCCAGTTGTCGCAATTTGCTATATTCGAATATCAATGAAGCAACAGCTTCCAAAGTTCATGCTAACCAGCTTGCACAACACAATGGTCACCAAAGATGTTTGATCTAATCCTTTCATCAAGTTTATTGATATGGTATATGCTAAGTTAAGAATTTTCCAAGTTAAAAAAGAAGAAGAAGAAGAGAATGATTGACATCGCAGTTAAAACATCTTCCCGATTATCAGATCCAGTCCCGATGGGCCGAAAATCTATGGTATCACAATTCACGAGTCCCGATATCCGAAACACCTTCAAATCATTACAGACCCGCCATATTACTCCTCTTTAAGGTTGACGAGGCAGTTTATCGTGCCTCCTACTGAGACATCTGCGGAGAGATTTGCTTGGCACGAGAAGCGTTCCTTCGCCTCTCACCAATAAAGGCAGCAGCCAGGTAGAGGATGGCAGCGATACCGGCAATGACGGAGTATGCGATGATATACGCAGTGGATGAGTTGGCAAGCTGAAGACCAAGGCCTCCGTTGACGATACCGATGATGATGAGGGCTCGGCCGAACCAGATGTGAACATGGCTGACAACTCCTCGCTTGCGGTGGCTCACAAAGTACCGATGATGCATGTAACCAAGGACAGGCTGCAGGGTCATCAAGGCACAAACAGCAGTGCCCATTCTTGTGTGAGCTTGTTTCCCCCACTAAAGTCTCACGTTAGTACTGATAGACAGGTTCCGATGCGAGCGCATCTCAGGGGAGAACTTACGTAGCCACCATCACGAGCACATACGTATCCAAGGCCGAATCCAGCCCACATGAGGAGCAACATGACAACTTGCCAGCCCGCGTGGATGAGCCACTTTCCAAGCATGGGCATAAGGATTGCACCCAGAGGATATCCAGCAATGAAGACAATCGACATGATGATACCGTGAGCACGCAGAACAGTCTTGCTGGGGCTACTGCCACTTCCGTTCTGTGTCACGGCACCGCCAGAGCTAGAACCAGAGTTCGAGTTGGTGTTTTCGTTGCTGCCGGTGAATGGGTTGCTGTCAGAGCTCATTGTGGCTTTGGCAAAGTCAACGCTAAAATCCACATGCTTGTCGTGCTCAGAGATGCGCTCCTCCATGCTTGTCGAATCCAGGGAATTTCCATCCTTCCAAGCTGCAATCCACGAGCTCGTGCCCTTGAGACTAAGGTCAACACAGTTGTTGCATCGAATGTTGGCGATCATCTGCTTGTCCTTGATTCCAGAACCGTCGAGGAGCTCGAGTCCGCTTCGCTTCGTGTACTTGGGCATTACCTCTCCGACACCTCTCCTTGGGCTCAGGGTGACATTGCCGTTGCCGTCTTGGTAAATGATGAACATGTCGGATCCAGCCATTTGGGATCCAGTGCCTAGTCCTGCCCATTGTGCGGATGTTGGTGCCTTGATCTGGAAGTAAAAACTGCCAGATCCCGCGCTTGCAGAAGCCTCAGGGACACCCCATCGGAAACAGACGTCGCCATTGTCCGGGCAGAAAGAAGATGTGATGGCAAGTGCACTGCCAGCAGCAGCTGAAGGAGAATTGTTAGCTGGGTGGGAGTGGTGCCTTGAGTTAACGGGAACGACTTACAAAGCACCGCTAATGATGTGCTGAAAGTTGACTTCATGGTACTATTGGGAACGAAACAGAGACAGATGAAGTGAAGAGACGGGGAATTAATTTTTACTGCGAGTGAGGAGATTAGAGTCTTACATGAGGGGGACAATGAAAGTACTAAATATAATAAGCACAAACAAAGCATAACTGGACATAGACCAGGGGGGCATTCCTATATTGAGACGATCGTCCACTGGGCTACAGACGCTACGCGCCGCAAAGCCACGGCAGTGCTGTGCGATACAAAGCCTCGTGCCGGTGGTACGGGACGATTTACCAAGTCGAATACTACCAAAGGGACCCGGCAGATGACATTACAAGTGCCGCCATTAGTTAGTCTGGCTCAAAGGGACGGATCCCTTGAGCCGCCCAAGGCTTGGACCCAAGGGAAGGGATCGATGTTGTCGTCAGCTCCTTTGTCGGATCCGCCCTGGTTAATCCTTGTTAAGCATGAGATGAAGGTATTACCATAGAAAGGTTTCACTCACACTGCCACAGCCCAGACAGCTAGCTATCCATGCTATCCACGCCAGTGAATAGGCTTAAGCCATCGCGGGATTCAGTGCCGAGATAGCGGCAGTTTGCCCGCTTAAGGGCTTCAGGGCACAATCGCGACGCCGGAACGATTGGTTAACGGCACATTTCTTTCAGTCGAGGCATCATGATGCTGAAACTGTCGCCGTTGGAAAGGTGTGATCGCGTGCCTTTATCCATTATCCGAACAAGAGGTAGAGGCCTCCTCTGTTTCAGTAAACCTCTTGGTGTTCGAATACGCGCTCAATTGTCTCCAGATGATGGATACCCAGCCTGCCAGTGCATACGACAAGGACTCAATCACTGAAAAAGGCTGTGAGCCTGTAATGACAAGCTTGCAAGGACTGAAAGAAATGGCGGCCGACCCCTACAGGGATATCCCCGCAGGTGAGATCTGGGCTGTCGGGAAGACTCTCTTCTTTGACTAGGCGCCCAAATCTGGTAAAAGATCTGATTATGCTTCTCTCTCGGGTAGATTAATCAATCCGACAACAGACAGTCATCCCACGGCAGCAACGTTATCCCACGTGGATCACCGAGGTTTCAACGTGTGAATAGCCTCAGAGGTCCACGTCAGAGTCTACCATTGGCAGTATCGTATTGTTTGATGAGGTCGCATAAACAATTCTCTCCCATTCCCCAAGGCCCACGGCCACCCCAAAAACGGGTACTATAGCCAAGCTTCAGCCCAATGACATTATCCCAAGTCGGGTCTAAGCCCTCATCGACCTTACAAAGCCTATTCATGCAGTCTGTCACTGTTATCGTGGTCTGATGTGATGATCAAGCCGATCTTCAGTCTGTGACGCATTCGCTTAAGCTTGTAGATGTTGGTGTTATAGTTGTCACCCATCAATGCAACTTATTCCTCCGATTAACTGAGTCTTTGAAGCCGGCACGGTGACTATTCCTGGTTGAAGACGCGTAGGGCACCAATATAGCTACTCAGACAAACCTGCTCAAGTGTCTCAATCTCACCCTTCTGCATGTATTCCCGATTATGTGAGATCATGTTCTTCCGTCGTCGATTTCCCCATCTCTTTGACTGACAACCTAATCATCACAACTGCATTACTCGTCTAAATACGAAGCCACCGTCATGCTCTTACAACCCAAGAAACACCAACCTGACAGCTTAGCCCCCGGCTAATCATAGGCTTCATAGCCCCAATCCGTTATTTGTCACTTGCCCCGGCTGTTTGCACGTTTCGGGCAGTTATTAACACCCTAGTCGATGGCAAGGATCAAGTATAGAAACGAAAACTCTATTGAAATCTACAATTCGAACGGTACTACCAGACTGACTTAACAGATATTACAGTACCTTCCAACGGCCATTGAGGCCCTGTCTTTGTTGTAGCTGCTCTTTCTGTAGGTAACGCAAAAAACCGCACCAATCAATGCGCAAGTATCTTGAACAAATCCCATGCCTCTCAATCAACTCCCCTTCCCCTGTCTTTATATTCTATAGTCACCATTTCTCTCCTCCCGACAGTAATCGATCAGGTGTGGGCAAAAGCGGCGAACCGATCTTCATTCAACAGGCTTGAAGATGCAACAAAACTAAATCCTCCAAAGAGCTCATCCTTAGGGAGACTTCGAGGCCAGGCCTCCTTGTTTGGTAGCACCGGGCTGATGGACAGCTCCGTAAACTCTGGGGCGAAGTTCTCGGCGAGCTCAGGGTCCGTGATCATGGGCTGAATTGGTGGCTCAAGCTCGCGCTCCGCCAACTTCTTCCAGTCAATCTTGCGGAAGAACCGGTGTTTCTTCATCGTTGTCAGATCCTTGGGCATCACGGCACCGAGACGCTTGCTGGGGTCCTTGCGAAGAAGTCGGGTGAGTAGGTCTTTGGCATCAGGGCTCAGGAAGTAAGGAAGAACCAGCTTCTGCTTGACGATGTTGTCTTGGATCTTGGCGTGATTTTGGCCACGGAAAGGTGGATTTCCAGTCATCAGATCGTATCCGAGGGCTCCAAACGACCACCAGTCAACTGCCTTTCCATACTTCTTTCCAAGAACCACCTCGGGCGCCATGTACTCGACAGTTCCCAGCATCGAGTTGCAGCTCTCATTCTGGTCGACCGAGACCTTGGAAAGACCAAAGTCAGTCAGGAGGAGATGGCCTTCAGCGTCTAGAAGGCAGTTTTCCGGCTTGAGATCGCGGTAGACCACGCCGAGATCGTTGTGAAGGTGAGAGATGGCTAGAAGCATCTCCGCCATGTAGAATGCGGCCACGTCCTCCGAGAACATCTTTTCGGTGTTGAGATGGGTGAAGAGCTCACCGCCCTGTCCGTATTCAAGAATGAGGTATAGTTGCTCTTGGTCTTGGAAGGCGTAGAACAGCTTGACAACAAATGGATGTCTGTTGACGGACTCAAGAATCTGTCGCTCAGTCTTGGTCTGCTCAACGAGCTTCTTGTGGACGACAAGCGAGGCCTTCTTGAATTGCTTCTGGGCGTAGAGTCTTCCAGTCGCGCGCTGCTTGACGAGCAATACAGTACCATAGGTACCCTTGCCAAGACATCGCAGCTGTTCAAAGTCCTCCGACGTCATCTTACGGTTTGGCGCAAGGCCGCCCTCTAGGGTTTCGAGATATCCACTACGCTCTCGAACACTCTCGCTAGCAAAATCGTGCTCGAGGTTAACCTCGTAACTAATAGAGCTGTCTGAAATCTCGCTACCAGCCTCGCTGCGAACATCCTCTCGACTGTGAGTACGGCTGATCATTTGCTTTCGAAACTCGAGCGCCAGACCCTGTTGACTTCCAGCACGACTCATGGAGTGGCATGGGGACCCTCCATCAAGGCTCAGAGGCTCCATCTGCATGCGCAGTTTGGCGATGCCCGACATGGCGGGCGAGGGATGGGCGCGGAAGGTAGGGCTGCAGTTGGCGCTCACGACATCATTGACCATGAGGTTTCGGCCGGGAGTCTTGCGCCGCGGAGTAGGGGCCTCGCTGTGTCCGTGGTCGGAGTCTTCGTCGCCGGAAGTAGCAGGTGTAGTCTGGAATCCGCGGACGGTAGTGACCGCGGCAGGTGCCTGGCTTATCATGGTGGGCGGTATTTAAACTGGTAGTCTGGGATTTGGGGAGTTAGGAACGGCACGGTTATGCTCTGATAACTACACCACGCAGCACTCGCCCAGCTCAGACAGTGGACAAGTGCAGATAGTCGTGCTATTCAAGGGAATCCTCGTCGGCGCTCCGGATCTGCGCGGGGCTGTGATTCGAAGTGACGCTCGATCTCGTAGAAGTTCGCGACACGCATCTGGTATCGGAAGAAAGAAGTACGGAAGACGGCAGACTTTGCTATATGCATTTGGCAGCGGAGAGGTGTCGTGGGTATGTTGAACTGGTGTTCACCAAGTGTGGTGTGAGGGAAAGAAGAGAGAGGGAATGGACAAAGAACGGGTCCTTCTAGTATTAAATCAAGTAAGAAAAATAAAACAAGGATTTTTTGGTGGCCATAGCCCTGCGCCCATTTCAGCAGGTGCGCTGTAACTCCGCGATTTTTTAGGCTTTTTTTAGGCGGTCTTGCATTGGCTGTACCTTATGATTCAGCCCGCCTTAGTATCGGCTGGGCCGTCGCCTGCCTTCAATAAAACCCCTGTCTTCATAGCCCAAGCGTCCACTTGGAACGCGGGGAGGAATTAAAGGCTCGGGGGGGAGGGTGCCTAGTCAGCGGGTGTTACAAACCACCACTCAAGTTTGCATATTATACCTTGCATAAAAATAACCCCTAGGACCAACACAATTCATGAAGGTTCAGGGGATGCACTGCATCAAGATTGTCGAACCTGGCTGCTGGAATCCGGAATTCATTAGTTCGAGTCGAAGCATAAGACATGGACCGTGAGACTTGATTGTCGCATTAACCATAATTATATTTGCCCCTTTTTGTTTTAATTTGTGGCTGTAGACTGTAGAGCATGGACTTTTGTTGCTCCCTTGACTGACAGCGTGCTGTCAACAGGAGGCAGCGAACAAATCTTGAACGTGACACTTTTTCATTCGTTTGCCAGATTCTGTTCTTCATGTCAGCATCACAAGGCATGAAAGATGACCGAGAGTCTTGAGACACTGACATCACCAATAACCTGACAGGCCTGGGCCATGCGGTGATCGATCCCGCAAAAGGCGAATGGTTGGTCTTCGCTAAATCTGTTAGCTTGTGATTCTTGAGGGCCCATTTGAACATTGGATGCTAACACCCAGCCAAGACCAGGGTGAGAAATACATAGGACTCAGGTTAACTATATTAGTAGTTTTTAACATAACCTCCCAACTATCTTTAAAAGCAGAATAACATAGAGGATAAATTGAAACATATGTTATAAGAATCAGGGGCTTTTTTATCAATTCATTCGTTGGTTCTTTTAATAGTGATATTCTCCTTCTTTTCCTTTTTAAATACATTTTTGACATAAATAACTCCCAGGTTGAGGTAGGCCCAGGCCATCGTCGGCCACCGGCGAAATAAACTGCCGACACAATATGAGAGCTTCAAGGTCGCGTCTGGGAAATTTCACATCTACCAATCCAAGAGCGCGCGCAAAACAGCAAGGCTGCAACCATAGCATCAGCCCTTGATTGACAAAATTCGATATCTTCAATTTCAACTGTTGAAAAGAAAAAAACAAAACTTATATACAACGACAACCATTGTCAAACTCTTCACTGCTCGTGCACAAGCGAAGCTATTATCTACCTGCGTTTGGTCATCTCCAGCCAAGATGATGCACCCATCGCGGCAGGCGTACGTCGAGGACGCCGAGCCTCAAGGAATCGCATTGGAAGATGTCCCCGATGACCATGACTACGATATTCCAATGGGCGGAACAGGTGTTCCATCTGAAAAGGCTTCCGCAATCCTCGGCCAATTTAATCGCAAACGCCTAGCAGCAACGATAGCAGTCCCTACCGATGATACTCGAGTCCGCGCAAAGCTTCGGGAGATGGGTGAACCAGTCACTCTATTCGGAGAGGCACTTGTTGATCGTCGTGATCGATTACGGGAACTTCTTACCATCCAGGCAGAGATGACAGGGTTGGAAAATGGTGATATTACGATGGAGGACTCTGGAGACCAGGATCAAGAGGAGGAGCAGGAGGAGGAGTTCTACTCAAGAGGTGGGACTGAACTTCTACAGGCGCGGTTAAAGCTTGCTGAATACTCTCTGCCGCGAGCCAAGAAGAGGGTTCAATTTCAGAAAGCTGAATCTACGATCCCTCTACGCACCCAAGTCAAGTTTCGCAAACAAGTCAAGGAGAGATTACAAGCATTCGAACTCCAGGGCAGTCAGACGGTTGGCGAACGTCATGTCAGCATGACTCGCATATCTCCCAACGGCGAGTTGGTCGCTGTAGGCAACTGGGGTGGGCAAGTCAAGCTGGTCGAAATACCAAGCTTGAACCAAAAGACAACCTTCCGCGGTCACACCAACAAGATTAGCGGCTTATCTTGGTTTCCCGGATCTACCCTGCCAGAACACAACGTTTCGCCCGACGCCGTCAACCTTGCGTCAGGCGGTGCCGAGGGCTCGATTCATCTATGGTCTCTGAACCAAGATACTCCCCTGTCCACACTCGAGGGACATTCACAGCGAGTGTGTCGTATCGAGTTCCATCCCTCTGGACGTTATCTGGCCTCTGCTTCTGAGGATACTTCGTGGCGTCTCTGGGATGTCGAAACAACCGCAGAGGTTCTCCTTCAAGAAGGTCACTCAAGAGGTGTCTACGCTGTCAGTTTCAACACTGACGGATCCTTGCTCGCGAGTGCTGGTCTGGACAGCATAGGTAGAATCTGGGACTTGCGTTCCGGACGTACCGTCATGATCCTGGATGGACATCTTGACGGACACATAAAACCCATCCATGCGCTGGACTGGAGCTCCGATGGACACAGGGTACTATCTGGCTCAGCCGATGGTTGGATCAAGTGTTGGGATGTTCGAAAGGTGCAAAGGACAGGCGGTATTGGTGCGCACACCAGTGCTGTCTCTGATATGCGTTGGTTCAAAGGTCTCGACGACCCTCTCACTGGTGTTCCACCTGGTGTTGATGATAAGGGTGCACAGCTACCTAAAAAGTCGGGCACCTTCTTCGTATCAAGCGGCTTTGATAGAAATGTCAAGATCTTCTCGGCAGACGACTGGACACTGGTGCAGACGCTCAGCGGCCATACAGGCCCAGTTGCGAGCGTCGACTACAGCAGGGACGGCAAGTGGATTGTCAGTGGGGGCCATGATCGCACAGTCAAACTATGGGGTCGCAATGATGGCGAGGGGGTCTAACGTCAGGGCATTACTGACGAAGAATAGATCTGGGTAGAATAAGAACAAACAAAAGCTACTATGAGATACCCCAAAAATTCATAATAATAGGTAGCCAGAATAAATAAAAACCGAAGAATGAACAAGCAAGCAAGCACCAATAGTCCAACAATCATCCAAAACGGGCCTTTTCCCATTCATCCAAAGTGGGGAGTTTCTATTGTTTCATCCGTTGAGTTGGGTGTTGCTATCACCCATTGGAGGATCATGTGTCCACCCTCCTGTGCTGTGATTAGATAACGCTACCCAAATTCGGTTCTAGTTTGTTGCCCCTGCTGTCAAACGCCAACTTCCTTAAGATCAGGTTCCTTGCAGTGCCGGCTAACTTGGACTTCGCATCACTTTCAACTTCGCATCTACGTGCCTTAATCATTGGTACCCCTTTCTCAGACCCACGCAACCCTCTCCTAGGAGCCATTTCCTTATCAGCGCTACAAGTATCGTTATCCCGATTCACGACCACCGGCCATGGCGAGTATCGATCGCTACAGGCCTCCCAGGGAAGGGTATCAACCCCCGACCCTACCCGCAAACCCTCGACCTGAGCGCGATTCGAGATCACGATCTCCCCGGCGTCGCGATGCCGTTCCCCCAGCAGTTCCAACTCCTCCACAGCACTCGACACGAACATCTCCCCCCCGACCACAAGCCCGACAACCCCAAGAATCACCAGCCCGATCCGGTGCGCAAACTCCAGTAGCTGTTCTTAACCAATGGAACTTTACGTCGGACGAAGTGCGAAGTACACCTAGTATAGTCGAGGGTCTTTCCCCGGCGGAAGAGAGGATGCGCAGGGCCAAGGGTGTCAACTTCATCTACCAGGCGGGCGTCATGTTGGATCTCCCTCAGATTACGCTGTGGGTAGCTGGAGTATTCTTCCATCGGTTCTTCATGCGCTGCCACATGGTCCAAGAAAAGGGTGGAATTCATCATTACGTGAGTTCTCCCACCTGATCTTACAATTCCAACGTCCCTCTGGTGCAGTGGAAAACTGTTCTTGACTGAGCAGCATGCAAATTCTTTTCTTTATGCTAACCTCTGCAATCAAGAACATCGCAGCAACGGCCCTCTTTCTAGCCAACAAGACCGAAGAGAACTGCCGCAAGACAAAGGACATCATTATCGCCGTAGCCAAAGTCGCACAAAAGAACGCGAAGCTCATTATTGATGAGCAGAGCAAAGAGTACTGGCGATGGCGAGACAGTATTCTCACATACGAAGAGGTCATGCTAGAGCAACTCACTTTCGATCTGATGGTTGACAACCCCTACCACCACTTATTCAAGTTGCTCGATCAGCTTGGAATAGTTCATAACAAGAATCTACGCCAAGCGGCCTGGGCTTTTTGCAATGATGCTTGCCTTACATCAATCCCTCTGTTGATAGGACCTCGAGATGTTGCCATCAGTGCCATCTTCTTTGCGAGCATATATGCGAACCAACAAATTGAAGACATCGATGGCGAGCCCTGGTGGAAGCTCCTCAAGGGTGACGAGGTCCTTTGTTCTCATGCTATCGAGGTGATGCGCCAGTTTTACACGGAGAATCCGCTTAGAAAGCAGAACCCGTCGCTGCCATCACCAGCATTCCATCTCGAGAACACCAGAAAACGCGGTGATACTCTATTGAGCCAACCAGACACATTGTCGTCAACGACCGGTACCCCCCTGGAAGTTGACCGGGCGAGTCGCAGCCCTGGTGTAAACTCTAGAGTCAACGGCACTGCTCAGGATGGTGAAGGGCGATACCCAGAGAGAGATGAGGGTTCTCAGCCTCGGCATGACGAGAACGGAAGACCTCCCAGGTCACCACTTAAGCGAAGAGAGCCTGACGATGGTGAGGAACAGAGCGATAGAGCGGAGAAACGAGCTAAACTCTCAGAAGATGAAGAGGGAGAACTAGTTGAAAATTGATACCAGGGTTGCGGTTCGTATGCAACACAATACAACGATACACTATTTGTAGAGTACGGGACAAAGAGGCGTTATAGGTTTCCTTGAGTTCGTGAGTAACACCCGCTTACGTGACAAGGTTGATGGGTATTTACGCATGACAAAGGCTGGATCTGGTTGAGCAGGTAAGCGTTCGGGAGGATGCTCCCAGGATAACGGCGTTTGGATGTAGGTGGTAGACGTGCTCTGCTACTGTACTTAGTTTTAGCTCATGATCGAGGATATATCGCGGGGGAAGTTGTTGGATGGCGGCAGACGACGCCAATTCAAGTACAGAATTGAAAAGAAATCGTGCATATTGCCTCGTGTTTGTGGCTAAGTAGAGCACTTGTATCTCCTGTATATTATTGCGTGCTCTTGTAGACATCCTAGGGATCGAGAACCACGAGTGGTCGCGGGTGGTGTTGGTATATTGAATTGGTCCATAACTTCCCTTTTCCCACTTACCAGGAATCTCTCGATTTTCCAGATTCCACATACTTCATTATCTGGTTCATTCCCTGTCCATTTCTTCCCTTTCTTTATTAGCATAAAAGTAAATATAAAAACTCCTTCAGGACATTTTGTACTACACCATTCGGAGATGCCAACAAGAACCCCCGAGCTTCTAATACATGCCAATTCTCTTCGTTAGGTTGAACCCATTGTTTCAAGATTCTGTCAACCTTCCCATGCACGTAGCTGCCTCAGTCATTCCTTGTCCCCAACCCAAGTGCTCGCTCGCTGCCTGCGCTGCACTGAATAATGAACGTAGAACCTCAGGCCCCCCCGAAATTCTGCCACTCAGATCCACTCACCGCTTTTAGCCTCCCCTATAAAATCTCGTCGTGTCCCGTTCAAGCTTCGCTTTTTTTTTTTTTTTCCTCCTTAGCTCTCTTTGCCTTTTGGCTTAGATCAAGTGTAGTATCTGTTCTTTTCAGTTTAATCTCTGAAAGATGTCTAAGGACATCAATCGTGATTATTCCTATTTTTGGCTTTCGGGCAGTTTCCTCTGTGCTTGCACATGATTCTGCCCACAGTGTCCCTGGTATTACACTGCCTCCAGGTGACGCGAACACTACATGGGCTCCGTTTTTCATTGCTTGCTCGGGCTTGTCCTGGGTAGTGAAGAAGACATTTTGTGCGTGACGCTAGAATAGATGAGATAGACACTGTTATATGGTGTTTAGAGTCCTCGCGCACACTTGGATGACAAGCTGTCGGAAGAGATTATGTTCAACCACGGCTTTTTCTATGTTGGTACTGCTGAACGATGTTCCCGTGCTCTTTAATATCCAACTTGCTCATAGAAGCAATACTCAAGTGTTGGTGCCGTCATCTGCAGGTTTCATTTAGGGTTGACTTTCGTTTGTAGCATTTCGTGATGCGAGCATATGTAACAGGCGGTAGTTCAGTATTGAGTACGATATGTTTCCCGCTACTAAATATACGCGCCGTTGACCTGTGATCTTGCTTATGCTGCGGTTTCCTATGACTTTTATATTCGTCGCTTTCTGCATGGTTTCCTAAGGTACCCAGGATAGAGGTTGCTACTCCCATGAAATCCAAAGTGTGCTTATTCCTCGGAAGTAAATTGGTGCTCAAATCGCCAGGTTTATAGAGATGCACAACCTAACATCAAGCATTGAAACCCGTAACAAACACCACATATCCACCGCCAATACCCAGCATCACAACTTTGTCGTGTGCTTTGGTCGTAGAAGCAGTCCCGATTAGGTCTAGTGCCTATGCTCTGGAAGCTCCTCCAAAAAGTCCACCACAGACACCCACATTGACTGTCGAAACAGCTTCAACTGATACCCACTGAACGAGTCCAGTAATTCCCTTCAACGCACTTCGACCTCTATAACAAGCCAATATCCTTTAATACCACATTCAGAATCCAAGCACGATATCGCTGAGGAGATTCAGACGTCATGGCTACACTCGGTGGATATCTCAACAGTACGACACCCTTCCCAAGCTCTACTACCTACCTCACCAGCTTGCTAATACAGACCGCAGAGAAAGTCCTGATCGTGACAGCCGATTCGCGTATTCTTGTCGGAACCCTGGCAGCATGCGACCAAACAACTAATCTGGTGAGTGCCCTCCTACTTATCTTGACCACACAAACGCTCACGGCATGTGCCTAGGTCTTGAACAACGCCGTGGAACGAATTATCCGAACGCCCGACGATTCTGAGCCTTCCGCTCAAGTGCCTTTAGGTCTATACCTCGTCCGTGGCGACAACGTATGCTCAATCGGCCTCGTAGATGAGGCGCTCGACGACAGCATCAACTGGACAGAAGTCAAGGGTTCAGCAATCGGCGGTATAAAGCACGTATAGACTACACACTCGAAACATCGTAAAGCGGTCCGTACTGCGACATTTTCTCTCGTGTTATTCTGTTTGGGGTACAGCATCCACGGCTGGAGGTTTGGGAAGCTTCTTTCCCACGGCATCGATAGGATCACAAGGCGTTCGAGTTCAGGGAGTTTAGACAATTCATCTTGGCCTTCGCCACGGTATATGCTTTCAACAATTGGAGATAATTCATTTGACTATTTAAGCTGACGCAAGATCGACAACCTGGACTCTATCCAAAGATGCGCTGCATGAGCACTTCCTTGAAGATGTCATGTCCGGGAGAGTCGATCACACGGTTGAGACGGTTACCCTTGAGAACGCTCAGCCAACCGTGGTCGTCGCCAGGGACCTCATCGAGAGTCAAGATATGGGGGTCCTCATTAGGGTTTTCTGAGAGGGCGACTGCGGCTTCGGCAGGCTTCTTTCGGAATCTACGATCAACGACATGCATTCCATGTGTCCATTGACCGCTGGTCTCCACACGGATGTCCTCCAGTTTCTCGGGTGTCTTCCACTTAGGATCATCTCGGGTCAGCATATACCATACCGTCAGGGGGTCGTGCAACGAAAGACCGGGCTCGTTTTCATCCCCCTCCATATCCTCGATCTTGCTGAAGGACTTAGTGACAAAGTGTGACACCCACCGAGCAAGTGGGCTGCCAGCTTCGACGTGAGCCTGGATGTTCTCCTTGAAGTAGTTTTTGCCAATCAAGTGAGGGGTAGTAATATCGAGGGGGCAAAGTGTGAGCTTAAGCTGGCGGGAAAGTTTGTTTGGGTACGCTTTCAAAGTTGAAAGCTCCTGGGGAATAGTTGGCATCGTGGAGCTCGGCTTGGGGGAGGTGAGTGCGTAAACCCGAGCAGCAGCGACAGCATCGGCGTAGCAGTTGAATTCAGCCACGGGAGTACAGTTTCCCTCGACATTTACAGCACCGCCCATGACGACAAGCTCCTTCACACGAAGGAAAGTCTCGGGATCTTCTGCGGCTGCTAAGGCAATATTGGTAAGAGGACCAACTGCAAGGATGGAGACAGTGTCCACGGGGTTCTCTTTAAGGATCCGGAGAATCTCATGGTGAGAGGGCGCCTTGGATGGCGTGAAGAAAGGAGAATAGTCTCCGGCTTCGTTGGCGCCATCACTGAAGATGCCTTTCCAGGTTTCAGCGGGAGACAAATCAGGATGAGCCTCATGAACATTATGCAAGCCATCGATGCCGTCTACAAAAATCCACGTTATTAGTAAAGAAAACGGATTACCAGAGCAGCTACTGAACTTACGGAAGTAATCCGCCATCAGCTCCTCGTCGCAAAGGGGATGGTCAGGGCCAACAGCCACGATGGGCTTGTTTGCCTTCATGGCTCCAAAGCCTTCGGGTTTGCCAGTGGACTTCCTCCACTCAAGTTCTTTCCCAAGCACGTGGAAGAGAGAAACAACGTTTCGGAGACAGCTGAGAGGGTCTTTAGTGTTGGTTCATGATAGTGAATAGAATTCAAAAGTGTATTTACCTTTGGAGGGGGACATTGCCGTATGTGACGGACACCATAAGAACCTCAAGCTCCTCCGGTTTGGCACTGAGTGCAAGAAGCAGAGCCAGGATATCATCGACGCCTTGAAATATTAGAATTCAGGTGCTTCAACCTCAAAGCACATGACGGTTACCTGGATCGGTATCGATAATGATCTTCTGCTTGGGAGCCATTCTCGAATTTGGAGGATATGTCCAGAAAAACCAGTGGTGACTTAGATGAGGAGCTCAAGCTTGTTCAACAAGTGTTAAAAAAAGTATAAATGCAGAGGAATCTAATCAGCCTTGAATTTATTCTCACGGTCCCGTAGCCCATGAATCGAATTCTTTACTTGCAGCTTAAAATTGAAACCTGGCAGGTTAAAAACAGGAGGATCAAAGTTCTTATTCACACATGTTATTCCGATGAGCGTTTCCCCTCCTTCGGTTTTGGGCAGGTGGGCAGATGGGCAGGTGGGGTGTGGTGTTAGTTGCTGAGATAAGCCTTTCACAAGAGCTATTGGTTGTTCAATTGAGCGACATATGAATGTGCATTACTTCTATTGGGCTCCTGTCGCATTTGCACGACAATATATGAAATCGCCGTTCTTACACGGATGTCAGAGTTGGAATACTTGCGAGATCCGAGCCTGACGCAGGGTAGTGCAGTTTGAGTTGCAGATGAAGTTTGCTCCAGTCAGAGTACCTCCTCACCATAATCCACCCACGGGCTACCTTTTCTCCCCACTCCGAAACCCCAAGCTCCCCACTGCCTTGGCATCGGGTGCTTTCTGTCCAAACATTGCTCTACCTCCCCTGCAGTCGGAACCAATTCAGTCAATCCCGCGACCCTTCCTCGCCTCAGGTAGCCCAAAAACGACTGGCTGACTTGACTTCAAGCCACCTGGTGTCTTCTCCTTCTGTGTGATTTGCGCCAGACCTATCAATCTTCTTCTGAACCGGCTTCCGTCATTTCTCACCCCTTTCCTCATCTATTCACATTATCAACCTTTCGTTTTCCCTATCTTTTATCCCCCCTAACTCTTCGCCCACGACTATCGACGCTCTCACGGCTCAGCGATTGGCTGGCTCATTGCTTAGGACAATCTGGCCTTATAATTGCGACAGCTTAGCTGCCCCTACCTGGCTCGACCTGGCTCGACCTCACAACCACGATTCGTCCACAACTTATTTTTGTACACAGCCGTTGCTTCCACCCGCCTTGGTTCGTTAGACCAAGAGGCCAACTGTCGTTAACCGATAGACGTGCTCGAGTTCCCACGCCTGTTTCGCTTAACTTGGGATAGAACCACGATCTTCATCCCGAAGCTCGAAACGAATCTCGAGGCAACTTCGCTCGGCCTTGTACCCCTTACAACTACAACACTCAATATACCATATCACGGCGGATAACATGGGCTACCTCTACACCACTGCAGGCTACGCCCTGCTCTTTGCCGTTGCCTACGCCCTCTACAAATTATCTCAAGGCCAGAAAGCTGGAAATCAACCACGGGCTCAGATCAAGCCGGCCAAGAGCTCGCAGGCGGAGACTCGTAAGGAGGACCGCAAGAAGAAGCAGCGCCAGGAGGCCTTCGCATCAGAGGCACAGGAGGCTTCCAAGAAACCTAAGGTTGAATCGGAGACCAGTTCTTGGACGAGTAGTGCGAAGGACAAAGACGACAATGTCGACAATCGCGAATTTGCCCGACAATTGGCAAAGGCCAAGGAAGGCACCAAGTTTGCTGCCAAATCTGATGCTGGTAAGCAGCGAGAGAAGTCTGTCAAACAATCCCGCGCCAACAAGGTGGCCAGCGCCGCCGAGGAGAAGGAGTCGGCTCCGTCATCTACCACTGGTGCCGACGGCGATGATGACCAGTCTCCTGTAACCTCACCTGAGGTCGGTCCCGCAGTCGCAGTCGCAGGCGATGTTTCCGACATGCTCGAGACCGTTCCCGCTCGCCCAACAGTTCTTCGTCTGACCGACACCGAGCCCAAAAAGCAGAACAAGAAGACCCCCAAGGTGGAGGCTCCTGTTGAGACCAAGAAGCAGCGCCAGAACCGCAAGAAGGCCGAGGCGGCCAAGGCTGCTCGTGAGGAATCCGAGAAGGAGCGAAAGGTTCTCGAGGAGAAGCAACGCCGCGCCGCTCGCATTGCTGAGGGACGTGCTGCTAAGGACGGCTCCCAGTTCACTGCTGCCCAGAGCAAGTCATCCGCTTGGAAGGAGGGAGCTCCCAAGGTCCCCGAGGCTGCCCAGACGAATGGCTTTCATCAGCCGCTCGACACATACGAGGAAGCCCCCGCTTCTGCAGTCAATGCCCCCAAGAGCACCGACCGCAAGTGGATGGAGTCTCTACCTTCTGAAGAGGAGCAGATCCAGCTCCTCCAGAACGACGATGACTGGAGCACTGTCAAGACCAAGTCTAAGAAGGGTGCTAAGAATGCCACTTCAGCTGGATCTGGCGACGAGGCTGCGGCCCGCCCCGCCGTCCAGCCCAAGCAACCCACTGGGCCTAACAAGGCTTCCCAGCCTTCTCAGTCATTTGGATCTTTCTCGGCATTGACTACCAAGGGCGATGCTGCTGAGGAAGAGGAGGAAGAAGAATGGGATGTTTAAGAAGAGCAGGTCCCAGATGGATGCATTGCGTGTCTTCGAGGCATGCCATTACACTTTCCTTGTCACTTGTCTGTAACTTGACTATTTCTTTTTCCATCAACGAATTTCTGCCACAATTTGGATCAAGAGGCAGTCTGCCGTCCGAACACGTGCCAAGACGTTGGTGGAGTGCGACAGCACAAGCGTTTGCGGTTGGGAGTTCAGAGTTTATGGTGAAATTTTCGACTAGGCGAGGCTGGCCATTCCAAAGGTAGCCATTGAAAGAAAACGCCGACGGACACGGTTCACATTCATGGACAAAAGCAAGAGTTCATGTTGGCCGTGGAAAAAGAAAAGTCCGCGGTTAACGACTGCATTGGTGAATAATGCAAGGCCAGTATTTGGAAGAAAACTGGGAAGTGTATTGATAGTCGATTCGATTGTTTGCAACAGTTTGTCGGTCCAAATAAGAAGCCAAATGAAGCATAATTAGCCACGACTGAAGTATTTTAAATGGTGTCTAGTAGATTGGGTCAAGTTCACGTGTTCCCTTGAACTCTCCGCGATCTCTGGTAGTATCCCTTGTTGGAAGTTGAGGTAAGGGAAACTACCTAGTTTAGGAAGTTAGTATGCATGCATTGAATCTTACCCAAGTCACAACATGTCTAGTAGGTATGGAGTAGTCGTGACCTGAGGAGTGTGGAATGCAAGGCGCTTCTTGAACAAGAGAAGTTCGAGGTAAGGGATCGAGTCTAGATTTGATAGCTTGTATCAAATCCAGCTTAGGTACCTTAGCCAATGGCAGTGAGAATGACACCCTTCAGCACAAACATGTCTTTTTCTGATTTCACGAATGCTCTTATTTTGTTCACCGCTTCATGCGGCCCATGGCCATTACACATGTTGCGGCGTGCAGCGTGCATATTGAAGACTACATAGTGCATTGTCGGATGTGCATTGGAATGACCAGGGACTAATTTAGTTACTAGTATCGACTTACAGGGCACGCCAGACCCGGGCCGTTGCATCTTATGTTAGCAGATAGTATGTATATACTATGCAGTATCTGTAAGCGAGCATATTCCTGTATGTTATGGTGTTCAGTGTGGTGAGAGAATTGGGGTGTGAATCGACTCGCGTCATGATAGGTCTGTTATGATCGTGTTCGGAGATGCCAAGCCGGGTGGAGAGGGAAAAACGCAAGAATTGGGCCGAAGAGAGAGGAAGAGAATGAGGGGGCCGAGCCGGAAGACGGAAGCGGGATGCGGGGGCATGAGGTGCAGTTGCGGGATGAGGAAGCAAGCTACTAACCTATCCATGACGAAAGACAAGAGAACACGCTGGAAGAACCGGCAACTTCGAGTTATTTACGTGGCAGACCTTATAATTATCAGGCGTTTCCTTACTTGGCGGGATCGGGCAACGTAAGGAAGGCAATTAATTACATTTCGTTTAATTATATGATCGAACTACCTAAGTAGGTAGTTTATAACTGTAACAAAGACATCGTATATATAACTAGATCTGCTGTTAGTTTAGTGCAGTACACCACCGTAGGTATTGACAAGGATAACCGAGTCTCAAGTGAGAGAGTTGTTGTTATCTGAGAGTGGACCAGTCATAGAGAACTAGCCTCGAGACTGATGTGAATTTCGCGGTCAAGAACCAAAGACGTCACGAATTAATTTAGTTCTACGTATGCTACGTTGCTCGGCGTAAAAGTTAGAACATGGCGTATTTTGTTTTTATCGTGCAACGGTGGCTTGGCTGGCGGTCGATAGTTTCGTGCATTGCTTCAAGTTATCAGCTAAAACAAACAAATGGGAGATCCCGTCTGAGACCGGATGTTACATTGGGACATTTGTAGATTGATTATGATAGACAATGATGGCATCAGAGGTAGCATCGGCAAGAGATTGATTGGGCTTGTGGTAAAGCAGTCTGCTGGACCTGGTGTCACGATTCGGCCCTCAACTTGATAGACATTACCCGTCCAAGCCATAGATGCTGATGCCGAGAACAACTCCTCTCTCTGAATTCCCCAATCATTTCAACAGCCCAACCCCCCTGCACTGAAGAAGTCTCAGATGGTCCAGGCCGCTGCACCCGCTCGCTCGATCCATCCATGCCCATACTGTACCCATGCTCGTCTATTAGTACCCCACCCCACCCAGCTCCGACCAAGCGGGGGATTAGCAGTGGAGGACAGGAAGACCTCGACTCTTGGTACCTGGATCATTGGTGGACTTGAGCACGTTGGAGGTCCCTTGTGTCTTTGCCCCCTGCACGTTCGGTGGTGATCCATGTGGTATTTGATGAGATGGGTGCGCCTCTTCTTTTTTGTCTCCTTGATACAGAAACAGAAAACAACTGGAAATTCAACACGGTAAATGGCTTTACCCCGAAGACCTTGATCAACGCATTGAGCTTATTGTGCATGGCAATGTTCTTCTGATCCTGGTTGAGTTGCATAGGCAGTATGCTGTCGTCTTGGCTCGGCTGACTCTGCCAATACAACTGCTCTCCATTTCCCCTGGATCTTTAATTACCAGCCTGCCCCCCATTATCGTCGACTAAATCCTTGACTTTTACCGCAAAGAACTGTAGCGTGCTGCAGCGGTGGCCTTCTGCAGCTAATCCAGGCTACCTACGGATACCTACCTCATCTATTCATCTGCATACGACCAGCCTGCGCCATTTCCAGCTGTCGTCGACGCTGTATCCGTCTGTATTATCGTACCTCGTTTGTAGTCGGTCTAGGACTCGGTTACTATAGCACCTCTTTAGCCCATCACCGCCGCCACCCTGAAAGAACCCTCGTCTCCTGTCCTCCCACCAACCTACTCATTATCCGATCCCGTATGGACCTGACCTGACTGGCCGCGACAGCAGCAGTCGTCATAAACCCTGCGTTACCCACAAATATATGAGATTGGGAATCTTCCTTCCTAGCTCTGGCTCCCTCAGACCGTATCTCACTCTCTGGTCGTTCATATCTCGTTATCTCGTTATACGGTCGACCCATTCCGTTTTCCATCTCAGCCTCTTTACTAACCCGCACTATCATCTCTGCCCTGCCCATTGAGTGCCCTGTGCAAACCCCTACCTACCTAGACAAAAACCCAGTGACCACCCCGTTTTATCTACAGTGTCTAGTGCCCGCCGCAACTCTCTGTGAAACGTCGTCTCGCGCCCCTTTATCACCCACGATACCCTTGGTGGTTGGTCGATCACTCCCCTAAAGCAGAGAGACAAAGGGAAAGGGAACGAGCCCCAGGGCTAGCTGTCACTTGTTTTGGTTGACAGGATTGCGTTCTCATTCTCATTCTCTCACATTCCTGTCCTTCAACTTTTAGGACCAAAGGGGTCCTTTCCAAGGGGGACTCGTTAGCCAAGTTTGCGTCTGTCTCTCATTCACTGAGATCGGCAGAGCACCAGAGTAATAAGCCCCAAACAACCAACGTCTCCGGTGGCTCAGGAACGCCTCTTACGAACTTAACCTCCAACGACCGGCCCCTTCGGTTTCAGCTTTACGGCCACCTTCAAGCAAAGACGAAGCGTTTCTACTTTTACATACCTACATTCTTTGCCATTTGGCCATTGTGTTGCGCTACGTTGCGCTCTATTCCCTTTTGCGCACCCTTCTGGCCACTGCTGGCGTTGGCCTAGTCAGTACAGGCGCAGCGCCTCTTTCGCCCCCAAAAAACAACCACCATCTATCTCGTCAAGTCCAGTCTCATTTACACCGCAGTCCTCACCCTCATCAATTCTTGCTTTCAGCCTTAGTCGTTTTCCTTCTCAATTCAGCTGTCCACCCTTCGGCAACGGCATCCTCTTCAGCTTCGACTATCAATCTGCTCATTCTTGGGCTGGACCCCTTTCTCTCCGCTCCCTTGCTTTATGTCTCCGTGTCTTTTGGTGTAGCAATTGTCTTGCTCAGTCCATTGTTCTCTTCATATAATCGTGCTCGTCGTTTCATACGCATCATCCCAATTGAAAGCCGGCCAAGCGAAGCAACTCTTATGCCCGGTACACGTATACAAAGCGACGACCACCAACATGTCTCTTCCCGTCGCAATTCAATCCGCTATCTTCTATATTCTTGCCTGCACACCATGTGCCCAAGTTCGACATCGACAAAAAGTTCGCGAGCAGTCTCGGAGGGAGCGCGAGGAGAAGGCCAAGGTAGTGGGCGAGCAACCTGATGTATACCAACATCCCTCACCGTTTAACACAAACCCGTATTGGCAAGAGGAGATTAGCATGGGACCATCTTTACCACAAAAGAAATCTGCCAGCAAGAATTCTAGTCAGCGTGGCCTCACAAGTCAGGGCGGAGAGAGCAGTGCATTCAGCGTATCTGAGCAGACACATCAAGGAGGGAGCCGCAACAACTTTGGCGCTAGCAATTCCGTCAATGCGGAAGACGACAATCTCTCCGACGATTGGAATCGGCGGCATGGATATCAGCGAGAGGACGAGGAGCTATGGGGTCAATGGGGCGGCCAAAAGTTCAAGGACGCCATATCAAAAGCACGAGATTCTGCCGGTCGATTAATCGAGTCTACACTCGGACTCGAGAAGGAGGTAACAGAACAGCAACGGCACGACTTTTACTTTCCGAAGAATCCTCCCATCAATGAGTACCACCCTCCCGTCGTCAGCAGCAAGATTCCTTCGCGAAATGCCCACCAATGGATGCTGCAGCCTCCGCCGCCAGCCAAGGTCATGGAAGGCAAGGTGCCTGTTAGCCGGGCTGGAAGCTCAGGGAGCAAATCGAGTGGCAGGACATTGGTTGGAGACGATATGCAACTTGGTCGACTTGTTCACGAGAAGCTCGTCATGGAGAAGTTGAGGAAGGAAAACAGCAATCCTACCGAAACCGAACTCATCGAATCTCTCTTCCTCAACCGCACTAGCCAGTCTCTCTCTGTCCACCGAACTCGAAGCCTTTCATTCGACACATCAGACGACTCGCTCGATAGTGGCTTCGCCAAGCGAAAGACACGCCTGCGACCGGTTGCCGCACCGCCAGGATACCATTCTTCTGATGATTCAGATTCTGACACGCCCATTCCATTCTCGCAAAGTGCCATGAACCTGGGAACCCGCCGAACACCCTCGAGTGCGGGACATGCCGCACAACGACCAAAGCTTGAGACCATCATGAGCACAAGGTCCGCGACTGCCACCCGAATGTCCTCAAAGCGATCCAAGCGACAAAAGTCTACTCGATCCAAGAGGCTTTCAGGTGCTGCCTCCCCTGTTGGTGATGACACTGACTGAGTCGGATTCGCGTGAAACAAACGCTCAAGCCACAGCGCATAAGATACGGCAACCCCCACGTCCTCATTACCTCTTCAAGACCGTTTCACCCTGCCACGTAACTCATTGCGGTCTTGTCTCTTCCGTTTCACATGTCTTGATATCCTTTAGCATCGTTATCTTCACCGTCTTCTCCAGTACATTGTTTCAGCTCAGGTTTCTCTTGTTTATAAGCATTTATATGGGACCGGTTTTGGTTTAGCATTGGGCGGCATAGCACTTGGGCGTTGGAGCAGGTTACATGATTCATCTTTTCTTTGTCTTGGTTTTTGAAGCACCAAAAGGCTGGCGATGCGTGCTTTCAAACTGTCGAATGACGTATAAATAACACTAGGGCTTCACTACGCAGCCTTAAAAGCAGAAGTCCTCAGCAAGACACCAGCTGAGATCGAAAAATAGCAAAATTGGTTAAAAAAAAAAGACCCTCCTCCCTTGTCTGTGAACTGTGACCTAGTGAAGGCCGAACCGATTTTGACTATTCCGTATGATTGAACGATTATGCACATCGGTGTTCTAGGTATCGGGTATTATGCCGTCATATCCTTCCATCTCCCAAACGCCGGCTATGCTGTAGTTTTTTCCTCATGTTTCTTTCGCCTCCCAATCTCAAAGGTGCATGCCTCCTTCATCGTCGTCTGTACCTAGGTCTCGCATTCGCTCCTCTAGTGCCCTGCGAAGCTGCTCGTCGCTCAAACTTCCACCCTCTGGTCGACCGGCCTGACGATCCGCCCGTACCTCGCCGTTTCGAATTGTCCCCGTTTGAAAAGTCCCATCGTTCCATGCATTGTGTCGATTCTCGTTGTCAGATGCCGCGGTACTAGCTTGAGTATCTCCATTGACAGCAGCCGCGTCTTCATCGTTCTTACTAGTTGTCTCATCCCGGTTCTGGAATTCCGTCCAGGTGAGTCCACGCTCTTCCACCTCTGCACGGATCAGAGCTATGCGCTCAGCCATGCGATCAATGACTTGTTCGTTCTCGCGAATAGCATCGATGCAGTCCTGGTCGGGCCCCGAGGATTCACCTGACGGTGTGGTCTCTGTGCCCTCTGCAAATGGCTTGAGCTGGTCGTTGGAGTACTGTAAATGGGCGATCGAATTGCGGATTTCAAGGACTTTGAGGTGTAACATGCCCGCCGAGAGGTCCTTGAGGGCGGCGGCGAACCTTGCGGGGGCGATTGGTGTGGTGTCGGCGGATGTGGATGTGGAGGACATGGTCAAATATGACGAGAGCCGCGTGAAGAGGTGTAGTTGGGGATGGGTAGGTATGATATGTAATAGGGAGCTTCGAGAGGAGCGCGGGGCAGTTGAATGCAATGGTGGGGTCCAGGCTGCTAAACGTCCTGCGTAGTGGCGGTACGTACTTCAAAGTTGATGATCCTTGACATGCTGTGACCAAAATTATCGGCCTCATGCGTCCAAGATTAATTCATGCACTAAGAGACACCATCAATCCATCGACTGTTCCCCTCGCCGTGGCTGCTGTGGTTTTATTCGAGCCAGTGGCTCTCTAGGGCGCATCTTGCGCATTCAATCATTCATTCACAATGAGTCTATTCGCCTGCCCCAATTCTTCGAGGGTGCTGCTGAGGTCTGCTCTCCAAAGAGCAGTATCAAAGGCATCAGCCTCTGCGGCCCAGCCGTTTGCGCCAACCCGTTGGATTTCAAGCTGTGCGTCAAGGAATCGAAGCGGCCTTCTACCGTCGTCCACCAGTTGTCGAAGTACCATTTTTAGGAACAACAATAACTCATACGAGACCCGACGAACGATATTCTTCGATAAGACGATCCGAAACTATGAGGACTTGCCGAGAGACTACCGAGACCAGGTCGGCCTTCAATTCAGAAGCAAGGACCTAACCGATGCAGAGGTTGTGAAAGCATTCGGAAGGGGCATCAATCCGAAAAGAGCGAACCAACTGCTGCGAATCCTCCACGGACGTCGGGTTGCTGGCACTCTCGACGATCCAGCCTTTTCGGTCCATACATCTTCATACACCAAGAGCCAGATTGCCAAGGGTCTCGAGTACCTACGAAAGTCAGTGAAGGTTGATGAAGTGCTGAACGCGGGCCTCCGAGCTGAGGATGAGCTTGCACAGCTTGAAGCGGAGAAGGAAGCAGCCAAGAAGCCGAAGCAAGCTTCCAAGAAGAACAAGGACGAGGCCGAAACCGAAACCGAAACCGCAGAGCCATCCGCTCCAGTTTATAAACCAGACCCCGTCTATGGCCACAGCAAACTTGACGAACTCCGAGCTCAGAATGTCGCTAAGCGGAAGGCGAAGGAAGCCCTTGAGGCAGAAGCACGAAAGGCAGCGGAGGCGAAAGGGGAGGTAAACTCTGGCACTCTGGCTAATCTCGACCACAAAGCGGAGAGAAAGATCGCCAACCCCAAGATTGCTGAATACTATAAGAAGGCACAGTCTGATCTAGAAGCTCCTGTAGAACTCAAGACCTGGGAGCGAGTTCTTCCCTCCGCTACTCTCGTCGCTCTCGTCATTGGCTTCCTAGCTGCTGTAAGCACTGTTTATGAAGAGCCTGCTCCCCGGTACCGTGTCTTTCCCGATATCTCTACTGCTCATGCGACGCTGGGAGCCATTGTTGCTGTCAATGTGCTTGTTTGGGCAGCATGGAAGGCACCTCCTCTGTGGAGGTTACTCAACCGCTACATGATCATCGCTGTCGGTGCCGTTAAGCCCGTTTCCATGTTCACTGCACCCTTCTCTCACCAGTATTTTAGCCACTTGCTCATGAACATGGTTCCCCTCTTTCTTGTTGGATCCGCACTACATGAGGATATTGGCCGAGCCAATTTACTTACCCTCTATGTGGGCTGCGGTGCCCTCGGCTTTGTAGGCAGTGTGGCTACATATGCTATGCGAGGTATGCTAGGCGTTACAACTTTGGGCGCCTCGGCAGCAACGCTGGGTGTTTGCGCCGCATACTTCTGGGAGCATCGTCTTGATGGCTACAGATTCTTTGGGCTACCCCAAGACGGTGTGCCCGGCATCATTTTCCTGGCGCTCATATGCGTTCCTCAACTTGCTGCCTTTGGTAAGACGGTCAAGTTGAAGATTGACATCGCATCGCATTTGTGCGGTATTTTGAGCGGTATTTTCGGCATGGAGCTGATTAACCGAACAAGAAGTGAGCGGGAGAAAAAGACGATCGATGTGGCTGGTACTCCCGTTCGAGCTGCACGATTGCCTCGACCTGATGAGTCGGTTGAGGGCTCTAACTAAGACGAGATGAATTGTACGTTTAATGTACGATATTGGTTTTGCTTATTTGACACTGAACTTTATCTCTGCTTATAAGATTTGGCACTGATGTGGAATGCCGTGTTGTGTCACTTCGTGATATACTAAGTACCAATGTAAGATCTATATCTACTACCTCAGGTACCGAGGTCGTCGATTTATACGCGCTAAATTAAAACAGGGATATGGCGCTTATCGCGCCTAGTACTTCTGCACGGAAACCCACTTGTTGAAGTTAGTGGGGTTCATGGCTCAGGGCCTAAGTGGACGGTCCCTCTAGCAACCGACGAAGGATTGAATTGTGTAGGGGAGGCAATAAAACTGAGGACCTCAATCCTAACTCATAAAAGGATTTAGGTAACGTTGCCTAAGTTTGGGGGCCTACAATCAGTTTATTTTGGCATCTCCCGTTGTCATTTGATTTGTGTACGTTGGAAGTACCAATGCCCTACATTTACTGTTTGCTTTAGTTGCTTGTATTGGATGCATGATGCCCTTCATTTGGTCAGCTACACGCGATTTCGGCAAACTGGGTTACCTGATGACAACCATATCGAAACAATTCATCATACACTTTCTCGAGCCCAGCTTAGGTCCAGAAGAATTTTCTCTTTATGAGTGAATCACGAGATACGAGATACCAACGCGCTTGTGACTGGCTTATACGGAGAGTGTACAGTATATTTCGTTGGATAGCATCACACCATGACCGAAAACCCCAGGAACTAACTCGAGACCTTATGATGGAGAAACACATAGATTTAACCTTCATACATTTGCAGTCAGAGATATTAGTGAATACAGCGATTGAAACAGCTTCGTGAGAAAGTCGCTATTTGCGTCACAAATAGTCGGAATTGCACATGGCGGTCGATTTCGACATGAGTGGCAGACAGTGGCGCAAATTACATGCATACGGAGAAACGCTTTAGCCGATTTCGGAAATCACTCTAAAAATCGAAACAATTAAACTCGCGTAGGAGTTAAAGAGGTACGTGTATAAGGGGTACAGAGAAGCAATGCCAGCAAATTCACGGTCAGTGTTATGATGTGTTGGATGCCAGCTGGAGAGAGAAAATGACTGGCCTAATGGCGAGTTAGAGCTGCTCATTGGGCATTATTTAGCTCCCACATTCACTGCGTGCAGCCCAAAATAAGCTAAAGTGAAATCATCATACCAGCCCCTCGGTAAGGGCAATGTCAGGATAGGGGTGGTGTCATATTTTGGTGTGTGGCCTAAGTCTGTCAGACTCAATAAATACAGATAATCCCTCAGTATTTGAAAATGTTTCCTGGCCGTAGAAACCCGGAACTCTCGAGGTCTAAACTACCTTAGCATTCGTTTCTCGGCAATTATCCATTGGCTCTAACACGCTGCCTTCCATGCAGGTTGCGTGTGCCTGCAGAATACTCCAGCCTATCACGACCCACACACCACCTGGCACCTTCAAGGGTCAGCGTTGAATGGCATTGCCACAGACAAGACAGGGCAGAGCATAATAAGATCACAATCTGAGCTGATGTCACCGCTCTTCAAACCCATGAACATAATTGCTCTTGACTGTTCAGTTGAGTAAACATCAACAAACCAACCTCGAACACACCATAAGTTCTTATATACTTGACCCACCTTAATTGAGGTTAATAAAGGCCGGCTGGCTTCTTCAAAGTTTCTCTTGACTCCATTTATCGATCAAAAACCAGGATCACCTGCCACGCTCCGTCTGTCATCCAATCTGGCTGTGCGGGTGCGCACTTTTCCCCTACGCTTCTGATATATTAGTGGTGGCTGTGGCTTAAGCGCTAGTCGAGACTCGAGGGCCCTGGCATAAGGTAGAAACAGTACGGGAGTAGGTGCAGTACTTTGTGTTGTGTTGCTCCTCCTGCATCTGTAGCAGAAACTAATGACAAGGGCATTGCAGACGCTGACACGCTAAGGCGGTACTCCCTTCCCCCCCGAAACCCGCTTTCTGGGTCTGAGGTGCATTCTGCAACTACAACTCTTCCGTCATTTCCCCCGGTTTAGGTTTTGATTTGCTTTGCCTTGTTCTGTTTTGCCTCCTTCAACTCAAACCTAGGTACTCAAATCACACTCAGCATTGAACATTTTCTCTCGCTTTTGCTCTTTCCCTGGTTCACTTGTGTTTTCCTACCCGGACCAGCTACATTTCTTTTCTTAATGAAAAACTGAGTATCGAGTGCTTGGACTTACATCTGCACCTTCCCTGCGCTCTTTCATCCTGACTCGACTACGGGCAAAGACAAGCAACCGGCTACTTCTCTTTCTATCTTTTGCGCGATGAGGTAGAATTGGAGCAAGCACACGCATTTCCCACCCTTCCTCCCGGAAAACTCCACCCTTCATCTGGAGGTGCTCCTCGACTCTTACCGCACGATAGATATCTAAGGTGCTCAACAAGAGGAGCAAAATGAGTCCCTCGAGCCCTCTATCTTTCGTCCCTGACGGAGAAAACTCAACAGTCTCGTCGCCACTCTCCAACCTCTCCAGAACACCATCATTGCCTTCGTCACCTGACATGCCCGACCCCACGAAGCGCTATCCATCTCCATCAACGACTGCATCGGGCCCGCACTCTCCAGACAAGACGTGTGACCTTCCATCCGAAGATGAAATTGTCGCCAAACCACTCGATGATTCCACTTCAGGTCCCCCGCTAGCCAAAAAGCGTCGTATATCTCCCCCGAAAGAACGTACTACCGAGTACCTAGATCTGATGAAGCCCGAAGATGAACTCACTGCCGAAGATCGTGGCCAGTTGAAAAGGCTCATTGACACATTGCGCAAGAAAAAGAAGATTGTTGTCATTGCTGGTGCTGGAATTTCAGTTTCAGCAGGAATTCCAGACTTCCGCTCATCCACTGGCTTATTTGCGACCGTCAAAACTCAGCATAACCTCAAGGGCTCTGGTAAACATCTGTTCGATGCTTCAGTTTACAAACACGATTCCACAACTCAGTCTTTTCATGCAATGGTTAGAGAAATGGCCACAATGACGAAAGCTGCAAAACCTACACCATTTCACGAACTATTAGCATCCCTGGCTCAAGAAGGCCGCTTATTGCGCCTCTATTCGCAGAATATCGACTGCCTTGACACCCAACTAAAACCTCTGGCCACCGAGGTTCCTCTTAACCCCAAAGGCCCCTGGCCTGTTACAATCCAGCTGCACGGCGGTCTCCAGAAAATGGTCTGCACCAAATGCAACAATATCCAGGAATTCAACGGCGAGGTTTTTGACGGCCCAGAGGCTCCACTTTGTCCAACATGTAAAGATCTCGACGAAGTTCGGACCGCACATGCTGGGAAGCGAAGCCATGGCATCGGCAGACTACGACCACGATTTGTGCTCTACAATGAGTACAACCCAGACGAGGATGCCATCGGGAATGTCTCAAGCGCTGATCTTAAGGCCCGCCCTGATGCTGTACTTGTGGTTGGAACGACACTCAAGGTTCCTGGAACTCGCAGACTAGTGAGGGAGATGTGCCAAGTCACACGAGGACGAAAGAATGGTACTGCTATTTGGATCAATGTGGACGATGAACCCAAAGGCGCCGATCTGAAAAATTGCTGGGACATCGTAGTACGGTCAAAGTGCGATGATGTAGCTCGATCTGCAGCACTTCCTCCCTGGAATATCACCCTTGGGCAGGATTATGAGGTGTCTGAGGAAGACTTCTCCAAGAGCCAAGAGGATCGCAAACACCTTAATTTCTTTGTTGAAATTCCGGTCAACTCTGTCTCCACGCATCCTCATTCTGAATACCAAGGCGCAGCCAAATCGAAGCAGGCCAAGCAGGTGCAGGGCATACCAACGCCCCATGCAAGCCCCAAGATATCAGCGATCAAAAACCCGGCGAAGACGATGCAGACCACGATATCTTTCGATGGCAAGGTTACCACAGACCAGCCTGCACAACTCTCGAAACAACGCGGGTCCTCTAAACAAAACGGGCGCAAGAGAAAGGCCCCAGGCGGACATAAGGAGGCGCAACTTAAAAGTTTCAAGGCAACTAAAAATATCATCGGCCAAGAGAAGGCCGGCGGATCTGCGTCAGCTACTCAGACGAAGCGGAACGTAACTGGCAGAGGGAAAAATCGCCATCCTTTGCCCTCTCAACGTCCCACGACTGCGCCGCATAAAGAGATGTTGACTGACACCAAGGATCGGGACGAGAAGGTCCGTCAACGGGGAACTGGTTATCCTTCAACTCCAACCACAAAAATGAAGGGTACCATTTCTCCACGATCGTACCCTAACAATACCCGACATCTGATCGATTAAGAGCAGAATCAGCACGACAGTATTTAGAGGGAACAGAAAACCTGCAGATAGCCCATGTTATTATCTGTATTCTTTAGCATTCATGGAGTATGGGGTTGGCTGATACCAGATACTAGAAATCAAGCTGCGGTCTCTGGGACTAACAACACAGGTAGCGAATGATGTATACTACTATCCAAGGGCAGACTTGCATTATTTGGGACCAAGGTTTTGTTAACACCGAGGCAGCGGGTGCCCGGTTCGGCTTGGTTGAATAGAGGCGTTATAGGGAAGAGCCTTGCAGCTGGACAGCCAAGGTCAATTACATAGAGGCGGCAAGAGATGCGCCAGATTCGAATATTAATCTGATTATCGAAGCGTAACAAATGAGTAACGAAAGAGCAACGTCAATTGCGTGGTGAAATCATCATAGCTAATTCTCAAGAGGGGTTTCCCTGGGTATCATGTCATATCCTTCAGCGCCGACGTCCGCTTCCACCTGCAATAACCTATCATGCCAAGAAATCGTGCAACGACTGAGCTCGCTTTAATCAATATGCACTTCGATTGTGTCTTGAGCCTCGATCTCGGCATCCTGCATCTCCACGTGCTCCTCGAGCCGCTCACCATCCCACCAAAGAGATACCTGCTTACCTGAACCAACATTACGCTGTTGACGGAAGTAGGAGATGAGCGTTTCCACAGTTGTCTCAGGGAGAATCTTGCAAGCCAGCGGTTCAACATCCCGTCCTTTGAGCATGATCACGAACCTGATTCTCTCGGCCGGCTTCTCCTCTTCCTCGCCAGAAAGTTCGCCAGCGTCACGCTTTCGCTGGAGTTCCTGCTCCTGCTCCATCTTCTGAAAGAGTTCCGGAGTCCAGGCTTGCACGTTTATCGAAGACATGTTCTCTCTGAAGCCCGCAGACCCTTGACCGTCGCTCACAGCACGTCCATTGCCGATCGGGCGAATGCCCAGGCCAATCAGGGTGGAAGTGTTGTATACTTTCTTGTTGTTCCAGGTGAGAGTCACATCGTCTGCTTGTATGGAAACACCTTTATTCATTTGGTGTTTGACCCACGCATCTCGAACTATGCGAAGAGGTTTGTTAAATGAAAACCTCACTTGCAGGGGTACAGTATGAGGAATCGTGCTGGTAATGAAAATGTTAAAGGCCTCCTTGGACTGCTCCTCAGACTTGTTAGCTTGAAGGGCCTGTTGGCGGGCGCGCTTCTCTTCGGCTTTGCGAATGTACTCTGCGAACTCATCCTCCTCCACTGGTGGTGGGCTTGTTTCCTTAGAAGGCTTAGAGGTCCGCTCCGCAAGTTCGATACTGCTACTTCCCGGCTTCGATGATAGTTCGGTCTTGGGCTTGGGAGGTTCTGAGTCGGATTCCGAATCCGAGTCAATCGTTATGGGATCTGTATTTGGTTTGGCCTGTGGTTTGAAACCTTCTGTCTTCAGGTTTCGACTTGGAGTAGGGGGGTGACGAATCGGCCCCAATCTTCGAGTTGGCGATGCATCTGGGAAAGGGTCTTCGTCTATGTCGAGTTGCGAACTAAGTATAGGCTTCTGGGCCGAGCTTGAGTCAAGCCTTGATCGTTTTGACGGAGGAGGAGTGACAAGTTCACTAAACGAATCAGAACACGATGTTAGGCGATCTGGTTAGCAAGCATACCTGGTGCGATCCGCTCCGTCGTGTGCCAGCGGCTGATCGGTAACAGGAGTCCCCTCTACCCGTGCAGGCAAGGAAGGTAGACCGTCGCTAACCTCAGGGCCAGGGTCCTTGTTGGTGAGCCCATCGCTATCTGTGGAGTCTTCTCGCGGTCGCTTCTCCCCAATGGCCTCAAGTCGTTTGCGCTCAGCTTCCTGCTCAGCTTCTCTATGTCTCCTCCAACGCCTTTGCTGATCAGCTGCCATGATAGGCGCCATCTCCTTTGAGCGGCGGAACAGAGAGAGGCCATCGTCGTCACTGTCCTTGGAATCCTCGGATTCTGTTGGTTTTGGCTTTGGCGCTGCCCTGCGCAGCGCGGTGGGCTTAAAGGGGAGTTTCTTCATATTGGTCAAGAGCCTCTGATTAGCTTGCACGAAGTTTTGATGATAGCAAAACGTCAGTTGTTCGCTCAGTTTTGTATAGTAACAAAGCGACAGGCGCGCACAAAGCGATACAAGACAATCGGTTAGGTCTAAAAGTAATCAAGAACAATGAAGCTGGAGGTTGGACGGGTCTTTCGTTGAAAGGCTCGAACCGCACTTTACACTTTACGCGTCTGGAGGTGTTGGGATGGAGGTTGCCTGGGCAAGAAATAGAGACCTAGCCCGCTAAAAATAACCCCAATACGTGCCGCTGTAACGGGACGTTAGGCGGCTTCACAGCAGGCGTGATGCCCCACAGTGCGAAAAGACTCCAGCCTTAACAGCCACGACAAGGCATCAATCTTTCAGGCTAGACCCAGACAACTCCACAAGCTCTATCCAAGATCTATTATCATAAACCACCAACGACACCCTGAACCTCTCAAACCGCCAACCTCCAAACACCACCCCAGTCTTCACAATGGAGAACGGCGCTATCTCTCAGGGTGAGGGAAAAGACCCTTCAAGCTTCCTCAGTGACATCATCGGCAACCCTGTTACTGTCAAGCTCAACTCTGGCGTTGTCTACAAGGGTGAGTCTTCACTTCTTCACTCATCGATTTGACGATGCAGCTGAGCGCCTCACATGCGACGATACAGCAGATAGGATGGAGCTAATACCCATAGGCGAACTTCAATCTGTGGATGGCTACATGAACATTGCTCTGGAAAAGACAGCCGAGTATGTCAATGGCCAGAAGCGTAGGGAATACGGTGACGCCTTTGTGAGAGGAAACAATGGTGAGTGTCGCTTTGTTATGGGCAGAAATCTTGCTAATTGACGCTGAAAGTCATGTATATTTCGGCAGACTCATGATTGGTCCTGAATCACGAAAGACGGCTCGGTCTCTACATGTAGATTTATGATGAAACTAATCTCTACATCCTCTTCACTCTGGGCCATCCAAACGTGACGTCCAAACAAAGAAAGTGCACCCATGAAGCTCAACCTCACCGTTCTCATTGAACGTGGCATCGCCCTCCTTGATGATCTTGTCGAACTTCTCTCTAAACAGTCGACGCTCCTCCCCTTGCCGAAGCTTGTTCCAGCTAAGTGTATCGAATCTGTCCCACAAAGCATCAGGGGTCAACCAAATCGACCATGTGATTTTTTCGGTCTCGATAGGCGTGGAAAAGAATGGCTTCTCAGCCTCCGCTTGGCGTTCGAAGACTTTCTTCCATAGCAAGTGTCGGAACCGAGGCTCGTTGTCCACCTTTTCGTTGAAGTTGAGCTCGCTGAGCTCCTGCTCCCACTTTGTAGAGGCTGGCCAGCTCTCGGGGCGATTATCTTGGGTCTGTTATTAGTCACTCTGGAAGCGACGAAAGGCAACTGGGACGTAATTACATTCTTCGGCATTCCAGATCAACCCCAGTTTGGCCCCAGGTTTGAGCACCCGGTGTATCTCCTTGAGGGACTCTTCTCTAGCAAACCTTGGACTTGGTTAGGGCCTATTGTTAGTCCTTTGAGGAGCGACTTACCAGTGAAATGCCTTCAAATGTCAGTCTGATTTCTAGCTAACTAGTGCTCTCTCCAGCCAAGGCATCTAGCTTACCTGAGCCACAATGCAGCCGTCTGCCCATCCATCTCCCACGTCCTTCATTTCAGGTGCCGTACCTGGCCGAACGTCCACTTTGGAGAGTTTCTTGGCAACAAGAGTGTTTCTCATCGAGTCCAACGGCTCTACGGCAATAATTTTGTACCCTTCCGGTCTGGCAGACAGAAGCTCAGTGAACTTGCCAGTGCCAGCTGCCAGGTCTAGGATATGGCGTCCAGATTGACCCTCGAGACCGAGATGTCCCAGAAGACTGGCGACAGCAGCAGGGGGGTAAGAGGGCCGGTGTGCGTCATAAGACTGGGCGTCATCAAAGCCTTTCGTTGCAATATCATGAATAGTCTGAGATGCCATTTTTGTTGTTACTCTTGAACAGCTCGAGGTGTCTGGACAATCTGTCGTTGGTCTTCAAGTATCTTCAATGAGACAAGCAGCTAATTCTAAGGGAGTACAGGAATCAATAGATGTCGGAGATGTCTTGGAAGCCTTTTATACAATTACCCAATGATCTTCCCCGCGCTTCTAGATCCTTGGGTACTGGTTCTCCAGAGTTCAATGATGTGATGGCACTAGATCTGGCTACCGATGTCGTTCCAAGACCCTAGATCCCGCGGGAACGAGCCGACGGATTTACGGCGGAGCCCCGACAGATTTAAAGCAATTGGATAACACCGCAATGACAATCAAAGCAATTGGGCACTTGCAAGAATTCGTGATGATTTGCTAACTGCTCGACGATTCCGATGTTGATCGCCTTTTCTCTGATCTGAGGACTCTGGGGTGCCCGCTTGGCATTGCCAAGCTTCCCGTCGATGGCTTTCTCACGTGTGGCAAGGCATTTAGCTGCTCTATACTGAAGATGGTGTCTGATACCGAGTGTCCTTTCCCCTTCTCGAAAGCTTCTGTCTGGCTTACGGTAGATCCCGGCGGTGTTTGTTCTGGCGTAATGAAGTCATCGTTGCAAATGCTAGATGATCTAGAACCGGTGTGGTTGCAGTTTATCTGTGAATTCCGTGGGACAATCGAGTCAACTTGAGTCTTCGTCATTGAATTAGCTGAATCGACATGTTCTTGCTGGCTCTGGATGCCCTCTGTTGAAACAATGCCATCCTGTTGAGATGTCATTGTAGATGTTGGGTAACTTGGCGTCGTTTCGGAGTCGAGTGTGTCTGATAGACATTCTGATGACCCTATGTCTATCATTTTCCCCTTTCCTTTGGATATTCTCATGCGCCGACCAACTTGAGTTGCTACTGGTGTGAGTTGGCATGGCCCAGGCGAATTCGACCTTGAGATCCAGATGCCCTCCACCTCGATGCCGCTCAGAATAGCACGAACACCGAAAGGAATCTCGGGAGCTCGCATGTTTTCGATACCGCAACGTGACATGAGGGAGATTCGTGCGCGCTTCTCCTCGTCGATAATCTCAAGACGGCGTATGGCTCGGTTAGACCACCATAGTTTCACAAGTCCCATGGCGAAAACAAGAACGATGCAGCACCCAAGAACCTACGACTTGCAGTTAGTCTTTGAAACGATACTTTGCGGGTGTCTCTGAAGAAGACTATGAAGTCAAATTATCCATGGGTAGGCAGATATACGTACGAAAGTCATCTCTTGCCAGAGATCCCAATCCACAAAGAAGGCAGCCATGATGAGACTTGATACTATGAAGACTAACAGAGCTCCAAGCAAAGAGAGTACAGAATATGCTTCAACTTTACAAAAACATTCGGACGATTTGGATGTTTGAAAGGCTCCAAAATTGTAACATGACAATCCAGGTTCCAAAAATGAGAGTGAATGGGTGATGCGTGGTAACGGATTTGGGCAAGGAAGCAACAAGAAAGCCAAGCTCTAAACGAGCCTCGTGAGTGCCATAGCCAGATTAGCACGTGTCGTTGTTGATCGAGACTGTTGGGAGTGCAAGTGCGATGAATCGTTTGGAAGTTACCAATATTCACTGACATCCGTAGGCAGGTGCGGATAGGCAGTGGCTAGTGTCACTCAGAGAATAAACCAGCAGCTCTGTGCCGTTCGGTAAACACCTTAACTGGTACTATCTAACCGAAATGGAACAGAATATGCGTGTTGAAAAAGACTTTTACTGAGGTTTAGAGAACATGTCCTACTCAAGGAAGACACCAATCAATACCAGATGGGCGAGCGAGCCTGCATGAGGCGTCGAGGCTTTTCTCGAATACACATGGTCAAGCTGAGCTGGACATTACCTAGATATGAGAGAACAAAGGTAACCGATTGCAAGATACCAAGGCTGTTTGTCCAGGGTGTTTGGTATCCATAGGATGGTGAGCCAAGGATATAGTATCGGGTGTTCAATCAGAAGGAAAACCGCAATAGACAAACTAAATACTCCATCAACCGTCGTTGGCATGCTGGTAAGCGTTACCCTAGTCTGATCTGGTCTTCGGAGCATTGAAACATGTTTCGGGTAGCAACAGATTCCAGCCAAGTTGACATAAGTTACCGTATTACACGGGTAAACGTGAGGGGAGAGGCATATGTCTTTTAAAGCAGCATAAGGTAAGGTAGGCACTTTGAGGTTAGTCTATTGGCATGCTCAAACTTTATCCCATATATGACTTCGTGAGTGCTCAGTTGAGTCTTTAAGAGGCACTTCGTGATAGATACCTCGGTAGGTAAGCCCCAGGAAGCAAGAAAGTCTAGGACTTAGAAGAGAATGCCAAAACAAACCCACCGAAGAGTCATACAAGTCTAGGCTAACTTGGCTAAATATTTCTGTCGCTTAGGAATAAGCGCCTAAACTTTCTGGCCTCCCTGAGGTAAGATAGGTATGCATGTTGGGTGCTGACTGCAATGAGACAAGCAAGCTATGGTATTGTCTCGCCTGAGTCATGGGAACAATTTTTATATTAGTATCTAACTAACCGGTCTCTTCAAAAAGAATGTCATGACAGTAAGCTGAGAAAAAGTTTAAAGATGTTAGTCTGCCCAATTACAATTGAATCATGTCACCATCGGCGTCGGGTGCAATGAAAGCCCGGGACTTGAAATCGGCCGGGTGTTAGTGGGTCACTGGCAACACCGATTGAAGGCCGGATCGGCGTTTCGGGTCCTCTTAAGGGAGAAGGCATGTTCTGAGGATCGATCCACCATTCGGATATCCCGGACATTGGCTCTCTGGACCACTTTACCACCGGTGCAATCAGAGATTATCACCACCAAAAGTGTTGCCTGCACGTATGGGGAGATGGCCAATCAAAGAGAAAGTCAAAATCAGTCCTGACATCAAGACCTGACGTTAGCGACCACCAACTTGGAATCAATGAGCCCTTGAAACAGAGTCTTGGCGGGATTGGACCTGAATCAGGGAACCATCACCAAGTCGTCATAGGGACCGGACCATCAAACCTCCAACATCTAACTTTCACCATCCCAAACAGGATCAGGCACGTTATCTTGGAACAGAAACGGAACAGGGTGCCGCAACGCTGCCAAATTCGGGACAGATGCCGCGCCGGGTTAATTGCAGACATGATTTCCATCTCTTCTGGGAGTCTGCCTTGGTTGGTGAGGTGTCGATCAGGATGCCGTCCGTCTGCTGCAAGCCTTGATTCAGGTGATCTACTTACTGTATCGTGCCGCCAGCATCGCTATCTGAACACAGTGTGTCGTATTGGAGATTATCAGCGGCCCGGATCTTGCTTGTTGCGATTCCTGGTGTGTGAGCTGTTGTTGTGCCATGCCAATAGGATCGTTGTTGGACGATGGACCCGATGACGGTAAGCGTTTAACCCTTCCAGTCTTGGCAATTGTTGGTGTCAATCAAGTCCCTGAACTCCGGGGGGGCCAACCTGGGACCTGACCCTAGTGCTGTGCTGATCTGCTGGCGATGCTCGGCTGACATGCAGTTTGTAAGATGGCTGTGTACCTACGATACGCTGCAATGCCCAGCCAAGCAGAGCAGCATCTGGTGCGATTTTCAAATGGCAAGCAATGCTTAGCCCTTTCGTGCAAATAGTTGATGCTTGTTTTTGCCTGTCGGTAATTATGTTTCGAAAACGCTGACTGAATGATAGATAGATAGTACAGACCAGATTGTAAATAAGATGCCGAGGCTCTTCTCAACCATCTCAGACTCAACATCGCCCTTATACATTGTGGACTCTCAATCGGTCCATCCTCAACTCTCACTTCAGTCCCTAATCTCATGTTTCACACCCTCTTCGAAGGCGAGGATTTAACCCAACTCGGTGGTGCCACGCACACACGTATTCGTTTATCCACACATACTTATGTACATACATACAACCGCAATTCTCACTCTCTAATCGCCAAGTCTCACACATCTCACCCATTACAGAGTTCTTAGCATCGATCCACAGGCTGTTTCTATGTTTCAATTTTTCCTATTCGTCCTCTAACTGGGCAAGCACGAGTCCCAATTCCATTCCCCCTTCCCATTTCCATTTCCAATACCTTGTATCCATTCCCATCTTGGGGTTCCGCCTTCCCCGTTGTCGTCCCCGGCTCTAAAAGTCAATTAACTTAAGCATCGGCTGCCCCCAAAACCCGTCCCCCGTTTCGCCTTCCCTCCTTCCTTCCTCTCTTCGATGTCATATTTCCCTTCCTCCCATCTCGTTTTTGTCCTGTGCCTGTAATAGATCGTGGTACATATCTCACCTTTCCGGACTTCGGCTGCGTCTCTCAACAACTCCATCTTCTGATATACCAACAATCAAATATTCCATCAATAGCTTCCACCGCTCGTCTTTCGCAATGCCTATTCGCAACCCTTTCGCTCGTCGCCCTGGCAGTGTTATCGTTCAAGATGAGAACCAACGCCCTGATTCTACCCCTGGCTTCGAGAAAGTCGACACTGTTGGCTCCAAGTCCACCCCCGTTTTAAGCATTCGAAGTCAAGGTCGCGACAATGGCGAATACAAGATGAGCGGTATGTCAACCGACCCTAGTCGCCTCCCGTCTCTCATGGTCTCCCCCCAACCTCCGCAGTGGGGGGCAAGTCATGAAGAGGCGCATTTGGCATCTTGTCACAAGACCAGAGGAACTTGGCTAATTTGTCTTTGCGCAACAGTTGTCAACGACAGTGGCGTTTATCTTCCTGTAAGTCGGTTTAGCCCCAACGTGCAAAATGTCAGATTTGAAGCTAACGATCGCAAAGCCATCACCTACTGAGGAAAA
The DNA here is from genome assembly GCA_013186775.1 of Fusarium dlaminii. Lineage (NCBI taxonomy): Eukaryota > Fungi > Ascomycota > Sordariomycetes > Hypocreales > Nectriaceae > Fusarium > Fusarium dlaminii. The sequence goes on along the minus strand of JAAOAL010000041.1, from coordinate 436,925 downwards.
GGGCCAGTGGCCTCGAAAGTATCTCTCGACCCGCAACTCGACAGATACTCGAAGCAGTTCCGGCGACATTGAACATTTCTCTATTTCCCGCGAGTCCTTTGATTCCTACCGCCGATCTTTCGTATGTATCTCCTATCATCTGCCATCCGTCAAATCAGATATCCTTCGCATTTGCTCTGCGCACGACTGACATGAGCAACAGGACATTTCTGCACGATCGCCAATGCCCAACAGCGATTTCCCAACACGCCAGAGCCTTGACTCAGCACGTCTTCCCCGACTACCTAGATCTGCGGTCGAGCGATCATTCGAGCAGCCACCAACCGCCGAGGAGCGTTTTGAAGACGTAGGACTGGACGACCATAAGCAGCAACATCAGCCAGTTCCCCAGGCACAGCCTCAGAAGCGGGGGTTTTTCTCGAAATTCTCTGACAAGGACAGCTCGAGCAATCCTACTGTATCCCGTTTCCTCATGCATGGTCGCAAAAGAGCCCAGAGCGGCCAAGGTTCGGAGCTCACTCCCATGGACAACGCATCCCCCAAGGTGACTGTCTCGACCGATGGTCAAGAAATGCAATGAGATGCACGATCAAAATTTTGTTCTTCTACATTGCATTAGAGATACCTGGAGTTTTCATTTATATTCTCGGCGTTTTCGGTTGATTAGGTCGGGATAATGCTAGAATCGCATTCGCTATGAGACCTGGGTACACTTTGATGGAGAATCAAGTATTGGATGAGTGCGTTGTGCAAAGAGCACTGTGGGCTGAACGTGGAGTTGTAATGCCCAGACGGACAAGCAACATTTGCTATGGGGCCGTGTCCCTTGAAATGGACCGAATATGAGCTACATAATGATAATGAGAAGAGATATATGTTCCAGTGTACCTGCATAATGGCTTCGAGTGGTCGCTGGTCGTCAGGGTGAGGACGTTACAATCATAAGCTATAAACTCTCGGCCTCGGTTACAGGAGTATAAGCTGAGTGGATGTCTGAGTTCAACGAGCAACCGATTCAGTGTTACGTTGTCAAAGTTGATGCGATATTGATTGGATAATTATGGTTCAGCTTATATTCAGCATAACAGGATCTTGCCATAGGGCGTGGTAATATAGCCGATGACGGAGACAGTCCAGTAAAAGAAACCGTAGAAATTGTTCCAACGGCTGAATCCACTTGTTATTGCGTGCTTGTCATTGCTGGATTCCTTAGAGGCCCCGCTCTATCACTCGGAGGGCGCCAGACATGAGCAGATATAGAAACAAACGAGGCCGAATTTAACTTCGCAATCCGTTCTCTGCGAGTCAACAGCATTGAGGACGTGCCAATTGAGCTAACACCCCAGTCTTTATTAGTATCAAAGATTGCCCCTCACCTAGACTACTACTATATCAATCAACTTTACAAATTTCTATCAAATTCTCAAAACAACTGAATAAGACAAAGACGGAGATCATGGCCTCTGACGAAGGTCCTACCAACCTCAAGGACGCCTCATCGGTACCGGACGGTACAGCCGGGGCCCGGACCGGACCTGATAGCTCCCTCGCCGGGCTATCACTGGCATCCCTCGCTGTTCATGCCGATGAGGGCATCCAGTCACACAGAGCCGTTGCGCCGGCTATGCATGTCAGCACGACTTTCAGGTACAGCAATGACCCTGCTGCGCTGAAGGCCTGGGATAATACCGATGTAAGTGTGCATGCTTCCTTGTCTTGATTTGCTGCAGGTGTCTCCAGAAGAGACTACCAGACGGTCGGGAACATTATGACTGGAGTCGACCCAAGACCGCCATGAAACCCTCTGGCAGCTTTCTGACTTCCCATAACGAATTTTTGCTAAACTTGTATAGCCCAATAACCCTCTAGACTCTCATGTCTACTCTCGAGCAACTGGTCCCAACACCACTCGTCTCGAGGCAATTCTCACATCCGTCATTGGCGCTCCAACAATTACTTACTCTTCTGGTCTGTCTGCTTTTCACGCCATGTTGGTCCATCTGAACCCTAAGCGCATTGCAATTGGAGATGGCTACCACGGCTGCCACGGAGTGATCAGCATTCTCTCTCGCCTGACAGGTCTCAGGCAACTGCCTTTGGACTGTGCTGTTGAGGACCTCGAGCCCGGCGATGTCATCCATGTCGAGACGCCCCTTAACCCTACTGGCGAGGCACGCGATCTTGCAGCATATGCAGAAAAGGCCAAGAAAGCTGGTGCTTACCTGACTGTTGATGCGACATTTGCACCACCTCCGCTGCAGGATCCTTTCAAGTATGATGTTGATGTTGTCATGCATAGCGGTACAAAATACTTTGGTGGTCACTCCGATATGCTCTGCGGTACGCTGTCTGTCAACCGCAAGCACAAAGACTGGGAACGTAGTCTCCTCAACGACCGCCTTCTTCTTGGTTCTGTTATGGGTAGCTTGGAGGGGTGGCTGGGTATCCGCTCCCTTCGAACTCTCGAGCTCCGCGTCCAGCGCCAGAGTGCTACAGCTACTGCACTTGTTGCCTGGTTGGCTGAGCAGCAGCGCAATCCTTCATCTGCGATCGGCGCCCTCGTCGAGCGTGTCCAGCACGCCAGTCTTCAGCCCGAAGCATCAATCGAGGGTAGCTGGTTGCAGAAGCAGATGCCCAATGGCTATGGCCCTGTTTTCTCGGTGTATCTTCGCGATGGAGATGCCGCTAAGCGACTACCATCCAAGTTGGAGTTGTTCCACCATGCCACTAGCTTGGGTGGTGTTGAGAGTTTGATTGAGTGGCGTGCGATGACTGATCCTAAGATTGATAAGAGACTTTTACGGGTGAGCATCGGTGTTGAAGGTCTTGAAGATCTCAAGAACGATTTGCTCCAAGGCCTGGAGGCTTTGAGAAAGGAAAAGGAAAAGGAAAAGGGGGTCAGTAAATGAAGGGGACAGAGAATTAGAACAGACAGTCATTTTTTGGATAGAGGGAAGGAAAAACATAAACGTTTTGTTTATAGAGAAAATGAAAAATGCATCATGGAAATGAATATCCTCTACAATGGCCTGCATTGTTTAAATGGCTCGTCCATGAGACAGAGAATGTCGTGATATATCAGATATACACAGACCATAAAGAAAAGATAGAGGATTTGTATGAAAGATCACAACACTGGTCTAACACAATCAAAGGAATGTGACTGTCCGATCTAAGAAGAAATGCCATACAAAATAGGGGAAACATGTAAACCCAACATAACCCATGTATGTATGTAAGTCAGGCTGTGTTAGAGAGAGGAGAAAGAGAGAAATCTGGAAAGAAAAGCAGATAAGAGGAGAGGAAAACAAGAAATGAAACGAGAGAAATCGAGACGCAATGAAGAGTTCTATGCTCTTCTAGATGCCTTTTCTCCAGAAGTTGTGGCCGAGCGCTTGGGATCGTTGCTTAGCATTGAAGTTGAAGTGGTGTCGAATCTTAGGTGTTGATGTGGCCAAGCTCATTCTTGAGGGGGTAACCAGAGGCCAAACCAATTGCTGAGTGGTTTGTACTTGACTTCCCGGCTACGGAGATATAAGTCAGTGGGGTTTTGCCTGTTATTGGTGAGTTATAGACGTACCGTGAGCGATCATTGTCGGCAAATGAGCCAACTCCTCGAAGATCTTGCTCCGCTGACCTGGGCTCCATGGGTCGATAGTCCACTGATCTGTTATCAAGGCGGTAAGATGTAGAGCCCCGAGAGGAAGCTGGGGGAGCATTGGGATAGTGGCTATCATGCGGTCGGTGGGGGATAGAAGTCCTCAAAGGCGGTGCGAGAAAGTCATTGGTGACAGCATGTGTCTGATATGGAAGTACTTCCTGAGTTCGAGAGGGAAACGTGGGAGAGTCGCTAAAGGCTGGAGATGTCGTGGGAGTTGTGAGATCAGAAACAGCATCCACTACATTCGAGGGGTCGTGGCTGTACTGTTGGCCGAGCCATTGGTTAACCATCGTCTGGCGTCTGTCGTAGGCTTGGGGACTTGGTCGCCTCCAGGCCTGGGACTGGTCTCTTGGTGATGTGTTGGCTGATGTTGTTCTCTGGTAGTTGGAATCCCAGCTGCCTCTGACAGCCTCCTCACTCCAGTTCTTAGAGCTGTCTGTGTTGTAGGTTTGGCCGTAGTGGCGCTGGTGGTGGTCTTGTCGACGACTCATGGTTGCTGAGAGTGAGGTCGTTGATGATTGGTCAATTGCGTGTAAGTTGTTTGGGTGGAGAGTTTGTAACAGCGATGGTCAAATAGAACTGGGTACCTATGGACTGAATTGAATTGTTTGATCAAGTGAATAGGTAGATTAACCTGAGTCTGAATGCATCTTTTTTAAACATGATGTATTGAATTTCCCTTGACATATGTCACTTCCTATTGTTTGGATGCCTCTACTCAAGCATGCTTCGACTGAGTTGCGGTCGTGGCTGAAGCTTCCCTATTCGCGGGGACGCCGGGAGGCCGCAGCTTTCGACCAATGAGAAACGCCCGCTCCTCGGAACCCCAGCGATAGTTGATCGTGGCCGTGCAGGGGAACTCTCTCCAAGGGCCTGGGACCCCCTGGAGCCGTCAGCAAGCTTACTGGATGCAGGCTAGAGTCAGAACGTTATGCAGGGAATTGGAAACAAAGGACGTCAGTCTTCGCAGGCCGCCGAAGTTGCTAGCCTTATTCCGGTATCAAAATTAGATGGCTTTCCTAGGATGGATAAAGGCCCTGGGTTGCTATGATGAGGCTCATCTAATCCAATCCAATCCAATCCAATGACAGGGACGAATTGGCTATGGAAAGTGAACTCGCCAACGTCACGCGATTTATTCTTGATCAAAAGTTGTTCTGTCAACATCTCTGAGGGAGCCTGTCGATGCATCATGAGGTTTTTCATAATGCAAGTAGAGTACCTGGATTGCTATGGGGCAGCTTTGAATCTGAAAACATTCCAGAGACAGAAGAGTTGACATGGAACACAGAGCATACATTAGAATCACAATTATCTCAGATACAAATACCCAGGAATTATTCACACCTTCAGCCATCACAGGTCTCTCGCAGCTCGTATCATGACTCTCGGAGGCCACCAAAATCAGGGCATCATGAAAACTCAACAGCAACAAAACTTGACACCGTCACTAATACTAGGTACTCCCGGCAAGAGCGCCTCCCGATCGGCTCCAGGTGAACCGGCCAGCTAATTCAGCCATCCCGTGTACCAATGCAGCCACATGCTGCACCATTAAACCTCCGAAACAATCGCTTAGAGAGCCTGGGAGCTTTCAAGCGCGATAGGGCTGAGTAACGAACCAGAGTCGCGCTTGAATGCTCAAATTAGGATTAGAAACAGGGTTTAGGCGCTTGATAACCTTCGCCAATCTTGGAGCTGATTGCTAGAAGCGTAACTGATGTGCTTGGCTTGCTGCGCTTTCAGAAACGATCAACTGTGCCACTGGGCTGTGCAGGTGTCAGCCCTGTGCACGTCCCCCCCATGATGTTTCTCTGTGCCGCGTCAAGCGCAGGGGTTTGGCACTAGGCTCGTCTTTCATTGGTCAAAAGAGACGCTGCAGAAGCGCGAGCGGGAGCGTAAAGGGCCAGCCCAGGGTAGGTAGAGGGGCGCCATGACCATGATGCTCATCCCCTTTTCGCTGCCTCCCGGTCTCTTTGTATCTAACTAATCTCTACTACAACAACAACAACAACACCACCACACAAATCACCAACCTCCTCCCTCCCTCCCTCTTGAGAAGAGGGAGCATGTGCAGGCTGCAGAGTCTCGTTTCTGGGACTTGCGGCCGCAGTTGACCATCTAGTCAATGCTCCAATGGCCCGATTCTCCCTTTTCCGCCTGCCCACCAAGCTACGGCGAAGGGTCAGGCGTAATCGCATGGCTACCATTATAGCCCTCTTCGTCCTCGTAGGCCTCCTAATCTTTCCCTTCTACTCGGCCTATTGCGTCTACAAACCTCCGAGATACCTCATCAATTGGCTGCGGAGGAAGTACCCGGACGTCCTGTTCGAAGAGCCCACCGACCAAAAGATCATCGCCCTATCTATCGACGATGCGCCGTCCGCCCACACCGACGATATCATGCAAGTCCTGGAGGAGAATGAGGCCCACGCTACGTTTTTTGTCATAGGATCTCAGGTTGAGGGTCGCAAGGATAAGCTCGTCAAATTGGTCGCAAAGGGGCATGAGCTGGGGAACCATGCCATGCATGATGAGCCCTCCAAGTCACTCAGTAACGAAAAGCTGCTGGAGGAAGTCCATCTCGTCAAGGACATGCTAACGGAGGCATACGCCGCTAACGGTCAGATCCTCCCCAACAATTACTTCCGTCCAGGGTCTGGAATATTCAACAGGCGGATGCGAGATGTGTTGGGAAACCAGGGTTTTCGCATCACTCTGGGCAGTGTGTATCCTCACGACCCCCAGATACCGTACCCCGATACCAACGCGAAGCATATTCTGAGCATGGCTCACCCGGGAGCTATCATTATCTGCCACGACAGGAGATCGTGGACTGTGCCCATGTTGCGCACTGTTCTTCCTGAACTCAAACGGCAGGGGTATCGGATTGTTACCATCACAGACCTTGTGAAGGCGGTGTCATCGCAAAACCAAGGGCAATAACACCTTTGAACTCTTGTGAGCGTTTCTTTTACCTATGCATGCACTGAAACGGGGATCATTAGAAAGTTAGGATATGGTCTAGGGTATAGATTGGTTTGTGTATTGGGAAACTTTAAAGTGTAATTTTTAATGACCCGTCTTCTTCTATGAGTTTTTGTATGTTGTATCTAGGCGATGTTAATCTGTGACAAGTCAGCTTTGTTGTTGACGGGGAGAGAAAGTTTTCATACGTGAATCTAAGTGTGCCTGTGACGATGGAACGGCATCCATCAACGTATCTCTTCACGATAGTGTGTGTTTGTTCTTGAAACTCAGTCTTATGAAGCAACATATTCGCTGCATCGTCAAAGTTGTTGACTGCCATTTTCATCCTTTCTTCCAGCTTAGCAACCACAACATCCAAGCTCATGCCAGGCTCCATGATGGCTGCAACGGCATTGATGACACAATCAGTCCGCAACTCCTTCTTCAGCGACAGCATATCATTCATCAAGCTCTGGAGAATGCTCACTTGTGTCCATAAATGAACGATCTCTGGAGCTGACGATAACGCTCCTGGAAGCCTCTTGTCCGTTGCATATGGTACAAGACTGCAGAGCATTCTCCCACCGACAGTGCCGATCCTCATCTTCATGTACGGCTCGTAATCAGGTATGAGACTGGCCAAACGGAGTTTCTGCTCAGCTGCGCAGCTGCTGATGAAGAATTGGATCTCATCGTATAAGAGACGCCGTTGATCCCTCGGCGCCGTCTGACAGAATCGCGCACCGAACTCTCTAAACAGGTCGTTGATGGGATCGCCATCCGCTTCACTCGTACTCATTTCGTCAACGGCCAATGCCTCACGCACCATGCGCATAGTCTGCTCCCTCCAACGCTCTGCTTGCATAAAGTCACCCGCCAGATCGCTCTCGTTAGCATCAACAGCATCATCCCAGCAAACGAGCCACGTCGTATAGAGAGTCAAAGCCTCGATCTGCTGCCTACGAGCTTGGGGATATAGTGAACAAGCCAGAGAAGCAATGTCGTCTTTTTTTCGACGGGCGATCAACGGATATGCTATAGCCATGCGCTCAACCGCTCGATTGACGATTGGCGTAACATGCTCATGGTGGCGGTTGAGTTGACCTTGAGGATTGTGCCAACCCCGGAAGAAATTATGAAGATTGGGAATTTGTAGTGTTTGGCCGCGAAGGCCATCTGCTATTGCGGCTTGGTTCAGACGTGAGTATTTCATGAGCAAGACATTGATCAATATCAGCAGCGAAATATTTCGGATTTGAAAGATCTAGAAGCCTTGGGCTACCTAGACAAGTGGTCTAGGTTAACCCTAAATTATCAGCTACCTACCTACCTATTTATTCCATTGACATAAAAACGGCGCAACGATGACCCAAATCCCCGGTTTCGATTGAATGGATGAAACTAAAATAGATTCCAGAACATGAATGCATTAGGTTTGCGTAATATAGTAGGAGTGCATCGTAGGACACTCAGTTGCTGATATTGCTTTGTGAGTGTTCATGTTTATATATTAACTAGATGATCTATAGCACACAAAGCTCAACCATTATGTACAGCCTCGACAATTAGCAATTCTGCCCCTACTATGGCAGCCGAGGCCACCACCCTTGGTCGGGAATAGGAGGGAAGCATAAATTGGATTGGTTGCCATCCGGGAGCTTATTATTTATCTCTCACACCCTCAACAAAGAAAGTTCAAAAGCCAGACGCGTCACAAAGAAAAAACCAGACGCCACAACGTGAGAAGCTGCCTAAAACTCAAAACCTCAACGAGCACACATGAAAGAAGAAAGAGAAAAAAAGGGCACAGATAGACAAGTCAACATCAAGGGCTACGTCAACTTATTACCCAAAGTTGGATATCCTCAAGCAGTCTTTTGAGCCCCTACTCTAATAATACCAAATTGCTGTTTGAGTTAGAGTAAGGCGTGTTTCCGATCCTTCAGCGGCCCTTGTACAATTGCCGGGGTTCAAGGGAGGCAGTCCAAGTAACAGTCCAAAAAGCAACGAGCACCGCATGAAAATGCTCGTTGCTAATTGATGACAAGTTTCACAATGTCTCGTTCTGCTGCACACGGATTTTATTTTAACCTTCAGACTGTCTGTTGCAACGATTGAAGATCAGCAGTTTCAACTTAACTCAAATCCGTAGCACCAAAATCATCGCTCTAGAAACGGAAATCGGAGTATGAAAAGGAAAAATTGCCGTTTATGGCGAATGTGTAGGTAGGTAGCATGACCAAGTATCCATCTAGATACAACATCATGAAACAGAATCATCCAGCAAAAGAAAACAGGTATCCATCCCATACATAGATCCATCCGTCCATTCATCCATCCGTCCAGTCCTTATTCCACCCTGACCCTGTCAAACGCCCCATTGAAACCGATGTCCAGTCAAACACTCTTGAGCATGTGAGCCTCAGACACGGTCCTTTATTTCAAAGTAACCCAAACCAAACAAAACAAAACAAAAAGAGACGTGATCAAAGAGAAAAATTTTCAACGAGTGAATAGATGCCGCTCCGTGGAGCAACGAATAACGATGTACCTTTTTAGTCATGCCTGCCATTGTCCAACTGAGGACCCCCTTCTCATGGTCGTAAAATGTCTATTAAATATGTACTGCCGAATTAAGAAACCGGAGTGCCGGTGAAGAGTGCACTTTAGGATCAAATCCACTGCGGTGTCGTAGGCTTGGCATGTGACACCTCAGGAAAGAAACTGAGGATGAGGCTCTGAACGTCGCTGAGATACTCCTCGGGGGAGAACTTGTTCAGACCTCTGGACTTCATGAATCGGCGGTCCTCCTCATCCTCCTTGGTCGTCGGCTTGGTGCTGTACTCTTCGGCGAGCTCGGTGACTTGTGCAAGCTCGTGACCAAATGGGTGTGAATCCTTGAGAGGTCGCTGCTGGAAAGATGGCGGGGGAACTGGAGCGACTGCGGCGACTGCCGGAATAGGCATCGGGGGAGCCTTCTGGGCCTGGCTGGCAGAGACGTATGAAGCTGATGACGCCCTGGTAGAAGTTGACGATGATCGTGAAAAGGTGAAGCTGGCCTTGGTCGATACTGAGTGCTCTGAGTCCCTGGACATCTGCGAGGTGGACCGTTGACGGGCGAGCGCTTCGTATGAGTTCTGCTTAGTGTGCGAAGGCGAACGCTTAGGAATTGCAGGAGCCTCGGAGATCTTTGGCAGGACAGCTGGCTTGTCCGAGACACTGAAATAGGTTGACAGATGGTTCGGCTTAGGACCTGGGCACTCTTCGACAGGAGACACATCCGGGCTCGTAGGTGGAGTTGACTCGGTAGTTGAAGGAGCCTCGGATTCTTCGCCAACGGAACGTAGAGACGACTTGCTGCGGAGAGCAGCATGCGGGATATCGGGAGCGTTGTAGGAGAGCATGTTGGTTGTGTGAACAAGTTGAAGTGGAGCAGAAATCTGGTGTCGTAGAATAGGATGCTGTCTATCGCGGGCCGAGTTACTACGGTGCGGCACTTGAACTTGTTGCTCTCCCATCTCGGTCTGGCCAGCCATTTTGGCCTTTCTAGTTGTGAAAGCGCGTGAAAGCGACATGGTTGAAGATTTGGTTTGTGAGTTACGTCCTTTCTCGAATAGGTTGTTTGGTTTTTGGTCGGGTTCTAAGTGACTTTGTGGGGTGACGAGGAGTTGCTGCTAGTGAACAACGTCCTGTGATAGAAGGGATCCTCGAAAGGTTCGTGCTACTGACTTGACACCAATTTTCTTTTCGAGGAAAGTTTTGCTTGGAACTATTGCCAGACAAGCGAGCAAAGAGTGTTGGTGTGAGGTGATTTCGGTTGATGTTGAATGTGTAGTGAGACAAGGAGTCCAGTCCTTTTGAGTATATCAATAAAGTGTCTGTGTGAGATCCGACTTCTGGAGCGGAAGATCAACGTCTGGCGTGATTCGATGTGAATGTGTCGGTTCTTCGAGAAAGACAGTGATTTACGCTGACCGGCTTTGCGGTGACAACGTGAGAATGTGGTGATTGTAAGGGAACGTCCAACGTCGAAAATAGGTGTATCGGTCGGTATCCGTGAGGTTGTTTGATCGATCCTGCGACGAAGGGATACAAGAAAAGAGTGAGAGTGTAAATGAAGGAAGATAAAGAGGTTCTGGCAGAGGCAGAGAGATACAGAGCTAAATCAATGCACACTGAGAAGCAAACACAACCGAGAGAGCGATGGATCGTGATACTTCGTATTTTCGAGAAGAATTGAAGATACAGGCCTTTTCCGACGTATGCAATGCAAGTTTGTCGAAGGACAAAGACAAGGACAGAGACAGAGGCAAAGGAGAGAAAGTCAAGCGAGCAAGCGCTTGAGAATAACTAGATGGAGAGAATCGAACTGAACGGCAGGCATGGGGACGGGGGGATGAAACAAAAGATATGGGGGACCCAAGCCCTGCTAACAACTGCCTGATTAGAGAGCTGAAGCCGAACCTTCGGGCAGTGGATAGTACTCAGCGGAGGTGGGACCGGCCTTTCACTGTAAGTTTAGCGCACACCTGGCCACGAAGCCCGTGAATTGGAGGGCAGCTAAACTCACGGATGCTAGCTCAGGTTCCCTTCAGGCTTTGACTTTTGGCCTTTGCAACGGCCCGGCCATCCCCCCCCCCTTGTGGCTATCCCCAAACAAAGACCCATGTCCCTGCAATTAAGCCCTCGTTGGCCAAAGCCCCTGGCTAGAAGAACACTTGAAGCAAGGAATCCTGGTCTCGCGTCAATGAAGCCAGCCAATCGCGTGTATTCTCTCTCTTCCTCTACCCCTTGTCACTTTAGTGATCGGTCCACTGATTTGGTTTTTTCTCTCTTGTCTGCATGGGAAAACCCGCGACCAGCGCCAACAAGAAGGGCGAGAAAAGGAAGAAAAAAAAAAAGGAAAAAACCAGCTGATGTCTGAAGACTCGTGGCTAAGGTGTCATGCAGATTCTTCTGAGCAATTGCGTTTTTGTTGTTCCCATGTCTTGCAACTTGTTATCACCATCAGAGAGTATAGAATAATATTGGTGTACACGATCAAGCCCAAGAACGCCAACGGTGATACACGATCGATGATACACGCGTACCTACAGCACCCTAATTGTTTCTTTTTCGTCTCTTAATTCGTTACAGCTTAGAAACAAACATCTTTGCTTTGTTTCTTTCGCCTTCTGCCCTGATTTCTAAGTTAGTAGGTAGACCGGAACCGAATGGTGAGGCCTTTGTTTCCCAGCTAAGGTAGCATATATGCACGTCTATGTTGGCTTCCCATCAACATGGTGCTCTTTCCTGGGCCATTCACCATCAATCTTGACCCTCCATCCTCAACATATCCCACCATTCATGGCGGCGACGTGACCCGCGCGCTACCAGCTAAGCAAACCAAATCAAAGCAAGGAGGACCCATTTGAGTGATGAACAGGGCCGACATGGGAAAATTCTATTCTGACAATCGGGTTACACCGATCGTCAGGGGATGGATGCAAGCACTCAACTGCAGTGCAGTGCAGACGCCCAATTCTTCTTTGACAGCTTGGCTGACTGGATGCAGAATATGCGTTCGTATGTGATGTGTTGTTATTGCATGACCAGCTCACACACATGTAAGTTGGAGATCATCACCAGGAACTGACTAAATGGGCTGAACTGTACATCAGCAGTCGAAAGCCACACCGTCCACGTCTCGTCTCAGTTACCTGACAAAAAGGACCTTCACACAGTAATTGAGTCGTGGTCATGGCCTTTCGGAAATGACTAGAGCTTCCTCAGGCACATCAAGGAACAAGCCTTCAGACTCTGGTTGACCATTCCCCCTCAATCAACTCGTCTTTAAGCCTCAAGAAGTCCTTGATTGGGTCAACGGCTTCAGCGCCATTACCGTTTTCTCCTGTTTCAGGCCCATGTGCCTGCGCAAGCGGATCCAACTAGAGCCCTGAACTGTGATGTGATGGCGTCTAGGTCCATAGAAACTACGAGACAGGCAGAAAAACAGCATGACCCTCCCTGTTCCTGCTTAATGCCGTGTGTTTTGGGGGCTGGTAGATCCTCCGCTTTCGATAAACGAAATGTTGAACATGGCATGGTCACAGCTTTTGTCTCTCCACTGTGTGAGGATGACCATACAAGGTACCTTGAATACGTAAATTGCTGCATCATGAGAAATTCCGTAGATATATGATATTGAGTATTTAATATCTGTTCTCAGAAACCTCTCTTTCATGTAATACCTATCGTTTAATTGTCTCAGTGCGGACTATATTCTCGTGGATGTTCTGCACTGACATGATCCGCTCTTCAACCGACTCCTAGCTATGGGCCCAACGCACAGAGGTCTCATTTCGCAAAGTCCACCATCACGTTCGTCTTGTCTTGGACTGTCTGAGATTGGTCTTTGACAATGCATTCGCGCGACTCAGTGCCACCGCCCTATTTTCGGCGCCTATGACGTGTGAACGTCTGTTCTCAGACAACCCAAAGATGACGGCTTGGTTCGTGAGCCATCTCAGACCATCCAAGAGAACCCTTAATTTTCCCCTTCCGCCAGCTATCTTATCATGCTCACATAATTGTTTCTGTGCTCATCTCGTTCCGCCGCTCACTAAAAAAAGAACCCAAGATTGTTTGAAGATCAGATCCAACTTTTCCATTCCTGTTCAGAAACATCGTCTATCTAAGGTAGTCGATTTGTAACCCCCCCAAATATCCATCCCGCTGTGAAACAGTTCCTGTGCGCCAGTGTGCTTCATTCATGCAGAGTACTTTTTTTCTCGGGAGTCGCCCTCTAGAGCGGGCAAGACATGATCTTCGCTACAATCGACCATTGTCAATGCTCTCTAGGGGTCGCCACGCCATTGTCCACCGAGACAATGATCTCATCCAACCTCAACCTAGGCGGTAGATCTGCCCAATATCTTGATTCGAAACGTTTTCAATAAATAAGAGATTCGTCTAGTCCTCATCCATCGAATCATCATCGTCCTGTTTGTCATCCTCCTCATCGTCATCGTCAGAGCTGTCATCGTTGTTAACACCCACGAGGCGATCTTCACCCTTCCCGCGCTGCTCGGGCACCCGCTGAGCAAAGGCCTTGCGCACCGACGCGTTGGTGCTGGTGTCCCACACGTGCATTGTTCCCTTGCTGCCGGCGACGGCGAGGCGGAAGGCAACCTCCGGGTCAGGCGCGAACGTGGTGGAGAAGACCTTTCCGACGTCGAGGTTGCGCGAAACCACCACCGAGGGCCCCGTGGGCTGGATGTTCCACAGCTTGACCGTCTTGTCGGTCGAGCCGGTCACCATGTAACCGGGGACCACGGGGTTGATGTCGAACGAAGACACAGACTCGTCGTGAGCCTGGAGCGTCCAGACAGCCTTGGTGCCTGTAGGGTCGGACGGCGCATTGCGGACGTCGTGGTAGTGGATGACACCATTCTCCGTCGACACGAAGAAGAAGTTCGGGTCGTGAGGATCCCACCGCACATTCTCGACGTCGCTCTCGACGCCCCATCGGGGAGGCTTAGCATCTGGCGCACGCATATCGGCAGCCACCACAGTTCGGTCGTAAGAACCGCTAAGCAGAACTGTAGGCTCGTTCGCGTGCCACGCAAGTGAGCACACCTTATCGGTGTGATAAGTATACGACTTGGCGCACTTTGTCGTGTTGAGATCCCACAGCTTGACCGTCTTGTCGGCAGAGGCTGAAGCCATCAGATTGCGATGCTTGCGGTTTGCAGCCAACGACAGGACAGCGTCAACGTGGTATTCATCGTTGGACTTCTTGGACTTCTTCTTCTTCTTTTTTGACTTCTTTTCCTCCTCGTTGCCTCCCTGGCCGAGGATCGCATTGGGGTACATGCAGTCGATGGTGTCCAGATCCCACACCTCGATATCGGGGTCCATTGTGCCAACGGCGACGAAGTTACCTGCCGAGTCCTTCTCTACACCGGCCTTGTTGACGGGCATGTCGATCCACTCGACACACAGAGGGATGGCTGGGAGCATAATGTCGTGGTGGACGTAAAGGTTGTCAGCCTCATCCTCGTAAACGAAAACCTCGAGGTGCGCCATCTCGTCTTCCACCTTGGCAGCCACAATAAGATTGTCAGTCGCAAGAATCTGGAGCTCTTCCCGGTCCTCATCCTCCTGTTCCTTGTCGGCATCAATTGTGATGTAGGGGTCGTCCTTATTCGACTCGTAGTAGGCCAGCGACTTGATGTTACCAAACATGCCCATGCCCTCGCCGTTTCCAGGCACATCCTCGTCGTCGTCGTTGTCGTAGTTTTCCAAATCATATTCTTTTAGGTCATCATCATTAAGGTTGATCCTGAGGCCTTCAGTCAGTCTCTGTCCTCCACTTCTCAGATATTTGTTAGTTACGTACTCTGTCTTCTCGGCTGGTTTGTCTTCGTCAATCTTCATCTCCGAGTCCTCTTCATCGTTCGCGGTCTTGTTAGCCTTTGTGCCCTTCTGCGCAGCTTCAGCTTCCTCAAGATCCTCTTGGGCGTCGTCCAGTTGGAGCTTGGCAAGCTCCGCTATCCGCTCAAACTCTGCCTCATCCAGGGTATACTTCTGAGGGAAAGGCGCAGCGAAGCCTCTAGGGACCCACTGTGCAGCTGTAATCATGGAAGACATGGTGATTGTCTGGGTATCTTAAAATGGTGTTGTGAAAGTCCAGCTTGCATCGGTAGGTGGGCGCCCAGATAAATTTCTCCCAAAATTTCTAGTGGGGTTTATCGATAAGAGACCAACCCATCAGGGGACCTTTGCTACCTAACGTTAGGTGACAGGGGTCCAGAAGGTAGTGGAGGGGAGGCAAGAAATCTAAGGACTTCAATCCTATACCGATGAAAGGATTTAGGTCAGTTGGCATAAGCTTAAGGGACTCTTTAATAAGATCGTTCTGGCATCCGGACTTAGGGCATGAAGTTGCCTTGCTCTAGGAGCTTGTCCTGAGAGTGCAAGAAATTAGCTAACACTTATTAGTATCGATATGGCTTGTCAAGATGTTTTCACAAGGCTACTACTAACCTTTATATCATGATATTAAGAACTAAGGCAAGTGAGGACTATGTTATGATTTATCGAGACATGACCATGAGCCTAGAATGACTTGCTCTATAGAGCTACAAGTAACCAGGCTTAGGTTAGAATAATAGAAACTCATCCAAGGCGCCCCTTAAAACCCCCTACCGCGTCTCTTTATGACAGGCTTTTTGACTGCACCTTGTGTTACAAACTTCTTACCGTCTGCCCCTATCTTCTTGCTCTTCTTTTGAGTCCGATCTTCTTCCATCTGTTTCCTCTCTTCGTCCTTCCGCTTGTCATCAGCCATCTTGGCCTCAATCTCCATCTTTCGGTTGAATTCTGTTTCAGTGATTCGTTTATCTCGAACCGAATAACCCTTTTCCTTGACTGAGTAGAAGACACCGCCGAGATCTGCAAGCCAGTGGGGGTCCACGGCTGTCACTGTCGAAACATAGACCTTGGAAGTGAGAATCAACTCGTGGTAAACGATGTAATCCGGTGGGTGCCCTGCATATAATGCGCTTGTTGGGTGCAGCTGTACACCGAGGTTGGTGCGAAGGTTGATATATTCGCCCGAGCCTTTGTATTTGGCTGCTTGGTGGTAGTATCCCGAGCAAATGCACTTGCGGACAATGTCCCAGTCCATTCCACAGCTTGTCAATTCCATCTTTTGCATACGGACAATATCCAAAAGCTGTTCACGAATTTCCTTGGCTCGCCTCAAAGATTTCGGGTGCAGAAAGTGCTTAACACACCAACCGTCGGAGTAACCGTTCGCCTTCCAGTTTGTGTAAACCTGGAGGTATGTCAAATGATCTGACTCATGCACCCAGAATTTCTCGCGGGCAGCATCGGCTTCTTCTTGTCTCTCCTTTGGTCGGTAAAAAACGTTTGGCACGGACAGCATAGAAACAATGGTAATCATCTCTTCACTGCAGCCGTATTCTTCCGCTGTAATGAGAAGCTTGGCCAGCGAGGGGTCCATGGGGAAAGCACTCATTTTCCTTCCAAGATCAGTAAGCTCACCGAGATTGTCAAGTGCACCAAGAGCCCATAAGTCAAACATTGATGTTGTAATAGTGTCTTGCGGAGGAGGGTCCATAAAGTCAAAGTCCAAAAGGTCCTTGACGCCGAGAGATTTCAACATCAGGACAGTGTTAGCAAGATTTGTGCGCTGGATTTCAGGAATAGTCTGTAAGTACAGATCTTCCTTGAACTCCTTTTCTGAGTACAGTCGAAAGGCCTTTCCAGGCCCGGTTCGACCGGCTCGTCCTGAACGTTGCGAAGCGTTGGCCTGCGAGATGGGCGTGATCTGAAGCGTGTCCATGCCGATTTTCGGATTGTAGACTTTCATCTTGGAGTAACCAGCATCCACGACGTATTTAATACCATCGACCGTCAGGCTGGTTTCAGCAATATTGGTGGCAACAATGCATTTTCGGACACCAGGGGCAGCCTTGTCGAAAATCTTTGCTTGCAGATCTGCAGGCATTTGACTGTATATAGGTAAGATACTCAGCTTTGGGGGGTCGTTGAGGGCATCAAGTCGTTTTTGGATAAGCTCGCAAGTGATCTCGATGTCTTCTTGGCCTGTCATGAATACCAGGATATCGCCAGGGCCCATTGAAACATGAATTGACAACACTTGGTGCACTGCCTGGTCCACATAATCCTCGACGGGAGACCGATGGAACATAACGTCAACTGGGAAAGTTCGTCCAGGAATGATGAACTCGGGTGCACCACCAAAGAAGTCTGAGAAGCGTTTCGAGTTCATGGTGGCCGAAGTGACGATGAGCTTCATGTCGCGACGCCTCTGTAATATCTTCTTGAACAAACCCATCAGGATATCTGTGTTCAAGGCACGCTCGTGGGCCTCGTCCATGATGACACATGAATATCGATCTAGATCAGGCTCGTTGAGGGATTCTCGCAAGAGAACACCATCAGTCATGTATTTGATGACTGTCTCTTTGCTGGTGCAGTCTTCAAAGCGAATCGCATAACCGACTGTGCTTCCTAACTCAACCTCCATCTCTTCAGCAACACGCTTGGCGACACTCATTGCAGCCACGCGTCGCGGTTGTGTACATCCAATCATGCCGGTCTTTCCATATCCATCCTCCTGGAGGAACTGTGTCAGCTGTGTCGTCTTGCCAGAACCTGTCTCACCAACGCAGATGACAACTTGGTTTTCTCTAATGACACTGAGAAGGTCTTCACGAACTGCAAACGCGGGCAGATACTCCCGTTGCTCCCGTAGGGTCTTGCTCTGGCTGAAGTTGCTCGCGCCATCGGCCTTCTTCATATGTGCGCTGAATTTATTACCCTTGCGCTCACTCGGTTCGGCGTTATCCTCAGCAGGTACTGGTAGTGCAGAATCACCGTCTTCCTCTTTTGCACCCATAATATTTCCAAGAGTCGTTCCGGTCATGCTTGTGGCCTCCTTGGCCTGCCGTTGACGCTCTCGCTGCTGCCTTGCTTCCTTCACCACCTTACTACCCTTGCGACTGAAAACCGCCATATGACTCTGAGGGTCTTTGACGGCTGGAATTGGTTCTAATTGCTTTGTGAAAATAGTCCGTCCGTCCAGAAAGGGTGGCCGTAGATCGTGTACCAGAAGATGAACTCTAGTCGACTCGTCATCGTCAACAAAGTCGGATGCCATATCCCGTCTTTGCGCGACGCCTGATTGCAACATTCGGTTCGTTTCCCAAGCGTCATTCTCTCGGTTCCTCTGGTCTCGTCGCGCGTCGAAACGACTAGTCATCTTTTCGTGTCGGGCGGTTTCCTGTTGCTGTCCTTCCCAGGTGTCGTAGGAGGCGAATGGGTTATGGGCTTCATCTCCAAAACTGTGGCCGCCAAATTCATCACCTCCGTACCAGTCTCGGTCTAACGCCTTCGAATCCTCCTCGGTCGGTCCTATATTTCGGGGTGGTGGTGTGGAAGCATAACGCGATTGTGCCCTGTGGGGAGTTGAGGTGCGCGAATCATTCTGAAATCTTTGTCGAGGTGTATCAAGTCGTCGTCTCTTTGGATTTGGGTTATACCCATCGTACTCTCGATCCTCCGCCATTGTGTTGACTTGTAAGTTATCTGTCGATGCTTGGACTTTTCATTGCGACAGGAAACTTAGACTCAGATAAGCAAACCGATAATGATCACGTGAATACGGCGATTTGAATGTAAGTAAGATAACTTGGTAATTAAAATGCACGAAGTTATCTCACAAAGAATTCAAAAAATTATCATATATTTGTCTAAGCAGTCTTTTAGCGTAACTTGAAATGTATCATGTGATAGGATATTTCGGGTCTTATGAATGTCAATACTTAGACAATCAAGGCATGGTAACATGTGAGGCTCGTCTTGAAAAAACCCCTTTCTGTCCACGCTCTGATTGAGTATACGAGTACGTGATATTGCGGCATTCCTTCCTTGAAACACAGTTTATGGAGGAACAAACTGATTCAAATATTGGACTTTTATCATGATTTTGTTACATAGGTAGGCTTTGTGTCATGTCTCGTTACTGCCAATTCTCAACGAGTAACAACAAAGTCATTCTCGTCCTCGATGATTTGTCGGTCTTCCTGGGAGACTCTAACCACGCGAGCAGATCTTGGGCCATTGTCTACGTCCTTGAAGAATTTGGATAGGATTTCTTCACTGGCTTGAGCCTCGCCCTCGACCTATGAAAGCTTCTGTATTAGCCAATGTCAACTTGCCGGGGGCTTATATGCACTTTTTCATCCTTCGTGTTTCGACACCATCCCGTCACTCCGTACTCTTGAGCCTTCTTCTGAGTAAAATACCTGCTATGCATCAGATGCGATGTCTCGGGATTTGCTGTCATAGAGAACCATACCGGAAACCAACACCTAGATGACGTCAGTTCGCGTGAATACTACATAGTATGATAGAAATAGACATACCTTGGACACGTCCCTCAACGGCAAAATAGACCTTTTAAAAGGTTAGCTCTGGCTTTATAATCATTGTGGAAGATGGCTCACACGTTTCGACATATTGGCAAGTCACAGTTTAATAGGTGATATATACTAAGGTTATTGTAGAATAAAAGTCAAGCTTGAAGCTTGGGAAGGGTTGGAGAAGAGCTAGAGCTTCTTAGCAATCGGTAATAAATATGGAAACACGATGATTCTCATCGCCTGCGAGATATGATCTAACCTTTATGTCAACTGCTTGCTACCTAGCGGATATGTTGGGTTTAATAGGTGGCTTACAAGGTGCAAGGGCGCTGAGTTTAGGTTGATGTTGATAAGATAAGCTGTGGACCTCCACTGATGTCACTTATCAACTTCGTACGTTTCCACTGACTAAACCAACACCTTCATCCCTTGTTTGTGGCGCGAAGATATCATTTGTTACAGGGCCCGCGCGCAGACACATCGAAATATTTATGGAAGTCCACTCCTCGGAGCCGGCTACAGAGCCAGTCCGATTCCGCACTGGCAAAAAACGAAAAGCCTATCGCCAACGCGTCCAGGAAGATGACGCCTCTGTCGCAGAAACAATACAATCGCATCCTACTGCGTCTGCATCAGAACCCAGTCATGAACTCGCCCTAAAGGCTTCACCAGATCGCGCCCAAGATGAAGAAGAATCTGTTGCTGCTGCGCTCAAGTTGCGCAATGCGCGAAGAACCCGACTTGGAGGTGTCGCATTTCGAAACACAACCCGCCCAGACGACGATATGAACAACGAGCGTGCTCTTATTCTACACGACGCAGATGATACTTCGAATAACGAACCCATTATGAAAGGAGTTGCAGATAGATTTACTCACCAGACGGGCAGACTTACAGATCTTAATGACAAGCATATGTACGTTGAGGACCACCGTCTTTGTCATTCTTCCTCACCATGCAATAACTAATCATTCAAGGATGGATTACATAGAATCTCGATTATATAATCGCGCGGGCGGAAATACCTCACGGAACACTTTATCAGCGTCTACATCAGACCCGGCTCGGCAACCTTCTGCAACAACAACAACAAACCACGAGAGTGGACGGGCAGTAATGCAGGGCCAGTTGATGGAGATCAGTCTCGAAGACCACTCTGCTCGAAGTGAGAACGCTGTTCAGGCAGATAGTGCTACAGACGGCGGACCAAGAGCCAAGAAGCCTAGACTTAGAAGGGATGGCACGCCATGGCGTCCGCGAAACCGTCGAGATAGTGACGCCCTCAAACGAGATCAGATCGTTGACGAGATCCTTCATGAAACAAGGCGTATGTCCCTGATGTCCATGTTCCTCAAATCAGCTACTAAATCATGTTTCCTAGTCGACTTATACGAACCGACTCCAGGACAAAACAGCCACACTGCAGTTGCCGATCAGGATGGTGCCGCTGATGCGCGGCTCGCCGAAGAGTTCCGGCAGCAATTCCTTGAGGATGTAGCAGAACGACAGCTTCGCAAAAAGAAGGCAACGAACCAAACAACGCGCGCCGGTACCGAGGAAGTACTCAAAGGCCCCAAACTCGGTGGCAGCCGTAACGCTAGAGCTCAGATGAGAGATCTTTTGTTGAAGAAAGAGAAGGAAGGAAAGAAGTAGTATGGACCGTTTGAGCTATGTATGGCCTCTTTTCATCTCTGGCGTTGGATGGTTCTGGTTTTGCAGCTCTTTTGTACCAGTTAAGGATTCACACACATCGCATCACCTTATGATCACAAAGATAATTAATTATAAACGACATCTTAATCTTGTAAGTGTAACCATAACAATTCCGTTGAACACTTGCATTCATATTCATATTGACTACTTAGTCTGTAACGATCGATAGTGGTGGGGGCATTTTGATCCAACGATCTGACCATGTGAAGAAAATAGTCCTAAAAAGAAAATCTCAATGATAAGTACCCGACATCCAATTCTGTGTAGTCGCAAGAAGACAGCCAATGAAATAAGAAAAATAACTTAGCAAAAACGCCTTTACCCAAGTCCCATATATAGCCATTTTCCCAAGTGTGCAGGGCAAGGCCCAACATTGAAATGAATGAACATTCAGTCGCTTGGCACAATAGGTATCGATCCCGTGCCGTAATTCGCCTTCCGTCTTGCTCATGTGCAAGATCATTTGACTTCCGTCATATGCCAGAACGCCAAACCCAATGTAATGTTAACCGTTAGAGAACCCCATGCGTGAAATCTTGACCAATGTAATGGAATGTGAGTTCCGGAAAACCCTTTATCTAATGTCGAGCTGGAAAGGCTTGAACCGCCCGCCAATTGTAGCACAGCGGGGACACTTCCTTCTTGCTCCATGCTCTGTCATGAGAACCTCCACACAAGTTGGGCACAGGCCACAGATACATTCGGTACATGCATACGAATCCTTGAGCAGAGAGAATCCTTGACAGGCAGCGCAGTATATCTGAATATTCTGGGCCGAATATGTTGGTGACGAATCAGAAAGCCCCCGGGTTCCCATATGAAAGTTGTCGCCACTCTCCACGGATGGAAATGGTTCTACAGCATCCTGACCATATGATGGAGGCGTGAGTGCCTGCTGGAGAGGCGAAGCTTGATAACTGGCCGGCTGGAATTGAGGCTGGTGGGAAAAGGGCGGTAACGATGATCTATGCATTGAAACAGGAGACTGAGGGACCTGAGAGCCTGTTAGTCGATTCAACAGTGCAAAGGTGAATACCATCAGTAGGTGCACGTACAGGAGTACGGTCTTCATCAATATCGCCAGCAGCAGAAGCGGCTTGATCAGCTGCATCGATAAGATCTTCCCACCGCTTCCCGAAGTCTGCGGATGGTTCTGCTGACAAAGCTTTCCGATCATTACCTGGTCTATATCGTTCTTCATTTTGAATTCGGCGTAGCCAGTCAGTTGCAGAACCTTTAGAGTTCTTCATTTTGTGGTGAGGCTCTCTTCCTCGCTTTGTAACAGACTGCTTGCGAGGCCTATTAGGTCCCACAGAACGCTGAAGAGGTGGGAGTGTTGAGGATCTTCCAGGTGGTGAGTTTGCCAGAATGGAAGGGAGAAAGTCGCGCTGTCTATTAGATTTGGCAGATGAATAAGGGTCGCTAGTAATATCATGATTGGAAAGATTGAGAGGCGGCAGTTCGATGGATGTCCGTGGCCTACGTCGAACATCCATGTCTGAATAATATTCCTACGCATCATTAGCCCTGGATGGCGATGATTTGAATTCTTTTGAGGGCATTTCACTCACACCGTCCAAATCCATGTCGCGTTCACTTTTGACGCCATGAAGTTCGGCTAGGGCAGCAGCGGCACTGGCTGTGCCAAGCATTGGGCCAGAAACCGGCCCGCCATTACTGAAATCATCTAGAAGGCGCGGAGTGCCTGGATTACTCGATTCGTCGCGATGATAGTTGTGTCGCTCGTGAAAGCCTTGAAGGTGGTCAATGGGCGGGGGCAGGCTGGAGTGAGAGTGGGACAAACCCTGAGCATTTGGAGCTGAGGTCTGATCTAAAGGGCGTCGCTCCGACGGTGGAGTGTTAATCATTAACAAGAAGCTCTCTTCTGTAGCTGGAAGCTTCGAGATGTAGTGCTCGGGGTGTGCGCGGCGGATATGCTCCTGCATGGAACGATATCTTTTTTCCTGCAATTGGACATTTAGAATCAAATGGGTACCGTTGCATGGTGTTACGGGAACGTGCTTCCTCAGTTGGGGAACAAGAGCGGTAGGTGGTAAGCCATGACGATGTAAGGTGGGTGGGTGCAGCAATGGTAATTCAAGACCAGCTGCAGGGCAGGACAGGGCAGAACAGCTAACGAAGGCAATACCCAAGGACTTACACCAATACATCTCTTGCGACAGCTGGAGCCATCCTGGTTGCGAAGAGGGCAGACTACCTCATTGTTGGAGTCTGTAATAGAGAAAGACGACGTCAAAGATGATCGAGGCGGCATCTTGACCCCACCATACGTGATGGCTTGCTGGCGGGGGGTACTATAGCGATAAGAGACTGAGAAGCGAGATAAGAGATGATAGCGATGAAGCTCAGCTTTCAACGAGAAGATCAATTGGTGACAATGAAGCTATGCAAAAACCGTAACATTTCAAAGTGCAGCTCATGGACAATGGAATGAGCTGCCTTTGAGCATGGGCAAGCTTTGCTACGGGAACCGTTTCGAAATTGGGCCAATTATGCGACAGTGGTTGTGTACACGATTGGGGCGTCGATTGAGGTGGTAATGGAGGTAGTTACTGGGAGAGCGATGAATCCAATCTCTGGTGAAGAATATCGATAATCGTATGTTGAAGAGTCTAAGTTGGATGAGACGCGAACACAAATATTCGATCGAGAAGGTCGCTTCTTTGGAGAAAAGGTGGGTTGCAAAGAAGGATGTATGGAGGGAAGGAGGGTGAATGGGAGGAAGAAAGTAGAGGCAGGTAGGTGCAGGTAAGTAAAGATGACAGGAGCTTGGGAGGTCGAAAAAAAGAAGAGACGGAAGAAGGTGGGAGGCAAGGACGCCTTTTGGGTAAAGCGTGTGAGTGAGTAATAAGAGCAACAACGCAATAGCGAAGAAGGCAACGGCTAGAGAGAGGCAAGAGGAGGGTGTGAGTCGTTGAGTGTGTGGTGTGCGGTGCTGCCGAAGGAAGCTGAGCTCGAAGATCTGGATGAGAGCTTTGGCCGACCTTGGACCTAGGTAAGTACTAAGGTATTGAATGTGCTTTGCTCACATATCACCAGCACCAGCATCCAGATATTTGCGACAACTGCACAAATATCTAATATTACAAAGAAGCTCACAAAAGGTAAGCGCAAGGAAATTATCAGAGGGCATGAAAAAATTACCAATAACTAGGTGCTTAAAGGCAAAAAAAAAACTCTGGTGGTAGAGGGCGTGTGGGCAACAGAATCAAGAGACTCTCTGTCTGGTTTAATGTCCATTCATCGCTCACTTGACAAGGGACCACCACAGCCTGAGCTCTGGGCTCCTCCTCCTCCTGCCATGCCATTGCTTGCAAAGCCATGCCTTGCGCTTCGCCTCCACTGTTGGAGATCTCAGCTGCCTCGAACGACTTGATCTCCGGAGCCAATAGTATTGACACACAGTTTTGGGGTGCGGCTACAAAAAGCTGTCTAACAGTCTTCTAGGCCCAGCAGAGAAACAACAAGAAAAACCTTCTCCAGCTTCCATTCCATCCTTCTATGAGCTCTGTATGGCCACAGTAAGACATGGTAAAGGTGCTGTGGCTCCTTGAGCAAGCTGACGAAGCTTCGATCTTGCAGACTCTCAAACTCTGTAGCGACACAGTCAAAAAAAAAAAAAAGATTCTCCAAGCGTCTGTAACATCCAGTAGCGAAGCACAGCTTCCAAGCACAGAAGCATCAGCAGCTCACCAGAGCATGGCCCAAGCGCTGCGCGAACAAATCAACTGGCTACCATTGCAATGACTCGAGAGGGGCTACAGGGGTGAAGGCAGTGAGAAGAGGGGGTGGCCGGCGTGGAGCTCTTCTCTGGACGGATGGAGGTCAATGAACCAGGTCCTTGACCCAAAGAATGCCGCCTGTAAAAGATGCAGAAGCTCCCTAGAACGTGCAGGGGAAGCTCCAATAGTGGAACCGGTCCCTTGCTCAGGTTTTTTGTTGAAGATCTTTTTTTTACTGATATGGTAGTGCCGATAAAGTTGTTAGATTATGGCATGAATACATACAGAGGTTCCCACCTCTCTGCAACACGTCCTTCTCATCATTACCAATCATATTCTCCGTCTTGAGCTTCTTTTTGTTTTTATTGGCTTCAGCAATTATCCGTCTGCGACAGATCCTAATCAATGTCGCAAGAAAAAGGCTGGCGTCTGAAGGGTTGGCCATGTCAAACATGACCAGGGTCGGCGGGGCCGACGCCCATGGCCAACTGCCACTCACAGATACCGTTCCTAAGCCAACTCCGGACGTGGTTATCACATGTACATGATAGGTACCTCTGCATGACTCTCGCCACGGCTATGACCACGGGACCTCGACTACACAGAACGTTCGGTCGTCACTACCTGCTGGAGCTCAAGCCTTCACCTACGCCAGTTACTAAAGAGCTAGAACCGCGAATGTTGATGTGGCGTTTGAGATTCGGCGATACGCAGGCGTGGACGTCAACAGAGTCAGCATCGGAGTCGTCGACACCAACCAAAATTTCAAACCTCGCTTTGGCTTCAGGGGTATCCCATCTACGCCTCAAGGAGCATATTGTCTTTTGAAGAACAGTCGGTAACTGACAAAATGAGGTTGAGAATGCAGGCTGCAAAGGACCCAATGATATATGGACAATTGAGAGCCGACCTTTGACTCAGCTTCAGAGACGATGGAGAATTAAACACCTGCAAGCCCTGGCACCACGCTCCCGGGTCTTTTGAGACGGTGACATCACCAGCCAGGGGATACCGCCTGTCGCCCTACAGTACGGAACCGGCGGGCGTGCGCAGCCAGTCCGTTAAAGGGTCTTCCACCTCAACCAAATTGCTCGACTCAGAGTAACGCACGCTATGCCATTCACATCTACTTGGAAGGCGGTGAATTCTGATGTCTGAAACACCCAAGCTTTGTCACAAGGCCGCGAAAACGGAAGAAGGGGCAGGTTGTAGCTTTCATCTGCAGGACCAACTGAAGGTGCATGAACAGACTCGAAATACGCCTACGCCGAAGCAAGACAGCGTCGCGAGGGCTCGATACGATAGCTCATACAACCAACCAGCGTTGTAGAACTCGAGGTCGATAAGTCCGGTTCTATTTTCCAGACCCTGTGAAGGCGGTGACCCCGCGCCATAACAGCACCGCGAATTTTACCAGTAGCAATCGTTAACAGAACCTCCAAATGTGCATTTACACTGATCGAATACAGAAAAAAGACTTAGCCCAGGCCTTTGATTAATGTAATAACAGCAGTTCCTTGGATGGCGGGATTGAATTGATATCTTACACCACAGTTTCCAAGTCCACAGCTCCGTGGGTATGGGAAAGGTCGAGAGCTGGTAGCTCTAGCTCTGTCAAGGGGTGAACATATCCATGTGGGGGGCCGACTTCTTAAGCGGACCATCATATCGCTGCTTCTTTTACATAACTAGGTAGCTGCTCGACATACAAGAGCAATTGAGCTTTCAATTATGTGCATGCTATAAGCGGTAACACAAAGATCCAAGGCACACCGGGTACTTTGACCATAGCACTGAAATCTTCTTTGCAGCACACGGCCTACTCTTTACTCAAGTCAGCCCCAAAACACGAGCTGTGACGGCCAAGCGCCGTAAACACTACATTCCTTGTTAGGTTGCAACCCTTGTGTGTAAGGTTGGGTCAAGTCAGGCTGATCCCATGACTGTCAAAAAGAGTAACAACCTTGGAACAGGTATATATATCCATGTCAACATAGTCAACAAAGGACTCGAGGAAGCTTGCGCTTATCGGCTAAAAACTTCGCCTGATGGGTGTATTGGACAAATATAATTACCGCTGTAGCCACAGCCTGTTACTGGCTCTACCAGTATGCGAACTAGTTTGGCTGATGTTTACGGTTTACCGACCTTGTTGTATGTCTAAGCCATACGCTCAGGTCTACACACTTCAAAGTTTGCTAGCATCGACTCTCGACAACAAAGGACACCTTCGCCTTGCTTACTGTTCTTATTCACTTAACTCTATCCTAGTTATCGAGGCTTCGCCAGTAGCATCGCCTTGATATATCTAGTTGATTTGGAATAGAAACACGTTCTCAGACACGGCTTTTACTCCACTTGAGCGATCACACTTTGACAGCTGAGAATATTCAAGTCGCATTTGCAATGGCCAGGAGCGGTTTCATCATACTATACAACTCGCTCGTTATCATAGGGTGGTACTAGAGAACAAGGACAAATGAGTGAGGAAAACGAACAACAAAATAGGCAATGTCGTATCTGCAAATTCGGTAACCATAACTGTTTCTGAGACAGTCTTGAACTCAAGGTGATAGTTCTCAACATTCTCCCAGTTTTCCTGATGGCGAAGCCAGATGACGATCAATGACTTGGGGGCAGTATTGTGGAAGTAGAGTATAGGTGCTCATAGTTGAACTCCGGTATTTGCAGACATTTAGAGCTCAATTATCTCTGACGACTCGTGACGTCTCGACAGCTCATTTGCTATGTCATTCTGGTTGAAATATCTGTAATGTCGTTTGGAATACCTGGAAGAACTACTTCGTATATAATGCCAGCGTGGATTCACCTCTGCTAATCAAATCTAAGCAACAAAAAGAATAACTTCCTTGCTAGGCCAAGCCTTCAGCGTTAACGAGTGTCACTTAGCACTTATCATACAAGTCGAAACATTTGGATTTGTTCGGTTGACCTGGGTGGAAGCTATTGAGAAGCCTAGGCGGCGCCAGCCTTGTGCTTTGAGACATCGTGTCGCATGGAATCTCAGTGGTCATAAAGAAACATGCTGAGCAATATAATTCATGTATGATGTTAAGGTAAGTTTCGGTCTCTAAGTCAGGATCCGGAGACTCGACCTAGGGTATCTTTGGTTCATGCTATCACATCTTAACACCCCCCAAACCGCCCAGCCCGGGCTGTATCTGTCGTAAATTCCACTCCAACATATATGCACGGCCTTTCCCTTCCCTTATGATGCAAAAATCAAATCCACATGACGACTAGAGATCTTAATGTTTAGTTTAGCTTCGGTGCTGGCTTCCGACGTATAGTAGTTCAGCCTTTACGCTTTTATGTCGCCTACTTGAGCTGCTTGAGGATTTCCGTCAAGAAATCCTCAAAGCTCAAGGTGATGTAGCCGTCGCGATCGTCGTCATACTTCTTGAACACGTCTGTCATGCGTTTCAGGGAGATACAGCTTTGAACAAAGAGATCGAAACTCATGACTCCCTCATTCCTCTTATCATAGGTGTTGAAGAGTAACTCAACAAACTGGGGGCTTAGTCGGTATCGGAAAGCGACAAGTGCGTTGTTGAATTCAGATAGAGAGATGTTGCCGCTGCGGTCGGCGTCGAATCGGTCGAAGAGAGTCCTCCATGAAGCCAAGAAGGACCATAGCCCGCAAAACTCCTCAAAACCAATGGTGCCACTTCGATCGGAGTCAAACATTCGAATCATCATGCGGACGGTATGAGGATCAAAGGCGGTCCAGTCTCCGTTGACAAGGGCGGCAGAAAGTTCCCTCTCGGAAAGGTGGCCGGTGCCTAACCAGGGAGTAGTCAGCAACTGCTATGAACGTGGTCGATGTGCCGTGCATGTTTATGATGTACTCTTGAATCGGAAGAACCTACCATCTTTGTCTACAGCGCGGAAAAGGGGCAAAAGTGAAGGGTCTGAACCACTGCCATCGATACCAGGCGAGGGAGGAGGTCGCGAGTTGGGAGCAGGGCGGTTATGAGCCTGTGGCCTGGCACCACCAGGGTTTGGAGGCGGCGACATATGGCCGTAAGCACCCTGGCCTAGGGAATGGGATCGCGCATCTCGTTGAGCAGGTAGAGGCTTGTCGTATCGAGGCTGTTGGTGGTGATACTGCTGTTGAGGGGTATATTGCTGCTGCTGCTGCTGCTGCTGTTGGTGGTGCTGCTGCTGCGGGGCAGGTGTCCTTGACTGTCCTGGTTTCTGAAGAGCGCAGTGTCAGTTTGAGCTTCTCGACGTTGTGATAACGTTAACGGTGCGTATATTTCAAACATACAGGCTCTGGCTCAGCGAACCTGTGTAAGTTACATGGTCAGCTTTGTGTTGCATCGTGACGTGTGTCAACCCATAGCTTCAAGCCGCAATCGCAGAGCCGCAATGGACAAATACGCGGGGAGACGAGGGGCAGTTCGGTTGAAGCATGGACATACCTAGGGAGAGCATCCTCGTCGTAGGGGCGGTTATAGGCCATGATGAATGCGGGGTTTGGGTATTCTTTTCCCAGTTCCAACTCCGAAGAAAAGAGAGGCTTACGAGGAAGTAAGGATACAGAAAGGAGATGTTGCGTGTGAAGGGGGTTTTGAAGGTTGGGCTGAGTTGGTTTGGTGCGCGGCTGAAGAAGTAACTGGAAGGCCACCCAGTTAATTAGTAGTTGTTCTACCTGGCCTACGTACCTTAGTCTAAGGTATGACTGCACTACCTTACCTACAGTGATTGACCCCAGGCCAGGGGAATCTCCAGCGCGGGGCAGTGTCGTTTGGTTGGTGGAGCGCAGGGTGAGACAGAGCACAAGAGCGTGGCTGAGTTGGTCTTGATAGTGGGAATGTTTGGGTAAGACAAGATTCGGATTTTTTGTCCTCACTTCTTATGACTCAATCAAGTACAATTGACTATTTCAATGAAATGATTGCTCACTTGTACAGCAAGCACAGGCTTTAGTGTTCAGCCTAGTTGAAGAAGAGGTCATTGACAATGATGAAAAGACTCAGTATTCCTCGACTCGATACATATTATCCCTCGTTATCGGGTATAAAATGCCGTGGCCTTATCTGATATGGGACAGGGAAGATAGCTATGAGACTAGCGCTGGGATTAAAAAGCCTGACTTGCTCCTTGTCCTTCCTCGCCAAGGCGTCGGGACCCTTTATTTCTAGGGAATTTTCAGTTCGCGTATACCTTACTACTAGAGGTAGGGTACGTACGGATAGTCAATTCACTACTGTACATGAATCGCAAATAGTCCTGGAGGCTTCAACAGAGACAGGAGGTGTGCTCACTGGAGATCTAAAATTAGATATCAGCATCGAAGATCATAGGGCCTCACTTTCATTTTCGGGGTCTGATAGATGGGACAGTCCAGATGAAGAAAGGACCCTTCCCTTGGGTAAGGTTCTCGGACACGGCAACAGCGGTCCCGTCCGTTATGTGGGCCACCAGATCCAATGACGTCGATGCGAAAAAGGGAGTAATCAGCCACTTTGAACCCGAGAAAAGCCTCAGCCACTAGAATTGAGCATCTCAGTGGAGGCGCGGAGTTGACGGGTGTCGTCTTTGGAGGGGAGTAGAAGGAGAAATTTGTTCCATTTGTTCTATGGTTTTCTCTGACCCCTGCTTACAAGCCTCCTCTCGTTCTTAGTGGCGATCACCTCATCAGTGGGACAAGACACGATATACCTCCACTAGGTGTGTACGTCTTCAATCTTATCTCTATACCTTAGGTCGAGAGAGGTTGGATCTTGAGATCCTCCAGATACTCGGCAAGGGTCACTTCGTCAAGATCAATTGTCAGCCGGATCGGATCATCTTGTATACTCTCGCGCCCAGTCAACCAATCTAGACAGTTGCCTGCCTAGTAAGTGGGCGTCGTCGACACAGATAAAACTGCATTATTAATGTTCCCAGCTTATAGTCCTTTTCACAATGCCCGATCAAGACTCATCACAACCCTCCGAATTCTGGTTATATGGATACGGGTATGCCGAGACCTTCCTGACAGCAGATTCTTATTCCGTAATTAATGCCATTTGCAGAAGCTTGATATGGAAGCCTCCGCCACACTTTGGTAAATCACCAGTGCCTGTCTTACACGATCAATGGCCTTTCCGCTGACACTTGATCTCACCTGTTAGATCGTAGAATTCCTGGATGGGTAGATGGCTATGTTCGTCGTTTCTGGCAGGTAAAACACCTTTTGGCCCATATCGTAAAATTTTTCACTAACATGCCTTCCAGGCTAGGTATACCTTCAAACAACCAAAGTGAAACTCGAACTAAAATCGATCATAGTGAGGATCATAGAGGCACTCCTGAGGCCCCCGGGCGTGTCGTCACTCTGATCGAAAGATCTTACTGGGAACAGCTAACTGATAGTCACGACTCTGCTCCAGAGCGAGTTTGGGGGGTTGCTTACCGTATCATTCCCGAGAAAGTAACCGAAGTCAAGGAGTATCTCGATATCCGCGAGATCAACGGCTACACCATTCACTACGCTCCATTCCATCCTGCCGATGGCTCCCCCCCTATTCGTACTCTGGTCTACATCGGCACCCCAGATAATGAGCAATTTATCGGCCCCCAGGAGCCCCAGGAGCTCGCCGAGCACATCTTCCGCAGTCAAGGCCCCAGCGGCCTGAACAAAGACTACCTGTTGAGTCTTGATACCGCCCTCATTGAGCTTGCTCCCGATAGTGGCGATCATCACATCCATGATCTGGCCCGCCGTGTCAGGGAACTTGAGAAGAATTGTGAGGATGAAACTAAACTCCTCAACCCGACGACTTCAGTCCATCAACAAAAGCACAGTACTGAAGAAGCAGAAGAAATCGAAGAGCCACATCACTAGGAAACGGACAATGCATCAAGCACATATAAATAGACTATAGATCCTCATGATGAATAGCATACTTATAATGAGCAGCGAGATGCCGCTCCTCAAGCCTCGTGCCATCACTCCACAACTGTCACCAATTTCAGTCTCGGTTAGCCAGCGACATTCACGTATCAAAGCACATATAATCAAAAGGAACAGGTCGCATGCAGCGCCATTTCGCATTTTTGTTCTTGCCCTACAGAGGCAATCCCTCATCACTTTTTCGCACAAGGTTCATTCGTAAAACGGCCGTGTCAAGATGGTAAACCATACCAGCCCAAATGCCATGCCATGCCCCCTAAAAACCACGCTTCAACCGAAGTGCCCGGGTATAATTCTGCGTTTCAATATGCTCACCAATGCCAGACCTTATCATCCAGTCGTACAAAGAATCCGCAAGCCCAGGAGCCGGAAGTCATCGAAGTCAACCGCCATTGAATTTCCAATCCTCAAGGCCCCGTCAATAACATTTCGAGCGCAACGTGACGCACTCCACTCTGGCCTTAAGTTACGTCAACTAATATCCCCTTCCACCCTGAGGGGGTTGTTGCTGGGGAGGCATTTGAGAAGGATCAGGGTACCCAAACTGCTGCTGAGGCATGAATCCTATATGTACTTTAGCATTGTTATGGATTGCCTCCATGATTCGTTTTCAGCGTACCTTGGGGAGGAGCGCCGTAGGCTTGCTGGGGAGGGGGGTATCCCCGGCCATAATGCATAGGCGCATACATGTTCGGAGCAGGGACTTGGTAGCCGTGTCCAGGCGGAGCCATTCCGTACGGAGCTGGTCCCCCAAAGCCTCGCCCGTACCCACCTCCTCTGCCGAAGCCGCCTCGGGGGCCATTGTCGGATGCCTTGTCAACTCGAATGGTTCGTCCGTCAAACCTGGATATGATTAGATTCTGTATTAGAATGAGATAGCAGATCCGCCATGAAACAAGGAACAAAAGTGACTCGTACTCGACATTGTTCATGGTTGCGATGGCCTTCTGAGCATCGCCCTCCTGGGTGTATCGCACAAACCCAAAGCCACGGCTGCGGCCGGTATCGCGGTCCTTGACCACCACCTTTCCGTATCCATCGTTAGAAGCGATCTCATGGTCCAACAAACACCCGCATCAGAGCCACAGATATGCAGAACTAAGAGCGCTTTGCTTGAAGGAAAGAAAGGAACAGAGTTACCTACAGCTTCTTCGACAGGGCCGAACTCCTCAAACTTCTGACGCAGAGTAGCTTCCTCTGTGTGCCATGCTAGGCCACTTGAATGGAGTTAGCAGATGAGGCAGCCGCAAGAGAGGCTTGAGACGCACCCAATGAAAAGCTTAGACATATTGGATCGTGGGTTCTGGCTCAGATGTCAGCCTGTGTTCACAATAGACCACTGAAACAAAGATTGTCACAATGGTTGTAGATGCGCCGCAGAGGAACAGGCTCGCACAGGATCGAATCCACAAGAGTAAACAGAGTCCTTGATAGCCTCCCCGGGATCAGGGTCACTAATCTCTGTGATCAAGGTGCCGCGCGTCGTTGCGTAGAAAGGCGCGCGCTTGTAGGCACCGATTATGCAGAGTGAGGAGGGTAAGAGGGGCACTATGAGATAAAGAGCGCACCTTTATTGCAGCAGATGCCTTCGGTATCGGTGACTGCGTCTTCTACAGACTTGATCTTGTTCTTCAAGAAACTGAGCGCTTGCGCTAATTATCAAAGACAACCAGTTGACAAGTGGTTGAGCTGACGTGCAGGGAGAGAGATGAAGGTGGAGCTTCAGAACGGGAAGAGGTTGCGGATGTAATGAAGTTAAAGCAGAGACAGAGAAAGCTGGGTAGCAAACAGGTAAGGTAGCTTTAGCTTAGCTTATATTCACTGGACGGCGTGGTCCAAGGCCCAAGGATGGATGAGAGGGGTCCTGAGCATGTAATGTAATAAAATGCGGGCGGAACGTGACTGTTGATGTTATGTATGTATCTATATGTATGCACCCTGCAGCTGCAGCACAATGCAGTGAGCGAGCTGGAGGCACGGCAGGCACGTTGTTTCTGTAGTCTATCGGCAGCGGCGTTGAATGACGATTCTTGCCAGGGGTGTTTTAGAATATCTCGTCTCGCCCATGTCTGGCGAGGGGCCTTGGATCGGTTGATGCCATGTTTCTTTTCTACAAAGATGAGTCAAAAGTCTATCGCCATCACACGAGTTGATGGCGCTTGCTTCATTTCCACCATCATTCATAATTCGAAGCCAAGCTCCCTCCTCGCGTCGATCCTAGGTCCCCGGTGGGCGCATCCGTAGAGGCAGTGCTGATAAACTGCACCTTACCGTACCGTCACCGCGACGGACGACCAGGGTGTCCGGTCAGGACGTTTCGGACTCGGGTCTGGCAGGGGGGAGCTTTCTCCAAACAAGCTTTGGGCGGCAGAAGCAAACACAGGGGCAGCCCAAGGTGCACTACCTAACCCACCACCCCCACCGTGGCCATGAGGGTTTTGGCGGCATCCATCAGCTTCATTCAAGCTGGTGCGGGCCTGTGATGACGACGGTCCTCCACATCCTGTCCAAACCTCTCCCCACAACCATCAAAGCCAAGCACCGCGCCTGGGCTTAAACCGCATTCTGCCCCTAAGTCAAGCATAACAGTCTGACGATCTTCCCCCTTCTCATCATACTGCCACTCTTCAATTCGCGGCCTGCATAGCCCCCTTCAATCCACTTGAGCCAATATCCCGGTCCTCCTCCGTTAACTAGGTTGGCGGTTGGTACCTGTTATTTTATATATATCAGACTGCTTGTTGCAGAACATTTGGCATCCAACGTTGTAGTCTATAACGGGACATTTCCCGCTTCGACATTATATGCACAATACCAAGGCCATGCACCACGGCCCTACGCTTTTTCAAGGTAGCGTTCCATGCTCTTGGCGATGGTGATGCTCCTTTCAGGGTGTTATACTCAAGCCCCGCCTCACCAAACACCAGTTCCCGACACGTGCTGCCCCTCCTTCTCACTGAGGTGGAGGGTTGATTCAGGGGCCAAGCGAGCATGCCAGCATGGTAGGCTTGCAAGGCCTGCAAGCCGTTGTGACATTGAGGAACTCATGCGCAGTTTATTTATTTCCTGGTTTGATTATAGAATAAATGAAGATTTGATGTCTGTGTATGTATTAGCAGGCCTTGAATCATCCATCATCTTTTTTCTTCCTTCTTCATGGCTCGATGACTTATATAGAATGTAGTTCTGGGTTCTTGAATTCCTCCGAAGAGTACTCCATATGCAGCATGGATCTGAATCTGTGTAAGACAGACACTAATCCCAGACCGTGAAACGTGCAGCGTGTCGAGATTCCGTGTCTTCGTAACGACGAGTACGAAACAAGCCAGTAAGGGTATGCCGGAGATTCTCCTGCTCGCATTACCACTTGCTTGAATGTTTCAACAAGGAAATACGGGAAATAGGGATAGGTAACTCTGATAAGCCAGCCATGACAGCGGCTGCCTTGACAGATGTGCAGTAGCGTGGTGAAACGCTAGATTAAGCATCAATGCGATGCTACCTTGGCAGCGGCTTAGTCGATTGAGGCACCAGTGCCAAGAAGTACCCTTCATAAACAAGATCAGGGCCCATCACTTAGATCTGACAGGAAATTCGCATGATAGCTCTTGATTAGGAATCAGAGGCCGCATGATGGATGTTCCCAGAGTAGAGATTGGGGGAAGCGAGCGTATAAAAGACGCTCAAAGAGGTGGCAGCCAGGGGATAGATTGGCTTCAGCGACCTCGAAGAACTATCGGTAACGAGAACAGATCAACGTTTTCTTAGAACGTGAGAACAAAAAGACATTTAGATAGTACTTACTTGGGGTCAGTACTCAGATACCTAAAGTAAAAGGAACGGACCGGGAGAGATGAAAAGCCCTTTCTTTTACCTATGACTTACAAGTTTGGGGCAGCCATAGCACCTACCTTTTTCAATATCCAGACACATTGCGCGGAAGGCGCTGAGCTCGTATCATGTTTATCTTTGGGCTGCAATAACACCATGTAATGATATCCTCCCCTCAACGCTTGATCACCTGCAAATGCATTTCAGTGACTCAGAAGAAACTTGCAGGTTGTGCTCTCCAAAGCTCGGCCTAGATGATACCTCATCGCAATCGCCATCATTCGAATGGCCAATATGAGATCCGGCACAGGATCTCGGCAACTCCAAAATCTTACTCCCTAGATGTCGAATCGAACGGACTTGACACAGTTCGGGCTTGGCTGAGCCAGGTTGATGATTATACAAGTCACAAAGATTCGAAACCGCATTTCACGCAAGACCTGGACGACGATTACACACCAAACTGGAAGCCTCACGATCTTTCTGTTGTGCCGATATCTCGGAATTATTACCAGTCTCGTCATTCAGGAAACCGAGCCTTAGATCAACGACCCACTTCCCCAAAATCTGAGTTCCTTGAAAACGACACATACTCGGAATCGCCACATGAGCCTACTCTTGACATAGGGTCTGACAAGGAGAACGGGAAGAGATCTCGGTCACGCTTTACGCAGGATTGTCATGATGACAGATCTGACAAAACGTTGTTCGAGAGACAACCAAGAAGGAAAACACGCACAGACCGGTATACTTCCAAAGACACAGTGGGTAAGAGGGATCCTACGACCGAGAGCGAAGAAGAGAGGCCAAGAAAAAAGTCACGCTCAAAGAAGCAAGATATTAGAGCGAGTCGAGATATTATGAACAATTTTGCATCTGGTGCCATCCCAAACACAAGAGTGACGGTAAGTGGTGAAGCAAAATCGAGCGGATGTTCCCTACCAAGTAAACTAATACTCGTGTTTTTTGTCAGATGAGGCCTAATCTTACTGCTGGACTGTTCCTGAACGGTCGATCCTCAACATACGGACGAGGTACGCTACTTCTCGGACTCGATATAATCTTTTCTCATCATAACATAGGGGCTAACATTACACTCAACAATATGACGTTTATTGAAACATGCGGTGAAAAAGGAAAAGCAGACGAGATTCCCCAACATAGTACAAGTAAGAACTCTAGCGGCCAAGATGATGTTTCAAATAGCGGCCATACCTCACGGGGCGCCACGAAACTCCCCAGAACCACGACAAATGATGAAGAGGGAGAAGTACAAAGCCTTGCGGATGATGTTTCTCAGGGGAATCAACAGAACAAACAAAAGGATGGGTTTGAGGCTCATAGTGGCTCTGTACCATCAACAGAAACCACTCAAGCATCTGACTGCGAGACCCCTGAAGCGATGCTCAAGAGGCTTATCGAGACAGGCATCTTCGATGGCACAGGTATCTTTGCAACAGCTTCCCATAGGACCATGGAGCCAAATATTGAGTATCACGATTGCCTTGGCATGAATGGTACAGAACAATCAAGCAAGAATCCGACATATCAGGATAAGGGGGTAATGGCCGACCGCAGTAGGCAGTCAAGTCTCGGACCAAACATACAAGCTGCCACAAAGAATACACAATTTCATCTGAATGGTGGCGCAAAAGATGCATCAGTGCCAACTAAAGCATCGTGCTCCCGATATGAACAAGAATTGCCAGTTCCGATTTGCAGCACCTCTCCACAAGTTCAACCTCCAATTCTACCAACATCGGTAGTTGAAAATAATACACACAGTATTCCTGAGGAACCATGCGTCAAACAACCCCAAGGTACGAAGAGTATCTCTACTACTAATAGTCGGGGTCACCCGCTATCTCGAATCTCAGAAAGAGGCCATCGTTATACCGAGCAAAATGATCGGCCAGGGCTTATGTTTCCAAGTCTCATAGCGGAGGATTTCAATGGTGAGTACTCATACCACCGAGACTCCACAGAAAAAAACGAATCTCATTTGGAGGGCTCGTTCGTTCACCGAGGACTACAGTCCCATGATATCATGATACCTGTTTCAGGGTCTCCAGGCTTTCAACAAGCATGCCGGTCACTTAATGGGCATATTGGTAGTGCAGGACTCGATTCGGCCGTCTTCCCAACAGTGCACTCAGATATCTACTCAGACCACCGAGACATACAGCATGATAATAGGCAAGTTACACAACCAAACTACTGCGAAGACAGTGAGACAATTCAAGACTTCATTAAGCGGATCGAAGGCGAGGTAAGTATGAAGTGGGACAACTCGCAACAGTCTGTTGGTGTCGGCTGCATTAGCGATATAGAGAAATGTGCCAAAAGCGACTCGTTCGAAATGGACAACAGCGAGGATCTGTCGCAATGCAGCGATATAGAGCATGTTGGGGCAATCCAGCCGAGCTTACACCGCATATTCTCAAGCTTTGATCAAGGGTCTGTATCGGCGAACCAGGTTATGGCAGAAGATTGGAAACACTCAGGTTATGAACAAAGTCGATACTGGAAAGGAAAATATCACGATGAGCATGGGGTCTCTGATGCGAAAATGGTTAGTTTCTGGAGGCCTAATTACTTTTAGGATGATGTACTCCTATCTCGAATCTTTGGTATAGCGGTACGTAGCTGGGTTAGAATTGTTACTCGGGTTCTTGGTCCTTCCATTTGTTTCTTAAGGACTGAACATCAATGCCACACTGTTCTGCTTTGACAATGACAGCACCAGCTTTGCCAACAACGGGAGCGTCAATCATTTTACCATTTAGGGTCCAGGCGCCTCGACCGGACGCCGAAGCCTTCTCATCAGCGATAGAGATCCTGATAGCCCATTCAACTTCGTTCTGATCCGGAGCAAACATACGCTGGACGACTTCGACCTGGCTTGGATGTATGCATTGCTTTCCGTTGAAGCCAATGGATTTTCCTCCAGCACACTCCTCCTCGAGAGTTTTTAGCCCCTGTTCTCCTTTATAGGAGGTGCAAACTAGATCAAGTGCACTTGGCAATCCGGCTGCCCGGGCTGCAGTGACTATAGCAGATCTTGCGTAGAGAAACTCAGTCAGAGACGGGGTTCTTGTCAGCGAGAGATCAAGGGCGAAATCCTCGGCTGCAAAGATGAAGCCACTCAGGTAGGGAGATGCCTTTGATATCTGAGCCAAGTCCATGATGGAGCGAGCTGACTCGATAAGAGCTATTATCTTTATTGGGTTATCTGCCTCAGCTGTGTGGCGTTCTGGAGCGACATGTCGGAGAACATCAGTAACGAAGGTTAGGTCAGCCGCAGAATTGACTTTGGGAACCACGACAGCGTCAACATGAGACAATGGCGCGAGTGTGGTCAAGTCTGAGAGAGCAAAGGGGGTGGAAACAGCGTTGATGCGAACAGCCAGCTCAGAAATGCCAGAAGGCCGAACTTTGAGGTTGGAGATGTGCTCGCGCAGTTGATTGCGGGCTGTGTCTTTGAGGGAGGGCGTAACTGAGTCTTCCAAATCATAAGTTACGTTGTCTGATTTGAGACCGAGAGACTTGGTGAGCATCTTTTGCGATGAGCCTGGCACTGAGGGGGGGTCAGTCTCCACATTCAATCAAGAGTGAGGAGTCCTGCTTTACCATAGAGCAAAGAGCGGCGGATAATGGATGGAGACCGGGCAGCCATTTCGTGGGTTTTTGCGTATTATCAGATACGAGCACAAAATATTTGCCAATTGCGCATATGAGCTACGCTTGTAGATGATATATCCTGAAAGACCGAGGTATCTAAGGCTATCACGACTTATACGCCGAGAGTATGTTGGGACCCACCCACGGCAGCTCAAGCTCATGACGTCCTACCATAAAAGACAAAATCTGCCATTTCCCACCGCCTGCCTAAATCAATGACAGGGGTTTTTGCTGTCGCGCTCCATCCCTTGCGCGGCTTGATAGAAGGCCAGCTTACACAAGGTAGCTTCAAAGCTCCACGTTTTGTTACCTTGTCACCTACGACCCCTTCGCCAACTACGACAATCTTCCCCAACCAATCGAATCGAATACGAAAAGTTTCTGAACGAAAGTATAGATATTACGAGCTACCTATCTCCAATACGTCGACTTATTAGCTATCATGGATGCCACACAACCACAGCCCGCGCCGGGCAGTCTTAGCTGGCGCCTCAGCGCGCATCCCATTACACTGCTCACGTTTCTGGGATTCCGGATATGTGCGCCTCTCACGGCATTCCTTTGGAACGCAATTGCTAATGTCCTGCAGCAAGTGTCCTGATCTACTTTCTCGGTCTGTGGATCATAAAAAGCATGTGCGTATCCTCCCTCGGACCTCTTCAGCCGCGCAGAGCACTGATTTTCTTGGTAGGATCATGATATTCATCATTACGATTCTCCTCCTCGCCGCCGACTTCTACTACATCAAGAACATTGCGGGTCGTCGCCTTGTAGGTCTGCGCTGGTGGAATGAAGTCGATCCCCAAACGGGAGAGTCGCAGTGGGTATTTGAGAGCAGCGAGCCAGGTACCAAGACTGTCAACCCGACTGATAGCCGCTTTTTCTGGCTCGCTCTGTATATCCAACCTATGTTGTGGGTTCTCATGGCTATTCTTGCTCTTGTGCGACTGCAGTTCTTGTGGTTGCCCCTCGTTGGTACGTTTGATAGAATACCCCTTGAGTCTGTGGTTCAAATAC
Source organism: Fusarium dlaminii (assembly GCA_013186775.1). Taxonomy (NCBI): domain Eukaryota; kingdom Fungi; phylum Ascomycota; class Sordariomycetes; order Hypocreales; family Nectriaceae; genus Fusarium; species Fusarium dlaminii. Next base: position 396,428 of record JAAOAL010000041.1, on the reverse strand, counting down.
AAAGAGCACGCTTTGTATCTATGCCGGATTCAATGCCACTAACACTTGGTACTAGTTATCGCTCTTGTCCTCACCATCATGAACACTCTAGCCTTCTCGCGATGTGACAAGTTCAGCAACGCTTCCAGCATCGCTGGTAGCGCTTTTGGAACTGGCAATCTGGCCGGAAGCCTCGCAAGCAACGTGGTCAGCAACTGGTTTTCTCGCAGCTAAAAAAAGAAAAAGCAAAAGCAAAGAGTGGGCTTCGAATGGATGAAGTCGAGCGAATCTTGACTCCGTCACTCCGCTTGACTGGACGAAAAAGGGGAACTTGGCCTGCGTTTTGTGTTAGGACTTTGCAAGGAAGACATTGATGCCGGTATGAGTCGTTGAAGTTGTAAATTAAAATTACAGGGTTTCTTAATCACTGGGTGCGAGTTTTCGACGACGATTTGCAGTTTCACAGCGCCTGTGGGCGGGAAATGTATGAATAATAGCATGATCAGTTACCGCTCTGGTGTCAATCATTCACGACCTAACTAAATCGCTCTCGGTATAAGGACTGCGCGACGCTATCGACGTTTTCCCGGTAATTGTGTTTATGATAGCACCAAATTCCATGTTTCCGTGATCGCTGCAACAAGCAAACTTCATGCAAGATATCGTGAAAAGTTTAGGGCCTTTGTCAACCTGGCCAAAGAAATCTGTGGTATCTCTATAGGTAGGCCCGCAGCTGATCAATGACGGACCAGCTATGTCGTCAACAAGCCGAGAATACACAGCACCGTTACGATGGACAAAACTAAGTAGGCTACGTAGGCGACCCAAGAAATGAAGCGTAAGAACAAGATATAGCATAATTCAAAACTCCAAACCCCATAACACACCCGCATCAGGAGTCAATGCCTTCAACGGGACCTGGATTCCTCTGGTCTACAGATGGCTTTTGCCCATGCGAGGCAGCACTATCGTCTTGCGGCACGCTCGATTTCATCATCCAGTTGCCGCTCCTCTTCCTCTAATCTTCGGATCTCATCGACTGTCATACCATCTTCGACCAAGTGAGCCACGTTGGATGACATGCCCTGGGGTGTCTGAGCACCGCTGTGTGCTGCACGATCGTGGGACCCGATGGATGAACGAGGCACGCCGCCGGGTGGGGGAGTTGGAGCGATACCACGATCTCGGTCGAGGCTACCGAGAGCAACAGGTTGCATATGGTTTTCATCTAAGTAGGGCGAGTTGGGTGAGTCGGTAGCACGGCCATGAGTTTCCTTGTCTACTGCGTATGTTTGCTGTGTGACATACTCATCACCAGCCTTCTTGCTGCGTCGACGCCGGCGAAGGAAGAACCATACCAGAGCACCGATGATGAGAAGACCACCAATGACGGCACCAACGGCAATGCCAGCGGTTGCGCCGGTTGAGAGCCCCCCGCCGCCGCCACCACCACCACCGGAACTCTCTTCAGCCCCTGAAGTCGACGAAGGCGAAAGGGTGGCTGTTGCCGATGAGGATGAGGAAGTGGTAGATTCCAAGGTCTCCTGTTGACTTTGATCCTTCTTGAGTTGGTTATTTAGTTCAGTGATCTCAGTGGTGTTGTCGGTATCGGTGACGGTGAAGAGTTCTGTTTTGGTGTAGCCTGAAGCTCCATCCTTCTTCCAGTCAATTTGAATGTACATCTCTTTTCCGTAATATTTCGAGGTTCCGCCTGCAAAGTCGAGCGTCACAGAATTGTTGTCAACTGCGTTGGATACTGTATCAGTAACTTGAAGATCTTACAAGGGCGTGTCGCATTCCGAGCAAAGCATACCATCTATGAGTTGTCCAGCGTGCTTCGCATCGCTAAATTCGGCATCACCTAAAGGCTCGATTTTGTCGTCGTTGATAACCTGCCATTGGACCACATCGAGCGTGGTTTTGGGGTCGGTTTTGGAAAAGCCGATTATCTTTTTGTCCTGGTCGCTATCCTTGAGCTGAAAAACATAACCGTCCGCGAAGTTTGTGGAATTGAAGACAATGACTTTGGTCTGTGAGCCCGAACCTCCCACGCCTGTGTTGCCGTTGCCTGAGCCGTCAACAACACCGTCGGAGTCGCCTTTACTGGAGGGCGAGGCGAAATTGATATTGGTGGAAGAAGGTGCATTTTGCATGTCCTTCACAATATCGCCCGTATCGTACCGATCAAGTTGGTTTGCTATTTGTTCCATTTTGGGGTGTTGACTTGTCTTGTCCGGCTAAATCAGCAGTTATGTGTTGGCGATTGGTGGTATATCCGAATCAAACAGGTTCTCTTAGACCTCTCGTCCGCTTCTCAAGGCCAGCACGTTGGAGTTGAAAATTGTTTGAAGACCGGTCCTTTGTCGAGAATCGTTCGATTTCGCTTATACTCGTTTGTGCTTGTTTGTCGAGTGTGGTCAGGTCAGGTCAGGTCAGATTATATTCCAAACCGCCGATTTGGTATCTTGGGACAATAAGTCCCTGAGGACAGAGAAACGAAGCAAACCGCAACACAAGCAAAAAACCAAAAGCGAGGTGGTTTTATTAGAGGGTTAATCCAATATCTTACTATATGGTAAGACGGGGGGGAAAGATGACAGAAACAGAGGGAACAAAGAAAACACGTCCAACGGGAGTAAGAAACGGCCTGCTTGTCTCTCCTTCCTCTTCCCTGGGTCTCATTGCTGCGGCAAGCCCAAGTGTGGTTCAGCCCTGGCTTGACTGGCTTGTCTTGACTTGGTGTGGATGGTTGCAAATGCAGACCTGGGCGTACTCAGCCTGGCCAGCTAGGACTTCGTATAGAGGGTACTTTGAGGGTACAGCACAGTGTTTGTCCATAAGGGGCAAGCTTGACGATGGACGGCTCCACTGCATCCCCTCCCTCCCTGGGAACAAGGTTGTTTCTACTGGGCTGAACGGCTGTGTTGAGTATTCCATTGTTTTGTGGTAACCGTAGGACTCCATTCGCTGACATGAAGTCTGAAACGTTTGCTAAATACCTAAATGCACACATTTCAGTTACCGCTCATCCCGTACATGATGTGTCTAGAGATACAGCCAAGTTCTCTAATGCAGGCAATGTATTTTGATCACCGCAATCCTTGTACACACTGGACTGTCTGAGAGTTCACAGACCACCCATCAAGCCAACTTACGAATTCTCTCTCAGCTGAACTGTTAGAACAAAGGGAATGCTCCAATCCTTACCTCTTCTGACTTGGGCCGGACTGGGGTATTGCCCAGACCCCTGAAACCTCTTGTCCCTACTGGAGACCCTTGATCCCGCCATCACAAAGACCCGAGGCTCTGTTGGAGTGCTTCTGTAAGCACTAAGGTATCGAATTGGAGAGGCCGAACCATCCAAAAGGGTTGAGATTTCTAGTGGGCAAGTGTCGGAGTGATGTCTGCTTCTGTTTGTGTTCCTTGAAATGCCTATGTGATTACCATTAACTCTCTGGCCACGCTCTGCTCTACTTAAGACATCCAACCCAATGTACAGATACATCAATTTTGTCATAAAACAGTGGAGAGGCGGTGCAGCCCGCTCGCTGCTCAAAACGTTGACTCTGCCCTATAAAACGTTGGCATTAAAAGCACCCACTCTTTGACGACGTTTCTCCAATTAGATAAGTCCACTGCGGCTGACAGGATGCCCAGGATCTGCTCAAAGACAGACACTGTGGGGTACAAACTGTAGACTTGTCAATCCACTAGAATTTTGGTTCGGCGCATCGTCTTACACTTATTGGTGCTGAGCCCCGTCAGCCCCAGGATGACTTCCATCCATCGGTTCCAAGGTGGACTTTCAGGCCTGCTGTCAGGCAATGTCGGAAGAGAGGAAGACTCTGTTTCTGAGGATTTGTCAAACAATAAATAAATCCCCCAAAGACGTTATGCCTATAACTTGTCTTGTCTGTCAACTATTGCTTGCTGTCGTGGTAGAGCAACTCACTTATACGCGCCAGCCAACTAACCTCAACCGTAACATCTCGTCGTACCACCGCAGGATTTAAAGGATGAGAGTGCCTTGCCTTGATCTTTTCTGTCATTCTGGTACCAAGCCAACGATTATCTCGCCTATCCTCACACTTTTGAGACATAGGTATAACTGTATGTACTTATCCTGGCCAGAGGGTTAAACTAACGGCCAACGTTCACTCCTCTCAAGGTCAAGAACTAAGAGTGTATGGGTGCTTTTGGCCGACACAGGAAATACCTGCGTCTCACTGTAATATTACCCAACTGAAATTCAACATACCTACACTTCAGCCGCTTTCTAGCAATGCCTCCCACTCAAGGTTTATTATAAGCACAAGCCTCGACCACCACCACCACCCATCCTACCCTGGAGACAACAAGCTGCCCTTTTTCTTTGACAATTTCCGTCCCGCACAGCCAGGAGGCGTGGGCAATATGGCATTCCAGGGCTGCAAAACACGTGTATCGTGTGACCTGTTGTGTAATAAATCTGTGTATAGTGGCTAAAATGAGCAGTGCATTCACAAAAGCCATCGCCCACCAACAGTGACATCCACCCTTTCATGCTTGTTCTGTTTATAGAACTGACGATCAAAAGCCAACCGCTGTTTGAGTGGCACACGAACCAGTAATGCAACAATGCAAAGCACCAACATTAGAATTAATGATCCTCCTCTTTGAGTCTCGTCTTTATCATTGCTCACACTTACTTCGCAAAGTGTTCTAGATGGTACTAACTACTATGTCTTATGTGTATTTGATGCTCCAGCCGATTTTGATTACTCCTTCATGAATGCAATAACATCCAAAAACCATCAAGCCTTGTTTGCGCCGGAAAAGTCAAACTCAAAGTCAACGGTAGAGTCAGAGCAGAGTCCAGTCCAGACCAAGAGACTGAGGTCCTCCAATCGCTCGTCTGATCCGAAACGCCGGCAACTCAAAAAGGCAACCCCAAATTATCAACTCAAGCGAATGTCATCGAAATCTCCTTCTCTTTGCCAAAATCATCATCGTCTGAATCCCCCCACGGTTCATGCAATGTCATCGTTGGCAATGTCTGCGCCGTCTTCACCTGTGGCCTAGTTGCTGTCGTCTCAGTAGGTGCTACCGTTGCTGACCGCGGATGATCGTCAAACGAGGTATCGAATGTCATCTGAATGTCGTCCTCGTCATGTCGGCCCGAGCCGTATGCGTCACCATGTCCTGACCCAAACCCTCCGCCGTACGGTGAGCTGTACCCAGGTGGTGATGCTTGTCTGGTGTAGCTTGGTGTGTAACTGTGAGACCTCTCCTGGGACACACGAGTCTCGTGCGAGTCTCGTGCGCCGGTCAGATCCGTCCGAGAGCCTGCTCTAGAGCCATTGGCCACCGCCGAAGGAGAAGCGGGAAGCGAGGACACATCCAGCTTCATTGGAGGCAGAGTCGATTTGATTTCCTTGACTTGCAGGTCCTCCGGACTGGCGTAGTGATCTCGGGCATCTTTGGCAATTTCTGCACGGATTGCATCAATGTCGAAAAGGACACCAGTGTTGGTGTCGGCTTGTTCCCCCTCCTTTGCCTTCTCTTTCCCTTCTCCCTTATTCTTTGAGTCTTCGTAGATTTCCCAGTCCTGTTTCTCCGCGTTCTTTCGACGACCGAAGAAGCTGAATCGCCCACTCTTCTTGGCCTTGCCCTCTTTCTCGAGGTTCTTGCGTGCCTCTTCGATCTCATTGATCAGTTCTCTCTGGCGCTCATTATGGTTGTCCGGGTCTGGATCTTCGATTTCAACGAACTCTTCACTCTCAACAGACCATCCACATCTTATCAACAATACCGGCATCTTTTGACGATAGTCCATGTGACCATTCACGAGATCCGTTACGTCCATGTTCTCAACAAACGGACAATCCTCCACTGGAGCTAGACCTGCTACCCGGCGGATACCTCCACTCGTGAGTCGGAACAGGTAGCCTAGAATCCAGTCGTTGCGGTTGTAAGCATTCAGGAATCGCCCAGAAACCACAGTCTTAGCCTTAATGTACTCCTCCTTCTTTACCACGATAGGTGAACCAAACATGTAGACATTTTGCACAATACCAACCGCCCCTTTCTTACTGAGCTCCTGAAGGCAGGAGAAAACGACTCGTGCGCCGATCGAGAACCCAACCAGTGTAATGGGTCGTGTTCCCAGGTTGCGTTCTAGCAGGGAATCTGCTAGAATCTTTCCAGCGGATGTAGCTCTGTCCAGCGAGACAGCCCAAGGGTTGTCAATAAGATAGGCAAGCTTGGTAAGAATTATCGGCAGCTGCAGAGCTGACATGAGAGCAGCTAGTATGGTCGTACCCAGAATTTGTTGGATACTTTGTGTAAGAGCCTTTGTGATCGTTAGTCTGATAATCTCTATTGGAACAGGGGGTAAATCTTCTGACCTCAGTAGCCAAAATGTTGATGGTGTCACCCATACTTCGAAGCATCTCAGGCTCGAAGAGCACTGAGTAGAGGTCACCCATGACAGGGTCTACCGTACTGAATGGCAGTCGTACGTCATCGACCTTACCTGTCAGCCACCCCGAGATAGTGACAATGAGGTTGACTCGCTTGTTGTTGTGAAGGGGACGATATTCGAACGTCCTAACCGCGCCAGTTCTTCGGTCCGCGGCCCTGCCTCCGATGATACTGCCTGACGCCGCTGCGCCCGAGGTGATGATGGCTGCGCCTCCTACACCACCGAGGAAACTTCCCGTGCCAGTCACTCCGATGGCTGTTAATCCGGTAGCCAGGCCAGCACCGATGACAGGAGCAAGCAAACCTGCCGAAAGACCAATAACCAACCCACCACCTACGGTGGCCAATCCCATCATCACATATCGCCGTGTCAATGCGTTCTTCCTGCGAGTTTCCGTGTGCTCTTCCTCGTTCCAGTTCTCCTTCTCGGCAGCTTGCTGCATCTCCAGGGCCTCTGTGACCTTCTTCTCGAAACGGCAGATATCTACCCACGTGATATCAAGGCTCTCACCAACTCGCTCCAAGAGAACTCTCGAGCGGGAATCGTAAATAGAATCAGCGATCAAGAGGAGGAAGAGGTCGCAAAGCACAGTCCACCGAAGATCAATATCGATCTTTGCGGTGGTGGGGAGCTGTGATGGTGTCTTCACATCAGAGAGCTCCTCACCGTCAAGCGCCTCATATGGCGGCGGTGCCTCTGCAGGCTTCTCGTCCAGTGATGGGGTACTGGGCATCGATGACTCGCCATCTGCCATGGGATTTGATACTCGAGCATTAGTATTGAGCGCGGGCGCCAAGTCCTGCGGCATAACTCCATGTTCTGCCAACTGTTCGATCATAATCTGCTCAGCTTCATTGATCTCCATATGAGCGTACAGTCGAAGCATCATTTTCTGACCCCACATCAGCATGGATTCAACTGAAATAGCAACCTCCTTCTTTGTCTTCTTGAACGATTTCATTTTTTCCGCCTCTTTCACAAGTCTGACGATCTCGAGACGGACCAATCCAACGTATGCAACTCTTTGGCCTTCTGTCAAGAGATCTTTGGTAGCCTGCATCTGACCAATAGCATCTCGTCCTTCATCATCGTCGACCATACTGGTTCCGGCTGCACTCTTGAAGAGATATTTCGTATTGTCGTCCATGCTTGTTGCCGACTCGGCATCATCGTCCAATGTTACCCGAGTGTAGCCCTTGCCAGCACCACCAAGTCCTCCATATTCATATGATTCATCCTGTTCCGGATCGTATTCCCTTGCAACTAGCTTGTCGTCGTCGTTGTACATATCGTATCGCGCATAAGAAGGCATTTCTTGCCAGTCATCATCCTCCACCCCCTTTTGAGGTTCTTCTGGCTTGGTAGAGATCTTCTGGTGGGAAAACTCGGAGACATCCTTTCGATTGGCTTGCGTAGGCGATACAGGGGTTGGCGCGACTTTGTCGGGCTGAGGGGGTTCTTCCTTACTGACAGTTACCTCATCACCTGTAGACTTTTTGACAGGATCTGCTGCCTCTGGTTGTGTTTCCACTGAGCCCTTGTTCGTCGGATCGTCTGGCTTGGGAGTCTCTTGCTTCTTGATAGCGACATCGACATCTGTATGCTCTTTGGAAGCCTCTGGGATTTCTGACTGTGTCTTTCTTGAATCTTTTGGCTCCGGATCGTTGATACTTTTGGCCTCGGCAGGCTCGATCTTTGCTGGAGTTTTGCTAAAAGTTGGTGTGGGGGTTTCGTGCGTGACCAAAGGCGGGTTCGAAGCATCTTTGCTAGGATTTGACTGTTCAGATCGAGCATCTTCAAACGTTTCGCTCTTGTCGTCATCCTTAACAGATTCGACGGCGGGGGGTGTTGTTTGATCGCTGAACTTATCGTTTGTCGTCTCGGACACTATCGGTTGCTCACCGCTCGAGGCATCTGCTACTGGACTTGCAGCAGGATTCTCATCTTTGGATGTCTCGGTAGGCTCATCGTTCTTCGGAGTCGGAAAGCGTCTGATGGGCAGACCAAAATCGTCAAACTCGGCAGGTGTAGTCATGATGTCAAACAATGGCGAATTGTGGTTTGTCTGGGTCTCCCGTTCAACGGGCTCGACGGAAAGAATTGCTTCTGCGACAGGAAGAGAAAGCAAAGAGAAATATGGTTCGGCTACGTGTAATGCGCCTTGAAAGAATGGATCGAAAGGGCCGAAGATCTGTAGATGACATTCGACCCAAGTAGAAGTGCTGTGAGTGGACGAATCCTTCTGGCTCCTGGATTAGGTTGAGGCCGTCAAAGGATAACTCTATGGTGTGATGATATAAGTGGTTGTTCGACGTGAAATGCCACACCTGTATCAATGATCTAGAAGCTGAGGTGAGTTGTTGAAAGGGGCGGGCTTATTGTTCCCCTCGTCCCTCTCAAGACTAAAAGGAACAAAACTCCTATAATTATTGATGGATAGAATCCAACTTGACATTACTTTGGGTGGGGGTCGACCCATCCCATCTGAAAAGATGGCTGAGTCCGGCGGAAGCGGTTGGTGGCCCTCCACTAGCAGACAGCGGATGGCGGGGCTCTCAGTGGTTGGTTCCTTTTAGTGGATGGGCATTGTGCCTGCCCAGAGGGTCCATAGTGCAGGGCACCCTTGTAACTCAGGGATGGATCTCGTCATTCGATATATGGTTGTTCTCAAATCAATTTCTCCTTCATACCTCACGCGACCCCTGATTTGTCTACATAGGCATACCTTTCTTTGATTTGAGATGAGCTTCAGCAATTGATACAGTTTATGGTCGTTGCAAGATGAAGAGTTGGTTAGGGCTGAGTGAATCATGATCTGATTAAATTGCTAACATTGTTGACGCTCAAACACTATTCCTTTCATGCGCCCCTGGACTCCCTCAATGTATACTATCTTCTCGGGTATCGCTAACGGCGCACACTCCTTTTGATATCCCCTGCCTTCATTGGCACATATTCCAGATCAAGCACGTGGTGGTCTTAGCATTCCTGTTTCAACCCTGGAGACTGCCACCCGCTTTGCTTGCTAGCTTTCTCATGACTCTGCCGTGGTCACTTCCGCTGCTGCAGTGTCCGTTTCGCCGTCATCTGCTGCAGTAGCCTTGTTCCTCCTCCGTCTTTTTCGCTTGCCGGCGCCTTCTTGTGGGGCGTCCTTCGCATCAGTAGATTCTCGCTTTCGTGGTTGTTGTCCTTCTGTCTTTGCCTTCTTGGGTTTCTGGACCGCCAAAGGATTGGGCCCTTTGGGCCCGTGTCCTTTCTTCTTCTTCTGTTTTTGTTCTTCAGAGTTGTTATCGGCCTTCTCGTCGTCATCTGGATCTTCTCGCTTTCGCTTGCCCAATTGGTTCTTGATCTCTGCTCGAAATTTGCTTCTCTCCTCCTTTGCTCGCACTTGAACACTCTCATCCGCCATTGGCTCGAGAATCATAACACTCCTCTTGATATAGATGAGGGGGACTCCTTTGATGCCTCGCAGCATCCTTCGTACCTCCTGGTCTTGGCTGGCCACAACATAGCGATGCTTGTTCTGAAGTGTATCCTTCGGGTCGACAACTGATCGAAGACACTCTTGAGTGCTCAATGGCTCGGGATAATCGTCGGGATGGTGACCGCATCGTCTTCGCTCCAGGGTCTTGGCTAGGTCAATGGCCTCATGTACACCTGGCTCATTTCGCGCTGCATAAAGTTTGCGAATTTCGCATTGAGTAATCACTATTCCAGTTAGAAGATCGACCACGACAAAGTTTGTCATGGAAACATACTGGGCTTGACCTTGCCATGAACTGTCCTCGACAGAGCGGGTTCGAGGTCCATCTTGAACCGGGAAGAATCTCTCACCATCTCGGCATCGACTGCATCTTGTAAGCTTTGTCTATCTGGCTCAAGTTTGCGACAACTTACCCAAAACCTGATAGGGCTCACGAAAGCCGAAGGTCTGGGAGAACTGCTCCATGAGCTTCCGATATTGTTTTGACCGCTTTCCTCTCATTTTGAATAATTTATTGTACCAAGCTAGGTATTTGTTTAGACTTGCTAGGACTGGATGCGACGGAAGTCAAGGCTGGCAGAAAATAAATTTCCTTATCGCGGCACGTGCGATAAGCTAAAACCGACCCGCTGTTACATGCGCCATGGCTGTAATGCCCCGCCATCCCACTTCCTTCACTTCCATTGTCATGGCTATTATTATTCGGGGCTGAAAATAAGTGAAGTGCTATTACTTTATCATGGGGGTTCCATATCTGAATTTTGTCTAGGCAGATTGTCTCTATGTAATGCATGGTGACTCGTTATATGAGAACCATATGTTTGCCTCCCCATCATTAAATCGTGTAATTAGGTATCTTATGCTTCGAAGGGTCGATCCGGCAAGTCTACTGTAAGCCGTCCAGATGTCTCAGTTGTCCAGCAAAGAGACTACTATCATCCCTCATTCTTCACGCAGAGGGCTGCGACAACACTGATATCGTCAAGTTTACCTGTTACTGTTAGCTTTTCTTTCTCTCTTAGAATCCTGTCGCTGTTGCTTACCACCCTCGCTCGCTAAACCCTCCTCGATCGCATGCTCCATGAATGGACTCTCGGCGAAAGGATCTACGGCGATTTCCCGGGCTGCCTCCATCAGATCTTGAGCCGCAACTCTCATTCCACCGTTGCGGCCACCTGTGCGATCACCCTTGTGAGCTTCTGCATGTGTCCCAGATTCCCACTCTTTAATGCTTTTGAGTATTCTTGCAACGATCTCGTGCTCCCAAAGATTATCGATAACCCCGTCACTCATCGCGAGCACAATATCTCCGACTTCCAAATCGACTTTGTCCAGAACTGCATTATCGGTGGGTGTGTCAGGACTGTTAGTCCCAAGCTGCCGTGGGCAGTCAAACCAGTGCCACTGCTCCACAGTCTTGTAAATGACTTTTTCAGTACTGGGTCGGAGTACCATGACCTGGCAGTCGCCCACGTTAGTCACATACAAGACGGGCGATGCCTGTGCTTCATTCTCGGTGCAAGTCTTGTAATGTAATTGCGCGCCACAGGCTGTTGTTGTTCCCAAACAGTCATGCGACATAGTCGCCTCAAGTGTCTGTTCATATGCACTTTGTAGGCTGGCGATGGGGTTCGGTTCTTGCGACTTTGGTAATCCAGCAAGTTCTTCCTCGATCGCAGAAGACCAGAAATGCCCAATCAGTCTCGACCAGAGCCTACAGTTCAAGTCAGTAACGATGATAAAAGAGATTCGGAAGTTGCCCGGCAACTTACCCGGCATGCCCTCTCGGTCTTGTGGCCCACGCACCCACGCCGTCGTTGGCACAAATGAAATAATCACTCGCGTAGACAGCATCATCGCCGTTTGTTTTCCCTCTGATAAGCTTTCCGTTGACAAAAGCACGACGGTCACGGCTCTGGTGATGTGTACTTAAAGGATCGGTAAAGGATGTAGACGGAGGAGAGAGGAAAGGCGGAGGGAATGGGCGGGGAGGTCGTTTCGCAAAGAGTCCAATGCCTGTTTCGAATCGAAAAGGCAAGATAGGAACATCATGTAATAGGCGAGTCGTCGTCGAAGCGAATCGTCTCTTGCGACACGGGCGCCATGCTGTGCATGTCAGGCGTCGCACCGGGAGCGATGGTAAGAAGGATGTCGGGACGGCCGCCAGAATCGAAGATGGTTGACTGGGCATTCCAGCTGCACAAGCCCGGAGCTGCCCCTTTTGAGTTGCCTGCCTGGCCGCAACCTGTAGTTAGATTGCTAATGTGCTCTCCGAGAGAGAGATGTGATCTCCAGGAGAGAGCAGAGCACCGTAATCAGGCTCGGACAGCTGGGGGACTACAGACAGCTGCCCAGACACGTGATAAGCCCGAGACCGCCAAAAAAGGGCGTCATCCAGAACAGGCAGTTTTTGTGTCAAAGCGACCAATGATTTACAAACACTATTCTTCTCCCGCAGGAACCCGAGCTCATTGTTGACCCCAACGGTAGTAGAGAGGACTAGGCTGAGCTAGCATTGGAGGCAGAACGAAAGAATCACCCTATAAACGCCCATAGAACGATTCAGTTTGTGCGGTTGGCCTGCTTTTGTAAAAACTTGCCTTGAGATAGGGATAGGGATGTGCTTCGGCGATCTTCCGTGAGAGAGTGGCCGAAGCCCAATTGTAGCAATTGGATGCATGGCGTTTGATAAGTCAGCCAATGCCACGTCCGTAAATAGGCTATATCCAGAGAAACTCTGAGTAAATTTGACAACTGAAAAGGCATATATACATAGAAAAGGCCCTTATGATTTTGGTGAATTGTGTTAGTCTGAAAGACACGAATAGCAATGGTGGATCCTTTGGAGAGAAAGTTACCTAGGCTACGGAGTACTGGGAAACTGACAGCACTGTAAGTACATTCTTGGAGACAAGATTCACCAGATTACACTGCAACACTTAGTCCTCCTTGGGGGTAACAAAACTTCTTACAAAAACAGGGTGCCAGGATTAACTGGTCTAAAGATACATTACAATACGCTAACTTAACCTAAGTCTTTTCATCACTCAAGGATAAAGGTCCTGAGTTTTCTTGCCTCCCCTTGAGGCTGTAGTCGCTGGAGTTGTGTAAAATACTACGTGTTGGCGCCATGGAGAGACAGGCATCTTCACACGTCATGAAACGAAACAAAGCTAACTTGACAAAATAAAGTGTGTCCAATCTCATGGTTGCCGCACCTTGTTCAACCCGATCGAGAGATTCAACCCAATTATGAATGCCAAGAAGGGTTGGCAACCTGCAAGCTGGCAGAAGGGAGCCGGATCCTCCACTAACTGGAGATATCGTCAATATTCGTTTAGGAAAGGTATTTATGATAAGACGAGGGCTGTAGGATGACGCATTTTATTGAGACACTTATGTTTTTGATTTCTCCACGCAAATATCAGCTGGACTGGAAATAGTGCCTCATCACGATCTGATCCCAACTTATCACCGCAAGATTGGACTCATGACGTAAGTGATGGGGATGGATCGATTCTCAATCAAAGCCCATTTCCCCATTAGGGGTCAGCTTAAACCTCCTGCGGACGCTATTATGCGGACTGCGAAAATAGCGTCCAGAACATGAATTTAACGACATACGTGTACTCCGTAGCTGGCATGACGAACTGCGGCTCTTTAGATGAGTTGTTGGCTTTTCAAATGCCTGACGATCAAACAGGTGGACCTGGACGATCGTACGGGGGTCTTGTATCCGAATCTACTCCATAATAAAAGGCTGTACTAATCGCAGCAATCTCGTGCAGTTGGAACTTTGAAGTGAGACGTCTCATGTTAATCACAATCGTGATTGACACGGCCAGTACTTCAATCCCCATCTTGACACGCAATCCTTCTTGACCGTATAGAGACAAAGGCATCAGCTAGCCGCCTTTGCAAAATAACAAACCCCATTCTGGTTGTAACCTTCGAGCGTATTTCTGGCGGCTGAGTGAGCATGGATAGCGCAAGGCCAAGGGGAAGCCGGCGTAGCCGGTTGAGCTAGGAGATTCATCAGATTTTGCCCTGAATTTAGCTATGTACATCTTCTCAAACAATAATACGTTGTGACCAATGGGGTTTTGTGATAGTCACAAACACCAAGAGCTTGGCAGCATAGCCATCACGATTTGGAGCCCGAGCCCAAGCTGCAAGGTCTTATTCAAAGTATGTACTTTCCATTCGGAGTTTGACAGTCCAGGTAGTCTTCTCCAGGTTTTGAAAACCCCGAACCATCCTGATCCTTGTCCGGCTGAATTAGGGCTCGGATGCCTCACTCAAGCTCAAGACTGTCCTACTACAGTATGTGCAAAGCTCAGAGGTAATGAATATCTGTATTAGAAGGTAATGGCATCATGCATGAATTCGCTACAGATATTGTGTGTGTGCATTTGGCGTTTACAGGAAAGCAATTTGTATAATACGAACCCGAAACCGATAGGCTACCCACTCTATCTGTATCCTGAGATGGGTATCAATATTTGAGGCCTCAAAGTGCCAAGCTTTTTCTGACCCCAGAAAACTACTGAGCGAAGCCCGCTTATACATACTGTACATACTCGGAACAGATTCTCTTCAAATCCCAGCGGCTGGACGCTTACGTATCCATGAAGCAGAATGGTGGAGTCAGACCAACAAAGTCTAGATATCATGTTGAGGCTTGGCGAAATACTGTTGAAGCAATACGAGGTCTGGCTTGCTGACTTAGCTCGCTCGCTGGTACGGTGTAATTTCGCTGGTACGAGGCGGTAGAAAGAAGCTGACAGGATGGGACGATACCCGCAACATGGGAGAAACAAGAGAATCGCGACCAGAGTGGCTGGCTGCAGGGCTTCAGGCACTGAGACGCATTCAATGGATCCCACGAGAAATCATTGATGGAGCCAGCGGCAACAAGAAGCCTTGAATTGGAAGATGGCGTTAGTTAGTGACGAATCTGTTTTGCCGGGATATGCCTCTCTCTATCCACTCCGTCCGTATCCCGCCCGTCGTTAACGCCGCTCTACGGGCTCCGAAGCGGGAGAATCCCAGCCACTGTCTACCGAATATTCTTTTATAGGCTCACATTGGCCTGTGGTTTTGGGCAGTGGATCGGCGGTAAATACTGCAGGTACCCAAGCTGCAAAGCTACCTACCAAGTTACCTCTTTTGTAAGTCGTGAAGCGTTTGGACAAGATTTGTTGCAATCTTGCCCTGAGCTCTGCTGCGCCGCCGCGAGTTCCAAGCCTTGCTGTTTGCGCAATGTGCATCGGATGCCAGGTTGTGTGCTTGGATACCAAATCAAAACCGTTTTAGACAAAGGTATGATACTGGTGATAGCCGGCGCCAAGCGACCGAAGCCCAGATGCGCGCGGCCTCTTCTCACGTTGCACCACGCATGTCTCCGGATCTTGGCTGGGTCATAGACAACTGATCCGGTGTCAGAATGATTGGATGGCATGTTTCTCCAACATGGCTTTCTAAACGTCCAGCTGTCCATTTAGCATCTTTCTTGTTAGTGAAAGGCATGTTGCGAAACAAAGGCCTGCCTTGCGAAGGCTCCGATTCATTCTCTGTCATTCCTTGAGCTCTATTTTCGTCTCTAAGTTGCGTCGTCAACTTGAAACTGGGCTTCATATCAAGTATATAGAAATACGATACCCTGCCATTATTGTATCCATGTTGTAGTCTCCCTTGCTTCTCACAGCATCCAACCTCTGTTCGATTCCCTGATTCACTTTTTATACTTCTATTTCCGTTTTAATTCTCTTGGCTCACCGACTTTGCTCTCATTACTCGGTGTGCAGTACATTAGAGGTGCTAAGAGGGTCCTCTTAGTGAATTGAGGGTGTCGGTTCTAGACTTAGACTTCTCGCCCAGACCATCGCCGGCTGCTAGTGACGTATGCCATCGACCAGGTCCATCACCACTCAATTCGTTCATCGCGAATCGTTCATCAAAGGACTGCACCGGACTATCCTGTACGGGTACGAGGGTACGCGGCTGCAAGGAAAGCAGAGCAAAGCACATTTTTGTATGCAGGCAAGCAAGCAAACAGGATCGCCTAAGCCCGGACCCTCTTGTTACCAGCTCCGGAGACAAGTCTAGCTGAAAGTTGCTCAACTCGTGGGACTTATCAGTAAAGGGACCCCCGCGCTGGCTGGAGATCGCAGCATTGGACCAGGCTTGAAGCTTGTTGGAGGTCCTCTTTTTTCCAAGAAAACCTGCTCTTGACGTTGCGATTTCTGGGTCCCTACCAGCCTCTGACAGATCTATTAAACAACGAAAGCCCGCAAGTCGTAACCCTGGGAAGGGTGGACGTTCTGAACGACGCATCTCCATTTAAAGCTCAACGCACGCATCACAAGGCGAGCAGTTACAGCGCTGCACCGACCACTAACAAAGTGCCGTTGACATTGACATTGGCATCCAATTGCCATCGCCGCCGTTCGCCGAGTGACGATCTTTCTCAAGCCCGCCGACGCCGGCTTCCGTGTATTGACGTATTTACACAGAAATCACGAAATTACGGCCACGACTTATAAGAACTTACCGACCATCCCCAAATTCAGAGCCAAGGCTTGCATCGTCTAGGTTCTCGTCACTTTCACTTGTCGCTCGCTCAGTTGCTGCAATTCCTTTTACGGTAGTTCACCACAGTTTTGACCTTGACCAGCTGTACCAGGGCTGGTCATCCTTGGCCGGTTAATAAGTACTGACTGACATGTCAGTCGCCCGAAGCATCCGTATCTGCATCCGCAATCTGCCTTCGCATCCGCCGCAGCACCACCTTTGAATGGATACAGTCCGGCGCCGAGTTCTAAAGGGAGTCTAGAGTCTAATAAAGTCGCACATACAAGAAGCGCCCACTTCACCTACATCTGAATCGTCCCGCACGCAAGGGCCTGTTTTCTTCTTCTTTCCTCCTCACTCCTGGACCTTGGATTCGCCCTGATCTTGGATGCCCAGCGATAATCAAGCTTGTCTGGAAATTACGATACCAGACTGTCGTCAGTATTGTGGCTGACGCACCTCACACCTCTCGAGACATCCCTTGCGCAGTTGATCTGGTCAACTACTGACCTAACAGCTCTCTCCCTTTTTCTGTTTGTGGTTTCTGGGCACCAATTGGCCTGGTTTTTGTTCTTCTTCTTGATATTTTTGTCTCAGAAATTTCCTCATTTGCAGGCCGAGCATTGTGGACAAAATGGGTCGAAATCGAGGTGCGTACCATCAAATATTGTGCATTCGTGAATGCCATTCCAGCTCTGGGCTTGTCTTTGATCGTCCGCCGCGTACGTACATTGCGTTGCGTCGCTTTACGACCCGACAAGACAGAAGACGGCGCTAGTGGTTCGCTGGTCCTTGCCCTGGCGTTGGCCCAGTCTAAGTCTAGGCGGGCTTGCCCATGTCATGATGGATGCCCACTGCACGGTAGCAGCTCTACTCCTGTAACCACAGCCAGGGGGGGCTGCTTATGGGTACCTCTCGGAACGGCGGGGGCTTTGGCATCCACTATGCGTTGACGTGTGGTGGCCCAAAATGCCCTTGGCTAGTTCATCTAGGGGTCCGTTTCTTTTGGTTCAAGGGACTGAGCGACGGGCTCTCTTCCTCCAGGGGCTGCATACCATTCTGTTCATAACATCTCACCTCATCCCGTCCTTGTCGTACTAACTCGTTGGTGCCAATACTTTAGTCCTCTCTTTTATGTCCCAGTTCTCCGCGGGCACAAAGACACCGCCGCCCTCAACTTCTCCTCCGTCAAATTCACCTCACAGACCGGCGCATGGCAAGACGAACTCTGGTACAGAACCCTTTCCCGACCACCGAGTCAGTACCGACATTTCTCGGCCAAACACACCGCCTTCGCGGCCAGATTATGGCACTCCCATAAACGGCGGCTCCCCGATCGAACCTTCTGCTCGCCGAAGACGCAGCTCATCTGCTGCATCATCACGACCCCCGTCCATGGTCCTGGCTCATCAACCACCCATCATGGATATCACGGAGGATACAATCCCCGAACTTCAGCCTATCTTTTCATTCCTCAACAGCCATTCCAACAAGCTGTACCAAGAGGGTTATTTTCTCAAACTCGATGACCAGAATACACGTACGCTCGATCTAGCTTCCATTGCCGCTTGTTCCCCTCCACACTTGCACCCCTGTGGCGCCAAGTTTACTCCACACTCAACTATTTACACATGTGCTGCAAGGATGGTCAGCTAACAAAGTCGTTTACAGAGGGCAAACCCAACCCTGATAGAACCTGGACAGAGTGTTTTGCCCAGCTTGTGGGAACCGTCTTGTCACTATGGGATGCCGCGGAACTAGATGCAGCTGGCGAAGACGGCGAAGTCTTGCCTAAGTTTATCAACTTGACAGATGCCTCGATCAAAATGGTAAACAACCCGCTCGCGTGCCAAGTATGTCTTCACACTTGATTAACACAATTTCGTCACAGATCGAGTCGCTGCCTACAAGATCTTCAGACGAGCAACCGCTACAGAACATCCTGAGCATCTCAACGGCTGGAAGGAACAGATATCTCCTTCATTTCAACTCGCGACACTCGCTGCTGCAATGGACTGCTGGCATTCGACTAGCTATTTTCGAGCACTCCTCTCTGCAAGAGGCCTATACTGGCGCTCTGATTGCCGGCAAGGGCAAATCGCTC
This sequence comes from Fusarium dlaminii, assembly GCA_013186775.1. NCBI lineage: Eukaryota > Fungi > Ascomycota > Sordariomycetes > Hypocreales > Nectriaceae > Fusarium > Fusarium dlaminii. Next base: position 377,825 of record JAAOAL010000041.1, on the reverse strand, counting down.
AACAATATTGGTGTCATCATGGAGAGGGCACGATTCCCCACCGAAGAATGGGTTAGAGTCCGATTCGGCGCTGGTGTACCTTGGAGACGATGCTGGTGTGTCATCACCCCTCCTGACGAAAAGCAGTATGCAAAGCTCCAGAAGGAGCTCAAGAAGAGGTCCCCTTACGATCGATCGCCTGTGCCCACACTCAAGGGAGATATTAAGTTCTACGACCAGCGAAAGGATGGTAAGAAGCAGAAGAAGATGCAGCCAATCGCTACCATCACCGACGCCTACTCTGCCTATGCCATCTATCCCCAGTCCAAGTCATTGATTGACGCGTCGACCTTACTCAAGGTTGAGGGTAACATTGCTATTCACACTGATCCTCCCTCGTCTACCGAAGGGTTCGTCTTCATCATGCCTGAGACACACCCTGCTGTCAGCGGATTCGAGATGCTGCTGCGTTTCCTCTTTCCTACCTGGGATACCTTTGGTCTTTACGGCCGACCTGGTAGACTTGTTGCCAGCACACTTGACTCCAGATCTCTCATGTTTGCTATGCCTAAGAGCCGCCGCTACGGTTATCTTGAGAATTTGGATGTTTCCAACCTGATTCTTGAGGATGGTAGCTCTGGATGGGGCGAGAGAGATTGGAGAAAGAAGCTCAAGGAATGCACCGGTACTCGAATGAATGCTGTAGATGATGCACCCACGACGCGTTCTCGAAGCAACAGTCGAAAGAGTGTTCGACTAAGCTTTGGTGATGGACCTCCAAAACCCAAGGCCGGGTTTTCGGATGAACAAGTCCCAACCAGATCCTCGCGATCATTCTCTCTTACTGAGCGCACTCGAACAGACTCAGCTCCCGCAGATCCTGCGAGGGTTGCCTTCGGAGGACATGGTCGTAACTCATCCGACCCCAACCAATTGGGAGGCCCTCCTTTCCGTCCTGGTACCAATGGCAATAGCCCTTACTCAGGCTCGCCACAACGTGGACAGACTCCCGTTGGCGCTCCACGCCATAACCAAGCTTCCCGTGACGAGAGCCCCGCTTACCAGAATGAACGGGCTCCCTCTGGCTCTCCTCCCCTGAAAGACTTGGATGGCATGCGTCAGATGCATACGCCTGAACCAGTCTCACGACCCCCAGCCTTTAGCCACGGGTCCCAGGCTCGCCCCGTCAGCAGAGCCTATCATTCCCCAGAGCTTAGGCGGGCTAATAGTAGGCTTTCCGTCACAACTCTGGCCCAGCTTGCCACAGCTGGAGGGTTGGGTGGCCCGAATGATTCGAATCCTTCTCCACGAGGAGATGAGGTGGACGCTGCAAGATCTGGACCATCGGTACTGCCACCACACGCCAACTCCGTAGGGATATCTGCTAACGACAACCGTTCGCGTGAAGCTTTAAGCCCACTGAATCAGGATCCCTCTTCCAACAGTCTTCCTCCTCCGGCAAACTTATCCCAACAACGATCACGATCGCCACTGGCCCAACCCCCGCTTGGGCCTCCTAATGCCTATGGCCGCGGGCCTAACTCACGCCCTGGAACTTCAGAAGGACGGCGATCTCCGATGCCTCCCGGCATACCACCTCAACAACGACCTCCCCATCCTCAAAATGCCAACCGTCGGCCTGACATGGGTCCTGATGGCCGCCGACCGTCTGACCCTCGACGACCTGGTCCTGACGGACGAAGACCATCGGATCCTCGGGGTCCTGGCTTTGATGGGCGTAGACCTTCAGACCCTCGAGGTCGTGGCAATGGTCCTCCTCCTGGCCATATGCCTCCGCCACCTGGTCCCCATGGTAATTATCGTCCCGGACCGGGGCGCCCCGGACCTCCTGGACCGCCGGGTTATCGCCCTAACGGACCTCCTCATGGACCGCCAAATGGACCACCGGGACCAATGGGTCACCGAAAGCCTGTGCCAGGCGGACCTCCCCCACCTGTTCCTTTTGAAAATTCTAAGGGAAACACCATGTCGGGCAGCAGTGGGATAACCACGAATGAGATAATTGACCATTATGCGTTCGACCAAGGTCGTCAGACACCTCGGCAAGGCACCCCGAACTCAGAGAGGCGACCAGGACCCCCAGGCAGGCAAGAAAGCCACACGAGCAACCAAAGCAGTCATTATGAGGATAATTCTCCTACTAGCAGCCTCAAGAACTTTGTAGATACATATCAATACAGCGAACCAAAGCCCCGAGCTGGTGTCCTGAAGACTGTCGGTGGCGCCGAGGAGCCTGATCCTCGAGACCCTGGTTTTGATATACCAGATATCAATTTCGGCCCGACCATTAATTACGCAGCCACCAAGGACCGCAGTATAACTCCCGGCGCTCTGACTCCCGGCGGCTCATCACAGAGACCGCATACACCAGGGGGTCAGGGACCAACGCCCCCACCTCATAAATCTTCGGGTTCTCAGGGATCTCTTGGACGTAAGGAATCCCCAGACCCAAAGCGCACTATGCCATGGCAGCCCGGCGCATCAACTCCTCCGAGCAATGCACACGGGTTAAGCCCCGAAGAATTCGTGCAGCAAAGGGCGGCTCATGCTCGGAGTGCATCCAGCAACACTTTGGGCGGCTCACCCAGCCCAGGCATGAAACGAACTAGTTCCTCTGACATGCTACAAGCTATCCAGAACGGTCGCCACTCTCGTAGCAGCTCTGCTGATCTGCTTGCACGACCTGGATCGCGGGGTGCTAGTTCGACCTTGAACTTTGCAAGCTCTGGGGAGACATCTAGCCACCTCAGTGCTCGGGAGCAGGAGCATGTTGCTCGCCTCACAGGCCAACCATTGATCAGCATGCCAGGACACCAGAGACAGGGTTCCCAGGGAAGTTTTATTCCTGGCCACCAGAGGCAAGCTTCCTCTGGATCAGGGTTAGTTGGTGCTATCGAGGCCCGGGAACGAGAAAAGCAACAGATGAAGCAAGGAGTGAACAGCCAGGCAGTCCAGCATGCGATCAGCCAGCGTCAACAGCAACAGGCCGCCATGGCGTACCAGCAGCAAATGGCGCAGCAACAAATGGCTCAGCAGCAAATGATGCAACAGCAAATGGCCCAACAGCAACAGATTGCGTACCAGCAGCAGGCTCATCAACAACAAAACTACCAGCAAGGATATCAACAGCCAATGATGGGTGCTGGTAACATTCCCCCATACAGCCCCATGGGCCAGCCAGCTGGTCAGTACACTCCCGGTGGATCGCCGTACGGATCGGCACCTCAGCAGATGGGAGGACAGGGACAGCCGAACAGTTTCTCGCGACCAATCCGGGCTGCGCAGCAGGTCGACCCTCGCTTCGTACCACCTCAGGGTCAATACGGCCCATCGCCTGGAGCTCAGCAGACCACTCGAAATGTTCATCCCCAGTATCAAGGACAAGCGTTTTAGTAACGAATAGGGCAGAGTCAAGTTATACCACTACTTGACTAAGATTATGGATATTTGGATGATTGAAGCGATTTGGAGCAAACATCAAGGGGCCGCATATATCACATGGCGTTCAGGAATTGGCAAGACGTGCTTATTTGGGGGCAGCGGGTTGAAAACCAATTGCATAGTTATAGTCTTGGGCATACAAAGATAGGACTACATTATCTTTGGAAAGGGCTGCATACTTGGTTATAGATGCATTTTGAATCTGCCTAACATACATATCTTTTTCTTCTTCTAAGAATTATAGTGTCTTCAATCGACATTTCGCGTACATAAGGTGCAAATAAGGTTCTATAATGGATGGCACTTGAAACAAGGTACCCATAGTCCGGGATAATATAATTCTTTTTTCTTGAAGAAAATTGAAGAAAAGAAAAAACTCAATTGTATTTCTGTCTAATATCATGACGTAAATAGCAAGAGTTGAGAAGAAAGCCATCCATTGGTTCATGACGCTGCGTGAATTAAACTGAGACCTTTGGCAGGCGTTGCTGTCCAGTGACTTTGCTCGACCCGCTCGATTCTGGAGGCGAGTCTCGAGGGCAAAGCATTGTTGGTAGGCGCCTGATGAGCTGACGTAGATTCTTGTACTTGTAGACTGTGATTGTTCGTGAAGTGACAAAGCGCGTGACTTGAACGCGCCCCAAGTACCATTTTCACGCGCCCGTGTTACAAGAAAAGAAACGTGATGTGACCTTGTTTTGTTGAATCAGATGAGCTTCACTTTTTTTTTAACCCTCCCTGGTTGCTGAGGCATCCGAGACGTACAGTAAGTAGGTACTGACCGTTTCCACTCTGCCAGTCAGTGGAGGTAAGGGGTCGCCGCCCCGTTGGTGATCATGAACGGCACTCAAACGGCTTCTCCCCGCTGCGACTTTGCTCTCCTGGAGATTTATCAGCCTAGAAGCGGTCACTAGAGGGTGCCTAATACCTTGTTAAATTCCAATCTGATAGGTCAGCCAGCATCGTTAATCCAGATTTCGATTGATATCAGCCAACCAGCATCAGTAGCGACCTGACCCTCGAGGAAACTGTCGGTCGTGACGTCCCTCATCCCTCGTCCCTGCCGTCCCATCCAATACTTGAACCTCAAAGTCCCTTGTCGTTTCTTTTTTCATCCTGCCCCCCTCTCTTGGACTCTTGATACTCTTCACTTGTCTGTCTCTCGTCTCTTTTTTCTTTGCTTTCTTACCTCTCAACACACGCAATTTCTTTATACAAGACACGCACAACTACTGTCTCGACTCGAGACATACAAACTTTTGGCTGGTTGTTACCCCAACTACACTTGCGCCTAGGACTTTCAACCCTCTTGCTAGATGCGCCCGTGATCGCCTCGACCTTTTAGTACGACCTCACGATTTGCCTCAACTTGGCCCCATTGAAATTTTCTACGACAGTCTTGCACTGCTTCGCAGCGTAGGCTGCTCGAGTCCCTCCAATGGACGGCGACGAGCCCACGCAAGGTACGCCCGCCCATCTACCCAATGCTCCCTCTTCTTCGAGCTGACCTCCCTCTGGAAGCGACGCAGAATGTTCTGGATCCGCGCCGTGTTGGGAAGCAGAATTCAGGCTTCTCAGATGAAGATATCTCCGACATAATATGCGTCCTCTACCCACACTCCGATTCTGCCCGTGTCGAACTCGAACGTCTGGTCGGCGAAAACTCCCCACATATCATTGGAAAGGACGAAGCGGATGGCGTCGAACCCGACTATGCCTTGGAAGACCAAGCAGCCCGTTTTCTCGCCAATGCAACCGGCACCGGCACCGGCACCCATGCCATCATCCTACGTCTGTCGTCGCACCTCAAGAGCCCGAAAGCCGGCTTTGTCTTTGGTCGAAATCCTGTGCGATGCGACGTTGTGTTTGTCAATGATCCCTTGAAAAGAATCAGTAACATTCATTTCCGGATTTACGTTAACGAATATGGCACTGTCATGGTTGAGGACCAATCGACCAACGGTACCATTGTGGATGATCACCTTTTAACCTCCCACCCTCAAGCCAAGGGAAGAAGTGACCCTCCCATTAGCAAGTGGGTTTTGAGTTCTGGCTCCATCATTAAGATCTATCTCCATAAGGAGGCCCGGGACTTGACTTTCCGAGTCCGTATACCAAGGCGTGATAATGAGTATGACCAAGCATATACCGATAAAGTCGACGATTTCTTCACACGTCATGGGCTACCACGCCAGAATGAGACTATCACGCCTGGACCAGGCGGCCACGTTGATCTCTTCAAACAACCTGCCCAGACTAATCTCAAGAGAGAAGAGACTAATGAGATAACGCAGCGGACTCCTCAGACGTTGTCTAAAAGAAGAGACGCACCACGGGAATGGACGGGCTCCGGAAAATATAATAGAACCGGCTCGATCGGAAAGGGTGCCTTCGCAGTTGTCCATAGGGTCACCTCAAAGTATGACGGATTACCATATGCTGCTAAAGAGATTGAAAAGCGTCGCTTTATCAAGAACGGCGTCCTTGATCAGAAGGTAGAGAATGAGATGAAGATCATGCAGCGGGTTAAGCATGTGAGTTTTGCGCCTTGTTACCCGCTTCCGTCGCTAACATAACTTAACAGCCCCATATTGTTCGCTACATGGAGCACTTTGAATGGGATGACCGACTGCTAATCATCATTATGGAATTTGTGCCCGGCGGTGATTTGGGAAAACTTATCTCAGACCAAAAGGCTCTGAGGGAGGATGTTGTTCGAACCATGTCAGGGCAGCTCTTGGGTGCCTTGGGGTATCTACACGCCAACAGCATCACTCATCGCGACGTCAAACCAGACAACATCCTCATAAACTCACTCAATCCAATTGATCTCAAGCTCACCGACTTTGGCTTGTCGAAAATGGTCGACAGCGAACAGACCTTCCTGCGAACATTTTGTGGCACCTTGCTTTATTGCGCCCCTGAGGTGTATACAGAATATGCCGAGTACGATGATGACGGTGTACGTAGTCGAGGAAAGAAGATGAGACGTCCACCGGGCCAGAGATACAACCACGCGGTTGACATCTGGTCTCTAGGTGGGGTCTTGTTTTATGCTCTGACTGCGTCGCCTCCTTATCCTGTCAAGAGTGGCATCAGCTACTCTGAGCTGTTACACAAGATTATGACCACCCGGCTGAATATTGCACCACTGCAGAGGAATGATGTATCAGAGCAAGCTATTGACTTCCTCTGCAGAATGCTCCAGCGCCGGCCAGAAAACCGAGCAACCGTGGCAGAACTCGAAAGTCACCCATGGTCTTCCGGCGAAGACTCTATCATCAACGCTTCACAATCCTTTGACGAGATTTCGGATGATGACATGTTTGACAACTTTTCCCAGTTGCAACCTAGACAGGACGAAGAAGATAGGGTCAGTGACTCTATGGGCGAAGAGTCAGAAAAAGAAACCCCAACGGTGCCACTAGAAGCGAACCAGCCAAGACTATTCGGAGAAGTTGGTGTCTCAGCGATTGGTAGCTCAGGAGTTATCCCGGAAGATTATCTCAACCTCGAGAACAGCAGCAACCCTAGCGAAGACGGGACCGAAATACTCCGCAAGGATGAAGACGAAGCATATCAATCGGACGATTTGGTCACGCCCAGGAACAGGAATCGTCGAACATATCGCCAGAATAACGTTTCAATGGCACAGAATCAGTCTGAGGACCAACTTCAGAGTCTGGTTGAGAACGTCGCGTCGCAGAGCCTCGGCGGGAATGAGCCAAACCTGCAAGGCCCTGGACAATCGCGTTATTCTCTGCAATCGGCAGACTTCAATACTAGTAAACGAAAACCCTCATCATATGATACAAGCGATGAATTCGACAACACACCCCAAGGAAAGCCTACAATGAAAAGACTTAAGTCGGAAGGCAATATTGAAGATCTAGCAAATGACGTACTTGAAGAGTACAAACTGCTGGTGCAAGTACCATCTGCCGAGAAGCAAGCTTCAGGGCGTCAAATCGACAAGCCTTACAACAAGACGTGTTTCTGGGAGCAAGACAAGACAACGTGGCACTTCGACTATCCGGAGCTCACACATTTGCAACACAAAGCTTTCGAGCGGGGTGCGGCAGCAAGGAATGAAAAATTCGAGCCCGGAAAATCGCCGTTATGGGATCTTGCGATGAAGTATTTCTCTCCCGTTTCCAAAGCCGGGTCACAAATCAATCAAGCTCGACGAAGCTCGCGGACACCTCAGGACACAGCGGCCGATGAGCCCCTGGAATTTCCTCCGACTGCCGCCCCGCTTGAGAACTCTCAGATTCCCGACACTTTGCCTACGCACACGCAGATAATCGTCCCGGTTCAGGACGATGAGCCCAATAGACGTGCCATTGGTGTGCTTGAGTCTCATCATGAGTCCTGTGTCCCTGGGATTAGTATTCCTATCAAAGATACTTTGGTCTCATTCGGCCGTGGCCCGGCAAATACTGTGGTCTTCAGAGATATACAAGAATCTCGAGTGCCGAAGTATGCGTTCAAACTGCTACTTTGGAAAGAAGATGGCACCTTTGACCCTTCAAAGGATCCTGATAAAGTCCCTCCCCCTTGGCTTCGAGATGCCGGAGATCCAAACGAGTATGGGTTTTACATCTCGACCAAAGCATCTGTTGGTATCAGCATCAATGGTTACCAACTTGCTTCTTCTGATGCCAAGAACCACAGCGGCCCCTCACACCATTGGGCTCGAATTTGGAACGGCGACACAGTGATGATATGGGGCGATAGAAAGAGCACGCAGACGAAGCTCATATTTCAGTGTTTCTGGGGAGCTTCTTCACAGGCGCGTGAGGGGAACCAAGGTCTACAACTCGCATCTCCATCACTCTCCCAGAAGCTTGACGCTGCGTGTCAGAAGGCAGAGAAGAGGATCAAGGAGGCCATTGAGAAGAAGAAGATTAAGGATGCAATCAACGCTGATCTACGGGAGCGTACAGAAAATATTGAAAGAGAACAAGAACGAAGTCGCGCTTTCGAGAAGAAGCGAAAGGAGGCCATCGCTTATCTTGACTCTAGACAAACCCCTTTGTCGCGAATGGCTTCACCGGCAAGCGCACTCGGAACGAGTAACTATCGTGAACCTCTGATGTTTCGCATGAGCTCTGACAACAACCTCTCGATCCAGTGACGAAGCGCATCATATATACGATTTTCTAGAGGAGGGTTTGTACATATTTACTCAAGCCTCCAGTCCTTGAACTGTTGCCACGGACACGGAGTTATGATTTCTTTTCTTTTTCCTTGGCATTTTTGGCGGGCATATGGGCTAAGCACGAGAATTGGCTGGTACTATAGGAAACTATGGGGATGACGAACGCTACTTACAGCTAGATTCGTGATTCTTCTCGGCGAAAGGGGCTTATCTGGATGGAGATAGATCCTGCTATCATGGCAACTTGGAGGAGTATATGTGGGAAAATGCAGAACATACAACATAGAAAATGATATATCTTGTAATTGAAGACTTTGCACATCTCTCCTTTCATACGACTAATATATCTTAGCTGTGACGGAAAATGATTGACATTATACAAGTTGAGCAAGTTTGTCCGTATCTCATCATTGAAAGACATATGGAGGGCCAGCTCATAATACATCAAGCATTAAGTCATTCTATCTCTAATAATACAATAGCAAGTTTTACGAAAAGAGCGCTTGTCATACAATCATAATCCTCCTTCATACAAATCATAATCATTTCTCGTAACCGACCTCATTTCAACTTTTCATCATCCGAACCCAATCATCTAGGGGTCGATGCACATGCATCCGACGTTCATACATTTTGTTCCCAAAAGGTTCATTTCCACAAATCTTCTCGTTCAGGAGCTTAATCACTAGGCTCAAGTGAAAGTGTGGTGATGCCTTGTGTAAGTATGCTGGTGGTTATCAAGTTTTAGACAGCGATGCCGTCTATGAAAGGCTGAAAGGGCAATGTATCATGAAAAGAATTGTTCCGGATAGTTTCATGAAACTTGTTGAAATCTTGACCAGAAGATACTTCGTCGTCTTCCTCGACGACTGAAGAAGCGGCCTCTACGATAAGTTTATACTCTGCGAGGCTAGCGCGTCAGTCGATAAGATTGACAGCATTAGTTTGGTCAAGACTCACCAATATGGTCAGATGCACTCTCATGGGAGTCATCAGCAGTGCTCGCCTCCTCAACTGTTGGGATAGGATCAAATGCATTCTTCCATACAGACGTGTCTGACTGGGCAGGTGAGCATTGCTTACCCGCGTGCTCTTTCTTTGGCGAATTATCAGATCTAACAGAAGAAGTGCAGTAGGCGAATTCTGGAAAGCTGTGCTGGCGAGGTGTATAATAAGGGTTGCCGCTGGCTTGACACTCAGTCTTGTCAAAAGTTGAATCCCTGCCGATGAAACTGCATGAGCCAGGATCCGTAAATGAGGCAGTAAAAATGTTTGACGAGCACCTAGATTGCTGGGGACATGGCGTTGTCTGGCTGTCAGTGAAACTGCGAGGGCCAAATCGTTCCTAATTGTCTCTGGCAGTCTCGTTAAAGTTGTGACTTGGGGAGTATGAGCCTGCTCGATCGCCCGGGGGAACGGAAGATGACTTGTTCTTTTTCTTCTTGAAGAAGGATGAAAACACGCTTCCTGAAGACATACGGGATGGGAGAGATGCGGTGGACTCCATATACTGATCATGGTAGCTGTAGTCGTGAAACTTGGGGGTTGGCGCCTGGAATCCTTCGTTTGTCTCATGACGTTCATGCAAGGGGCTGTCATCTGTATACTGCTCTACGTAGGAGTACGCAGGACTTCGAAATGAATCCCAGTCTCCGCCGTTATCAAAATCTTTGCTGAAAGCACCCTGGGAGTAGCCCTTCGAAGGTGCTCCTGGCCGAAAGTCGTCTGGTGTACGCAAGTTCTCGCGCTTGGGTACCGAACTATTCCTCGAAGATTGGCCATAGTGAGGATGGAGGTACTTGTCTGTGGCCTTTCTTTCAGGCGAATAGCTGTTATAATATGATGGTTTCTGGCGTGAGAAGAGAGGGGATCCTGGGAGCCTCATTCTGGTGGGAGACTCAGGCTCCGAGAACTCAGTATCCCCCTCGTAAGTCAAGGGAGTACGAACATCAACAGACTTCTTGAATCTCACAGTCTTACTACCGGAAGACTTGGAGGAGCTCGGATCAGACCGTTCAGAGTCAAGAGACTTCTCGCGCGGTCGATGCGGTTCTTTTTCTGTGGCATCTTCGTTTTTGCCGGAGCCGTCTGAAGATGACCGATCACTGGCCATTGCGGATTTGAGAACAAAGTCATGCGGAAGAGTTTTCCATGGCTCGTAAACCTTGTTCGCGGGCTTCTGGACAGCCATTTCGCCTTCATGGCTATTAATGTGAGTATCTCCTTTGGAGTGAGCCGTCGAAACCGAGTCTTCAACATATGGTGCCTGGTAATTCCGAGGACGCTTTTCGCTTTCCTTCTGAGGGGAAGGAGGAAGAGGATCAGTGTTGGTATCTCCCGATGACTTCCGCTCTGCTCGGCGGCCGGAAGACCCCGTATTTCTCGAGGGACAGTAAGAAGACTCTGGGGAAATGACAGTGCCTCTGGGTTCTCGTGGTTCAGGACGCCTTCCACGGACCTTCTCGACTGTAGGAGCCTGTTTCTCGTACTCGGTGGCCTCGTCCTGGTCAAGGGAGGCATTCGGTCCTCCTTTCTTACCATTCCGATGGCGATTTACAGTCAGAGAATCCATGTCATCTTCCTTTTGGATGGCAGCTCGCCTGGCTATGTGGTCCTTCAGTCTGGGGGCCTGTTACTGCATGTTAGCTGTCATCTGATGTTCACGATATTCGGTCGGCATACCAGTCCAATTACAGATTCATCTGGCAGACTTCCATTGTAGTGGAACTCCAGGACACAGGCATCGCAATAGTTTGTGAAGATTGGCTCTCCTGGAAAGACTGGGTGCTGGGCATGAAATGCCTTGGACCTCGCGCTTCCACAATTGGAACAGAAGTGATATTGACGAACAACACCTCGTTTGTATTCCATCTCTCGGCAGCTTTCGCAGAGATTGATCTTAGTGGATGGTCCTGGGCCAACAGGAAACTTCTTGTGGTAGAGCGCTGAACGCGTGTTTCCGCACTCCGTGCAAACGTGATGGCGTTCAATGCGCTGAGGACTTACATCTCGTTGGCCACATTGCTCTCGCTTCCGGCTCTGCTGAAAGTCTTTTCGTGCAGTCTTATTATCAGGGGCTGGTTGAGAGAAGCCGCTGAAAGTGGAGAGCGATACTTGTCTTGCGTGAGACTTTTTGCTTTCTGTGATAGCCTTGTTCAGGGCAAGATTCAGTCTATCTTGAAGACGGCGGAGGTCGCGACGCAAGATTCTGCTGTTGGGCTCCTCGGCCAAGTCAGCCATCTTGGCTTCAATATGCTTCTGTAGGCGTTGCACTTCGTTTGTCAACGGGCCGGAAGCCTTGGTGTCTCCCTGATTGCCAGGCTTTTGGTAGCGGTCACTCCCTTCCCCGGCTGAATTCAAGGTGTTTTTGAAACTCGCTGGAGGCATGGAGATCGTTGGGGCCTGATCAGACGCAGGAGTTCGTGCTGCGACAGGTTGGGGAACAGGCGCAATAAACTGAGCTGGATGAACTTGCATCAGGGGAGATGACTGGTGCGGAACGTAGTTGATCTGGTGATGATAATACACTGGTTGCTGAGGGAAAGGTTGACATACTGGGACCCTGAGAGGCTGGCTCAAAGAAGGAATAGGAAATGATGAAGATTGTACAATATTATCATGTTGTTTCGACAAAGGAAGGGGAAATTGAGGGGGAAATGTCGCAGAAGGCCGTACATGAGAAACAGGCTGTTGCTGACTGTTCATGATCTCGGCGGTCGATCTTCGAGAACTCGAGCGAGATCCCTGTCGACAAGACGATTTCCGGGGACTTGAGCGAGGTGATGACTTGGCGAGATGTCGACGGTGGTGTTTCTTTCTCTTGGGGGATCTCTTGTAAGGATGAGGAGACGAATAAGGAAGTGGACGGGACGTAGAGACTCTTTCAGGTGTATCATAGCCACGTTGTTGACGCCCTCGATCATCCCCAGAAGACGAAGAAGACGCGCCTTCGGAGCCGACTTCACTGCCATCGCCACATTCGGAATCAGATTCAGATTCAGATACGTAGTCGAGTGCTACACGGCGAGCGCTGTTGTTTCCAGATCCATTACTACGCAGAAATGGGAGGCCGAAGGCAGCACTCAATAGGTCGACATCATAGTCAGACCGATGACGGCGGCGACGGCGAATAGCTTTGTTAAAGATATTCATTACGCTGCAGCCAGGAGAGGCCTCCTTAGAGAGAGAAAGGCAGTGTCCTTGATATTCGTATATAGATGGCGATTTGGTGGTAGTATAGAGAGTGTCTGTGGGAGGGTAGATGAGAAGGAGAGTGGGCAGTTATGGTAGAGGAAGAAAATGGGTTCCGTGAAGTCTTCGCACAATAAACACAGAAATTTCTTCGTTTGCTCGAGTTTTCTGATATCCTTTGAAATTGTGGGCGCCTCTGTTGAATAAAGGTGGTTGCTGTGACGGCCGTTGGCAGCTGGCAAGAACTGTCACTTGTTTCTACAAGTGGCAGCTTAGAGACCATCAAAATGGGACAGACAGTGCCCAAAGCTCGCAGGTTCTAGAATGAGTCTTTGGTTATAGCAACCAAAAGTCTTATTTCTAAAAAAAGGAGATAGTGAAAGAAAAGATTAGCTTGATGTTCCTGTCTAATATTCGACCGACGAAGGAACTTACTGACTCCCGTCACAAAGGGCGCTTGTGATGATTTTGATTAGAAGGCTATGCTAACGCTCATGATTTCTGCTCAAGGCCTACAAGGCACAAGGGATGTTGCTCCTGCACGGTTATCTTCGAGGCAGTTCTTAGAATGTCAAGACAGCAGCGTGAGTACCAGAGAAATAACGCCGAGGAAGAGGCAGATGACAATGAGTATGAAGAAGAGAGAAAATATGAAGAAGGACAGGACATCCCCCTCTTTTGTATGCGGATTTCTGTTCGGGCATGCCGATAAAGTCACCAACTTCGTTCCTAACATTAGCAATCAGTCTTATCGTTGTATAGAGGCGTTTTCAAGTTGGCAAACGATAGTGCCCTTATTTCCCTGATTCTCTTTACTTGGCTTTATTAAGAAGGAAACATGCCAAAGTCTCTAATGCCACTCTTTGTTGCCGCTGATAGACAATTGACATGACATAAGGCAGCAAACACACTGAGCATCATCCACGAGTTGCTTCAACGCTACTTAAATGAGACAGAGAAATCTCTTTTCCAACCAAATCTTACACTGATATACATATTGAATTCAATTTTGTCTAAATGCGAGCTAAACCGGGAACCTTTATCCTTTCTTCCTAGGCTCCAGCACCAAAAGCTCGTTCTCCATCTAATCCACACGGAGAACACGGGCACCTCGCTTTTGAACCGCCTTCTTCTTCTTCTGCCCACGGCTAAAGGCACCAGCTTCAAAATGATCACGGCCAACGTTGTCAAGATCCTTGACCTTGTAGATACGGATGAGCCAATTCTCACTGGTAAAGGCTTCTTCCAGTACATCGAGTGTGGGGCTTGTATCGGGCATTTTAACACCCCGGACTCGATCAACGATCTTTCCAGGGGAGTTGGTCTTGTTAAAGTTGTGGTAAGACATCTTGTACCTGAAAGCAACCTATTAGCATGATGACCAATCGCTACACGGATGTTTACTTACATCAAGCTGTTCTTCATGGTCTCGGTAGCACCGGCATCAACTCTGTATTCGCCGCGTTCAGTGAAGAAGTTGCGCTCTTTGACCTCATCGGGCCAGATGCCCTCCGCAATGCGAACCATCCAGAGGAACTTGTTGATATCATCTCCGGAGTAGCCAAGAACGCCACCAAAGACGACGAGGACATAGTCAACCTCGTGCTGGCGCATGATGGGATAGCTGACCTCTTCGCGAGAACTCATGGCCTTTCCAACAGTAGCGATGTGGGTGTTGTTCCAGGTGTTGTTGTCAACAAGCGTTGGTCGGTCAGCCATACCACCAATCTGATAACCATAGTCCCACCATGACATGATCTTGGCGTCTTTGCCGGTATTCTGTCGGAGCCACTGATAGGCCTCCCGATAGTCATCAATGATGACCGGGCTGCCATCCATGCGCCGACTGGACAGGACAACAGAGGGTGCTGAGTAGGCGTTGGAGGTGACCCATGTGCAGTGAGTAACAAACATGACCAGGTAGATGACCATGCCAGCAACAACCGTAATCTTGGACAAGGTAGTGTAAATACCAACGTCGGGCTTTGCCGTCGCTCGAAGTGCACCCTTGGCCTTCTTGGACCCATCAACGGCCTCTCCTTGTGCAGCCTGGGCAGGCTCAGGCTGATTGACCCGCAGATAGGTGTCGAGGAGCTGAGAGGCAGCCATGGCAGCGGCAACACACACAACAGGTGTCAGTGTGAGCATGAGACGGACCATAACACCAGCAAAGTAGCTTGCAAACAGAGCATAGACAACAATGAATACATGCTCATCCGCGAGGTTCTGGAAACACATATAAACACCGGCAGGGAAGAGCCAGATGAGGAAGTTAAGATCAAAGAAAAATGAGGGCCATGCGGTAGGCTGATGCTCAGAGACTGAAGCAATGATGGGAATGTGGATCTTGGCATAGCCGGTGTCGAATAATGAATAGAATCGACCGCCCCAGGGCGCGATGTATCCAAATGAGGTCAAAAGAATGAGGCCAGCGAGACCGACGAAGAAAGTTGCGACACCAGCGGCAACTACAATGGTTGTGATTTGTCGTCCAGGGATAACAGACTTGACGTAAACAATGAATGCAATCACCTGAAGGAGGCCAAAAACACCTACACGATAATGTTAGTACCATAGGTCGCAATGGATGTTTGTGTATACACACCAAGCGCGGGCATGTGCTCATTGGTCTTTACACAAAGGAAGCCGACGAAAGGCACCTGGAAACTAGCCATGGTACCAATAGCGTACCACGTCGTGTAGCTGATATAGAGGCGATCGCTGTATCGACCCATGCAGATGAGAACGAAGGCATGGACGGGCAGTAGACATGTAATGAAAGCATATCCACCCCACGACGCAACCATGTATGCGTACGATAGCGCGCAAAGGGCACCCCACAGCATCGAGCCCAGCTTCAAGGCCTTGACCCAGAGGTAGAATGTGAGAACAAGAAGGAAAATGGCGATGGCCTCGTTATCGTAGCTACCGGCCACGGATCGAGAGATGTAACCCGGTGCAATGCCCATGAAAACTGCGGCAAGAAGACCAGCGGAAGAAGATGTAGTCATCTCATTGGTAAGTAGGTAGGCAGCATAGGCTGTCAGTCCAGAGAAGGCTGGGGCGAGAAGGACACAAATGTTTCGAATATCGACGGGAACCGTAAGGGCGCGGAGAGCGTGGTAGATGACGCCGCTTGTCACCATCAGACCAGGATAGAGGGTGCCTCCGGTAACCCGCCCAAGAGGATGCCATGTCCTGTCATCGAACCAATCCCAAAACTTGTAAAATCCATTGGCGACGAGGTATTTTGTCGCGCGGAAGTTGAACCACGGGTCGACTGTCTTCAAGGTTAGCTCGCCATGATGGAGCAATCTGTTAGTATGAGCAAGACTGACATTCGTGAATAATACTTTCGAAGCCTACGCCGGACGAGTTAGCAAAAGATGCATTCCTAATAGAAGAGGACCCTCTGTACTCTGGAGACAGAAAAGCCAGAGCAGGAATCGAGGGCATTCGCCCATCATGGGAAGAAAGCACTTACGTATCACAGAAAAAAGGCGACTAGACACAGCTGCACCAGCGATCAAGAGAAGAATGATGACTCTTAGTAGAGTCCTAGTGTTTTGTCCGTTCACTCCGGCGAGGACGTCTTCGGTCTTTGCCGTCTTTACCGCCATGATGGGTTGCGATTGTCGACGATATTTGACCCTGGAGTTGATGCAACTTGCAGAAGCCGAAACCCAAGATGATATTCAACTCCACCAGAAGGACAGCTTGGAGCTTTACTACTGAGACGGGGGAGCTACAGGAGGTAAATGTGGGACCAACCCCAACCTGGGTACGTATCCTTTACGCGGCCGTGCATCCACTCAAAACTTTGGGAAGGTAGCTCATTCTTCAGCCTAAGGTACTAACCTTCCTATGGCCGTGAGGTGCTGAGCCACAGTTTATCCGGCGAAGCTCTGGCGTATCAAGAAGACGATGATGATCAGGTCATTCTACGTCAATTTCGATGAATTGACCAGGATAGCATGCAATATAGGTGAACGGCTTGCCAACTCATTTACATGCCACTTCACTGGTCACAGAAACTGCCTCGAGCATCAGAATCGCTTATCGTCGTCAACTTGCTTTTTACTGTAAAACTAAACATACATACATCCGTACCTGATACACATCATCATATAGGCCCGCAGAGATAAACTTACTAGCTTTCCCGCTCAAAGTCTCCCATTACATGCCCAAGTGTTACAAGCCCTAGCCAAAATCATTGACGTTTTTTTTGTCGTCTAAAGTAGATATATTGTACACCTGTACACAGAGTTAAACAGGGACCTAAGGAAACATCTATGCAGGGCCGCCATGTATATCCTCAATCATACACCGAGTCTGGTTCGAGGCTCGGATTATGCCTCGGCAGGACCTGTTTCCCTACGGTTGGTCAACCTTTTCGCCGAAACCTCCCATTCCTTCCATCCTCTCCCTTCTCATATCTTGCGTTGCGTTTCCCCGCGCCGGTATTACATATTTAAGGGCTCTCCTTCTGCACCTTCAACAGCAGCTTCTCGAGATCAAACTTGGGGTCTGAGGGGTCGGTGATAACTGTAAGCATAGTTAGTTTGAGGTCTCGACAGGTTGTGTGTCTCGCATGTGCAATATGCCGCGGCCAATTGCTAGGATTGCTTTTAGAGCGAAACTGGGTCTGACGTACCAGAGTCGCCAGATGTTGGGTTGTTCTTTTTAGCAAACTCGGCCTTGGCTTGCTGGATAAGCTTCTCCTTCTTCTCGTACTCGTGCTGCGCATGCTCGGCCTTTTGCGAGGCAGTAATCGCTCGCTGGTGGGTGAAACCGTAAAAGATACCCAGGCCAAGGGCGGACCACCGCAAAACCTATAAATGACTCAATTAGTCCTCAAGTCCATGAACTATCCAATTCTGACGCTCGAATGATCGTATTCCCTGACGTAGTCGAGTACTCGGGGTTGGGACACGGTCGAGCGGCCGAATCGGGGAGGATAACACGCACGTTCACTCCGGTCGAAGCCATTGGGAATTAGAGTCGCAGAAAAGGGCGAACGGGACGAAGAGCGAAAGGATCGGTATTGACGATAGTCGGCGGTCGACAATGGCTTGTCAATGGACCCAGTCGGAGTGGCTCGAGGGGATTAGATGCGTCGGCTTGAGGTGAAGAATTGAAAAGTCGTCGGGAAAAGTCGCAGTTTTTCCATTCGCCGCCAAAGAGAGCCAACCGCTGGCGGCTGGGAGCTCGGACAAGCTGGAGCCAGTAGCCAGTGAGCCGGCCAATGTGATCACGTGCTCGTCCTCATCTCCCAGATCAATTCACTGTGGAGTTGAGCAGCGATACGTACCGCCTTCAATTCCACTAGCATTCTTCAGATTTCAGGCTTGTGCAGGGGCGTTATGGGGGTTGCAAGTGCCTAAGTCGCTCGCGCATGGATGGATTCAATTGGACCCCATCACAAGCTCATACCTTGCAGCATTTCATAACTTGATCACTACAAACAAGCAACGAAGAACTTACATACAGTCCCCTCATTTTGTCGCGAAGGACGACTTTTTATTTCTTGCGATTTTCTCGTCGTTTATTTGCTTTGCGAGACTTTATTTATCACCATTCATCGCGTTATCGATTCATACCCTCCCAAACCCAGTCTCATAGCTCTCAACATATTGTTCAGTCTCGCAATGCGACTGTGGAACGTCCGCAATGCAACAACGTCGAGATGAAATCCTAGCGAAGAAGGCGAAGCTTGCTGAGCTCAAGCGCCAGAGAGAGCTTCGGGCAAGCCAAGCAACAGCAAGTCGCTCCAACATAGGAACCTCTAGCGACGTTGGTCCCCTGATACCCTACCGCCTTTAAGCCCATCGTTGACGTTTCTCAACCATAGTTGATATCGCCAACTCCTGGAAGAGCAGATAACCGCCGCGAAATCGAAACTCTTATAAACAGTCTCGTCGGTGATAGTAGGCCCGGCTCGACTGTCACGGGAGGACCTGGCTCTCCGGCTCCTCGTGGTAGCCGCCCAAACAGTGTCCTCAGCGCCGGCGAAATCAGCAACGAACCCTCCGAAGTCACGACCACTAGTCACGTTCAAGTTCCCGCACAACCGCCACCTAGTCTTAGCACTGCTCCCCTCCTGACCGTTTTCGAATGCCCGCCGTCTCCGGTAAAGGAGGTCTTCTCATACAGCAAAGGTGTCCAGACGACAGAGGAGTGGACCACACCTACCAGAACCAGGGCTCAGTCTCTCATATCTGAAGCCGAAGATGTTCCCGCCGTAACTTCAACGCCCAGCAAGAGGCTGAGCAGGAGAGAGCGAGATCGAGAAGAGGAACTCCGACAAAAGATTAGAGAAGAGGTGGAGGAAGAATTGAGAGCGACAAAGGAGTTTCTGAACGACGGTGTGCTTCCTTCCGGCTCGGGTTTGAATTATCCTTCCAGGAATCTTACCGCTGAAGAGCTGGACGCTGTCGCCCACTCTGATGAATTCGTTGACTTCCTGGATAAGTCGACAAAGGTGATCGAGAGAGCTCTCGACCAGGAGACATATGACATTCTCACAGACTACGCTTTACAAGGCCAGGATAACGATGATGAAGATGAAGATAGTGGTAACACAGGTGGTAAGGGGCGACACAGGATAAAAGAAGTGGTTCAATTCTTTGACGAGCGGTGGTCTAAGAAGCGCATGATCAGCGGAATTGATTTCTCGCCAAAGTTCAGCGAGCTTGTCCTCGCGTCATACACCAAAAATCCGACAGCTCCCCATGAACCTGACGGGTTGGTTCAGGTCTGGAACATGCACATGCAGGATCGCCCTGAATACGTTTTCACTGCACAGTCAGACGTCTTGACTGCTAAGTTTTCTCCTTACCACAATAACTTGATTATCGGTGGTTCATATAGTGGTCAGGTGTTGCTGTGGGACACGAGAGCAAAGGCGGCTCCGGTTCAAAAGACTCCCCTTACGGGCTACGGTCATGCCCACCCTATCTATTCTGTTGATATTGTTGGTACCCAGAACGCCAACAATATCATTTCTTGCTCCACTGATGGTGTGGTCTGTGGCTGGACAATGGACGTCTTTGCTCAGCCTCAGGAACTTCTTGAACTGAAGAACCCTAGTCAGGCCAAGGTGGCTGTTGAAGACGTGAGCCCAACGTGCCTTTCTTTCCCAGCTACAGATCCTACATTCTTCCTCGTTGGCAGTGAGGAGGGCACCATCTTCCCTTGCCACCGATATGACCGTGCCGGTGCCAAGGCTGGTGTTGATAAGAAGATCAGCTACAAGGGACATACCGCCCCTGTCATGTCTGTGGATTTCCATCCTGCCAGGGGGCCGGTGGATTTGGGTGATCTGGTCCTATCGTCGTCGCTCGATTGGAGCGTTAAACTTTGGAAGGTTCGAGCACCTGCGGCGACATCTACAATCGGCTCTGGCGATGGCACCATCTCGCCCCTAATTGACTTTGTGCGTGAGGACGTCGTCTACGACGCTAAGTGGTCGCCCGTCAAGCCGAACATATTTGCATTGGTCGATGGTGCTGGTTGGCTGGAGCTTTGGGACATTGCAGTCGAGACGGAAGAGCCTGTGTCCAAGATTTCTCCCAGCTCTCGAAAGGATGGCAGAACTATGCTTTCGAAGAGTCTAAACAAGGTTGCATGGGAGCCTAATGATGGAAAGCGTCTTGCGACTGGTGGCATCGATGGCTCTCTCACAGTATTCGAGGTTGCCAGTGGTCTTGGTGGCAAGGATGGCCCAAAAAACGAGGACTGGGCGAATGTGAAGAAGCTTGTGAACCGACTGGAGGCAGTTGGTTCAAATGGTGCGTTGATAGTTTAGTGATCTCCATTGGATGGAGTATTGGCAGCATAGTGGCGTGCGTTCTTATGTTGCGAGGTAGCTAAGAGACGAATTTATTGATATACCCAAGGCTTTTTCTGGTTTCTGTCTTTCTTTTCACCAATGATTTAATTCCATATATTGATCTCTACGCATCACTATCCCGATTTACAGGCCCTTGCTGTTTATCTTAAGAAACCCAACCCAGTAGTACAGTGTCACGTGTTGTCTCCACATCAATAATATCTTCATTTTATCGTGGAGCAGAAGCTCAGCCTCAGCTTTCAACAATCTCAGCTTTCTAGTTGAGAGACTCGGCGCAACGATAAGCAGTCATCTGAAGACTTTCTCTTCCCTCTAATAGTCCATCACTACAACTAGGTGCTACGAAAGACGATAGATACAGTATGGTAAGTCACAGTCCTTTTGAAACACTCATTCAATCTTTCATGATGGCATTCATTTTTATGAATTCTGCAATTCCGAATGCCCTTTTGGTTTTGGGCAACACGTGGACACTTTACAGCTGAATAGTAACCTTGCTACTCAATGTTTCTCATCTCTGTCTTGAAACCGTGTTCTAACTCAACCACAGACTTTGTCACACAGTTAGGCCTCCATTGGCACGCCTTCAGGATACCGCCCGCCAGAAACCTCAAATGCATAGGCTATACCCTCGAGAGCTTTCATCTCTTCCTCCGAAAGCGGGAAGTACTGGGCATTCTCCTCGACTCGAGCTGTTGTGGTTGCGCCAGGGGTGGGAATGATGGTAGGCATTCCCTTGCGGCTGTTTAGTCCTCTAACCCAGTTGATGGCAAGCTGTGCAGATGTGATTCCCTTCCTTTCTGCTACTGCCTTGACTTGGTCAACAAGCTTGAGGTTGTGCTGGAAGGATTCTGGCTGAAAACGCGGGAATCCGCTGGCAATGCCCTGGCCCTGGAATTGAGAGCTGTCGACAAAGCGGCCTGTCAACATCTGTAGTGACTGTTAGATCTATGTTGTTTGGATTTGAGTAGGCGAACTTACGCCACGTCCAATAGGCGCGTAGGCCATGATAGGAATATTGTGCTTAGCACACGCAGCAGCAACACCATTCTTGAGGATGTCGGGGCTGAACAGACTGCATTCGACCTCGACGAGAGCGACCTTGACATGCTTGACGGCTTCTTCGATAGTCTCGGCACTGCATTCTGACAGGGCAATGCCACCGACCTTGCCGGTATCAACATATTCCTTCTGAATGACGTTGAGTGTTTCTTCAAAGGGAACTTTGCGGTCTCGTCTTGAGGGTGCGAAGATATCAAGTTTCTTGACACCGCCTAGTTGATTGAGCACATTGTCAATAGACCTTCGCACATTCTCAGGAGATCCATCAAGTTGAAACGTATCAGGGTTGTAAGTGCCCTTAATGGCGATGGTGATCTTTTCAGCATCTTCTGGAAATTTTGTGAAGTATGCCTTGATGAGAGTCATGCTGTTATACTCTGGAGGTCCGTAAAATTCAGCGCCGCTCCAGAGATTGCAGCCATTAACGAAGGCTGTGTGCATAGCTTCAAGAGCCTGATCTAAAGGAGTTGGTTTGGGACGCCAAGTGAAGCCTTCAAAGTTATCAGTCTGGTTGTGCTAAGTAAGTGGAAGGACTAGACATACCCATAAGGCCGTAGCCGAGAGCGCCGACATGCCTTCCCAGAATTTCGGGCATATTTGGTGTTTATGGATATGTGTTTGAGTATTTAATCCAAGCTAGAACTATATGGGTGGACTTGGTGATATCGAGTCGATAGAGGGGCTGTGAGACTCAGCAATCAATGAGGAAAGATATGAAGGTACTTATACATCAGAAGGATTGAATGATTGCATTTCATTCCAAATTCTATGCGACTACCTCGGTTGATTATTCACCCTCTATCTGACCCATAATGGTGTTGTTCGCCACACCCGTTCATCGGGATTGCAGCTTCAAAATGCTACATAAATCCGAAAATGCATCTGACTAATAAACTTAAGTCCAGCTCGTATCCCGTAACGCGACGCCTCATGAGAGAGCGTGAAGCCAACAGATCGGAGCTTACTCTTTACGAAATTGTGTGCCGCCGAGTAGTCCCTTATGGAGATAGGATATTGGATAGTGCTGTTAATCCGATTTGATGCGAAGCAGGTCAGGGAGGTAGTTATCTGGAGGAACCAAGTATACGCAGCAAGCTGTCTCCTAGTGCTGATACCATCGATATGGCGGTCATCATTCCCGTTAATCAAGGTCAATCAATATTCCCTCCTCTCCTCCTCTCTTCGGCTCAGGTTTAATCACTTCCTCCTCGACGTCTTCTTCATCTTCATACTCATCCTCAGCTTCGGATCCCTCAGCTTCGGATCCCTCTTCAAGGTTTGCGAAGTGCACATCTCGAGGCTGAGCAAGAATTCGGGCTCGCTGCTTTCTTCTGAGAATATTCCCATGTTTCCTCGCAGTTCGTCGACCATGCGGAGCATCCGCTGCACGAAGGGCTTGGGGGGACATAGGCACCAATCCCTGCGCTTGAAGCCACCAATCGGGGAATCCAGTCAGACCAACTTCTCCGAGGCCTTCTGCAGTGATGGGCATTACATGTTCATAGTGACAGTCTCGGCCCCATTTGCAGACGCCGTGGTGACACCAGTGTCGACAGGGTGAAGGTAATTGAGATGATGGTGCCGTAGTGTTGGTTGGAATTTGTGGTGTCTCTTTGAGGGAAGTAGGCCTAAGATGGGCTAGCTGCTGTTGATTGGCAGGATTGTGGCGGCTAGATGAGAGGCCTTGTGTTGGCTTTAGCTTAGACTTCTGAGAATTAAGCTGAGTTGTAGTCGTAGTTGTAGTTGGTTTCGGTTTCTCATAGTAGTTGTGAGATGATGATGCACCCACTCGGCAAGGACCAGGCCGGAATTCAGTGGCCCGCTCCTCTGAAGTGTCCGATCCATCACTAGTTGAAGCTCCATCCCTAGTAATGGGAGCGAATCGAAGCTTGTAAGTATCCAACTCAGCGTGAATAACCCCCAAATTCCCCATGTCTCTAGTCTCATCTGGGGACAAACTTCGAGGGGCGCCGATGACTTCGATCCACTCTGGCAGAAGGTCTGCCGGGATAAGAGGGACAGCAGTTGCAGGCTGAGAAAGAACTTGGCCGTTGGGTGTGATTTGCTCTGCCCCTGGCCTGACCAGAAAGAACTGGGGTTTGATTCCCATGTTGGCTGGTGAGTGTTGTGTGGTCAAGGAACAGGAGAAAAGTGAAGAAGCAAGTTGTGAGATGTGAAATATGATACAAGTAAAATTTCGAATACCAGGTCCTGAGGAGCTCTCTTTATATAATTTGCGCGTACAGTTTGTCAGTTTCCTGTTGTCTCATGGGCCTCCGTTTGCTGTGACA
The DNA here is from genome assembly GCA_013186775.1 of Fusarium dlaminii. NCBI lineage: Eukaryota > Fungi > Ascomycota > Sordariomycetes > Hypocreales > Nectriaceae > Fusarium > Fusarium dlaminii. Next base: position 353,827 of record JAAOAL010000041.1, on the reverse strand, counting down.
CAAGTGAGGACGGACAAAGGCTCAGATGCAAACCAAGAAGGCTTTGTCACACCCAGGGGGGGCAACGAAACTTTATACCTGTATCCTAGGTTACAAAAAGACCTAGGTAAGTATAGTATGGCTTAGTGGTCCTTTATAATAGTCATTTTTGGCACCATCATTTAATATGAGAGGTTTTCTTGCTCCATGAAGCACACTTATCGAGCCTCCACACGAATCTTGACATCCAAACCATCTACGCAGTAACCCAGTTGTCTAGGTCCATCTTTGAGTTCCACTTCTCTTTTTACCCATCTTCCAGGTTTGCCTGCGGTATCCTCCTCAGCAGCATGTGTGTCAATCCCTTTGCGTTCCCTCTCCTCTTCGGCATCCTCCTCGTCGCTGCTACCGCCCTCTTGATCGTCAAAGCCAGCTACAGGGTCCCATTCTCCTGTTTCCCATATAAGCCCCAGTTTGAGAGGCGACAGGTCAAACAGCTTTCCAGCGATGCCTTTGACGGCATAGATATCGTACGATTTGGGGATCTTTTTCACTTTTTCCCCGCCATCTTGAAGATGGAAACCAACAGTAACTAGACGTGCCTCCAGGAAAGCAGGGTTGACTTCCAACCTACGAACAATATTTGGCTCGCCGTAGATTTTGCAAAGTTCGGCATAGCGAGGGTGATTTGCCAGAACTTCTTGTTCTGCGTCCTCTGGTGCAGCCGCGAGCTGTTTTGCAATCCGCGAAAGATAGAACATCTCAGCGTTACTTCTATCAGCCGGTGTGATCTGGCTGAAATTGAGGGACTTGAGTGACCCAAGACGGGCGACAGTAAACATGTGCGACTCCTCCGAAGATGATGTTTTAGCATCAGCGTCCGCAGCATCGTAGAAGGGGTTGTGGCCAATTCGCAACCCAACCAGACCAGGGAAATGTTTGGGAAGCTGGTTCACAAATTCCCAGGATTGAATGTTGTTATAAGAGACGTCGAGATACTGTACAGTATCTGAGAATATCGGCCCTTCTATACCTTCAGGGGCAATTGTCGAAATGTTGTTCCCCTTGAGGTGGATGTTGCGCAGTGATTTGAGTGTCGCAAGGGTGCTGATGTCCACAAACGTAGTGAATTCGTTGATTTCGAGGTTGATTGATGTCAAAGTGGACGAAAGATTGCCGTAGTCTAATGCAGGGAGAGATTGAAATTGGTTTGATCCAGCATCAAGAGCAGCCAAAGATGGAGACTTTGTTGCAATGTGGCAAACTTCCTCCCAGCTCAGCAAGGTTTCCTCGAGCGACAGTTCTTTGACGTTGTTTACAGCATCATTTGCTTGATCGTCTAAAACATTTCGAAATCGATTCCCACTATAACTAGGTCAGCGACTTGTTTGCCTATGGCCAGAGGGTCATACTTGAGGGTCAGGTGCTGGAGATTTGGTAGCTCACGACAAATCTCAAACACGGGGTCAAGCTGCTCAAACAAATTGCGACTGAGATCCAACTGCGTAATCTTGGCACACGTCTTTGCAATGATTCCCTCACTCTCGTCGTCTGCTCTCGCACTGAAAACCTGGAGGTCCTCGAGAATCACCACAGTGAGCTCACCGATATTGGCTTGCTTACGGCGAATCTTCTCAAACCCCACCTCCTCAGCACGCTTCCCGAAAAACACAATCTCCTCTGCAGCCCTTCTGCCATCTGGGAGCGTGTATTCAGAGGCATATTTGTGGTTGACGGCTGCTAGAAAGTGACGCGGCGGGTCAGCTGGCCGTGAAGGGCGCACAAATGAGGCAGCAGTGGGAAATTTAGATTTGCCTTGAGAGAGTCAGTTAGTTATCAATTACACACAAGCAGATAAACACATGTAGCAGATGATGTGTCTGGTCTGGTCTTACAGGTAAAGTAACGAATGCCTTTGTGACATCCGTCGTGTTTGCCACGGGCTGAGTCGTCCCATTCTACGCCGAGCCATGTCCCTGTTGTGCCTGAGACTTCACCGACGAATCTCACCGTGCAGAGAGCACCATCGTATGAGATGCGTTGGCCAATGTGGTGCGTCGTTGCCATTATTTCTGTTTCAGGAGGTTTCTCGCTATATCACAAAGATGAGCTTTCGATGTTCATATTGAGGAGGTTGAAGATGGGAACTACTAGGATAAGGCACCAGAATTTTTGAGGGTAACGATACAATAGCTGTAGCCTCAAACAGCACCAAAATACTGAAATTGTGTAAAGATTTTCACATACGATTAGAACATCATTAGACTTGTTGCTGAGGGGGTTTTATGCTATCGGGTAAATTAAATTAATTGTATATATATTTGAGCTATCGCTGCTGATTCTTCGTCTCCACGTGAGCTTGAATCATAAGTCAGAGAATCAATCGCATGATACTCGTCATAACCCACTCGCCGTACGGTTTTAAATGATTAAGAGATATGGATGTGACAATCGCTCCTCATAAAACTGTTCTACTCAATCGTGTGATTGTCACAAGCTACCTAGGCAAGTAGGTAGTATTCATGATTTTTTGCATATGGGATATCTCGCCACAGGGTAACTTCATCAATGCCTCGCCCGTCCACTTTTCAATGTCTCCTCATCTCACCGCTAGCACCAACACTCATCGTAAACCAATAGCTTACAATGTCGTCTTCTTCCATGGAATGCCAGCATCGCTGTGCCCAAATGTTCTCAATGGCAATGTTTCTACAAGATATATCTACTCGCACCAATCTTCTCGACCCGCAACGTCCAGCTTCACAACCCCAACCGTCTCAGAAAGTCTCGCCTTCTACACCAAGCCAACCATCTGACCCATCGATACAACAAATGAGCCAGCTACCAGACAGAACCATCTGAGAAGAGTCAATGAACTGCATGCAATCGGGGCCCATAGGCATTTCACAAAAACTGGTGAGATTACAACTCAGCAATATAACATTACCAACCAATTTTGTTTATCACGAATATCACGCATTTGTTCAATAGAGTCCAGAGGCTAATTGTTCACTCAAGGAAATCAATTGGTAACAAGCTAGTTACAGTTTCAGACTAAATCCAGCCTTTACTGGTCATACAGGTGTAGAGAGTGTCGGTCATCAAATTCAATGCCCAATCATTTTCATGTGGCATTCTGGTATCGTTTCGCTCAAAATCAATTCGCTCGGCCAATTCTTCCCTTGGCCTGGTCGCATTCCTCCAAAAATCGGTAGATACCCTCAAGGCCTTCATAGTCTTCCGATGGTCCAGCTATTGAAGAGCTGTCCGGAGGCGACATCGTCTCGTAACCCTCGGTCTCAGCCAACCACGGACTATTTATCATTTCGTCCAGATATGACTGCTGAACAAAGTATTCCTCGTCCAGAGTCGAGATTTCGTCAGTTTCGTAGCCCTCGAGTGATCGGACTGATACGCTGGGGCTCAAGGCTGACTTCATGCCATCGGGAGCGAACGGGAATTGGAGGGCAACCGGAACACCGACTGTGTTGTTAAAGTCGGCATCTTGGCCCACCACACCACGCTGAATACCAATGTCATCGCAAAGTCGCTCAATGGTCTCAGCATCAACGCCTGGGAAGCGGACTCGAAGAACGTTATGCTTCTCTAATAAGACAGGGAGGTCACCCAACACTGCAAGCCTGCGGAGGTCGGCATTAATGGCTGTGAGGTCTTGCAATGCTCGTCCAAAGTCAGAGGACAAAACATCGAGAAAACCCTCAGTGTTGAGGGAAGCGCCACCAGCAGCGGCCTCAGCCTTGAAACTAGAAGTCTCGGAGGCAAAGGGAATAGCCACAGCGAGAGGGCTCAGAGCTGTGACGGTAGGACTGAGCTGGAAGTCGATGAAAGAGCCGGAAGCGGAGTGGGAGAAGGCGGAGAGCTTGTGCATCGCCTGATCTTCGACTGGTGACACAGCACGATACTGTCGCTCGCCTCGAGGTCCAAGACCATCGTAACGGAGCTTTTGGCCGGAGAGGAAGAACGCTCTCATGGCTTGGGAGACGTTCTGCACAACCTGGGCCGGAGCTGCCGGAGTATGCGAGAAGTACCGAGCACTACCTCCGAGGCTGTATCCGCCAGCACTGCGAGGAAAAGCACCACCGGTCAGATTCGGTCGAAGAGCATTGGCAAAAGGAGCTCGGCCGGAGAACTGAGCAACACGTCGAGATATGTTCGAAGTCGGGAGCTTGGATCGATCGAACCGGGCAGCCTTGGGCTCTGAGCTAATGAATCTCCTAATGACTCGGTTGACATTCTGAGCTGCGGAGCTCGAGAACCATCTAGTATGGCGCTTCTGCTGTCGAAGCACAGCAACGGGGTGAATTGGTTGACGAGCAACTCTGGCGGTTCTGAGTGTAAGTTGGGATTGCAGGGGCCGCGTCATGAAGACGAGCTTAGTCCGAACCACATTTGTGGTTTTGGCCACAGCGACTTTGAGAAGCCGTCGGGCCATGGGACCCAACAGCGCCTCTAAAGACGCCATAGTGAAGTTTTTTGTTGTTTCCAATCCAACGGTGTTGGAAAGTGAGGTGCGTAAGCTGAAGTACAACGCATTGAGCTTGGGCGGTATGAGGTCCTTTATGGCGGTGATAATTCGCCACAGCATGCGCCACACGGTAAGGACCGGGTGGTGGATTGCGGGGTTCATCTAGCACGAAACAAGATTAGTGCGAATGTACAGTCAGCAATTGTGACCTCCACCAACAATAAATTTTCTTGTCTTCGTTTTTCCTTCGCCCAAACCTCTTCCTCTTCATTCCTAAAGGTCTGGCTCGCGCACACGATGCTAAGGCGTTGTCCATTCTGCGCGATCATGACCTTGGATTTCTTCTAGGTAAGAAATTTTCCCTCTCCCTGCTTTATTTTCTGCTTCACATGATGAATATCATACACGAACAATCCAAATCAGACCAGCAAAATGGTGATTTAGCAATCTCTAGAATTACACTGAGAAAGCTTTGGACCTCAGAACCGGCGGGATGTTTTTGTCGCAAACCTCTTACTGACCAGTCATTAGTTTTGTTTGTTCACTTGTTAGCCATACAATGGACGCGTCTCCCGATTGAGCGCGTCATCTCTTGCTATAAACTGAAAAGGTTGGCACATATTTTCCTTTGTTTTTTCAAGCCCTCTCCGAGTGATGATCAAAACGACACCTTAGGGATTCCTCATTCTTAATATACTATGTGGATACTGTTGTTATAAGTTTCAGCCTTGTCTGACAGGAGATCACAACGCTGCTTTGCTTGCACCGTTTTCTACTGATACAATTACTAACTCGCGCTTGTCAATAGGTAAATATATTCTTCCTCTCAAGCGCTCCCAGCCACTTTATGATGAAGATTTGAACGAACGGGCGGACATAAATGAGTACTGCTGCCTCCCACCCTAGAAAAGCAAGGACGTACAAATCCTTGTGGTGGGTGTGTAGTGGGACCTCTTGTTGATACTTCGTCACCTGATTGTGGCTCCTGTGGAAATGGATTCTCGTCGATATCTGGTTAAAGAACTTGTGGCTGACCGTTGAGGATCTAGGTACCTAAACAAAGAATTATTACTCTTGCATATACATCCCTTTCGTGATGAGTTGTTTTTTTAGTATTCACACTGTTTGACTCTTGGTCTTCGGACCTTGGGATATGAACACAACATCAACATCTGATTGATTGGTATGCTTCCGATGCTCTAAATATACGCGATTCCTTGGCTAACCTGTCTAGATTTGATCTTGCGCTTTTATTGCCAAACTCCATGATAGCGGACGCTAACTCCGTCGTAGGTACACAATAGACATTCTAGTGTAATGAATGGTAAGACAGCATTTTCCTTGCGCATATCTGTACACCCCTGCCATATGATGACTCTGCTATTATTAGCTCTATCCGAGTTCATCGTGACGAACAACCTATTCACCTTGGAGAACTGATATGGTTTCCTTCACATATGTTTTTTTGCAACATTGCGAAGATATCATAGCTAACCAGCTTCATTAGATTCAACGATTAATGACCGCGAAGTTATTGGACTTGAAGAAATATGTAACTTGAGAATATATAATTTACCAAGTCATGCTACGCCTTTCTTTTTGTAAATATGAGTGATTCTTGCAGATGTTTCCTACCTGGGAATGGAATAGCTATATCCGTAGATATCCATTTTTTTACGCCTGTCGTGTTCTCGTTCACTCTATGGCATATACTAAACTTATTTCTTGAGCTGCAGCCTCGCGTTCATTCCAACAATGCAGCGGATCAAATCCCAATCATCCTTGTGGCCTACCCAGTCGGTAACGACGACTCCTGTACCTGCAGAACCGATCTTGAGCTTGTTTGGCCCCTTGCCATCCTCGCCGTGGCACATACAGAGGTACTCGATAACAGAGGGGTTGACCTTGGCAGCAATACGCTCTGGCCAACAGGTTGCGTTGAAGAAGTTGCTTGCTGTGAGGAAGTTGACGAACAAGGGGGGTAAACTAGCATCCTCCTTATGACCATCCATCCCGGCGAGAGCAAAGGTCTGCTCAGCAGCGCGTTCGAGTTGCCGACGGCAGTACTCGATCTTCTTCTCAATATTCTGGCTCTCGGTAATTTCGTAAAAGTCTTGGACACGGATAATACCTCCTGGCACCTTGCCGTCCTCACAATTATCGGGCCAGGCGCCTGCGTCAATACCCCAACCTCTACCATCCCAGCATGTCTTCTTCATCTCGCCGTCCAAATTGAAGCGGCGGACGATGACAATGCGACCACGGGCACCACCCAGAGTTGGAATCTTGGGCTCAGTCCACCATCGACTTCGTCTTTTATCGACGTAGCTGTGCTTCAGATATTTTCCGAGTTGTTCGTCGTTGCCCTTTCCAGTACCTTCGCGTTTGATACTCATGATGACAGTCTCACTGCTGTTCTCGTCGAGGAACTTGTAAATATCCTCGAGCATGTGTTTGAAGTACTTTGTGCCAGTCAAAGAAATGGGAAACACGCTGTGGACAAGAGCAAGTTCATCATCTTCGGGACTCACGGACACTCGAACGTCGAGGAACCGAACACCGTTTTTGAGTTGCTCCAAGACGTCAACTGCTTGACATCGAACAGAAGGAAGAGCAGTATAGCAGGTAGGAGAATTGTGCGTGCCAGGAATCGAAAGCAGAGTGAGTGGCCAGTCGTCGTGAAGCTCGTGCATCCAGCGATGCAGCTGGGCAGAAGAGAAGATGGCAAGAAAGGCGCCGTTGGGGGTATAAACGACAGTGAGATCATGTTTGCCTCCGTCCAGGTTCTTCATGACAGAAGATTTGTTGGAGGGGCTGGGGATGTCGACTTGATACTTGTGATCCTCATATTTGAAGGTAAGACGGACCACCTCCTTATTCTTGTCAGCGGCTCGGATGCCAGAATCCTTGGTCTTAAAGGGCTCAACTTTGACAGAGGCCTTTTCCTTGTAGATGGGATCGCCCTTGGCCTGGGTTTGGCGAGAGCTGAAGTCGGTAGCCTTGATGAAGCCACTGATATGGCTTGTCATATTTGAGAGGACATTGCCGGTTCTCACAGTTTGGCCCTCGAACCTCTCGATTTCAATGAGCTCGATTGGGTTAATAGTGAGATTGCGAATGGTGAGGTGAGCCATGGCTGTGGTTGTCGCAAATAAGGTGGTCACTAATTGAATGGAATGATGGCGCTTATTGCGAAACCTTGTGGAATGTGGATGAAGCTACTAAGGTATCCAAGAAGAGGTTCGTTGGGGGTGAAATAAAAAGACAGCCAAGCTTAAAGGCAAGCAGGAAGGGCCGGAGGGAAGCTCCTTCCGCGTATATAAACCAAGAGAATCGAGGCCAAGACCTGAGTCTGAGTCTGAATCTGAATGTGGTAGGGGGGGGTTAGGAAGCTGGGAGCTTCTGAAGCTCACCTTATGGAGCTATCCGAGGCAGGCCTAGTTCGGCGTGCGCGGGGCCAGTTTTCATGTCAATTGGATCCCTCGAATAAAGTAGCGGGGACATGGAAGCACCCAAAAGACGGTAAAAGCCTAACAGAGCAGGGGAGCTGAGAGAGCGGTCGTTGTAGATAAGCACAGTAGTAAGCTACTCTATCATGGGAGCTGAAGTCATCTCAGCTTGTGTCGTCGTCCTTCGTCATCATTGCCAAGGGTGCCAAGTGAGGGAGACTCCCTGAATCAAGTCAGACTTTTCACCTTGGGTGTTTCATCTGGCGCCAACACACCTTCTTGGATGGTTTGAAGGTGAGCTTACTACAGAGTACAGCTAACAGACTGGGCTGGCATATAAGCCTTCCAGGCCCTTCTCAAGCGAAGGGCAGAACTGTAGTCTAAAAGGCCCAACGCAAAACGGTTCAGTGTTGGCGTTCCCACTTGGCCGATGAACGATTCCGTTGGGAAACTAACAATAGAACACACAAAGTAAGGCTGAATCTGCACATTGAGTTGGATGGGTGTCAATAGGTAATCTACTTCCACGGTTGCCAGACTAATTGCACCAACTCGACTTGGCTGATCCCGATCCTCTGAACTGGGACGGGACAAACAATGGATAGTGTGTATGCTAAAAGGGACCGAGGGACAGGATGGCCGTGCACCATCTGCTCAAGCGACCGAGCTATAGAGTACAGTACCATTCCATTGGAAAAAGGGGGGGGAGGGTTGCCTCTTATTTCCTGGTTTTCCCTGCGTGACGATTGAAACGCTGACGCCTAAGCGTTGGGGGAATGCGATCACGGCGGGAATGGCGTTGGAAGGATGCGATTATTGAGAATTGAGAGCTAAGAACGAAGCAAGTCTATTATTGATTATTCCCAAGTAATTGAGATTTCCTTGTTGAGAGTAGCTTGAAGATTGCTCGAGTTCAATAGACGCGTGAAGGTCATGGTGGAGAATGGCGCGGTCATGTTGAAGCCGAGGTGAGTGACGTGTAAGTTGTAACACAACACAATAAGGATTTCCAACAAAGAGGGCCCAATATTACAGCATGAAGGTTAAGAAAGAGACGGAAACAATAAAACAAGAAAACTCCCTTTATGTTTGTGTATCACTTCATATCACGAGTTAGGAGTATCTTCTGCTGATTATTCGCATCCCAAGAATACTCTTTCTCAATAACAGGCGGCACTGTAGATATTCGCCTGACATAAAGATCCCAGAGATCCCATAGACAATAAGTCGCCTTGTTTTTTTTTTTTTTTTTTTTTTTTTTTTTTTGGTAACATGGTTAATTGATCATCATTTAATCTGTGGCTGAGACAAAGCAATGGTTTACATATTAAATCAGCAATTAATTCCGCTGTGTTACATGAATATCACCAGCCTTCAAGCTCCGGCTGGCCAAGGAAGAAAGAAAGAAAGAAAGAACGAATAGACTCCTCAACCCTATGTCTTTCATCTCTAATCATAAAAAGGCCGTCAATATCCTTCTCAGTATTGCTGTTCTCTTTTCAGCATCCCGCGAGAGAAGTCTAAGTAACATAGACCTCAAGAAACACTCAAAACCACCTTCACCAGGTTGGTTGGAAATGCTTGCCCGTGATTACCCAACAACCTCCTAATTCAACCATTTCCAGAGACGTGGCATTGTATTATTCATTTAATAACTTGTTCGCCGTCTCTTAGTAGGGGCCAAGTCTTCCTCATCATCCGGGTCAAGTCGAAGTGAAGGTCCAGCACGTTTCTGGATGAGACCTCCAATAACATCTCGGCTTCCAATGACATTACCTGTTCCCTCAACATTCAGGCCCGCATCAACCTGGATACTCAAGGGCCGAGGACAGCCAGACTCGTCAATCATTGGAATGCCGCAACGGCCAGAGCTTCCCTCGTGTAAAGCTTGCACGACGGCCTTGGCGATAGCATTGGCCTGTTCCGCAGGAGTGGCTGTCAGGCACACGATGTTGTTGTTTCGTGAAACATTGACAGATGTGTCAATTTTGAGGCTGATGGGTGAGCTTCCCTCGGATGTCTCGTCTTGGTCATCATCCACAGTATCAGAAAGCAGGGAAGTGCAGGTAGTTTGTTGGGGCTGAGGGCGTGGGATATTTCCACCCATGTTAGGGAGAGCATCCCGCCTCTCTTGAATAATTCTGGCCATCATGGCAGTGAAATCAGTGACAGGAACTCTTCGTGGTGTGTAGGCTGGAGGAGGACTGTTCTCCTTAGGGACATCGACATGGGGGTCCTGAGATTGAGAAGTATTGTTGGGAGCGTTCATAGTTTTTTTTTTAATGTAAGGGAAGATGTATTTGTGTGCTCGGGTAACGATGCTCTCTGGAGAAAAGGAGAGCAGAGTCAGGTGGTGTTACTGGATAAGATGTTTGTGTTGATGCAGGAGAGGAAGTCCAGTGCGACAGGTCAGTCATATATAAAGGTTTCTCGACGATAAAATTGCCGTTAATAACGGGAAAGACAAGATCTTGTCCTCGACACAATAGGTAAGACCAGGGGGCGAGGTGGTGGCCGAGAGCTATGCGCCACGTGTGGTAGTGCTGTCTCTGGCTTGCTGGAGTTGAGGTGACGCGAGGATGAAGTGATTTCTGGATAGAGTTAAGAGGTTCAGAGAAAGATGTTCCGGACAGGAAACGGGAACGGTATCTAGATATAGTTGGGCTGAAGGGAGAACAAGAAAAAGGGAAATGAGCAAGTTTCCTCCTGCAGTGGTCTTGGAGTGCTGGACAATACCAACACTAATCATAATAAAATAGAACCTATTCAACACCTGATTGATTGTCTACGTGGAGCCACGTTGGGATATCTGCGGTGAGGGAGAAGTACATGAAATTCACAGCAAACAAGATTTGGAGAAGAATCCCATCTACCCGCACGGGAGAAGGGGGTGTAGGGGAAAATGACACGCATCGACTTCAGGCTGAGACTTTGTAAGCCATCATTTCATCTGCAACTACAATAGGGTACAATGATAGGTACGGGAGGAAGAATGTATCCTATAGCGCTCAGGCATAACTGCCATCTTTCTGATTCGGTCAAAAAATACAAGCCACCAACATGAACACAACACGATATGTCACAAGCACAAGAGGTTGGCTAACATAATGTCGTGTGCCATGGTGTGGCCAAGCTAAGGAAAACAGACTTGCAGCCTCAGCCGTAACTAACGTCCGTCAGGCCGGGTTCAATGTCTGCATTGTACTGTGCACAGGATATGCTCTCGCGAAGGATTTCGGACTTATTCAAACGGGTATTGTTGATCTCTCTCATCAGACTCTACGCCCCCTCCACATACGCAGAAAATGGCTGAAACCAACGCGATGACCACCTACCACTGAATACCATCACTGTGGAATAGGATGGGTTCTAGCACCGGATAGGGCAAAGCTGTCACGTCAAAGCCTGTATCAGGGTACAATGCGTGCATTATCATGTCTCGCCTGTTCTTGCTGGCAGGTCTTATTGCCTATTGAAGCAGTTGGATGGTTACATGTTCATTTTGTTCTCGGTGCTTCTGGGATTATCACCTGCATGAGTCCAAACGGTAATATGCAGGTATCAAAATTTGACCAACAGAATCGAAAGAACTTTTGAGACAAAATCCAGTCTTTGTCATATATGATATTGGGGAGTTTCAACGCAAGGTTTCGGAGATCAACAATACCTACCTGTAGCCACGGCATGAATAAGTCCAACAAGAGAAGCATTGAATGAAGAAACCATCAGGGTTGTAACCTTCCTCCATAGGTACCTACTTACTCATTAACAGATGATCGTTTATTGTATCACTTTTCTTCATGATCAGCACATTCTAGAGACAAATTCGTCACTACCAACCTCAGTGCAGTAAAGCGCTGACTCTAAGACTGAACATCAGTCAGTCACGACCGACATTGGAAAAGCGAACCTTTTAGCAGGACGTGGTTGGCCGATGCGAAAGCGGAAGGCGTGAAGGTGGCTTTCGGGGCGCGGCTTGGCGACTTGTCGCTTCCTATTGTCCCCAGACGCGCTTGGTATTGTTGTCAAATAGCCCCCGTAAAACCCCCCTGTCAGCCTGCAGTCCCGACCGAATGGGCTGAATCGAGGCACCGACCACGGGCGACACCTGCCGCCTATTCGCTTCCTATTGAGGCCCACTTCGGGTTTAGCGCCCGTGGCCCAGTTCCACATTTACGGACTCCTGCCGCCTTCCGCAACCTCCACAGTCTCATTCTCCCTCCAACTTTCGCACACTCAAACTTGGTTCTGTACACCTCAGCCAACACAAATGTACCCATGACAGTCGACAATAGAAAATAGATACGTCCTCCTTACGAGCTTCCTTTCTTGGGCTGACAAATGCATGTTCCAAACGGCCACAACCATCCATCATCCCTGCCGTGAGGCATCTCGGGGACTTACACCCTTCAGACAGTCTAGGACGAAACTACCTACACCACACCACCTCCTTACCGACAAACAATATCATATTGCCCACTCACACTCTGTATAATTCGCCGAAGGAAGCCTTGCCCGTTCAATTTCCCAACAAACAAACAAAGGTCCATGCACTTGTCACCAACGTCTACCAGGTCCGCGGCGTCATATCTTGCGTCCGCACCTCCTGCAGAACCATAACCATTTAAGCGAACCAACCTTTTTGAATGCCAAACCATCTCCTCGGTTCTGCTGTCTATTCAAGCTTGGGCCCTCGGCCCCAATTTTCACTTTCTATGCTACCTTAACCTTCAGCGTCCAAGCCCAGAATACCAGCAGAGTGACTACGCTATAATGGCGTACCCGGGACGATCCTCTTCCCATCCGGCCTGCTGGTTCTCGACACACTGCAATGCAGAGTATACTAGCGATTCTGGGCTTCATTTCATTTCACTCGACATTCACAGGTGGCTATCGATGTTGTGGGTATAAGCCTGTAGTGCACCAGCTACAATGTTTACATATATAACAACTAGAGGCACTAAGGAAAGGTCGTTTCACCTGTGAAAATTGTTGATCCAAAGGTCCAGTTGGCTGAGTACCTCACTCCTGGTACTCATGGTCCGACGTCGGCTTCAGCATAGCCTTTCGTCAAGTGCCGACATCGTTGGCTGATCGGGCTGCACCCACCGTGCAGTCTTTTTCGCACAATTTATGTCTTAAACAAACAAAGATCTGCAGATGATGAGACGAGAATCTACTCCTCCTACGGTCACAGTTGTGACATACCGTCAGCTTCTGACAGTACACCCTTTGCCAAAGAACAATGCCTACGGTCTGTTGGTAGTCCCTCCCACGTTTATTCATACCACACGGAATGATGAAGACTACACGCCCCTCCAATTGAAGCAGTTTGAGCAAGTCTTTCAGCCCGGGAAACGGAATGCCCTAAACTTGCTCAACGGCACATCTGGGCTTTCGGGTCGAAGGACTGGGCCTGTAAGCCACCAAGCAAACAACTCGAGGCCTTTTGAATATGTCTCAAAGTCAAGTCATGTTCTTCAAACCGCTGTATGCTCCTTTTTTCTCTTGGGGCGGTTTGAAAGTATCACCTGTAGCCAAGTTGGAAAGCTTATGGCAAGCCGCGTCCTCCTCCTCATTGACCTGGGTATAAGCCATGATCATAAATGAGGTGGAGCATGAGCCAGTGGGCTTCTGAATGCAGAGTAAGGCTTCCAATCAATTGGACAAGGTTGTTCTTTCAAATGCTTGTTCTGAAATACCCTTCGTATCTTCATATGCATAGGTAAACTTGCTGGTACTCGTTGAGTGGCCATGGAACGTAGATCCTCCGGATGCCCTTTTGAATTACAGGTATTTTATGCAGCCTCTGTGGTCTAATCGGTACCAATGAGTCCTGGGCACTACTTCAAGCACACACATCCATATCGTGATCGTGCGGCCACTGGGGCCTGGGTCATCAAAAGCTGCAAAGCAGCTGGCTAGTGTCAAGCTCACTGCGCCATTCTGCAAATAACAGCATACAGAGCGTGAACAAGTGTTCTCGATTCTGCGAGAAATGCAGCCAAAAAGTCACCTGGGTGTCACTTGCTGGTCTCGCTTTCAGATAGCGTCATCCACCAACATGCTGACACTGGTCACGGTCTTCAACCATCGTTGAGGAGGCGAGTTGTCTTGTTTCTCGTCGATAATGCTTTCACGGGAGGTATCTTCGTCCCTGCTTCGTTTCTCAATACCCATTTGTCCGTGCTCCTCCTCGCCGAATCAAGAAATACTCTACTGATGTTTTCATCACAAGACCAGCATGTGCATAGACTCCCCTTGTGTCCCAATACCACGCCGGATTTAAATTGAGGGGCTCCAAGAATGATATGAGGTGTAATAAAGAAGGGGATCCCGAAAGGCAGATAGGCTACTTCATCTTTTACTCCTATGTCAGAAGATTCGACAGTTCCCACTCTACGTGAAACACGATTACATAATGAGTTGGAGAGGTATCGTTCAACTTTGAGAATTCTTGGCAAAAGAAGCAGCTGTGGGCGCGAATGGCTCAAAACAATGATTGCCACATGAAGGCGCTTTCAGATTTCGAGGATCTGGAGTACGCCTTTTCTCGTGGACAGTTGGGTGAACTCCTTTAGAAGGTAACCCCTGACACACTACATGTTCACTGGACTAAAGTTCATGGTGCCAGCCAGTTGTCTGTTTTACTCTTCAGACTTCAAATCCAAACATCTATCCTTCAATATTGCTGATATGCTGCTGTTGGAATGAGTGCAGCGCAGCTTCAAGCAATACAATCAACATGGTCCAGATGAGTCTAAGGGGTCCAGACTTGGCGACACTTTTTACGGCACAAGGCATCTGCTTCACCCAGTTCGATTTTCCATACAACCGGATGGTGGAGGCTGGAGGCCTTGTGCACCTATGTTGCCATGGTGGGTTTTCACCTGTAGACCGTCGTTGGTTCTGGGAGGGCTCATCACATTGGATGGCTCATAACCTACTAGACTCCTTTCTGTTGAGAGAACCAGTTCAATTACGGGAGATTCAGTATTAGAATATACCACGCGATGTTAGGACGTTATATATGGTACCAGCTCATGCATAGTTCAATGGGTTGTCATGATGAGGGGGTCTTCGTGGCGTTACCCCAGTACCATGACCTACCGAGGGACTGACTACCCGTGGGTATGAGAGTTTCGGGTTTCCGTTTGTGGCCAAGACCATCATGACACCTATTCGACAGCCACACAACACAACCAACCTATTTGCGTATTCGGCAGAAGACTTCAGACTTCACAGCAAACACATGTTAGACGAGTATTCCCTTGGCGTGATTTCTTTCTTGGTCTAGCTGCTGTCTCAGTTCGCAGCGACAGGGCATGTCTATCACTAGCCCTTCACTTCAGTTACTTCTCTCCAAGATTGACATTCTTGCCAATGATCCATCCAACTTCCACCGCGTCATGGTCTCGCCCGCCTACTGCATCAGCTCGGCTAGAGATCCAGGAAAGAAAAAGATGTTGAAGTTCTTTTGTTTCCTCGTCAAAACGCCGCTCTCGCACGAACGCGTCGTCTTTTGTCATTCCCTTGTCGTGGTATCGTTAAAATGCAAGTCTCTGTTGACTGTTTTTTTGCTTCGCCTCACAAATGCAGGTTTGCCCTAATATGTCTTTGTTGAAAGACGCCCACTCCGTGCCTGGTATATATCGCAAAAGAATCCCCACTACCGTATAACCGAAAAGGCTTTTTGGATAGAAATTATAAACAAAATAAAAGCCGGAAACCGACCGTCCTCCCTTCCGGTGGGAGATACACAGGTTTCGTTGAGAACCGTACGCCGCCTATATTTGCTAAATCAAATGAACTGATTAAACATCTTCAAGATGCATGCAGAGAGCTGTTGAATACTCTTTTGGTGACTTCATACAATGTCAATGGTCAACTTAGAACTTGAGTTCCTTGGGCTGCTCCCAGCTGAAGGACTGGTTGGTACCGAAGTGGCCGTTCTTGGCAGTCTGGAGGTAGATAGGGTGGTCCAGGTTGAGCTCACGGACAATGACACCAGGTCGGAGGTCGAAGTTGTCTCGGATGATCTGGACAAGCTCCTCGGAGGTCTTCTCGGAGGTGCCGTAGGAGTCGACGTAGATGGAGAGAGGCTCAGCGACACCGATGGCGTAGGAGAGCTGGACAAGAGCACGTCGGCAGAGCTTGGCGTTGACGAGGGACTTGGCAATCCATCGGCCGACGTAGGCAGCAGATCGATCGACCTTGGAGAAATCCTTACCGGAGAAAGCACCACCACCGTGGGCACCCCAGCCACCGTAGGTATCGACGATGATCTTTCGGCCGGTCAGACCAGCATCACCCTGGGGACCACCAATGATGAAGAGGCCAGAGGGTTGGATCTAAAGGGAAAGTTAGCACTTTCGCTTGTTCCTTGCCATGTTTTGACAAACTTACGTGGTAGATGGTCTCGTCGCTGAGGTACTTGGCGGGGATGACCTTCTTGATGATCTTCTCCTTGATCTCCTTGCGGAGCTCCTCAGTGGAGATATCGGGAGAGTGCTGAGCAGAGACAACAACGGTGTGGACGCGCTGAGGGACAACGGCACCGTTGTCGTGCTTGTACTCAATGGTGACCTGGGTCTTGGTGTCGGGTCGGAGCCAGGGCAGAGAACCGTCGCGGCGAGCAGCGGACATGGCAGCGTTCAGCTTGTGGGCGAAGAGGAGAGTGAGGGGGAAGAGCTCAGGTGTCTCGTCAGTGGCATAGCCGAACATGATACCCTGGTCACCAGCACCGAGCTGCTCGAGAGCCTTCTCGTAGTGAAGACCCTGAGCGATATCGGGAGACTGCTGCTCAATGGCGACGAGCAAGTTGCAGGTCTTGTAGTCAAAACCCTTGGCAGAGTCATCATAGCCGATGTCCTTGATGGCGTCACGGACGACCTTCTGGTAGTCGAGCTTGGCCTGAGTGGTGATCTCACCGAAGACCATGATCATACCGGTCTTGGTGGCAGTCTCGCAAGCAACCTTGGAGAGGGGGTCCTCCCTAAGGCAAGCATCGAGGATAGCGTCGGAAACCTGATCAGCGATCTTGTCGGGGTGACCCTCACCGACGGACTCGGACTGGTTGATTGTCAGTGATTGAACTGCGGGATAATAAGACCTCGGTACAACGTCACATTGATAGATCCGATAAAGGATCGCTCACGATGTGAGCTGCGCAATGGGGGTTCGGGAGGGACCTACGGTGAAGAGGAAAGAACCCTCGTTGTAGTGCTTCCATGAGGAGAGCTCGGCGTGAACGCCGTTGGTGCCGTTGGTAGCAGACATTGTGAGGATTAAGTGAAGAAGGAGAAGGATGCGAGAGAAAGAGGTAACGGTTAAAGCTGGGCAGACACGGATAAGTCTGTTTATTTGGTGACGATGGATTTGAGGTCACTGAAAAGACTGAAGGTTAGAATAAGTCGGCAATAGAGAGCAATTGGAACAAGGACATACCAAAGAAAGGAGGCGCTGAAGAGGGGAGGAAGTGGGAAGAGGATGAAGAAGGAAAAAGCAGAAAAAGATTCGAAGCGGGAGCGGGAGGTAGTAGTACCTTAAAGAAAAAGGCGGGAAGGAGGGGGATGTGCGAATACGTTGTTGCAGGCTTTATTATGGGCGAAGTGGGGGGTGGGAATTTTCCTGACCAAGAGGTTTATGTATGTACCTTGGCTCTGGCAGTTTTTTCTTTCGTCCTTTCTTCCAGATTTTGTAGACAATTGGCAGGATGAGCTTACTCGCGACTTGTGCAATGACTCGGTTTACGCCCATATGACTACAATCTCAATGTACCCATCAAAGATTGCCCAATGCGACAGTACAATTACTTCTCAATGAAAAGGTGGGGATCGACAAAAAAATTTTTTTTTTTTTTGTTGAACGGCCCTCGGTCACGATTGTCCAAATCTACAGGGTCCGAAGTCATAAGAGGGTACCTGTATTAGAATGGAGAAATAGCTTGAATCACAGGTACACTGCTTATCGCAGAGGTAGGCTTTCGGTGGCCGCTACCCTTGGCGATGGAGGGGTAAATGACACTGGGAAAGAGAGAAAAGGCACGTTCTTCGGAAGCCGAAATTTGCGGCAGTATTGCGCCATCGCACCTGCCGTCAGTTGCAGAAAGTGCCTGCCAGTGTTCGGAATACAAGAAAACATATGTCCTTCTCAAGTGTTGACATTGTGGAATGCCCTTTTTCTTTGACGAATTATTAATGAAATGTATTCCTAAGCTTCAATTACTTAAGGTAGTCCCAAGTCTGAGCATAGAGTGTCTCATAGGTTGAGATGTTGAGGTCTTAACTCTACATGTTTAATCTCGCTTTTCTTGCATCCTCTCGCTAACCAGAACTCATCAATGCAGTTGCAATCCGTCCTCACTCGTACTCGTCTCCCCGCTTCCCGTCAATCCCCTCATCTAAGTTAGGATATCCGGTTGTAGAAACAATGGGCCATGAGTTGCCGAACCTATCAGCCGCAATCCTTCCAAGAATAATCCTTGACCAATTCCCTGACTGATTTTCATACACGTGCACCAGCATCCGGAGAAGATAGTCGAGTGGATGTCAATGAAAAGGTGTCTCTACCAACGTAAAAAAGTTATCATGATGGCCCCGAGTCTAGGCATGATAACCTAGTACATGTACAGTAATGGCGGGGCAGATAGCTTCACACGAGAGGCCAGAAGAGAAAAAGAGGATGAGAACAACTTTTTTTATGGCGCCAGAGCAGGAGGGGCAAAAACGGCGAGGAAAAGAAGGTGTGAAAAAATCCGAACTTTTACCCCACCATTCATTCAGGTTCCCTTCCAGAACATGTCAAAATTCACTACCTCTCACAAGCTCGTCACCATCACAACATCGAGAAGTGTAGTCCTCATCGATTTCCAAACAACGAGATATAACCGACCTTGAACCTTGGCTATACGGTGTAGAGCTACCACTTTCTGCCATACTCTTCTGCCGGATCGGCCCCCCTCTATCTCAAGCAAGCGGGGCTGCTTAGAATCTGTAGCTACCTAGCCTCGACCCTGAAGCTATCAAATCGGATCTTGGCCCTTGTTCTTGACAAGCAAAACGAACAACGTACAATATCTTAGTATCTTCAACATGAGCAAGTTCGGTGCCATGATCATGGGGCCTGCGGGCGCGGGCAAGGTACGTGGAATTGCCGTTTGCTTTTGCTTCTGCTCTGCAATACCGCCTCTTGTTGCATCATCGTTCTCATCATGCTGCTGGATCGCGTGCTGGTCTTTTTGTTCCCAACATTCGTCAATGCGCCCCAACTAACTTTGCATTTCGTCGCGTCTAGTCAACTTTCTGCGCCGCCCTCATCACTCATCTTAATCTTAATCGCCGTTCTGCCTTTTACATTAACCTTGACCCTGCCGCCGAATCATTTGAGCATGAACCAGATCTTGACATCAAAGAACTTATTTCTCTCAAAGATGCTATGGAGGAAGTTGGCCTCGGACCTAACGGTGGCCTTATCTATTGCTTTGAGTTCCTTATGGAGAACCTCGACTGGTTGACCGAAGCTCTCGACAGTCTGACCGAAGAATATCTCATTATCTTCGACATGCCCGGCCAGATCGAATTATACACACATGTCCCTATTCTACCGGCTCTGGTCAAATTTCTCTCCCAGCCGGGCTCTCTTGACATCCGCATGGCCGCTGTCTATCTCCTTGAAGCCACATTCGTCGTCGACCGAGCAAAGTTTTTCTCTGGTACCCTTAGTGCCATGAGTGCCATGCTCATGCTCGAGGTGCCACACATCAACATCCTGTCAAAGATGGATCTCGTTAAGGGTCAAGTGAAGAAGAAGGATCTCAAGCGCTTCCTTACACCTGACGTAGGTCTGCTCGACGATGACCCCATTGAGCGTGCGCGTCGTGTTACAGAGGGTCCTGAAGCCGAAGATGACGAGTCAAAGGCACCTGACGAGAAGGAACAAGTGATGAAGGGTGCTAGTTTCCGGCGACTGAACCGAGCTGTGGCCGGCTTGATCGAGAGCTTCAGTATGATCAACTATCTCAGGCTAGACGTGACCAACGAGGACAGTGTTGGTGCTATTCTGAGCTACATTGATGACTGCATACAGTTCCACGAAGCTCAGGATCCCAAAGAGCCCCATGATGAGGAATATGAGGATCATGACGACTAGTGTGGATATAATGGCAAAGGGAGAACCGAGAAGAGGGAAATCTGTGGTATCTTGATAGTAGTATTGCATAGCGCCGGCGTTATTGATTGCTTCTCATGGTCTGAGATTGAATTGAGCTTGGACGTGATGTGTCACAGTCTCGCTCTTTTTCCTAACCTGCCCCCTTCCACCTCTTTCGTGATAAATCATGAGAATGATGCTGATGGATGAGTTATGTTGTGTGGTCATGATATACCCATGCTCTGGTTTTGGTGCTTTCCTTGATGTTCCGTGTTCTGGGGGTATTCAAAAAGTGTAGGGTCGTATGCAAAACAGCCATTGCTGTATATTCGCCGTTCGCATGGTTTTTTTCTGTATGGACGTTGCTTATCTCGATCGTCGTCCGGAAGCCGTGCCTCTGGTCCCGGCCATGCCCTGTTGCGCCTCGTAGCGGTCATACTCCTGCAGCCAAATATCCTTGATGACGGCCAGGTATCCCACGATCTTGCCGCCCATGACAGCCATATCCCTTGCACTCTCAAAGACACCACGCTCCCAGACCCACGCTGCAAGAGCAAGTAGAAAAGCCCAAGTCGCAATGCGCATAGCCATGCGCGTCCACCACATGAGCAGACGACGAATCCAATTGAGAATTATGACAACAGTAGCAAGTACAACCAGCGATGCAATGACACCGACGAGGCCTTGGTTTTCTGCTAACAAGATCATGACGCGATCAAATAGCGGCTCGAGAAGAGGCGCAGCCGTGTCGAGAAGACTCTGCGCTTGGTCGAGGACGTTGCGCGCTATGATTTGGACGGGCGAGCGTGGGTGCAGGATGTGCTTTTGGATAGAATCGGCGAGCTCTGGGGGGAGCAGCGCTGTAAGGAGGTGCGTTGCCAGCGTTGGAGGTTCCACGGAGGGCATTTCGGCGATGATTTGTGATGGGAATCTTGTCGGTGTAAGGTTTGAGTTTGAGTTTGTTGACGCTGGTGGGGGAAATATTGTTTCGTGGCTTTTCTGTGCGAGCGTCCAGGGTAGATGTGAAGGGAAAGTTGCGGTCTAAGATACCTAGCTCAGGTAAGCATTAACTACTGCTTGGCCCTTTGTTTCCTGGAACGTGACTTGATATATGAAGTGGCCTGGGATTTACTCGAGTTCTGATAGGAATATTACTGTTTTGTAAATTTTTTATCAGACTACCCTCTACAGGATGACTTGATTTTATCTCATGTTGGGTAGGATAGTTGTGCTCTGGAATATCAGCATGAGTGTTAAAAGATGGTTGCAAGGCACCGGTACGATGGCAAGTACCATGATATCACAGGATGGCTTAAGCGAGTGGAAATGGGGATATATTAACCATAACATAGCAATCAATAGCCTGTGACCTATTCGATCACATTCACTGCCTTACCCACCATTTTCTGAACTTATCTGAGTCCATCACATGCAAAATGGTGCAATCTTAACTACCTTAATTAGTAAGGGTCTAAAGGATCAAGATCACAGCACGGACCAACATGCACAAAGAGCACGCGAGTATGCCATAGACAGTCTGAGTGCCATGAATTGATAGATGAAATATGTCGTGATTGCAAATATAAAAAAGTCCTGTAAAGGTCATGAGTTTAAGAATAAATAAGGAAGAAAACCGCTAGACTTGAAGGGTATCGAAAATAACCTGGTCTCATCCAAGACAGGCCTCAACTCCGTCTGCTCAAAACCAGAGCATCATCATGTGTGGTAATATCCCTATCCACCTCCATGTAAAGCGCCATGCAAGAAAAATACCACCTCTTCGAAATACTTGGCCTGATAGAAGTATTCGGGCAACTGTACTCACTCTTCAAGCCCCTCAAGAATGCGTCGCGCAGCATCAATTCTCCTGCGGTACATGCGTGCCTCTGTACCAGCTCTTGATGACTCTGTCAATCCTAGGACACACTTCCCAAGACTGGCCACAAGTCTCTCGACCAAGATCTGACTTTCTTTGTCAAGCCCCTGTACAGCGGAAGTATTGCCGTTCTTTTGTCCACCTTCAATACCGCCCAACCCGGCTGCTTCATTAAGGAGACTTTCGGATATCTGCCTGAGCTCCGAGTCGGGTGATCCCCCGGGGGTACCTGTCGGCGTCAAGATCCCGTTGGTTCCCTTAGACTTGTCTACGAGAGGGAAGCTTCGGTTTGTTCCTGTCGACCCGAAAGATGACATCGAAGGCCTATGGCGTGCGTAGGTAGCTGCGCTGCTACTAGGTCGACGAACCACGGTGTTGCGCCGGGGATGACTTTGGTGATAATCGACAGAGCTGTTTCTCGAAGGGGCTCCTGATCGAGGGAATTTGAAGTTACCAAATGTTGCCCGTTTCGAGCTCAGGGGCGCGTCCGAATCTGCGGGCATGATGACGATGGTCTCTGTGGCATCCTCAAATTCCGAGTTGCGACTCAAACGGCCTTCGGTGGCTGTGGCAAAACTGTTAAAGGACGACATAGTATCAACGCTCGGCCTCCTTTCATGATCAGAATCAGAATCGGGTGCAGAAGTGGGGGCAATGGTAGGGCCGCGAGTTGTCTCAACAGAATCACCAGAGCTCACACTGCTCCAGCTCTCTCGTCGATGCTGGCTCATTGTTCCCATTGCTGAGTGGAGAAAAAAGTGCTCGTAATCGAAGGCATCCTCACGATCCTCGTGAGACACGGGGGTCTGAAAGGCATCATGATATGATGACTCGCCACTCTCACTCTCAAAGTCCACAAACTCGTCATCATCGTCATCATCGTTGTACTCTCCATTCTGTAGTCCGTAACCATTTCCCTCCCGCTTAAAATCTTCCTCCTCTTGTTCCAGATCTCCTTCCCACGTTTCGCCATCATCATTCATGTCGTCATTTTCTTGCACTTGCGTTTGCACTTGAATGTCATCTCCAAGATCCGGTTCCGCCTCAAATTGAGGCGAACCGCTCTGCTCTTGAGCCACAACTACGTCCGGTGCGTCAGAAGTGCGAGGGCCATGTTCAGCTCCAGCATCCAACGTTTTCGCTGATTCTTCAGAGGGTTCCTTCGAGCCCTCCTTAGGCGACATTTGACCATTTACTTTGTCCTTAGGCGACCCCTGGTTCCAGGGCGCTTGCCAGGCGGGAGTTTCCGGAGTAGTCTCTTGTGATGATCGAGACTCTGGAAGTCCTTGATCCCATCTCGCGTGAGTAAACGGGCTGGGTGTCCTGAGGCTTTGCAGACTACGGCGTTTCAAGCTGTCAGCCCGCGCTTGCTCCTTGAGACTGGAAATCTTTCCTCTCAGATCCTTCATCTGATGCTTCAAGTCACGAACCTGAGCTACAGATGCGGACCGAGGCATATCTGTATCCGTCATGGAACCGAACGTGGGGCTCAACTGATTATAGAGATGAGAGCTGCGTCGGCTATCTCCATTTGCACCGCCTTCATCTTCACTCAAAGTTTCCAGCATGGGATCAAGAGTCGTGGGACTCCTGTGAGAGGTGGCGCCGTATCCAATCCCGAGAGCATCGGCACTTCTAGATGAAGTCAACGGCTGTCGATAACCTCCAGCAGCACCCAAGGCGCTAGCAGAGCGTTGCGGGAAGCCTGGGCTGGCAAGACCGTTTTGTGAACTAGTTTCGCTAAGATTTCTAGAGTGCCCTTGACTCGAACTCAGAGGGATGGTAGACTCTCTCAAGGATGTTGCAGGTCGAACGATCGGCGGAGAAGGGGTTGACCCATCGGACATCGGAGTAAATAAAGAGCTTCTTGCCCTTGACAGGTTGCCCTCCATCGTCTGCAGTCTTGTTAGCATTGCGCACTCATTGTTTAGCTGGACAATGTGAAGCCCACCGTTAATCTTTGCTTCGCATTTGCCAGAATCTGTTCTGCCCTATCACTAAGAGAACTGGTCGAATAGCGCTGCTCGGTAGCCTCCTGAGTACGAGCTATGCGCGGAATCTTGGGTTCTCGTACAGCTGTACCCTCAACATATGAAGAAGCCATGCTCTCCTCATCGTCGCCCTGAAAGTTGACGTCGTCAACGCTGACACAATCGTCAAAATCCCCGAAAGGCGCAGCGCGGCCTTGCGAAGTAATTGTACTGTTGGAGTCGATCGAAGATTTCCTCTCCCGCTGCAGAATTTGCGATCGTGACTTGATGCGGGTTACCCCCATTGTTGGGGATGAGCCCAATACATGGTCATCATTGCTGTAAACGGACAAATGCGCCGAACCGCGCCGTCCTCCTTTTCCTACCACGCTTTCGACTTCTGTCACCTCGCCAATGTCTGATAGCATAGTTCCATTTCCATATATGATGGGCGTCGAGGGGGTAATTGGTCCAGCGATAAATTGGTTTTGCGAAGAAGGGAGGTGGAATCGCATGTCACTAGTCTGAACATTATTCCACATCCTTATGGGTGACTGTGAACGCTCATCAAGGGAAACATCGCAATCGTAGTCAGGCAAGATCATGTCGGGATTCGTGAGTGTCGGTGAACCAGGGACTGGTCCGTAGTTCAGTGAAGAACCTGAGCCAGACTTGCCATGGCGGACATCGCGACTATAGTTGGGGAAGGTCTGCGCTGCCATGATTTCTATACCGGGTTGGCTGATGCCAGAGGTGAGGCAGTTGAGTTACTCGGTATGTAGAATGTTCGGTCGGCAGTATTATGTCTCGTCTCGAAGCGCGCCTAAGAAGTCACCGGCTGAATTTTAAGACACGGTACTTGGACAGGCCCCTACGTATCGGTCTCAGCTCGGTTGCGCACGCGAGTGGGCTTGTAGGAGGCTTTGTTGTGTTTCTTGTTTATGTGAGTGTGAGCAGTCCGCGATTCGGCAGAATTAGAGACAATGTCTCGAGGGCTAAGAGTTTGCCAGTCGAAAAGAAGAGTGGCGTGGCGCAAAAAATCAGGTAGAGATGCCGATCAGACAAAGAAAAGACGTAGGCGAGCGAGTAAGGAGCGAGCGAATGAATGAATGAGCGTGTCGTTGATTTAGTAGGTAGAGCCGAGCAAAGCGAAGAACAAGGTTCTATTCGCAAAGGGCGCAGTCAGCCAGAAAACTAATTAGGCATGAGGAATGAGTGAGGAGAGCATCCAAAAGTTGGGATGTGGAAAAAAGCAATGGGATGGACGGAAAGAGCGACTGATAGGTGGTGATGGATATTGGGGTTCCGTCCATTAATTGAACGAACCGCAATCGAGTGAGGTACGTACCCTTTTAATTGAACCTGCAGATGCCCGGACCTCTTAAAAAGACTTCTATGAACTCCACAGTTTAACAATGGATGGATGCTTATAATGAGCAATGGCGGAATCATAAAAAACCGAGTACGATGATGCTTGTTCATGAGGACTATATAAATAGACTGCTGACTTCAGGTAATCAACAGAAACTCAATTGCGCAGTTTATCACCTCAACAATGACGAACAAAACCTTGGAATGCACTCTTCAATCTTTGACGTCGGCGCCCAGTTTTAGATGCAGTGAACCGCTGCTAAATCAAGGGACTGACCCGAAAAAATGACCACTAGGCCGTTGAGCAAAACGGGAAATATGGGGGAACCCGCCTTGTTTTGCTGCTTGTTTGAGGCGTTTAGTTTTGCTCTAGTCCTTTCCTGAGACTTTGATTGGTGGTTACCAAAATGCAGTAAACCAAAGATTGAAACAATGGCTCGTGATGCCGCGCGTAGAGAAGAGACCAACAATGAACAATAAAATGTTCAAAGGTTTCGCGTAGTACAGAGATCTGCAGTGAAAGTCTAAATACCGTACGCAAGACACAACTACCTCTGCACGCTGTCCTCCTGAAAAGAAAGGGATGATACGAGGATACCTGCAATAGTACATGAAGATATGTGGCCTATCCTCCAATTAG
The DNA here is from genome assembly GCA_013186775.1 of Fusarium dlaminii. Lineage (NCBI taxonomy): Eukaryota > Fungi > Ascomycota > Sordariomycetes > Hypocreales > Nectriaceae > Fusarium > Fusarium dlaminii. The sequence goes on along the minus strand of JAAOAL010000041.1, from coordinate 327,906 downwards.
GTTGTATACTCCGGTACTATGGATAAACTAAGTTGATCAATATGTTGCACCAAGTAATTTCCATTCCCGTTATAGACCGGGATTAAGGATCAAGAAACCTGGAAGACGCAAGGACTCATTGAAGATAGGGGCGCCAGCTCAACCCACCGCTTCAGCTGTGATATGCCTAATTAGGAAAGTTTCCAGAACATGTAGCGAACATCTTACTTAAACTTTGCTACCCCAGGATGAAAAGCCACCTGTTCCATTCATGACAGCAGGCCGATAAAACACCAAGTACTCTAGTCAATGGGAAGAAAAGCAATAAGAATTAGTGTTTTAGAGCGATATTCCCCTCGAGCGGAGTCAATGGGGAAAATGTGTAGATGCAGTGATGTCGTACACTCCATGCGTTACAAAAAGATGGACCAACTATTTCTCGATATCAATACCAAAGACCATGGCGCCGCCCAGAACTGCACTTCAATGATCGACGCCCCGGAAAGCATATATATGCAGATGAGCGACACTTACATTGCCCAGATAATAACACAGGAATACCAAAAATAGAGCAAATGGTGAACTGCAAAACAATCAGCTGCCCATGTTTCAATGTTTTACTGGTTCGTGAAACAACGCCACACACGCTCACGACATTCACGCAAGGGTTTATGTTGAACATGTCTTTCCAATCATGCCGTCATCCCAGCTTTTTGATATATCCCATCTATGACAACTCCTATAAAATGCATTTCCTTTTACAGGACGATCAGCCCCGTCGTGTTTCGTTTTCCATAGTCTAGTTCAAAGCAATCATAACCTTCTTTCAAACCGTCTTTTCTTTTGAGTGTGAAAGCATTTAGTCGTCAGCGAAAGCCTCAGCTCGGGCCTCGACGCTCTTCTGCGACTCATCCTTGGAGGGCCGGTTGGCAATGAGGCGCTGACTGATCAGTACCACAAACTTTGTCATATGGTGGAGGGCACTTACAACCAAGTTTCTCAAGAGGATAGCAATGGTAACCTTGCCGACGGATGGCACGTAGATGGAGGCCTTCTCCTTAATGGCGGGACCATCAAAGTTTCTGTATGAGGAGAAGTTGATGCAGACAGCACCATCGCGGATAAGCTCGGTGGGTACCTTGAAAGACTCGACGGGAACTCCTCCGATGACAACGTCACTGAGGGGAAGGCAGTCCTCGAGCTTCCAACCCTCCTTGTCCTCGACCTGGTGGCGGGCCTTCTTGATGCCCTCTCCTCGGGTGAAGATCTGGACACCAGTGACGTCGACGGAGTAAACTGTGGCGCCATCGTTGGCGAGGAGGGCAGCAAGAGGTCGGCCGTTGACCTCGGATCTGTTGATGACAGTGATAGTCTTTCCGAAAAGTCGGTTCCCAGAAGCCAGGATGGGGTTGTAGATCTGCAAGTACTCAAGGATCTTGACAACAGCGAGAGGAGTGCAAGGAAGGATGGACTTCTTGCGGTTCTCAGGAGGGTCAATGAAGCGAATGTTGTGGTACATGTTGTGGATGTGCTTGTGTCGAAGACCCTCAACGTCCTTTCCAAGGTCAACAGACTCCTGGATGTACTTGTCGTGAGAGGGGTTGTTGGGGAAGATGGGGTAGTAGACAATCATGCCGTCGACATCGTCGTCTTCATTGGCCTTCATGATCTCCTCCTCGAGAAGCTCCTTGTCCACAGTTCGGAGGTCAAAGTTGAATCCGCTATGTTTTGCATTAGCGCCAGGTCGAGGGGCAAGCATCACCCGATAGACTGGGCGATATTCAAGCCACGCAGAGGAATATCTCACTTCTCTTCACAAGTCTTCTTGGACCACTCGGCGTACTTTACGGCAGCGGGATCACCATTGGCGAGGAAAGCAGCCAGTGTGGGAGTGCAAGGATTCTCGCCTTGGATCTTGGCCAGTGTGTCCTTGACCTCACCAAGGTAACCCTTGGCGATAGTCTCAGCAGTGATGACCTTGCAGGTCTTGGGGACAGTTGAGGTAGCCATTGCAAAGGTTCTCAGACTGCAGAAGCAGGTTGTTATCTGAGATCTCATAGTCAGTCACATGCATTGCTTCTCAATCTTGTATCTTCTCTCCTGTTCTCTTCTCATGTGAAGTCTTTCCAAGGTGAATAAACACACCGAGAAGATCCCCACACTAATCTGGCTATGAGCCGTACTACCAGCATTTTTTGGGGTGAGGGGGGAGAAGCATGATGCCGTCACAGGAGCTTTTGGCACGTGATGAAGTGCCCAAGACATCCCAGAAAGGTCACATACCTTAAGGAAAATGGGTTGATTCAACTTTGACCAGAAGCTGGAAGTTTGAGGAGAAAGAAGAACAAATTAATCACAAGCAATTGTCCCCCCACCAAAGAAAACAAAACTCCGAGTGACCATGGAGGGGCATTTTGAAGGAAAAATGTTTGCGCAAAAAAAATCAGACCCTTCTGCCATCCAGTCAGAGACGAGCATTTACAGTGCCCCTCTTACTGCATAAGGCTTAGCGGGATAGTGTTCCAGCAGTGAGAATTACAGAGGAATGCTCTAGAGATTCAAGATTTTCGAGGTTATCTTGATACTCAGAGCATCAAAACTGATCAAGAGACTACTGAGCCTCAGTCAAGGGACAGATTAAAACGTGCTGTATTGACATCTGTTGGAAGTATGTTGCGGAAAATAAGTAATTATTCATATTCGAGTTGAAGATTCTAGCTTCTGCCTCTGCCGATTTCGGTGCTTGTTTAAACGCTCAAGGAGTTCCACTTACAACCTCGACGTTTTCAACAATAGGAACCAATTATCGCCGTGCTAACGTTGACAGCCTATGATTCACTGCTTCCAAACAAAAAAAGAGGAAGAATAACCAGCAGAAACCCGCTGAGATATGTGTTTGCTTTTGGACGTCCAAGCGGACGGCACAGGAGGTTCCAAGGCTCAGATCCCTGAACTCAATATCGCTTCCAGCGCTTTTAGTGGTCGCGCAGAGACGCCCGGTGGCTGTATGGCTTTCGATAGTCGCTGAGTTACGCGGGGCTTGGGAAATTCGAGGTCTTTTTGTACTGCGCTGAGCATTCCACAGAGATTTAGAGAAGCTGGTGAACAGGCGCAGAAGCAAGTGTTTATGTGCCTTTTCAAGGTTCCTGTGATCATTGAGAAGCACGGTCTTAATCACTAATTATTATATCCTGTTATCAGCGATGGGGCCATGGAACAGCCTATCTATGAAGATTCGGGGAGATTAAAGAGTCTTCTGAGCCATTCAAAAGCCTTCAAAAGGTCATTTCTCGTGAACAGTCCCTGGTGTTGTACTGCCCAGTACCGACGATCCGGAGGCCCCAAATCTTGACACGACACCACCGCATCAGAACGCCCGCGAAAAGATAGGATAATTCCCTAGCACCTTGCCGAATCTGGTACGATCCCTTGAGCTTTGGCCCAGGAATCAGGTCGTTTCCGAGTTCGAACCATTTTCTTATCTCCGTTGGTTCCAAAGCCTGTTCTCCCTTTATCGCTAAGATCCCAATCTATATGCTATATATATGGCACTACCCCGCCACCCTTTCGCTCCGCGGAGATTTACATTTCAACGCTCCAAACACCACCACGGCCTTATCTCTCAACCGACTGGGTGCTAGTCAATGCCCCTGGACAAAAGCCATCCTACAGCGGCTCGGGGATCGCAGTAGCCTTGTCCCTTATCGCGGCTCTTGTCTGATCGCCCTGCTGCAGCCCGTCACACCTGGCACCCCTGGCCAATGGCATGTTGGATATTTGACCACGGACGACCAGCTTATCGTAGGTGAGCAGCTTGGCTTGCAGCTAGGAGCTCTCCAGGCTAGTACGTCGTAGTAGCTTCGGTACATGGCCGCCAGTCTGAACGCCTGATGATGATGCTGCAGCAGGCCTTATCTCGCCATGCCATGCCATGCCCACGCAAGGACGCGTCTTGTCTGCCGACCTGCATTCTTTGAGACAGAACATGGAACCCCAAGACAAAAAGCGCATGCAAATACCTACCATTCGTCTGAATCGTTATCTCTGCCGCTTAATTCAGTTCCGAAAATTGGCTGCCCTTTCTCGCTCGCTTGACTGATTACGCCTCGACACTTAAGGTTATCTATCCAGGAGCTGTCAGGGGCTCATGGCATGTTTTCCTAAAACACAAAAATATATTTCTCGGATACTTCACATAAAAAACCTCTAAATATATATTTGCAGAGCAAGTGTTCCGCCAAGAACGATCGTTACCGTTGGGAGGCTACCACGTTATCAACTTATCGGCCACTGAGACTCTGTAACACTGCATTTCAACGGGCCGCTTTTAGCCCCCGTCATCAGCCCAGTTCTTATCGGATTAACGAGGAATCGTTTGCAGAAATCTGGTTTGAGCATCTCCGGGCCTCCGGATTATCACTGGCTTGTTCACTCATCACAGTCTCATTGAGACAGTACAGCCAGATAGACCTCTTATCGACTCGAATTCCCACAAAAAAGATCCAGGAAATCCGGAGATACAGTTTTCGATATTCTTGTCAATCTGGGGTCGCGGAGTATACGATATTCTTATTCTATATATCTTCTAAGCATTGTCCATTTCCAAAAAAGATTTCACCAAGCTCAACATCGACAAGCAACTCAGAGACAAACGGAAACCTCTTAGCTCTCACAAATTATTTTACCCGTTCTCAAGAGAGTCAAATTAGTTGTCTTGACATTTCTCAATCTCATCGATTAGCTTGTTCAAGATGGGTTTTCAAATCGCCCACCTGTGGAAGGCCCCTGAGGTCAACCCCATCAGCCGAAAAGCACGAAGTGTGCCCATGCTCAACCCTATCGACATCTATGGTCGAGTATTCTCTTTCTCATGGCTCGGTTTCATGCTTGCTTTCTGGGCATGGTGAGTCTCAAAAATCCAAATGTTGGTGATGTGATAATCTGACTGAGATTTCAGGTACACCTTTCCACCCCTGTTGACTGTCACTATCAAACAAGATCTTCATCTTACACCGGCTCAAATCGCAAACTCCAACATCGTTTCTCTATCTGCTACTTTCTTCCTTCGATTCTTGACCGGCCCTCTGTGTGATCTGTATGGACCTCGACGTGTATTTGCCTCCTTGATTCTCCTCGGCTGCTTTCCCATTGGCCTCGCACCGCTTGTCAACAGCGCCACTGGCTTATATATCTCTCGATTCTTCATTGGAATTCTCGGTGCAACTTTTGTGCCTTGCCAGGTTTGGTGCACTGGTTTCTTCGATAAGAATGTTGTCGGCACTGCCAATGCCCTTGCTGGTGGCTGGGGTAATGCAGGTGGTGGAATGTAAGTGAACATCCTCTCATGACACTTTAAGCCTTTCGATATGTAAGAATTATCAAAGAAAGAGTCTAACTTCCTGAATAGCACTTACTTCATCATGCCTGCCGTCTTCGACTCACTAGTAGCTCATCAGGGCATGTCCCCTTCCAAGGCATGGAGGGTTACCTTCATTGTCCCCTTGATCTGCCTGATCGTCTGCGGTCTCGGAATGCTGTTCCTTTGCCCCGACAGCCCTATGGGATCGTGGGAGGATCAGACTATGCTCGTCAGAAAGAACATGGAGGCTCATGGAATGTCTAGCTCCGGTGACCTTACCCCGGTCGGGACACCTGACCGCTGTGGTTCAGATGAGGAGAAGAACCCGGGTGAGGAGAGGGATGTCAAGGTTGGCGACCACGAGCACCCTATCTCGCGCAATGAGGCCATGGAGTTCGCTCGAGGCGAGGTCATTGTCAAGCCAACTCTTCGCGAAGCCCTCCCTATCTGCTACTCTCCCCAGACCATCTTCCACGTGGCGACCTATGCATGCTCCTTCGGTGGCGAGCTTGCTATCAACGCTATCCTGAGCTCCTACTTCAAGAAGAACTTCCCCCACCTCGACCAGACCAAGGCCAGCAACTACGCCGCTATCTTTGGTTTCCTCAACTTCCTCAACCGACCTCTTGGTGGAGTTATTGCTGACATCATCTACAACAAGTGCGGACGCAACCTCTGGCTCAAGAAGGCCTGGATCGTCGCTTGCGGTGTGCTGACTGGAGCTCTTCTCATTGTCATTGGAAAGGTCAACCCCTCTGAAGCCAATGGTGGTGATATTGGTACTTTGGTTGGCCTCGTCGTGGTCATGGCCATCTTCATCGAGGCTGGCAACGGTGCCAACTTTGCTCTTGTACCTCATGTTCACCCCTCTGCCAACGGTATCCTCTCAGGCTTGACCGGTGGTGGTGGTAACATTGGTGGTGTCATGTTTGCTGTTGTCTTCCGCTTCATGCACGGCGGTAACGACTACGCCATGGGTCTCTGGGTTATTGGCATTATCACCATTGCGTTGAACTTGGCTGTTTGCTGGATTCCTCCTCTGCCCAAGGGCCAGATTGGTGGCCACTAAGTGCAGAGTTGCAGCATTGGAAAAGTTGAAAAATACGAATGGGATAGACGAGTGTTTTATGAGCTTGTTAACTGGTTTAAACGGCGAGCGGGCGCGTACTGGAATTGGTCACGATCTGGGAATGGTTAAACTATCGTTGGGATAGAAGGAATTGGTATGGAACAGCTAGGATCAGGCTCGATGCGAGATTTATTTCATGAATATTATTGGATTACAATTAAACAACTTTTTTTTGAAGTAGAGTGTTTTCGACGTGATTCTTATCATGCTTAGAGCGAAGTGGCACATATTTAATGAACTCAACCTCCCATTATTCTCATTAAGCTGTACACCGACGTTCATCATGATCATTATAATGGTCTTTGTATCACCTGTGACCCTCATTTGACAGCCGCTGATCAATCGACATTCTCTTTAATCAGACCAAATGACGTGCGCAATGAAATATTTGATGGTCCTGTCGATCAGAAGCCACAAACGCCGCGCCCGTTTGACAGAGAGACAAGGGGCGCGCTATAGTTGCACAGGGCGGAAAACGGGCTTTTTTAGTCTCTCCATTGAGAAGTTGTGAGACGGGACACGAATATGAGACCTACGTACGCAATCAACTACACGCCGAGCTTTTACATGTCGCTGTTACTGGATCAACTTGACAACGAGACTCGGCATGTGTTTCTTATAAATAGGTCTCCATTGCCATGATTCTCATACGATTAAATTGTCTTGTCGTGCTTGGAAGTGGGAAATACCATCAAGTGGCCTTTTGTATCGATGCAGCTTTAGTTATATAACAACAAACCCGTACCCCTTGCACCAATTCTCAGCAAGGGTCCCATCCCAAGCATTTGATCAACAGGGAGGCTTAACAACAAAATAAACACCATGAACCTATCTTTAGTCACCCTCTCACAGCATATGCATTCCAGTCCGAGGCCGGTGACATGAGGCTTCAAGCTCATGCCAAGGCCGCCACTCCCGGTAACGGTTGAAACGGACATTGACGGCTTTGCAATGTCCAAACATTCCTGTCAGCCGTAGGGCCCCATTAATAGGTGGGTGTGTGTAGATAACATATGATTGGAACGAGATGACGTCAGTGAACTAATGGGTTAACTCGTCTCAACTTTCTACAAGATAAGAAGGGAACCTGTCATGACAAGGACATGTAGACAAGCAAGTCCAAAACAGAGAAGAATAAACAGATGATCTGTTTGCTCTACACAAAGAACCTAATCTGCAATATACATTAGATTAACCAAGTACCGCCCTAAATGCATATGCAGCCAAGGTTACATCCTGGTAGTTTCAGCCTACGAAAAAGTTTATATCAATACGAGCAAACTAGCGATAATATCACTCGCCACAGTAGAACACACAGTATAATTCAGTGTTAAAAGAAATGGGTATTATAATAACACTAGTCGACAGGAATCTCTTGGGAAAACAAAGGCTGGGTCATATGTCTATTAGACGTAGCGGCGAAGGAACACATGGCAGCTACATCAGGGGAACTTGATCAAGACAAATAACCCAAGTGGGTTTTATAGTTTTTCCTCAATACATTAACAATCCAGAAAACCTTCCAACTCGTAGATACCAACAAAAGAAGCAACGTATGTGCGCAACAAAGGCCTGATATACCCAGACTGCTCCATACCTGAAGAAACGAGAAACCCTCTAAAATGCAGTCATGAAGTCATGACACCACGCAGGAACCAAAGATTAAATTGGTGCGCGGCCTCGCTTACAGAGCGAAAGCGGCCATGACGAGACCAGCAACAACGGCAATGGGAGCGCCGAAGCGGGCAGCACCAGAGACGGGGACGGGAGTAGGGGTGGACTGGCCGGAGACGGCAGGCTGACTAGCGGACTGAGTAGGAACAACAGGAGGCTGAGCAGGGTGGGTGTAGACGGGAGCAGTGCCGTTGTTGGCAGGGGGAGCAGGGTAGTGAGTCTTGACAACGGGGACGAAGGTGGTGGGAGAACCAGCAGTGTTGTTGCAAGGGACGGTGACGGTCTCGGAAACAGCAACGACGGTGGTCTCAGGGACGGGGTAAGCGGACTTGGTGGTCTCAGGGGCGACGGAGGAGGGGACCTCGTAGTCGTTCTTGGTCTGAGAGGGCTTGTCCTCGGACTTCTTGGCACCCTCAATCTTGAAAGGGAAAGAGTACTGGAAAACATCGGAGTTGCTCTCAAGCTTGAGGACGAGGCCGTAGACGTTCTCGGTTCCGAGGGTGGAGTCAATGGCCCAGCTGTAGGAAGCAGCGTCGTTGTCAATGCCAGCTGAAGGGTCTGTTAGTGAAATGATCGAATATCCGGTCGTCTTCGGTCTCTACTCACTGGCAATGGTCTTGATGGGGACCTGAGTGTTCTGGGTAGCACCACCGATCAGAGAGATGGAGATCTTCTCGCCGGAGTACTTGGGCTTGGCCTGCCAGGTGATCTCGAGGGTCTTGCCAGCGGAGACCTTCTCCCAGTTGGTGGGAGTGAGAACGGGGTCGAAGTCGGCGACCTGGGCGAGGGCCTTGGCGGCGAAGGCCATGAGGGCAGCGGCGGAGATGGTGAACTGCATCTTGAAGGCTGGATTTAGGAATTACGGTATATAGTAATTGTATCGAAGGAAAAGAGAGACGGGGTTGGATAATAAGAAGCTGTAAAGCAACCTAAAATTATTAAGTATAAAAAAGAGTGTGGTAGGCTGAAAGCCGAAAAGAGTGACTGGTATGAAGGTGGTGGTGAAGAGAGAGAGAAAAACAAGAAGAAGCAGAGGATCAAGCTGGGGTTTTGTGATAAATGCCAGAGGGGGACTGGGTGTGCCATCAAAGCAAGGCAGGGGTGGGGAATCACGGTACGTACCCCTAAGACATCTTCCAGAGTTCCCAGGTTGGGCTAACCCCTGCGGGACCATTGAGCGCCGAGGGAGACGCTAGTGCAGGTACCATGTTGGTCTCTCCACTGGGATGGCCTTTGTGTGCCTGAGATATCCACCACACCTCCCAGCCCAGCCCGTGCCTTACAGACTTAGCTGCACCTGGCTGTTCCTGCGTTGGCGCTTATAGCGTAGCTTAGCACGACGTCGACAAACTCAGGGCACAGAAGGCAACCAAAGCACAGCCAATATTTGGGGGCCTCCCCACAAAACACTGTTGGTCGGTGAAGGCGCGTGTTCAACGGCTAGCGGAACTAGTCCAGGGGCAGGCTCTAAAGTCGGCGCGACAGGGCATTGAATCTTAAGACTCACAGACAATGCGGTTCGCTAATTGGCAGTGTTTGTCAATGCACCCCTGAACAGCCTTTCTTACTGCGCACCAGTCACAGAAACTGCACTGAAATCCTTTGGAAGCGAATGTCGATGATCCTTCTCCCACAGGTCTCTGGATAGTCCGGTCCAGACCGATCACGGTTAGCAGTTCATCTACCACAAGAATTAGTCAGGGGAATCATCCAATGGATTGCCATAATGATACGCCATTGAGTTGTCCCATGAATACCCATAACAGAATGTCCGTGGTTTATTCCCCCTGGGAACCGATTGAGAATCTGGATCTGGAGCAATCTCTGCTAACATGTCTCTAGCCATGCAATGTCTTGTCTGTTCCGTCTTCCCGTCACAATCGCTAGTAGGTATGCAGACCCTATCTTTAGACGGCCCTGCTGTGGACTGTCTGAACAGATCGGACCATGAGACCGAGATAATACCTGGGATCAGCATTGCTGTATGTATTTGCTGTACTGCAGCAAATGCACCCGCGCACCTGCTCCTGTAGGCAAACATCCCCTTGTCATCATTCATCTGAAAAGATGGGATGTAATTAAACTCGAGTGGGTGAGGTTCTGTCGATTGGCTACAGGCTGGGGCGCACATGTCGGCGATTCGGAGACCCCTGCTTGGCATTGAATTGGGCCGCCTGTTGGTTCTCTTCCAACTCCTTTCCGGTCGCTGACGGACACTGACTGATCTTTTTTTGCCGACTCATGACCCATGTTCAATGCTCATCGAGACCTCTTCCTAACAAGATTACCTAGGATTTCCAACTCCAGGGTCTCAGGGGTGCTAAGCCGGTTTCCGGGCCTGGTCGCCGTGCCCCGAGATGATATGGCTATTCTTGTCTCTAGTTATCGTCGCTTGCAGGCGTGGCAATCGAGACTCTTTTCAGCGCATTCGCTTGCTGTCTTTCTTGACTTGTTGTCTTGCATTCCAGCTCTTGGCAGGTTTGGGACAACATCTGTGCTTTTTCCCTGCTTTTTTCTTGTGCGACAGTTTACGTCAGCATCAAAACCGTCTTGCAACGTCGGAAGCAAAACAGGGCAAACAATTGAACCTGACAGGGCAAGGACAAGATCCTATTCGAAACAGGCGTTCTGTCTGCGGATAATAATACTGTTGCCAGAAATTCTATGGAATTTCTTGGCCCCGGAATAGAGTTACAGATGAAACGCCCCAGCTAAACTCTGAGCCGGCTCTGTTTCCACAACTTGCTATATACTGGACAACTTACCGAATGGGGGAGTCCCCGAAAAGGTTCAGTGGATGAGTTAGAGTTCCGTATAAGCTCCTATGTAAAACTCTACCCTAGTATTCATCAAGCTTGATGCTGGTTGATATCTCAATGCATCTTGCCTAGCAAAGTGTTGATCAGCGAACAATTTGCCATAGGCTTACAGTAAGATTTAAGTAGTCTGCCACACCAAATAGTTTGCATGCAGTTTCTTTCAATCGATTGGGCTTGCTGAAGAAACAGTCTTCTCCAGGCCCTGTGTAGCCGCTGTGGCTCTTGTAGGGCTGCTTATTCCTGTGCTGGCTTGGCATGGACCTCTTGATAGGCATCAAATAGGCGAGTTCGGCGCACAACGGCTCCAGTGACTAACAAGAGCCTGTTGGTACTATTCCCAAACCCACGATACTACGTGGTATGTGCTGCTTGACGATCGTTCGTGACGTTGAAGTCAAAGGAAATTGAACCGTTGAAACGATCACGGGGCATTATGGCACCATTTCCGATCTGCCGGCATTGCTGTTGGCGATGGTTCACGGAGTAATTTAACTGCTCGGCTCGAGCACACGGCCAGATCACCAAATACTAACAAGTCTCTGCATGAGAAACAAACATGCCCTAAAGACAGGATGATTAATTCATTTATGCGAGATCGCTTCGGTGAGAGTTCCACAGCCGAGTCACAACTCCCAGCACAACACTCAGATGCAGCTTTCTCATCCAGTGATTCCAGTCACTCCAGCCGCTTCAAGCTCAATAATCCCCTCATGGCCAATGCGTTTCTAGCCCCATGAAGAATAAGGGTCAACTCATCTGCTGGCCCCTTGTGCAAGGACCCTCGCCCACTCCGCTTCGATAATGCGCTGACGCCAGAACCATTTGACTGTTGGTGTTGACTCCATCCACCAATGGAACCGATAGCTACGCCGCATCTAATCTGCGATACTCCCAATTCAGCAGGCACGAGAATGACGTGCTCTAAGAGCTGTGTGCTGAAGATCACATTATGGAAGCCTTGCAAGCTACAGGTCTAGGTAAGTTCCAACAGTCTGTTGCAGTTGAAGAACAAATCACAGAGTCAAAGATATCACCCGGATCTTTTAGAACACCACCGAACCACCTATCAACATCTCAACACACAATGTCAACTAAATGCAATTAAATCAAGCATTTTTCAACGAATCAAATGCAGACGCCAGAATCGCACTTGGTCAAACGGTTGGCAGAACGGCGTTCACTCCAAACAGCCACAGCTGAGGAGTAGTGCTGGTGACAACCGTACCTTACCTTAGCGTCACCTCCACTCCGTGTCACTACAGACGGTATGCTTAACGCTTGATAGCAGCTCCCTTGGCTAACGGAGATTACTTACGCAACATTGCACTGTTCTTGCTAAACTGCACCAGCAGTTTGGGTAACTTTACTGGTACGTTTCCAGAAATTGTCCCGACTGGTGGCCAAGACCTAAGGTTGCTTAGATCGAGATGCCCAGGGAGCCTCTGTACGATCAGATCGATGTTTTCGATATTGAAGAAGCCTTCACGTGAGAACGAAACACTCGAAATACCCGGAATGGTCGACTTATGCCACCGGAATGTTGGCAAGTCTATGAGTAACTGTCTCACGGCCATGTCGGTCGCGGAATGTCTGATAACTTGGCTGCTTGGCATGAATTTGCACTCCGGTTACGAAACTGACACACAAGGGATGACTTCAACAGAGACAACATTGGGAATAAGCAAAAGGGTCCCCAATCGCTAGTTTCAGCCGCGACAACACATTAGTCCCGAATCAGTTCAAATGTAGTTAATTCATGCCGCAGGCAGAGTAGCCCACTATTGTAAGACCAGATCCTTCTATTTCCAAGATTGAGTCAAAACAAACAAAAGGGGACACTTCAGAGACGCCACGGGTAGTTTTCTTAATGACAAACGGCGCGGCACGCGATCAATAACCTGAATTGAAGTTTGAACCGAAAGTAGTGGCTGCAGGTTCAATATCCCCCTTTCACAGAAACCAAGATCTGACCAATACATCCCAACATCGAGACTCTTGACCGCTTCCAATAGCATGCAAAAATTTAGATCCTAGCACTCTTATTGCCTATACAGTCGCCAGCAGCTGCAGCTGAACCGGTCTAGACACTGCGCTCCATGGTAATAAAGGGGTTCAACACTCGACTCAGCACGGCACAATGGAAAATACACAATACACCGGAATGTCGCAGATTGGACGCCGTGGCTGAACTACCGGACGCCTTCTCGCCCCGGTCTCAGAGACGACGATAGAAAGCTTCTTTCTAACCGTACCAACGAGGTTATCCACCTCTCACAATATCGCCAAGGTTAAAACTCAAGGTTCTGTCGGACAATCAGGGTCTACCTGACATGCTAGGGGCCAATGAAACTGGAGATCTTAATTCTAGGTGAAAAAGAAACTCAGGTAAGACCTAGGTAAGTTGGTTTAAAATTAGGGGTCTCTTAACTCTTTCTGATGAGTTTATCTTGACAATCTCCTCCACAGTCTGAAGTTTTGTTACTTCCGAGGGCTTGTCACAGCCTAGGGCGATAGGGGCATCCTGAAGCATCCACTGTCAGTGCCCCAAACTCAAGAGTCTTGAATCAGGGCATCGATTGCCTCAATGACATCAACTGCCGAAAACATGCCTCTCTGTGATTGGGTTCCCCGGAGATGAGAACCTCAGAATTGCCCAAGTTGGAAGTTGATTGCTTCACTCCACAAACCAAATGATTCCCTCCGCCCCCCCATTTCCCCAAACCATGGTAGTTTCCGGATCTTCAGGAGTGGCTTTTTGAGCTGACCAATAACAGCTTGTCAGTTAATTGCACTCCTTGAATCGCTGATGGTATAATTTTAGGAAGTGCAATTTCATGCAATGCTACCTTCAACGTTTGATCACTATTCATTTTATGCGCCGACTCGAGTAAGATTAGTCCCTATTTTTAGTTGCATTCATCTTGTGCCGTTCTTTGTCACATTTGTTTGTGCATTCATTGGGTGACGTCTTTCAGCCTCGTGCCCCACCTCCACACATTCCATCTCACTCGAGCGCCAAACTCGTCAGCCTTGTCACGACTACCTTCCACCCTTGACCTAGCATCATCAAAGAATCAGCCGCATTTTCACGTTGCAATGGCCTCTGAAGACGATCGCCCCAGTGATTCGCCCCAGAATAAGCGTCGCAAAACAAGCGGCGACTCTTCCCCTCCTTACGCGCCGCAACGCGACGCCGAAGACAACGATCGATCGCCTAGACAGTCTCGCCAACTATCGATACGAGACAATCGCCGCAATAGCAGGACTATCAGCCCAAGTCCTGGTGAAGATGGTGCCGGAAACAATTATTACGAAAGTCGTCGTACATCACGATCGAGATCACGGTTGAGGTCACGGTCCCTCTCTAGTATAGACTCCCGTAGACACTCGCGCTCGCGATCCCGATTAACAACACGATCACATTCACCCCGCTCTTCACGCTCACGCTCACGCTCGCGACTATCCTTTCGTCGCTCCCGAACAGACTCCCTCTCCGCGCGGGGGGCTGAACCAACTCCTCCTCCAGAACCTTTCAAGCCCAACTATCGTGCCCGCCTTGTTCTTCATGGTCACACCAAGCCCGTCTCTCAGGTCCGAATATCACCTAATGGAAAATTCATCGCATCTGCATCGGCGGATGCTACTGTCAAGATATGGGACGCTACAACAGGCGAACACATGGATACGCTAGTTGGGCACATGGCAGGCGTGAGCTGTCTTGCTTGGACACCGGATAGCAACACCATCGCAACTGGTTCAGACGACAAAGCCATTCGTTTATGGGATCGCGTTACAGGCCGGCCAAAAACCACAACTCGAAAATCGGTTGCCGGTCAAGAAATGGGGCCGTTGAAAGGCCATCATAACTATATTCACTGTTTAGCATTCTCGCCAAAGGGCAACATCCTTGCAAGTGGTTCATACGATGAAGCTGTGTTTCTGTGGGATGTGCGAGCGGGCAGGCTGATGCGAAGTTTACCTGCGCATAGTGATCCTGTCAGTGGGGTTGACTTTTCTCGAGATGGCACGCTGGTCGTCAGTTGCTCGACAGATGGTTTGATGTATGGACTCCTGGAGCTTCAGCTGGTTCATTTTGCTAACAAGTATATAGTCGTATTTGGGATACATCAACAGGCCAGTGCTTACGCACCCTTGTTCATGAAGACAATCCAGCTGTCGCCAATGTTTGCTTCTCCCCTAACGGACGCTTCGTCCTTGCTTTCAACCTCGACAACTGTATCCGCCTATGGGATTATGTTTCTGGTACCGTCAAAAAGACGTATCAAGGCCACATCAACGAGAAGTTCGCTGTGGGTGGCTGTTTCGGAGTTCTGGACGGTGCTCCTTTCATCGCATCTGCTAGCGAGGATGGCAGCATCGTCATGTGGGACGTAGTATCAAAGACGGTCTTACAAAGAGTAGAGGGCCACAAGGGCGTATGCTTCTGGGTGGATGTCCATGGAGAGACGATGGTCACCGGAGGGCAGGACAACACAGTCAAGGTTTATCGACACATCAGAGATAACAACAAGGTGAACGGTGATACTGGTGGGAAAGTGGGTAAGGAGCCACAAGCAGAGGGATCACTAGCGCAAGAAGATGTGACCATGAAAGCGGAATAATTGATACCATATAAATGCATAATTCAGATGGGGAAGAAAGACTCTCATATAGACGTATGAGCTTGACACCTTCGCTACCAAAGATACTCTTCGAGATCATTTGTAAAGGCATCTTGGAAGTCGCTCAAGGTTTAGCTGGATTAGTTGAGCACTCCAAAGCTTTTTAATGCCTTTGAAAGGATTTGGAACTTCCAGCGAAATGATAAGATCAATTTTATCGGAATAGAAACCACCTTTACCCGGAGCAAATAGCAAGCAAGATCTGATATACATACACTAAGTGCCAACGAAAGATATTCCACCCATGTTTCGTAAACGTCTGGTTATCCCTCAGATTTCATCTCATATTCTCTTTGTGCAAATCAAGCTTTAACGAAACTGGACATCGACGTTGTGGGCACCGACCCGTTTGCCCTTGTAATAGACTGTAAAGTCTACCGTTCCATCTTCGCAGGTCATCTCGATATCAAAGCTGAGTCTGTGATAGACCTTCCCTAGGGAGTTGGTGTAGGTTGGGAGAGACTCGAGGTTGATGTTGCGTGTCCAGCGGATCTCACATAGTTCGCTCACGGCCGATCCAGAGGTTTCAGGGGGTGTGAGTTCAGAACAGCTGTAGATGGTCTCAGAGACATGGCCGATACGCTCAGAGAACAGTCGGTAGTAGGTTTGTCGAACTGGCTTCTTCGTCAACATGTTGTCTCCCTACCACTGAAGTCAGAATGTCATTCTTCCAGTTAACGCCACGTTACCTACCTCCCGCAGAAACCATTTCATCTGGTTCGTAGCATGCCACTTCTGTTCTTGCTCCGACCAAATTTTGTCGCTTTGATGGTGCTTCTGCGGATCAAAATCGGTATTGAACATTACTCCATAGCTGTTTCGAGCTACCCGTGCTCCTACTGTCACACCTAGGGTTGCTGACAGGCCGTAGTTTGTAATGCCGTGAACGACAGCCCCGCGGCAGATAGCTGTCCATCTATATTCACTGGTTAGAACACTCACAAAAGTTTCAAGATTTCTTACGGCTTGCTCCCGCGCGACTGTAGAACTGTGCTCTCAAAAAAGGCAGACTGAAGCTTGCTGTACAGATAGGAGCTACGACCGAAGCCACCAACGAGAATGATGTACTACTTGTGTCAGCCTGCTAAAGTCCCGCCTGTAATCTTTGTTTTGTTACCTTTGCTGGCTTCCCAAACTTTGACTTGACAGCCTGGGTTTGTCGGCGTATAAGGCCCTCGATCTTGTCGACGATAGGAGTGTACGCCGACAGAATATCGGTTCTATAAGGAGATCAGAAAATATTTAAAAGAAGAATTTGGTGCTGAGATAGCTTACGAGCTAAGTTCAAGCGTCTTTCGTCGTTTGAGCTTTCGACTGGAGCTTGCAACACCGCAACTATCGGGAAGGTCGACAAGCCAAGTTCTGTTCTGGTTCGAGAATTGAGGCTTGATTCCATGCTCCCAACACTCGTTCAAGAACTTTTTCTCCTCTGCAGAAGTGACATTCTCCCAGGATCTAGGTTCGAGTTTTCGTTTGATGAGTAAGAGGAATCTTTCGTCGAGAAAAACACCACCGCAGAGGGCCCCTTCAGAGGTTAGTCGATGCATGTGCTCAATCTTGAAATGAAACTTACCGTCGCCCTTGACACATTCTTTGACCACAAATGGGGAGATTGATTCAATTTGATAGCTGATGAGATCCTGAAGTCTATTAAGATAATGGACAGCATAGGACGAGTCAAGTCGAACTTACCACGGTTCCGCCTCCAGCATCGCAAATGACCATAGTATCCCCAACCTGTTGAAGTCAGCTCAAGTTCTCAAACACATCTTCCTTGTACACCTTACCTTCATTGTTGATCTCTTGGAGAGATCCTTGATGGTAGCGAGGGCTGCCGCTTCCGGTTCCGAAATGGAACGAAGCTTGGTGTCGCCGCATGATCGAGCATCGAAAATACCTGAAGCTTTGGCGGCCTGCTTCATGCGCTGCTGGGCGTAAGGGGGCCAGATTGCGGGCAGGGTGATCACGACGTGAAATCGAGACTTCTGTAACAGTTCGATCCCGACACTGCGGCGAATGGAGTCAATCGCATGGTTCCAAATCTTTCGCAAATAGCATGCTATGACCTCAACTGGGTCCCTCTTCTTCTTATCCAGAAGTTTCTGGGCATGGCGCAGCTGGCAAGATACTGAAACATCGGTGGGAACATCGCCACTATCGAGCAACAGAAGCTTGAACCATTTGAGGGCATCCTTGTCGGTAGGAATAGAGTATCCCCAGGATGTGCCTTTATTGTTATCGTAGAGCAACTGAGTTGGGGCTTTCTCAACATCTGAACAGTGGTTGAGCTCAGAGTCCCAGCTCGTGACGAGTTCTATGTCTTCTGGTTCTCGAGAATACGCCCAAGCAACTCCCGAATACCTAGAGAGGTTTTTCCGTTAGCGATACCAGGTACTTGAGCCCAGCTCAGCCCTAGAATGGAACACTTGTAAGAGGAGAGTAGGCAGAGCTCACGTTGTCCCGAAGTCGATGCCGATTATTATGAAATCATCCACGGGCTGATTAGCTGTCATCTTGACTCCGCTCAGTATCAAGAAGGCTCCTTGAGGGGTGCGCTGTCGATGTTGATGTTTAGATGAGAGGTTACCCTGATGTGGTATGCCCAGGAGATGAATGAGTCAAACCAGCTGCTCCGCCTTAAGATAGAATAAAAAGATATTAGAGAATAGAACCATCAAAGTGAAAAAGAAAGAATAGAGCTATTTAATTCATACAACAGTGTTTATGCCAGTGATTCACTGTCACTGCATTGCCAGTGGCAGGCTGCCAAGCGGATAGCCGTGCTCTAACTGCAGTCACCCATTCTTGCGATTTCTATGGCCTTTCAGAAAACGGATGGTAAACTCGCTCTAGTCTCTTACTTTATTTTCCCCCGTTTCTCTTTTTCTTACTCCATCTCCGCTATATTTGCCTGCTCTCCACAACAGAGGCAGCGGTGTCTCTTTTCCACCCATAACTTAGAGTCTCACATCACCTGATATCTTTACATCTTATACATCGCAAATTACTCATGTAGACCGTCAATTTTTCATTCAAACATCACGGAAGACTGGTTCTCCAAAGGCATCTAAACAATATATCAGTCGGTAAGTCTCCCTCAATCAACCCTGCCATCCCACGTGCCCTGCCACTGGATGTGCATTTTCCCTACCTTCAGTAATAATCGTTCTTCAGATTCACACTCTAAGCAAACTTTCAGCGACAAAACATGGAATTTCAAGACCCGAGCCAGAAGTCTGAGCCTTCTCTAGACCTTGATACCGCATTGTCTGACCATCTCAATACCTTGGTTGACCAAAACACCTCTCTCACAAAAGACGAAGAAGCGTTCCATTACGATACGAGCAGTGTCCAAGAGATCTCTGATTTCTCCAAATTCTGGGCCTGCCCTGAGGAAGAGACAAATGACCGAGCCCGTCCGGCCAGCGCACAGTCCTATTTCGCACTCTCCGACTGGAACGTGGAGGAGGTCCTTGAAGCTCAAGAAGCAAACCATGCCGCTTTCTTGGAGGAATCCCGCAATATTTCTTCCCAGCAAATATCGAGTGTCGAACAGGTAGTTCGAACTGAGGTTGAGACTGGCATGGAACGAATTGTCAATTATGTCAAGAGCTTTATTCCTCAGCCTGCTCAGGCCTCAACTACATCCACGATTGCGGACCTCATAGTTCAGCTTAAAACGGAGAAAGATTACGTAAAAAAGCTCTCTGGTGATTACAATAACCTACTTCAGCACTCCTATAAACAAGAGCAGGATCTCCGGAAAGTAACCTCCAAACTTGGTGATGCTCTTCGCAAGAGAGACCAGCTACGCCAGCTTCTGGGCGGTGGCTCTCTAGCAAACTCTGAAAAAACAACCGACGATTCCATTCGAGGCAAATGGCAGGAGCTCGCTTACAATATTCACTGTCTGGCTCGTCTCCTAGCCCGCGATCCACCTCAACCGATGCACCTTGACGACCTCGCTACGAAGCGGCTACGATTTGTCTATAAAGACTATCGCAAACTTCTCAAAGACGAAGATTACCGAGAGTTTCTTATCAGGGGATATCTGTGGGTTATTATTCAAGACGAAGTGTTCGACGCTGAGGAGCAACTTTGGGGGGGGGCTGGGCTGAAGCCTTACAAAACCATTCGTGATCACATTATCAGTAAGTATCTCCTACCTATGTATCCTTATTTGATGGCATTGCTGAATCCAAAGCTCTCATTGGAGACAGGGAGAACATCCTAAATACTGAGACCTCCATCGCTCATGCTGCAAGGTGGCTGGCTCAAGGCTCAGACATGATCAGCAAGCTTTGGGAAAGGGATGATTGTCGTACCAAACATCTCGTACTCACGGAAGTCAAGCGCCTAAGGCCATTTTATTCATCTCGCCTATCCACAACAGATAGATGTGATAAGCAGGTCGCTGATCAACTAAGGGACATTATATACACAGCAATCGAACTGGACAAGATGATGATGCGCTCCAAGGCAATTTTCCAAGTTCACTGGCGGGACCAGTCTCAGAAGCCATGTGTCTACCAGAGATGGAACGAAAATGCCATGGATTCAGAGGGATTTACGAACACCTTGTCCCCCAAAAGTCGTGTTCTATTCTTCATTTCACCTATTCTTCGTAAAGTCGGCACTGCTGATGGACAACGATATGACTCCAGCATGGTGCTGGCCAAGGGTCTTGTGGTCTGCGATTAACTGGGTATCATTGGCTATCCGCAACAAAAGATCGTGGAGAAGGGGGCCCTCGTGAAATGCAATGCAGAGAGAAAATTGGTCGTGGTAATTGACAAGAGGATATTTCAGTGGCAATCCTCTTTCTGGTGCAAAAGTTCTTGAGGGTCTCTTGTTTCTTGGGGCAGGTTGGGGAATAGTTCGTTTTATATGTGGCATATGATGAGCTTTTACGATTTGCAGATCAGTAGACAGACAAGAATAATGAACTATGATATCGGAACTTAGAACTACTGACGTAGTTTTCTCATCCTGTTTGACTGACATTGATGGTGTAATCTGTGCCGGAGTATCCTTATTACGCACCCTGAACTTCACAATGCAGATGCGAAAGCCACCTCGGAACATAATATTGCGAAGCGTTCGAACATGTAATACTTTGTGATACTTTTTAACTCAAACAAATAGAAGCGAAGTACATCAAAGAAGTATCATCCATCATACTCCCCCCTCAAGATTAACAATATTGACCACTGTCTCGTATCCTAACCATTCCATGTATGCATCTATGTCACACTCTTCCGAAACCCCAATTAGGTATTAAACAAAATCCACCAACTCCAAATCCAAAAATGATGTCTGTACAAAGGAGCTATGTCATCGAAGTATTGTCGTTACTGACTCAAGCGCCGAGTCCCAACCCAATCTTGACAGCCGCACCTAGTCAGCCTCGTCGTGGTTGATTGTAGTCGGTTCCAGTTGGTGTGGGATAGGGGGTCTCAGTAGCACTCGTCGTGGGGGTCTCGGTCTCGATCTCGTAGATCGTTGTGTCCAAGGTACTGGTGATGTCCTCTGATGCTGGGTAGGTTGGGATCACAGGGGGGGTCTCTGAGCTGGTAGTGGCAGATGTGGTTGCCTCAGCGGGTGTCTCAGTTTCTGAGCTGGTTGTCGTGCTCTCAGCAGTGGAAAGTACCGTGGTATCCTGGTATGTTGTCGAGATTACAGGAGGGATTGTCGAGTTAGTAGGGATGGAAACGGTAGAGTACTCAGAAGACTCGCTGCTGACAGCGGGATCAGTATAGACAGGCGGTGTGTAGACGGGGCTATCATCAGAGCTGGTGGAAGTTGAGATGATAGGGTCAACGGTTGAGGAGTTTCCAGGGACCGAGTAGGCGGGCTTAGTGTAGACTGGTGGAGTATAGACGGCCTCGCCACTAGTTGTCGAGATGACTGGTGGCACAACGGTTGACGAGTTGCTGGGCTGAGAGTAGACCGGCTTAGTGTAAGCAGGAGGCGTGTACGTAGGAGTCTCTACAGGCTTCGTGTAGACAGGAGGATCAACGGTGGATGAGTTTCCAGGGATGATAGGCTGGGAGTAGGCTGGCTTGGTATAGACCGGAGGCGTGTAGATGGGGCTATCGACGGGCTTGGTGTAAGTGGGAATCTCATAAGTCGAAGAGTTACCAGGCAGGATGGGCTTTGTGTAGACAGGAGCCGAGTAGGTCGGTGTGTCCACAGGCTTAGTGTACACAGGGACTGATCCATCACCAGAAGCAACCGAGGAATAGGTAGGCTTGGTATACACAGGAGGGACATAGCCTGATTGTGTGCCAGTGGAGTTACCATAAGTAGGGTCCGAGTACACAGGCTTGGTATAGACCGGCTTAGTGTAAACAGGAGGAGAGACGTAGCCATCGGCAGTGCTGTAGACTGCACTCTGGCCAGGAGTTTGATAACCGGTGGGCGTAGAGGCAGAGTATCCAATAGTAGAGTTCATGTAAGGATAGTCATTCTTGGTCTGAGAAGGCGCCGCGTAGGTCGAGTTGGCAGGATAAGGAGATCCAGTGTTCTGCTCGCCGTATGGCATGGTTGAAGCATACTTGCTAGGAGGCACGTAGATGGTGTTGCTGATGGTCAAGGTCTTGGTGCAGTCATGGCAGACGGCAGTGGTGTAGTAAGATCCATTGGAAGAAGCAGTGACAGTGACAGTGACATCGACAGTCTTGGTGGAGACAAACACGTAGTTAGAAGGACATTGGATGCTTGGCTCAAGAGTTGTCGAGTGAGTTGTTGGTGTAGTTGTGTTCTTGGTGGCCGTGTAAGTGTTAACAGGAGTGTATGTGTTCACAGGAGTATAGCTGGGAGGGTCGTAGGCGTTTCCGTTGGGAGACCGAGCAACTCGACGCTGTTGGAACTGTGAATGGTTAGATTATGTTTACTAGTGTAAGTGATGGGGCTCATACAGGACTGAACCAAGAACCTCGAGGGGCAGCTTCGACTACCGTGCCCAGGAGGCCAACGGCACCAACAATTGCAGGCAGACGCATCTTTTAGAATGGGACTCTATGAGTATTGAAGACAAGAATGAGAGTAGCCAAGAGAATGTGAGGCTGTTTGTGAGAGTGAAGGCGATGCTGAGTCTGGTGGTGAGATATTCATTTTCGGGACGCATCCCATCGTCCTTAAGTACGGCTTCATTTTCCCAAGGGTTTTTCTGAAGGAGTTGCGTATAAGTCAAAGGGTAGAAATATTGAAGTTGAATATTGAACAAATTGATGTCAGAAAGGGTGCTATATTGAAAGAGGGATGTTCACTGAATACAGAAGGGCGGCGTTTTTGGTGGTGAAGCGGGGACACTTTATCGATTCAAGGGGGTTCGCGCCAACCAAACAGCCTCGATCTTGATGGGACAATAGGAACAAAGGGCGGAAGAAGCAATTAATTTGTCGACAAGGCCAGGGAATCAAAGACATTTATGAATATTCCATTGCCCATCATGCCCCTAGACCGCGACAGCGACAACCTTATTGCTCGACAACTTGGCATGAGACAAATTCAAGGTGAACGTGAGATCGATAATAATAGTAATAATCTATTGTTCATATGTCGTCGGTTCGATAAAGGGCAATTTATTCATCTCACGCACATTTGACTCTTCACAAGTTGCACGACCACGTCGTAAGACAACGCGTTGGTGAGTCCAATCAAGATAACAAAGAGTGCACGCGATTCTCATGGCAAAGTAAGTACAAGTGTGCCCTTCACAGCCAATTCAACTGGCGTGATCTGTGGGTATAGTAGTATCATTGTGTGTCAATCATAGTGTGTGTGTGTGTGTGTGTGTGTGTCTGCGTGGTTCTTCCTGTCGAACAGTCCATACGTGCAGGAATGGGTATCAAGAGGGCCACGCAATCGCCGTCGTGCCCTTTACAAAAAGCTAACAAGAAACCAACAACAAAAAACCATATGCTTATGCCGCAAAAATCATCAATAACCTGCCGCCCCGCGATGCAATCATGTAAAATCGAGCATTGTCCCAGGCTAGCTCGAGTCAAGTCCGTCATACGCCCTGGCCCCTCTTGAGATATTTCATCTCTATCGTTCATCTGGTTCTGGTTCTGGTTCTGGCTCTGGCTCTGGCTCTGGCTCTGCCTCGGCATTGCGCCGATCAGTCCTCCCAGATGGTTTCAAGATCGAGATCTCCTCTTCGCTCAGCACCGCACACACTCCAACGCTTACGCTTGTCTCTAGAGCCGAAACCCATCGTACGCCCTCGCGTCTGGCCATCCTTTCCTTTCAGGTCGGTGGATTCATTTCCCTCTGCAGCATCTGCATCGGCCTTTAGCTGGGCAATTCTTTCAGCTTCCAGTGCTGCTTCTTCGGCATCAGGCGTGTCAGGAATTGTTTCCAAGCTGGAGATGCTAGGGCTTCGGGACCTGGTCGACGTTGGCGTGGAGGGAACCGACGAATAAGTTGTGCCATAGCTTCCGGAAAGGGCATCGTAGCTTCTATAAGAGGAGGTTGAGGAAATCGAAGAGGATGGTGTTGATGGAAATGTGCCTAGAGAGCCAGTGCTCGAAGATGTGAATGTTCGAAGAGGAGAAGATGGCCGTCGAAGTCGGGCGGGGGTGCTTGTGGAAACCCCCATGATGGGAGAGGTACTTCGTCGCTCATGCATTTGCTCAGGTTCGAGAACTGAAGTTCGAACTGGAGAAATTGGCGGGAAAGCTTCATCGGCAGGCTTTCGTGGAATGCGGACTCTGCTAGGTGATCCAGAGGGGCTTCCAGGACGGTGCTGGGGCGAAAAAAGGATATGACCTGATCCATTGACGCCTGGCATGGATTGAGTACGAGACATTGGGGGCGCAAGACTCGTTGTAGAACGAGACCTAGAATGAGCGCCTGAGAGCGGAGAAGTGGTGCGTGGTCGATATGGAATGAAGGGTGTCGCAGACCAAGATGGTGAAGCTGGCGATGTTGGACTGGGGTCGGTGCTTCGTCTCAGGTTTGGCGGCTTTCGAGGCAATTCGATGCTGAGGTTGGAAAAGGCGCTGGGGCTCTGAAGTCGCAGCGATGGATATCCTGGAGAGAGGGAGGGTGACGCAGACAATGATGAGGAAGCAGAGGCAGAGGCAGAGGCAGATACGGGTGCGGGAGCAGGTGTAGGAGTAGGACGGAACTCCTCCATACGCTCTGTCTCGGGAACTGGCTCCATTTCGAAATGGGTAATCGAGGGTGGAGGCAGGATACGATACGATACAATGTGATACGGTACGGCAGGGCACGGATGGAGGTTGAGACCAACCGGTTTCGTCAGAAGATAAACGGTGGCATGTGGTGCCCGAAACTTGAACGAATCTTGGCCGACGAGCAATGGCGTGGATTTCTGGGGGATTTATTCGACCCGGTAGTAATGATCGTCAGCGGCGGTCCTACGAAGCTCTGCCGGCGGCTGCAAGTTCGGGTTGCTTTTGACAAGAGGCGCAGCAATAGGGCGTGAAGCAACCACAAGCTGGCGACAGAGTGCGGTATTGCATTCAGCGCGGCAGAAAGGCGGGGGTGGATCAAGATTTGAGATAGATCCGAGGTGATATGGACGGCTTTTTGTTGTAGGTGGAGAGGCTACACTTTGTAGCTATTGTAGCTCGAGGTGTGGTGGTGTAGGTGAGGTAGGTAGCCTGGAGTTGGGGTTGAGAGGAGAAGGGCGGAGGGACCTGTACCTCGAACTCAGCTCTCAGAGGCGGTGTCGCGGTAGCTCAGCTGAAATGGAGGTGACAACGCGAAAAAGAAGAGAAAAGCAGCCGTCGTAGGAAAAGAAGAGGGAGAAAGAGGAGAAAAGGACTTAAAGACGAGGAAACGTGGAGGCGTTTGAAAGAGAAGATGAAAAGTGATTTGAGAGGCGAGTCAAGTCGAGCGAGCATGTACCTTAGTAAAGAGATGGATGGAAGCGAGACCAGCGGCTGTAAAGGGAGACCCAAGTGACACTGGGCGCGTGGTTCCGACGGTCAGGGCACCCACCAGCTCCAGCTCCAGCTCCAGTACCAGTGGTTGGTATGGTACCTCCGGTAGGTAGTGGGGGGGGGGTACCTGGGCTTCTGGGGCCCAAGGCCTGGGGAGGAACGTGCGATGAATCCACTAGGGGCTCTTAGCGGGGACTTGAGCCTGGGCGATAAGTTCAGGGTATGTGACGGTCAAGAAATTGTTGAAAGTTTGGAGCTTGGATGAAAGAAAATGAACAAAGAACCCGAGTAATAAAGGTTTTATTTACAATAGGATGTTTGTATTTTGCTTTCTCGTATAGCTGCAGGTTTAGACAAAGCTTATTAACTGGCATTGCAATACCTGCAACGTTGACAAATCGGTAGTCATCTCCAGTTCTACATACAAGGGTCTCTTTGAATCTAAAACAAAACAACATCCGCCAACGCCACCGCTTCCCATTGACATACCTGACACTACCATATTTCCTACCAAGGAATCAGAACAGGTATAATAAGAGCCATATTAATAAATGAGATGGAATGGCCCGAGACCATTCAATGTCATGCGATGCAGTACGACGGGCGGGGTGTGTTATGTATGCGCATTGTTCAACTACAATCACAGCCTTCAAGATGCTCCCTTCAAGTCACATCACATTCCGTTTCCACATCAACAGCATGCTCACGCAGATGGCAACGCAGCCAATCCTTCTTAATAAGCATCATCAACCATTCGGAACCGTGGAACCTACCCGGACTTGTCGCTTGAATTGCCTTGCTTGTCTTGGTACGGTACACGAGACGAGACGACGACTCGCCGAGTATCTCAATGAGGCGATCCATAGATCGGCCCAAACTAGCGGTCCTCAACGCTTGACACCGCCCTTCCAGAACGTGACACCAGCATTAATAATTACAGATCTCGAATAAGATGAGCACTCTGCCACTTTCAGTACTGGGTTCCCTAATCCGGTAGACCGTTCAAACCGCTCATCTTCAACCGTCAGCCACTCACGGTACGCGCCTCCAAAAGAGACGCCACTTCTCATGGAAACCATTCACTGAAGCCTCAACGCCCGGGTTTCAGGAGCCGGGGGTCCTTATGCTTCGTGGAGCCTTTACGGGGGAGACCGAAGGCCCGGGCCCCATGCTGGGCTCTGCGGGTGAGAAGCCGGATGCCTTTTGTACATAAACAACTGGGGACCTACGAGAGTCGAGGGAATAATAAGTGAAAACCCTCAAATGGTCTTAGGGAGCAAGAAAACTCGAGACCAAATAGAAGATGCCAAAATAAGCTCAGAAAGCAGGCCTCCATATGTAGGATAATTTCCCCAAGTCTTTTTCGTCACTTGGGATAAAGTTCCTAAGAGTTTCTCCCCTCCCTCAACATGGCTCAAGCATGAACATGGCGTGGAGCATGCATGATAGTGTGCTGCCCGTTGCACCGTCAATTGCAAGTTGGTCTGTCTGTACCTGGGAGGCTTAGATAAAGTTGGCCAATCCCATTCCTGTCCACGCATTTCCACGCATTATTCTTTCACTGAGCTACTGTGGCAAACGAGCATTGTATTGCATCCATCTCCTTGTGCTTAGCGCTGCTCAACTTGCTACTGATGGTCGTTCGTCCTGAATCGGAAAGTCAATAGCCACTCAATTTGTTCTCAAAGGTACCACCGAGTCAGTCAAGAGTCCAATGACCATGAGCCAACCAGCTCTCACTCACATCAATCGCTTGACGCCTGAACGTGAGCTCTTACTGGTGAGCGCGCCCTTACGCCTTGATCCTGTTAGACCATGTTAGACCAAGCCAAAAGCTCGGGACCCTTACTATAGCAAGGTCTTCCTATGGTATATGACTGACTAACAGATCCTGGTGAGACCCTTGCACAGGGATGGTGAGTGATGGCTCAGGGCTGAGGGATGGCCATAACGAGGATGGGCCCAGCTCATTGGGTGTAATATCGTAGCTTGGGCGCTATCTCTGGAGGAATGTCTGCCCTAGTCGCCATGACGTCGTGTCTAGAGAGTTGCCCAATGCGAAGTGATGGTCTGTGAATGCAGTAAAGAGATACTATTCACGCTCAAGGTTGAGCCAGCAACCATCGGCTGACAGCCCCCAGTTTATAATATGTTTTGACTCTCTTGACTTGGATGAAATACCCCTTCTCAGCAAACCCTCACTGTTCCCGACCCCAGATTCCTCATCTTTTGACCCTAATCTCAGGGACATTGCGCTACTGCATGACAGTTCCATATTTAGCTCCCGCCAACAGAATGCTCCGATGCCGTTGGCCATGCTTTTCTCGTATCAGCGCTCGCTGACCTGAAGCAGTAGAGCATTTTCGTACTTCATTCGTCGTTGTTTTGTTAAGCTGAAAGGTGGCTCATCGTATAAAAACAAAGAAGCAAAAGGAGGTCTCTGGCTATATGCATAACTAGCTTAGGTATCTTATGTACTAATTCAGTACTAATGCATTACTCGGCATTATGCCGATTTTCTTGGTTTACAGAGAAATACCGCGCAAAACTCGGCTTCCGTGGGATTTAGTTTATAACGCAACCGCTTAGTAGCGGGATGTTTTGTAAGAGGGTTGCAACTTGTAGGTGACAAGGAGCAGGTCATCCGTCGAGACGATCACATGTACATCGTTTCTTTCACGACTCGACCAGACACAGTATGACATGTCCTACAAGTGGTTCTCGTTTGCAGCACTGTTGGTTCAGCATCATGTATGTATTGTAAGGGCTCTCATACCTCCTGTCTCGTTACCAACTACCACATATCGCCCTGAGGCGAATCATCCAAAATCAGCCACATACACACGGTCCAAGGGACGCCCGTAAATGCAGCTCAGTCTATCGACCATTGATACACATACAGACGCAGGCTAAAAGAGGATGTAGTACCCTAAGTTCCTGGTGCGCTCGTAGGGATCAGATACTCTCACATAATATCGCCGTGATCCATTCATATCCAACAATAATATACAAGACACTCCTATCTTGTTCCTGGTGCTCCCGGGGGTGGAAGCTGGTCAGGTCCAAAAGACATTGGCAAAAGCTACATAGCGTCAACCCCAAACTCAAGAACAAAAGGGAATAGAACGCAACTAACCTGTCGCAACTTTGCAATCACAAAATCCTCATTCTTATCAAACATGATAACGGGTGTATCCAGTGTGCAAAACTCGCGAATACTACATCACCGAGAACACGCAACTCACCTGTTAGTCAAATCCATCATCATCATCTACTCTCCCAAAGACACCCCCAGTAACAACTCACAACTGTCTACACATTCCACATGGACTCGCCGGTGGCGCAATATCAGTTGCGACAGCAATGGCTCGGAACCCACGATGACCGCTTGTCACAGCTGTACCAAGGGCCACGCGCTCTGCACATGTTCCCACAGGATACGCCGCGTTTTCCACATTTGCGCCGCTCGTGAGCTCACCCTCGCTTGAGAGAACCGTTGCTCCGACGCGGAACTGGCTGTACGGGCAGTACGCTGTGGCCTTGGCTGCAACCGCACGCTCACGGAGCTCTGAGAACTCTTTCGGCGTAATGCCGTGTGCTGAGCAGACTTCAGCCGTCTTGGCTGTGTCGCCTCTTGAGATAGTCTCTGGGGTTTCCATCATATGACCTGAGGGGAAAAGCAGAGGGCGAAAAAAGGGGGAGGGAAGGGAAAGAAGAAAAGAGAGGAAAGGGTCTGTGGCAATTGGCGATTGATGCTTATATCCTATTCCGTGTCACTCGTCACTCGTTACACGGGCGGGCCCTTTATCGTGGACGTCTCCGCATCGGGCGCCTCCGTAATGCGGGGCTGAGCGCCGAAATGACGGACCCTTCGGCTGGTTCCTACTATGGTATGATACCACATTGCTTATCATTTCTTTCCTTCAGTAATAGGTAGGTAACTATCGTTTCTAACGTGCAAGGGTATACAGACTAGGTATGTAGGCTATCTATGTAAGTTGTGTCCAAATATGTATTATCAGATGCTATCAGCATCTTCTCATCTTCATGGTCTAATATTACTCTCATGACCATCATGCACCATTTCCTTACATTGCTGCCATCCATTCTCATTACAAATACGTACATATGACACAGAGCAGCACTAAACTCCAAACTCATCGCTCATGCATACTGCTCGGCGAGCGGTTGTAGACTGGTGCTTGAACAAACCCGACCAAATCATTTCCATATCCCTTGTCCCCAACTTGCGTTTCTTGTAGGTCTTCTTTTTCATTTCATCTGGATTCCGGCATCTAGTAAAACCCATCAGATCCTCCAAGCCTACTTGAGGTCGAGCTGACTGTTGGCGTCGATTGTGCCGAGCTTGTGTCGCTTGGCGTTGCCGGTTCCACAACCTGACTTCGGATCGACGTGATCCATTCGTGCTGCAATAACTCAACTGCTGACGATCGGTTACGAGGGTCTCTTGTGAAACATTTCTTCAGGAAGTCGATTCCCTGAGGGCTGAGATGATCTGTAGGTGGCAGCTGGGGCGGGTTCCCTTGCGCGATGTTGTACATGATCGCCCACTCGTTGTCGAGCTGTGCCCACGGCCTTCTTCCGGTAGCCATTTCCAGAATAACACAGCCCAGAGACCAGATGTCGACGGCCCCAGGCTTACCAGGGTTCTCGCCCGTGATCACTTCAGGTGACATATACATCGGCGTTCCTGTCATGGATCGGTTTGGCATTGTTGCTTGCTTCTCGCCAGCAAGTGTGCGGCCCTGTCGAGCAATAACCTTGGCGGCGCCAAAGTCCACATACTTGATGATTCCGTTATGATCGAGCAAAATATCTGCAACGTCATTAGTTTCTGCACATTTAAGGATACAAGATACACCACCTACTTTCGGGCTTGATGTCTCGGTGGGCAATGCCGCTCTCATGCAAATAGACAAGACCCTCGAGCAGTTGAAGCGCATATACCATGATGACCTGCTCGTCTTCGATTCGACCATGTTCCAAGAGACTGGCCAAAGATCCTCCCGAACAAAACTCCATGAAAATGTACACTCGGTCTCGATGCACTTCGATGCCATAGTATGATACCACATTGGGATGATCCAACACTTCCAGTACACCCATTTCCTCTCTAATTTGCTCGGCGATCTGTGGGATAAGTTTGGGATCCTGCAGTCGAATTTCCTTGACGGCCATCAGATGGCCCGTGTCAAGGTTCATTGCTGCATAGACATTGCCAAATGTGCCGCCTCCTACAAATTGGCCTTGCTGCCAGCGCATCGTAACATTGGTGGCTGATGATGAAAGGTACGCCAACGATCGGTCGACTTCATTATTACCTTCCAGTACTCTTCCGACTCCCTGTCGCTCTGCAACCTTCTCGCGTCGATACTCATCTACCCTTTCGAGCTCCTCCATGCGCTGTTCAGTGATGAATCGTGAAGCCTCTTCGTCGCTCAGCATTCGGTTCTTGTCAAGCCTGCGGAACTGTCCCACCAAGGCTTCGATTCGTTCTTTCTCAGCCTGTGCCGCGAGGTTCGATCTGGCGCCCATGATATCAAAGTGAGAAATGAGAAGAGACATACACCCTGCGACCTTGGAACGAAGCTTGGCATACTCATCCTCGCCTAGTGCAAGGATGTGGCGGCCTCGTGTCATGCCCATGGCCAACTCTAGCGCGAGTACGGCCCATCGAAAGGTCTTTCGGTCAGATGCAACGCAGTCGTCGCAAATGAAGCTCACCCAATCGAGGGCAAGTTTGGTCAATTTGAGATTGTTCATCTGTCGCCTGTTGCTATCCATGTAGAGTAACGAACGTTGGCCAAACTCTGTGGCGAAAACGAAGCATGTTTGAATAAGTTCTTGGCAGTCCTTTCCCCGAGCCTGTTTTCTGATGATTTCCACACTGTCCATGAAAGTATTAGAAAGTTTATATGCCACCCGCCTCGTTTCTGTCAATCTTGAGTTGACTTTGTGGATGTTGGACCTCGATTCCTGCACAAGGTCAACATGCATATCGACAGCGTCAAGGAACGCCCTCCTCGCGTTGTGTAAGGTCTGGGGACTAGAAGCGCAGAGGCGTATTTGTCCTCGCTTTAGGTCGAGGTTCAGGTCGCGTAAGGGTACTTCAATTACTTCGCCAAACCAATTGATAGGATCCTCTGGTCGGAGAATGAGGACATATTGCTCGCCGAGCTCGTCGGGAAACTGGTCCTTGGAAGTAATAGCCATCATAACGGGTATATCTTCCAGCCTCTCCCGTAACTCGGGCGATGCGATAACATATGTGTTGTCTTGCTCAAGCAAACGAGTGTCAACTTGAAAGTGACCTGAAGCTACCAATTGGTCGTAGAACTTTTGCATGGTCTCTGGTGGGAAGGATATGCTGTAGTCGGATGCGTGCTCGTAGTTGTCGTTCAGCATTCGAGTGAATCGTTGAAGCATCCGCTGGCGGACTCGTACGGAGTCGAGACAAGCCTTATAACGCTTGCTCATCTCCGATGCGGTTTCCTTGGGCTTTGCTTGCAACTCCTTTTCGAAAGTCTGGCTGAGTCTGTTGAGAGCCTTGAATGTGAGTGAGCTAAACTGCTCCGCAACTTCAATATGACCTCGCTGCAGATGGCTACCGATTTCGTTGGCGAAATCCCATTCTTGAAACAAAAGTTCTGCTTCCTTGAAAGTATTCTTGTTTCCACTCAGCTTCCAGTTTAGCATCTTGAAGTAATACTTCAACGCTTCCAGTACAACTTGGTCGAAAGATTCATCGATGCAAGGTGGTAGATCCCAGCCTGGTTCCGGGTGCGCAATGGATGTGCACTCAATCTTGATTCGAATGGCAAATTTGAGCAGAAGCTGAAATTGGGAGATCATTTGATCCTGCATGAGAGGGTTTTGCTGGGCAGATTCCTTAACTCTCCTAGCATAAGCGAGACGTGTGCGGGTGATCTCTTCAATGAGACGCGAAGGGAAGCTGATAAGCGTAAGAAGCTCTTCGAGATATGGTGGTAGGTGGCGTTTGCGGAACGGCTCGGAATTCCTAATAAGAGTGTCCTTCGCCTTGCTAATGACGGTGGATATGGGTGCAAGCATTCCCTTTTCTAGGTTCCCATTGTCGTCGTTGTAAAGGGATTGAAGTCCGTCTTCTTTCATTAGCCGGTCAAGGAAGGATGTTTCGTCGCTGCTTATACCGTTTACAGCTGGCGATCGCTGTTTAGTCCGTGTAAAGTCGAGCTCATCGTTCCCAACCCACTTCCTCAGGATGTTCAGTTCTGTGTTTATCATTTCGTTGGTGTTGTACCACGATATGATAGCATCATGGGCTTCTTTGAATGTGGCAGAGTCTGCTGCCTTGTGTTCTGCTGCGAGTGAAGCCCAAGAAGGGTATAGATTTTCACACATCTCAATCTTGGCCACCATGTCTTTGACTTGTTCGTATGGTGGTTTTCCTGCTTCGCTCTCACCCTTCACTTGGAAGTTGATGATCTCGTCGAGGGTACGGTCAAGAGTAGACCGAGATTCCTCCAACATGCGTCTCTGGACAGGGATATGTCTTCCACAAACCTTGGATCGGATGCCCAGCCACAACTCGGTCTTGTGAGCGCTCTTGCCCGCCTGTTGATCCGCCGATCCAATCAGTCGTTTTTTCTCTTGCCGTACGACATCTCCGGTAAGCACGGCCTCGAGCATACCGTGCCACTCAAGCCTTTCGCGATTCTCTGGGTCTTTCAAATCCTCGTCCGTGGGCTGAAGGTTGTCGTTGCCGTAAAACATAATGGTCTCCTGGTCGAAGCGATCGTCATATGGACCCTCCGACGAGGGGGTTTCGCCTTCCGAGTCCGAATCGTTTCCATTCAAATTCGAGTAAGACGAAAAGTACCCTCCACTATAGTCCTGCCTAAGTTTCTGTACGTATGCTCGCTCCTGTGCTCGGAACCTGCTCTCACTCTGACGTGGGCGCGTCTTAGACGATGATCGGATTGATTCTGTGAAAGATGGTGTCACTGGCGGATGAGCTGGTTTCCTGGAGGTGGCAGGATTGTAGGTGTTCGAGGGCGTCCTCGCCGGACCCAATGGTCGCTGCGGCCAGGAGCCATTGGGTGTATAGGCCGCGCCATCGTCACCAGCAGCAACTCTCTGTGACTTTGGGGCACCGTTAATGACCGTCCCAGGAATTAGAGAAGTCAATGACCCTGTGTGGCCGGATGTCTCGTATCGGGATAAATTACCCAGCTCGTCCTGACGTTCTGTCGCATGAGGATCGCCGTTGGTTTCGATCGGAGTTTCGTGTCGGTGACTCCTGTTCTTGTCGATGCGGCCATCTTCTTCGGTACCTGAAAAACGAACCGCTCGGGGCGATGACTCGGTCATCCTAATGGGTGTGTCTGGGTTCGCACCCAGGTGGAGTTAGAGGTATGAGCGCCCCTCAGCGTCACGTCGAGTTGTCGCGAGTAATACGAAGATATAGTTGTGATTGTGGAAAAGACCAGTCTGAACGGTTTTGTGTCGGGGCAAGAGTTGTGTTCGAAGAGTTTAGGATGGATCGAAGATGGCCATGGAGAGGGGGTTGAGCTTGGGGAGCTCTTGATGCAAGCAGATCGAGATGGATCGCATGGAGGAGTGGCAACCAAGAAGCGCGTGCAATTTCATAGCCAATCATCGCGCTTCAGGCATCTAGTGGCGCATTAACTGTGGCTCGTGTGTGGCAAAACTATGGGGTCAGGCCTATCATGAAGACGTTGGGAAGACGAATCATGACTACTAATCTGCCAACCTTGGAAAAAAATCAGCACTGTCAATCCTCTTGTACCACACCGACTTACATAGGGCAAGGACTCGTAGAGCCTTGTTTGTCTTTAATAGCATGTTGCTGTCATGGCGATACATATTCTTACCACTAATATTATAAAGAATGTATTATATAATGTTGTACTCTTTCATTTCACTATAATATTCCACTACTGTCATTATATTATTAACTGAACAATACTTAATTCACTGAAAGATCTCGAGTCCATGACACGTCCTGACTGATGTAGACATGTGGGAATGGTGACTGATCAAGGGAAAGGATATTAAGACATCAGGTATGCCTTGCAAATGCCACGGTGCTGTGTGAGATGGGACGTGGAATAGAATGCAGGAAAGTTTCATTCTTGCAATATACCACAAATCACACCTGCATATGAAAACCGATGCTGAGATTTTTACCTAAGAATGATTGCTATCGATCCTCGAGATCAATAAACACAAAATGACTACCCTAGACCCGGTTAAACCTGCCCCAGCACTAGCCAAAGAGATCGGACGAGAACCAATTTATTAGCTTCGCAACAATATTCGTATAGGGTTTAGCATGATGATATTTTAATCAAGCGATGGCTGCAATGAATTGATACAATATATACCCTACACACAAGCCCAAGCGTCATGCTACAGTGCGCTGACCTGACTGTTAAGGAATGGCATAGAGAGTGCTAATAAGCTGTGGGGAATGATTGCACAGATTACGATTTATGCGCAGAATCTTACTGTCATATTAAAGAGAAAGTAAAGGAAAGCTGCTTTTAATCTCCGACACGTATACGAATTACTCCACAAGTTCCCTAAGCAAAGTTACGAAGATAAGCGTGGCACAACTTGATTCACCAGATCGGTTACGAGCCGAGCTGTACATACACCGGAATTCAATATCAGTCGGCCGAAGCAACTGGTGAACAAGACGATGCCAGCTTTGACGGTTCGGTTAGGCATACTGAAGAGGTTAGCAATCCTTTAAATGGCATGCAGCCGGAACCACTAATAAATAGTGAAACTCCGGGATGACGCTTTGACATCAAGGTCCTGATCTAATAATCTATCTAGGGGGGAAATAAAAAACGACCCCTCGATTCAGCGAATTTTGGTGTAGTTGGGGTCGTTTAATTTTTCTCCCCGAGGGTCTATGTACCAATGTGGCCAAGGCAAAGACGGATAGAGAACAGACAGTAGCCTAGAAGTACGCTAAGTTGATTGTGGTATGTTGACATAAAAAATCCTTCTCATTTTCGTTCGATTGACAAGGGTTGGCCCCGGAAATGTTTGATCAGGTCAGAGTCTTCAATAGCCTCAAACTGAACACTCCATCCCTGTTCCGAGGGAGGAGGTTCCGTGTAAGACGACAACAACAAGCTCTAACCAATGTCAAAACCACATGGGTGTGGGTTTGAACCACGGCGGCTCCGTCTCGTAGGTTGAGGTGCATTGAGCAATGAGCAGGAATTCGAGGTCAGCAAAAGCCGGTATGTGTCCAGGTCTGACATGCGGTAACAAGACCGGCTTCCACGGAGTCACCGCCGTTGATACTAACGACGCTAGATCAGTGGCTAGGCGATAAGTTCTTGGCGATAGACCTATTCAGCTGTTGCTGATAGTCATTAATCTCATGTAAATCGACAGATTAAAAGCTTAGCGTCATAACTTACATCTGGCATGACAACTGCAAATCACGATCTCAGGCATATGGCCATATTCAATAATACAGCCCCACTCTTCTCTACGGAACTTGCCATATCCGCTGTTAGTGGTGGTAGGCGCGTAGTGTAACATAGGACTCTACAGCGGCCTGAGATAGTCCTTTGCGGATGCCGGCACAACGTTTCGTTCATAGTAGTATCTGGATACCACCCGAACCTCGATCGACATGTTGCTGTCTACGCAAATCGAATTTATGAAAGGACATTATTTCCTAAGGCTAAGCCATGCGTTGGCTCTGGAAATCGTTTGGTGGTTGTCAATCACATCAAGATGTCATCAAATCAACCGGGGTCAAACACTAACATCCCTGGTCAGGCCAGCGCGGGTATTTGCGCAGCATTAGCGTATATGCATGGAGCCCGTTGTGGCCAAGGTAGGTATAATGGTCGGTCATTACAGAATCCTTGTGGTCTCGGTCTTCTCTTTGAAAGAATGAAGAAGCCATGTCGTATGTCAAGGCCATCCAAGTCTGCTCAACAGTCAAGCGTCGCTTTCGCCACCTCTTGTGGTATGGTCTGATGCACTGATGAATATGTCCAAGAACTAGATCCACATATCCGAACTGCATACAAGCTTGTGTGAACCATCCCACGCGCGGTCGCACTGAGGGTGTGAAAGCTTTCCTGCGCATGTATCCAGATTAGGAACATCTCGGTATATCATCAAACAAACTTTTCGTCCCATCGTGGCCGACCAGGCCGAGTAACCCTGCCGATGGCTCTTGAAAGTCGGGACGACATGTCATGTTTGACAGTGAAAATTGAGTTTGAAGCTGCATGGTCTCGTAGTCAGGTCGGTGGTTGCAACAGCCACAAGGAACAGAAATTCTCCTGGCCATCATCTCTGTTGAAGACTCAGCTCAGAAGCCGAGCCTTGGCGTCGCGTGGGGTCCGGAGACCTAAAGATCCTTACTAGGGCTGACCAGGGCTGCACGAAATGAGAGGGCTCCTGTAGGTACCCGGCGGTTGGCCTGGTTAGCTGTCACAGCTTGGTGGAGAGAAACCTCTCACCCCGGATTCGAGCTGATGGGTGACTTGGGTTGCCAAGGACTTGGAAGGCTCGCCTCATGATACTGTTGATGTCTGGCTATGCTGTGTTGGGCTTCACACCGGCTGCGTTGAATCATAAAAGCCAATGATAATGTCATATCTCACCAAGAGGCTGCTGATGGCCTGTGAGATGATCAGATTGTTGATCGGCGTGCTCGGATCGTAACTTGATACCAACGCCAACCGATGTCAAACATGAGCACGAGGCGGGAAATTTGTGGGTTACAGGGTGAACGAGGCGGCGACAGTTGGGCTTCGACACATGGATGCCGCATTGCAGGAGACTCGCCCTGATTGTAATCCAAAGATCTGCTTAAAAGAAGAAGAAAAGAGTCTTTACATGGATAACACAGCTGAATGTTTAGTTTGTTTCCATTGCAACTGTAAAATTGCGCAGTGGAGATGGGGCACAAGTGGCCGCCAACCTGCTTCGATCACATCATTGTTATGCTTCTTATCTCTTTCCTTAGAAGATTCCGAGAGCAGGAAGACATGGATGGACCATGCTGCCTTTCTATGCTCAAAGGTTGCATAACTAATACAAATGTTAGTTAATTGAGATAAAGCCTTGTAAGTGTAGGAAGTGTAGGGAGGCTACTGCAACTAGCCCTGCCCCAGGTGGCTGTGGCTCTTCCCGCGTACCATCAACCGTGCACAGATCTAAGTTGTTCAAGGACGGGCAGTTACCTTACCTTATGAAAGGTAAGGTACCTTAGGTACGGATGAATCAGGTAGTACGTACTGTACCTTACTTACAGCTCTAATCGATCGCACAATGAGACGAAAATTTGAAACGTGCTGATAACGAAACGCTCCGGGAAGAAGGAACGCAACCTCTGCTCCACCCTTCTCACTCATTCTCATCCCTCAACTGTCACCATCCAAGCCCTGCAATTTGCCATTAGCATACCATAAAATCCTGCTACCGTATTAGTGCCCAGAGACGAGCTTCCATCTGATGCACGATTCAATGGATGATACGATCGGTTACACCTTGGAACGAAAGTTCCGTATCATTCATGAATATGAGCCGAGTCAGTTATCATTGCGACCTCAACGTTTCACTGACATCCAACTTACCAAGTATACTGATACATGGCTGTCTACATCACGAACGCACCGAATCAACTCATCAGGGTTGCCCCGTGGCGCTGACGCCGCTGAGTGGGAATTAGGGAGAAGGTGACATCGCAACCCTTCAGGATGCAGGAAGGGATTTTCTCCCATCCACTTGACAAAGTTTAACCGATAAACGCTCACTGTTGATGCCCATGAGACGCCACCCATCAAAGGGAAGGCATTCGTGAATTACTCCAGGCACACCTGGGTATTTAGTGTACCTATGGCGGACCGATCATAGATCATCGTCTAAGGCTCTAAGCTATGTCTTATCCTGCAGCAGTGAGGCTGAATATTAATCGTGCTTCAGGTACCAAGCAGATCTGCCCCCTTCAGGATCGGTAGCGAAATCAAGAGGTAGAACAACGCTCGCTTAGTGGCATTACTTACGGATTGCCAAGGGTCCAACTAACACAAGGTTCCAGTGATGGGTGCGTGCCTAGGCGTGTGCTGAATCGCCTTCTGTCTAAACTTCAAACTTGCAACCATCCTCAGAAAATTTGCCCCCCCCGGCCTGGCTCAAGCAGCACTGACGCCGCTTCACTTGGATGGTCACCTTTTTTTGACCAAGGATATCTTGAACTGCCCTGGACTGCTTTCTCCCCGATCGGGGTACGTCGGCTCCTCGCACCGGCCTATGTACATTACATTGTAAACTGGTCTGTGAGCACTACTTTACCTGCCGGGGGCTCACTAATGCATCCCGTCGTTCGAGGTTTGGGACCGTTGGACACGCGGGCTTAGTTACCCCACTAGCTAACTAACTTACAAACTCACTCCACTCGCCGTCACAGACCCGGACCTGGCTTGAACTCGACACGACAGACCAGACCCTGGACTAGGTAAAATGTCTCTAGCTTGTTTGCTTTCGGATCCTCGTCCTGCTGAAGCCAACGCTTCCGAGACAGAAACGGGGATTGCCATGGTCATGGCCTCATCGGCGCTGTGTCCAGGGGATCCTTGATGTTTGTCCCGGTCCCATCTATAACCACCATAAGATCGCCCTC
This sequence comes from Fusarium dlaminii, assembly GCA_013186775.1. Classification (NCBI taxonomy): domain Eukaryota; kingdom Fungi; phylum Ascomycota; class Sordariomycetes; order Hypocreales; family Nectriaceae; genus Fusarium; species Fusarium dlaminii. The sequence continues at coordinate 288,657 of JAAOAL010000041.1, read as the reverse complement.
ATATTACGTTTGAGATACCATCCTCTTCTGGCCTACTTCGTGCCTCTACTCAACTTTCTTTTAGATCCAGTGGATCGACGTTTCGCCTTGTTTAAACCTTAGGAGCCCACCACTACAGCCATCACCTCCACGCACAAAATTCAAGGCCTATTATAGACGCCGCCACTTCGCCTACCTTATCTGTGCATCCGATCTGTTACCACTGATCCAACACCGTAAATTGTCACGCCGCCGACTTTCATAACAGCTAGTGGTGGTAGCATTGGACTTCGTTCAAGCACCCTTCATCTAGCTCTCTGAATCGACACAGTTCGTCCCTTGGCAGACAAGATCAAATTACAATTGTTTCATCAAATAGAATATCGAGTGAGTACGACGATAAAGTATGTTCTCAAAATTCGAGTTAATCTCTTTCCTCAGACCATTCTTTTTCCGACGCCTTGCCAACATGTGCGATTTCACCAAAAACTATTACATCTACACTTCTTGCATAGATCCTGGGACACATTTCTGCAAGACTTCTATAGATGGAAGTCGCGAACATGCCTGTCCCAAAGGTCCTCACGAACGCTATATCGTTCTCCCGGAAAGCTGCCCATTGTGTTGTGGGTGAAGCCAAAAACTGCGGTTGATGTTAGATTCGACACGATCAGAAAGAACACTGCAGAAACAACCTTGCCTACTCACCATGGCCAACGAATTTCAAATTCTCCATTGATATGGAATTGCAAAAATGACAGCCTGGTTTGAAGCTTGTATGGAATTCAGGGCACCAAGCTGATGTTTCTTTTCCATTCAATCGAAGCAGAGCTACGAATTCGAGAGTACAAGCGCAGGATCTTGAGCCTCCCATCGGGGTTTGAACTAGAAGAACAAGTAGCAGCTATGCTATCGACGAGGCAAGGGAAGCAACATGCGATCTTATCGGCAGCATTTATGAAAAGTGACAGAGGCAAGCGAACCAAAAACATTATTCAGCGACAGATTTGAAAGTTGAACCTCGAGCTAGACCCCTAGAGCCTCGTTTGTACTAGTACACGGGAATTATACACTGACTTGGCGTTATGGAAATAATTAAAAAGAAATCTATGGTTACTGAATGCGAATTTCTATGTGTGGCAGACGCGGCTCCAACTTCTTAGCTATTGATTGTTGAGCGAGCGGAACCCACGCCGTTGAATGGTACTATGATTGACATGAAATGCATATTGCTACATATTTTACCACTCTTAGGCTTATATCGGTTCATATTTGGCGCTCGAAAGATGAAGGACTCTGGTTATGGCTACTATAGAGCTACTGTTGTCAGCTGGTTCTGCAGGCTGTCATTAGCATATATTATGGCTGTTATGCCTTACCAAGCATGGCTTACCTCGCAGATTCGGAAGATGCAGCACTCCGATTATCGCCAAATAAGCAGGGATGTCGTCGGTGTTTTTACTGCGTGGTTACATTGCCGCTGCCATCAGGACTGTCACGACGGGTGACGGAATGCGCTATGCTATGCTAGTGGGATGTAGGTTGCCATCCCACCATCTTCTTTGGGCTCTGACAGCTCGCTTACGGCAATCGAGTCCCTTAACCCCACTGATCTTGGTCAACATACGACTGAGATAAGAGACAATGTGCAAGTAAAGGGCAAAGATCAGAGTTAATATGGAGTTTGTCCGGGTATAAAGTTTGATGCTGCGGGGAATGAGGGGGAATAAGCGCGCCTGTGTGAGCCTTTGAGGCGCATGCCGCGCGGGATGTACCGGTAACCGTTTGACACTCTGGTGAGGCGGAATATTATGGCCAATGACCTGAGATTGAGGAGAAGAGAGACAACAGGGCCCGTATGATGCAGCTGAGAATAAGCGAGATCTGCCACGTTCATCCCTGTTGGTTGACGAAGTGTCATCTCACTCCCCGCGCTTAGACCTGAGACGAAACCATGGCTGTTAGGACATTTTGATGCTTAGATCCAGGTGTTTAAAGAAGAACAAGTCGGTAGCTTTACGCGGTTCCGGGTGAATACTGCTTACGCGTATATACCTTAGATGCTCGCTCTCAGTGGATGTTTCAGTTGGCCCCTGACTATTCCACTTTGACATTGGTTTGCGAGGCGTTATGGGTCGACTGTGGATTGGGACGTCCTTCGGATAACCACAAATCACACTAATAGCTTCCGCTCTTGAGGCCTTTGAGCTTTTATCACGGTCAGGACATCTCGTTACAAATTCTCCTGATTCTTGTAAAACTAAAGGTGATTAGGGAGCATGGATGTGGGGGCCATGCACGAACTTGGCTCTGTTCGTTTTGTGGGCGGCACTGCAGTCCGCGGGAACTAGGCATGAAGCTTAAATTACGAGGAGCCAAGTGCATAGCAGTGGAAGCCGTCTTACCAGTTTCATGTCATTTATGTGCAGAGTGGCGCAGAAGAGTCTATGACGCCTCTTCTACAGCTCCTAACCCCATGTCCTTTGCGCAGACAACGCGAGTGACGTGCGTATCCTGCCTGATATGGATAAAATCATGACACTGGAATGTTGTATTGGACCTGTTTCTCTTCGAAACAAAAGGTCTTCATCCGACTTCACATGCTGAGTTTCATGCTGTCTCGTATGACGTCCCTTTACCGTCGTAAGTACCGAACCGAGGTACTGCCATACCTTTGGTAGATATGTTGAATGGATGATAACACCGAGCGACCTGTTTAATCTATGCAGAGATAGTGAATCCGTTGATATTCATTTCATTTGGTCGGTGATATGATGACCATATTTTTCATGCCATGTGGCAAACGGCCCGGGCCTTTGGACCATCGCTTAACTCGGCCGAGAGCGGCCGGAGGATTAGTGGAGAACGACCCCAGATTCCATGCGGTTGTTTTGTTGATAGGACCCCACTCCAAGCCGAGGCACGTCGGCCCCTGAACCTTCTTGATTTCAGCCGAACCGTCATCCATTTAATCAATTCTCCAGATTACCTTAATCGTACAATTGACTCCCTTCGACATCATTTTATTAGCAACAGGTAGTGAGCTAGTATTTGCGCCACCTGAAGTACCCTTGAGCCGCGTGTCGACATCAATCGAATTACAATGCCCGTTCCTGAGTCTGAGTATCTCAGCCCCGTCTGGCGAGATGGGATCTTCAGTCAGTCTCAAGACGATCTAATCTATTCTTGGTAGAGATTTTCTAACACGTGAAACCGTCTAGATGGTCGCGTTGTCTTTGTGACTGGCGGTGCAGGAAGCATCTGCAGCATGCAGACGCGAGCATTAGTTCGTCTGGGTGCAAATGCATGTATCATTGGTCGAAGTGTCGAGAAGACAGACCTTGCGGCTAAAGACATCGCGAGTGTAAGAGAGGGAGCCAAAGTGATAGGCATCGGAGGATGTGATGTTCGAAAGGTATGACGCGTGTCGTTTATTGACGACGGCTATGATGATACTGACTTGAGGGTAGATCGACAGTCTTCAGGCTGCTGCTGAGCGATGTGTGAAAGAGCTTGGAGGGATCGACTTTGTCATGTAAGGCTTCAACTTGACCATGCCTGGATATAACATACTAATGCATTTCATAGCGCTGGTGCAGCTGGCAACTTTGTCGCTCCCATTGAAGGCCTCAGCTCCAATGCGTTCAAGTCGGTAATGGACATCGATGTCTTGGGAACATTCAACACAATCAAGGCGACAATGCCCCATCTCCTGAAGAGCTCAACCCCTCGTATCATCTACGTCTCTGCCACTTTCCATTACACCGGCATGCCTCTCCAGGCGCACGTCTCTGCAGCTAAGGCATCTATCGACTCACTCATGGCGTCCGTTGCCCTGGAGTATGGACCAAGAGGGGTGACAAGCAACGTAATTGCCCCAGGAGGTATCGATGGCACTGAGGGTCTGGCCAGATTGGGGAGCGATGCGGAAAGTGAGAAGAAGAGATACGCCAAGGGAATCCCGCTGGGCCGCGCTGGAACTGTACGAGATATCGCAGATGCGACAGTTTTTTTGTTCGGCGACGCCGGAAGCTATGTCAGTGGACAAGTCCTAGCTGTTGATGGTGCTGCATGGAGACGCCAGGGAGCCATCGGCGTGGGAACGGAGGCTGGCATGGAGTACCCAGATTACATTCTCAACGGAGAGTTCTCAAAGAACCTGCGAGATCCAAGAAAGAACGGAAAGGCCAAGTTGTAAGGATACTGGCTGTTGTACGACATGGGTCAAGCTCCAAGATTACCATTTGACGAGGTGGATATGGAGTATCATGAGGCGATATTACATATTATATAAACGAAGCTACAATTCTGAAATATCAGATCGAGTGTTTGCTTGAATCAGGTTATCTTATCAGCTGGACCTGAGCCCTGGGGATCAGGGGATCGGAAGTGACGGAGATACTGGTTCTGGGATGATAGATAACATCCAATTGGGGATCCGCCTTGGCGTTGACATCTCCGGAAGTGGATGGTCTGATGGAGTCGATCTTAGCCTCTATGATGATGTTTTGTTAAATATCTGACAAGAATAACTGCACTCCAAATACGATAGGCTGTTTACTTCTTAAGACTAGTACTGCCGGTTTTAGGCCTTTTGATCTACCTGCATGGCACATTATATGCTTGTTCTATATAGCAACGTTACTTGACAAGGGAATGCCCAGTGAACCCCATATTCTCCATTCCGAAAAAGAGCCCGAAACTCATGCGAAATACAACATGCCATTTCACGATTCGATCCATGAACGAAGAGCGGGAGATAGTACGGCATAATCGACCCCGTTAGAGCCGCGACCCGGCCGACAACCAATCAAATTGCCTCCGATGGCCGTTGCGAGTCTTTCCCTTCTCGCCCACTCTTGGGCAAAAGTGCCTGGAAGCCTACTCCGCAAGAAAAACCCAATTGTGGCTGTTTATCAGATTAGAGAGACAGGTTGAGAAGTTGTTGTGGGCTTGCATTAGTGTCCGCTAGGGCAAGGTTAGTGAAGAGGGGTCGCTTTCGAGCTCTCATGAGCTTTTCGTTGCTGATGAATGAACGATACGGGCTAATCGTGCAATTGACAGATGAGGCAGAGTGATATGATCTACATCCACTGGCAATCATCAATTCCTCGGATATAGACATCTCAATCTCTCGTTGTATATGAACTCGACACTCTTAGCACAGAACATTGGGGAAAAATAAGCTCGGTTTGCAAAATCGTCATGATTATGGTGTGAAGAGAGTTTCCTATCTAGGTATGACTATCCAGAAATAAGAGGGCCCAGAGGATTCAATTAGCTCAACTAGAGAATCAACCTTGACCCGGAGAGATCCATTGTGTGGGAACTATGCATAACCTTGCAGCTACACGGCACGCTCAGAGCCGAACAGGGCGGGGATTTACCTACAATCCCATATCTTTTGACTCTCATAAGAACGTACGTTATCTTGTTGTAATGGGTAATAATGAGAAATATATATTTTATCCTTTCCTCGTTCTGTCTTTATTGTTTCTCTTCTCTTCCTCTCCCCTTTGTCGTCAACAGTGGCTACGAGTAAGTGTGTATAGCTTCATTCAACATCCCACACAACCAAGATGCACGCCATGCCCCTCTCCCTCCTCTTTCTATCTTTGCTTCCCTCCTTGACTGCTGCCGAAGATGTCCTTGGCCTTTACGTCTTCCACCGTCACGGTGATCGCACTGCCAAGGCCTGGAAGCCTGTAAACTTCACAGCTCTCGGAGCCGATGAGGTTTACTCTTCCGGTTCTTGGTATCGTGATACTTATGTGAGCAAGGATGCTTCACGAAAGATCACCGGCCTCAGCCCCGAGTCAGCCGTCTTGTCTCAGCTAGATGTTACTTCTCCCGTCGATGCCGTGCTTCAGAACTCTGCTCTTGTATTCTTGCAGGGACTTTACCCCCCTACTAAGCAGTTTGAGACCCTTGCCAATGGATCCAAGGTTGAGGCTCCTTTGAGCGGATATCAATACATTCCCATTGCTTCAGTAGAGACTGCAGCCAGCGACAAGAACTCTGAGAACAATGCTTGGCTTCAGGGCAACAGTGGTTGCACCAACGCGGAGGCTAGCTCGAATGATTACTTCTCCTCCCCCGAGTACGCTGGAGTATACAAGGACTCTGAAAGCTTTTATCAGGGCCTTCTGCCTGTCATCAATGGGACCTACGGCAAGGATGAGGCCAACTTCCAGAATGCCTATACCAGTAAGTTCAGGGATAAATCTCAAGCACATAGACCCCCCACTGACTCGCATAGTCTTTGATCTCATCAATGTTGCTCGTATTCACAATTCTAGCATCTCTTCCGATGATCTGCTCGATGAGCCCACCGTGGAAAAGCTCTACAACCTCGCTTCTATCCATGAGTGGAACCTCGCCTACAACAGCAGCGAGCCTGTCCGTGCCATTGCTGGTTCTGTGCTCGCTGGTCAGATCATTGAGGCTCTTGAGCCCCTTGCAGAGGGTAAGAAGGGACCCAAGGTCAACATTCAGTTCGGTGCCTACGCCGCCTTCATGTCTTTCTTCGGTCTTGCTGGCCTCGACAAGGTCAGCTCTGACTTCAAGGGAGTCGTCGACTACGCCTCATCTATGGCTTTTGAGCTCGTAACCAACGCCACCAACCCTACTGCCGACGACGTCAGTGTCCGCTTCTACTTTGCCAACGGCACTGCTGCTCAACACACCCCGAAGATGTTCCCTCTCTTCGGCAAGGATGAGACCACCATCTCCTGGAAGGACTTCAAGACTGGCATGTCTGATTTTGCCATCGAGGACACCAAGCACTGGTGCAAGCTTTGCGGAAACAACGACGGCAACTGTGCTAGTAGCTCGGATGATGACTCTACTTCGTCTCAATCAAGCTCTGGCGGCCCTGGCAACGGTGTTTCGAAGCCGGTTGCTGGCGTCATTGGCGCCCTTGTTACTCTCGTTGTCATTTTGGGTGTCCAGGCGGCCTTTATTCTGCTTGGCGGCCTGCGTCTTGTCAAGAAGTCGACGCTTGCAGCTGCTGGCGCGTCCCAGGCCGGAGCGGTCAAGGCGTGAATATAAAACGATAGGCAGTGGGAAAGTAAATGTGTCTTGGTCAGAATATGCATGTGCCATGCGATATTATGATTTTTCGCTTTCAGATACCAGAATAGCCATTACGCAACGAATTGATGTGTCATGTTGTATTTAAGACAATATCGCCGAACTCTCATGGCTATGATCTAATAATGATATCCAAGAATCGCGTCGTGCTCTCCTATGAAGTCTAACAGGAAATAAACATTAGGAATAACCCAACCCTGGGTACTCTAGAAACGCATCTGTTGCTTTTACGCAACTCGTGATATATCAAGCATCTTAATTCCCCGAAATTGTTTGAACGGCTAGCGAAGACCAGTCATATCAAGCAAATCATGGCGATAGTAGAATGCTCGCACCCGCTTACCGTAGATATCTATAGCAAGTCAGCATGAGAACCAACGTGCGATGGAAACCGACTTACACATAGGGATGCTGAGAAGGCATACCACCACTTGAATCGAGGCGATCGCCAGCATTGTTCGTTCGATACCACCGTCATTAATCCAATTGTAGGCAAAGAAAGTCAAGATGAAACTGAAAAAGTTCTTGAATATGATCATGATGGTGAAGCCCTCAATGGTCAAATCCCCTGCCATGATGTTAGTGACAGCTGTTTATACGAGTAGAGAAACATACGATAGGCATCAACAATGTAAAGTGAGCTGGCCACAGCACCAATGACCATCCCCGCGACTTCAAATCCGAAAAACATCAAAGGTACGACATATGAGTATTCCTTTTTTACCACACCAGGTGCCGTTAAGGCGAACCCATATAATCCGATTCCTCCAATGATCATCATGGGGATCACAAGAATAATACGAAACTCTGGTTCGTATATGCCTTTGTTGAGCTTGGTCATGTACTTGACGCTTGTGTCAGCGAGCAGACCTGCCAAGACAAAACCTAGGACGGCACCGATGAATGGGCCCGTGTAAGTGTAGCCGGCATCAACCTCATCCCAGTAGTAAGGAGACCCTATGAAAATGGCGGCGACAATAACTCCGATAAATACTGTCCAGCCGATCATGGCTCCCTGGATCAGGCAGCCCCAAATAAATGCTGGATGAGTGAGGAGGGGAAACGGTCGCAGCAAAAGGACCCAGTATCGCTCATCCGTCTTCCGGCCATCAAACAGAGAAATCGACTGAAGAAAGGTCTTCTTAGGTGTATTAGAATGGCCGATTGGTTGAAGAGCATTGGACTTAGGCAAGAAGGTGAAACCAGCGGAGTGCTGGGTAAGTTCTGGAGAACGACAAGATCCGGACTCTGTCTGTGGTGACGGCGTTTGACGTTTATCCTTGGTAGTCAATTCTATTCCTAGCTCACCGGTCGTGTCAGTGTTCAGGCTGGCTTCTCGTCGATATGCCGTCTCGGGGCAGAAGAAGAAAATGGCCGGGAGCGTAGCAGCAAGAAAGATGGCAACGAAGTAGAACGTCCACTTCCATCCCATGGAAGCAGTGATTTTGCCCACCAAAATGGGAGTGAAGAAGGCACCACCGAAGACCGCCAGGTTCGTAAAGGCCATTCTCACTCCTCGCTGGTGGACAAAGTAGAGGTCACCCACAGCTGCATTGAGCAAGCTCTCATAGGGTGCGCAACCAACGCCCTGAACAATTCTGGCTCCAATGAAACTTCCATAATTGGTTCCTACAGACCCGGCCCACGCGCTGGAAGCGATAAGAATGAGGATACCTATGAGGAACAAGTGTCGCTTTCCCCAGATGCGGCCGGACGGAACGAAGAATATAGCACCAGCGCCGCAACCCAGTAAGAAATATCCAGTCAACAGAGCAACCTTGGTAAAGTCCTTCGAGAAGAGCAAAGATATCGTGATCGTATTGGCTGCGAGGATAGGGCCGAGTGCGGTAGCGAGAATACCCGCGAAGCAGAGTAGAAAGGTAATCAGGTCGCGTCGCAAAAGTGACCAGTTCAACGGATCGTTTGGGTCATCAGAAGGCTGAGGGATCTGAGGTTCGTGCCAACGTCAGTGTACGCGCAACAAGCCCAAAGGCAGACAACATACGAGGATAATGGTTTCGGTCCCAACTTGTACGCGCTTGAGGTTTCCATGATGCTCGCCAGCTATCTGGGGTCGAGACGGATCGTCAAAGTACTGCGTTGTGCCTATGGGATTGGGCGATCTGTCAATTCGTCATGTCCTGAGAAGTGTGTGTTCTGCTATCGGCGATGGAAGGCCATGTGCTCCATATTGGTATGGAGGTGGCGCTAAATACGCACCAGGAACATGCTCGATCCCCTTTGCTTCGAGGATCCCCAGAGGCATCTTGAAGAGATGGAGTACCGATCAGGGGAGTGAGCTTGGCTGAGGGACAGCACAGTGGAGCGGTGACAGCACCCACCCTCTGGTTCTGGTGGAGGTCACAAACACTCGCGATTCAATCGTGAAGGGCGGCGAGGAGGTATGGACAAAAACGCCCCAGTGAGAAATTCTTTTCCTCGGGGATAAATCGACGGGTTTGACTGGATCGGCTTCTTCCAAAACGGTATCGTCAAGTCGTGGACATGTTTGGAGACTATCAGCACGAGAAACCAGAAGTGGACGCATTCGTGTAAATATGGGGGTGGAGATGGACCGAGGGTTCCGCTTGTTTCTCCAATTGCCGTGATTAAATTACCGGGGTACAGTGAGCTCAAAGTTTGGTTTGTGGAGCTCATCATCCTATGGTTCTACGCCCTGCACCGCGACAGTGAAAGAAGCTTCAACTGCCGATCAGAAGCAGTTTCTTGGCGAAATCTAAGGTTCTGGTCACGTTGCACCTTCTGTAGACTCCTCATTTGCTACCTGCAATTTAGACAAGGCAATCGTGCTCGTCCAAAAGGTCATCAAAAACACAGTATTAGAGCACTGTGAGCTTGTGGAAATAGTGAACGATGATCAGGCTGATCTCTTGCTGCTGCACGTCAATATCACTCCAGTTGGAACCTTGTGTTGTGGGTGTCTCTTTTGGGTCTTCAGCTCTTGTCCAATGAAACAGGTGAGCTCCTGGCACTGGGCCAAAGAGTCTGGTCTGTTCAAGTCAAAGGACCCTTGAAAACACGTAGGTTGAGCCAAGTTTCCAAATCAGTGCCACAATCAATGGGACCATTTCAAAGTATAAACTACCTTGCAGGGAAGTAGCGACTTGCCGGTTCATGCTATGTAACTTCTTCGTATTGCGTTCATTTCATATAAGGTTCTTTCAGAACAACTCCCGAGCTGCTTACGTACCTACCTAGGTGGCAGGTTCAATGGCGACTCAAATGCTAACTGCCCGTTGTAAATTCTTTTTATGCTCCTGTGGGTCTGGCAGGTCAAGACACCACGACATTGGATCGATCGTAGGTTTCCTCACTGTTCTTTTACACAGTTCAGCCTGAATACGACTTCTGACTTATTCTCTTTTCAACCCGCAAGCGTCAAAGAGATCATCAACTCAAGCCAAGACGTTACAAGGACCCGCTTCAGCATAATGACGAATGATGATGATCTCGCACACTTGGTGACCCGGATTGCTCTCTATTCTATCATTTTCGCTCTTGTTAATCAGTAGCCAGACACCAGCAGCCATCTTTGCCAGGTTCAAGACTAGCTCCGCCGTTGCGGGGATCACTGGACATGCATTGCATGGGTGGCATCACCCTTGTCTCGGGCAGCCCACAGACAGCCCCATGGATCATCCCTTGCTGAATCTTGAGATCCGTCGTTTATTCGGAGACTTCTTCAGCCATGTCTCGACCTCTCCGATAGGCATCCAGCTCGACAGCATTTTACTCGCCTGCAGAATCTAGGATGCGAAACAGAACAGCTACGCATGGTAGCTAAATGTCTCGCCGTCTCCGTACCTGCAATAATTATAATTTACTTCATAAGAAGCAAACTTACCGGATTGACTCCAGGAACACTGAACTGTGAATTGATCGATGTGCTTGCTTGTTTAACTCCACACCCTCTTTCGGTATGACCTAACGTTGTCACCAAAGCACTAATTTTCCGAGGTTGACTGTGGATTGCTTCGTCCTGTTGTAGAGTGGTTACTTCTTGACATTCATTCATCTGGTAAGCCATATCAATATCTCAGCGAGATAGATCAAAGTAACGCAGCAAAAACAACACATTAGTCTTTTTCTCCTCTAGGCAGAAGCTACTTCTTGACAGTTTGCGAAGATCCAAGCAAGGGTACCTGCAGGTAAATCCATCATAATTTGTTTCGGTTCAGCAGTCTCCAAAGCTCTGCCCTAATGGCAGGGACGTCAATTTGATTACCTAGGTATTAGGAGCTAGCAATGATCGGCGCAATTGGATGATCAATTGTTCATTGGTCGCTCAAGCTAGAAGCTGGGCTATGATAAGACAAGTTGCAACATTTTGCTGCCACCTTGAATTGGATGAGTGACCAGCCAAAACTAGCTGTTTGCTCATAATACCTTGCTCAGCTGAGGAGAGGTCGATAATCGATATTAAGCCCTCTTTACAACATCATGGTTGGTTCAGCGTTGGCTTTGGGTTCCGATCCCCTGCATATTGCGGCTCTGATCTCGTTTAATGACAAGACAGATCTTACGAATCTTTGCTTCTGTCATTTCAGCAGGCAAGAGCCTGTCGATCATAGCCAACTCAGGACACTGCAGGAGCTCAGCCTTATTGCACCGGCACAAGTGCCTAGAGAAGGACCTGCTCCGAATGCCTTCGATATTCGTGATGAATGAAACAATTTCATTGCGATAATACGGCCACGGTCAGTTTTTGATACCAAGCTGGAAAGCTCGCATTTAGGGCAAGCCACAAAAGCTATTTCCTAACCTAGCACAACCCCTCTGGCCCTCCACAACACAGCATCGGACTTGGGGAATGCCCATAGATGCCAGATGCTAATTCGGAATGGCTCTTTGGCGAATTGCCATCAACGAATGAGCTCTAATGACTGGGATTGTGGCACATTGCCATATCCGAAGGGCAGCCAAGGTTTTGCTCCGGCGTTCATCACATGAATCATTCTTATCGCGAGGGTGTTAAGATCCAGCTAAGGGTTGTTACAGTCTCAAGGGTACCTAGTAGTAAAATTAAAGTATGCGTTCATCGGCTTAACGCGACACAAAATGACGCCTTAATGGACCCTGTATTCGGGCGTGAAGATATCCATTTGCTGCGAAATGTACGGTACCTCTTTTCTTTTGTCGCATAGGGTACGCTAAACAGGGCTGGAAAGATGATGGCCGATCACAAGCCAGCTCAACCAGTCATGACAGTAAACGCAACTGCTGAAGGGATGAGGTCGACGGCCAAGCACTACTCCATGCAAAAGGTCTCCCAGGAGAGTGGTCGCTTAGTGCCCAGCTCCGGACGGTCGGTGCAAATTATGGACGATCACGTTCTCACTACCTGCCCAGCAGCAGCAGCAGTGGCGACGACGGCGTGGCGCCAAACTAAAGGGAGCGTGCCTTTAGAAAACCAGGGCTTCTAACGCTGTTCGCCGCAGGTTTGGTCGACTTAGATGTCTGGTATGTGTGTGCGCACGCATCGATCTGGTGTGTGTGGGCTCTGGATCTGGAAAGCTGTCATGAGGGAACCAACGCCGGAAGAGAGGAGCTCGATCCCCCGGCCCGTTAAGAGATCCGGCAATGACGTCCGCCGGCATGGATGCAGGTAGACACAGGGTTGTCAAGAAGGGAACCTCATCGGGCGGCTCAAGCTTCATTCATCCATCCATGGTGGGCTGCTGAGCTCGGACGGTGTGGTGCAATCAACGGTTCGGTACGGCCTCGAGGAGTGAATGGTACCGTGCATCAGTGCTAGGCTCCTCATGTAAAGATGGCGAGACGGGACAGGACGTTGGATTATCTTGATACCCTCCATTTTTCTTACCTCACACCACCCAATAGCTGTTCAAATGGGCGCTTTTTGGCCGCACTGACGGATTTCCAACTGCTTCTAGCACCGAAACCTGACGAGCTTCGACTTCATTCAAGTCAAGGTCTTGTATCTGTTCCCCTCGTCTCTTGTCGGAGCCGGGCTTGGCTCCGGTCGAGTTCTGTTCACATCCTGCCAGTCCCATTTTGAGAATCTTTTCCGCGCCCTTGCTCCTCTCGTGCGCTCTCAAAAACTCTCTCCTAAAAGATATGCCTTCTCAAATTCCAACTGCAAGGCGGCCTCTCCTCTAGCTTCGCCGTTGTTATTAAAAGTCCATATCCCCCTGCACACTGGATTAAGGCACATCTTGATCTGAACTTCGTCACTGCATCTCAGGAACCGTCATCACGTACCCAATTTAATCCCCAGTCTTCCCTCACCGTCGCCCACATCAGTTCCCTTGTGTGTGCACTCTGATTGTCCTGCCCCTCATTATTTTATTCCCACCCACGCCAGGTAGCTCACGAAATCGTCGCGACATTGTTCGCTTCCCGATTACAGACAGCCACTGGTACGTCAACGCTCTACCAACTTTCATCTCGAGGGGCATTTTACTCAATGGAGCCTACCGATTACACCTGGGAATTCAGTTTACTTTAGCCAGCTTTTTAGAGCTGCTGTTTCCCAAACACTGCTTCCTCAAAGTCACATGGGGGTATACGGCCACTTCTAGTTATGGATCCAGGACTATCCTCATCCAGCAACGTCTCTCCAGGACCTGGGCCGCAAAGTAATCGAAAAGAGCGCGGTGCCATTGCAGCTCAGGTATGTCGGGCTTGATTACCGTGCCATTGAATCAGGGGTCCAATGCCCTTGCCTGTCGTTCCTTCACCCCTTTCGCTTTCATTTCGATGTTTTCTGTCAATATCGATCTCGGATTCCATTTCTAGCTTCCAGTTGCTTTGGATATCTGTGGTATTGACATATTTCCTATTTTCTCCTCAATTCATGCTGTCAATTCCAGTGTTCCACTGCCGAACCAAGTGACTAACAAAGACCCAGGCTTGTGAGACGTGCCGCAACAGAAAACAAAGATGTGATGAACAAAGGCCAAAGTGCGGTACATGCCAGAGATTCAAGCTCGAATGCCGATACCGAGAACCCCAACCAACAAAGTATGTTACTACGGGAGCCTGATGAAGCGGCGAGGATGCAGAGCTTGACCTGAATATGGCGTTGCTGTCGTCGTTACCTGGGCCGCTCTCTTGACACAACTACAATTTGCTAAACTCCGACCACAGGAAGGATAAGACTCTGGTTGAGATTCTAGACCGACTCAAGACTGTCGAAAGTAAGCTTGACAACCTGGGTCAAAGGGAAAATACGACTCCTCCCCTTTTCACCACCCCTCAACCTCCAGCCGTTTATTCCACCAACACGCCGCTACTGGTGGATCCCGACTCCCACGATCCTCTTCCAGGCACATCCTTACCCAACCATCCTACAAGTCCAACGCCCAACCGTGACACAGGCGGCTTTCGCTATGACTCGTCTGTGTCTAAGATGTCAGAATGGCCCGTTGTGCGCCAGATGTTCGAAAGCCTTGGCCAGAAGGCTCCATCCGCCTTGGGCGAGATTCCTGCACTTCCGAGAGGACTTCGTGCCTCAAATGTTACTCTGCCATCCGACGGACTCCAACCGGTAGGAATACCAAGTAACAGCACCCTGCATATACCCCTGCACCTCTCAGGCTCTACCTCGACCCTCAACCTTAGCCCCCCAAGTGTGGACTGGGAGACCATGCAAAGACTTAGCAAGGCTTATTTCGATGTCATCAACATGCTTCATCCTGTCTTGGATAGACAGTGGTTCAACTCGAACGTATTGAGTTCAATCATCAACAATGGATTTCAAGAAGGAGCACTTTCATCCCTTGTACTACTTGTCTTTGCCCTTGGAGAGGTGGCGCTCACCACATCAGAAGTGCCAATCTCGGCTTACAAGCAGCGACCATCTGGAATCAAGGGAGGTACTATCGACCGACCACCTGGTCTTGCTTATTTCAATGAGGCACGGAAAAGGATGGGGTTTGGTATGAGTGAAGTCAGTCTGGAAAATGCCCAGATGCTGGCACTTGCTTCGCTCTACTACTCAAGCTGCGGACAAGCTCTAGTCGGTACTTCTGCCTAGAACCTCAATACCCCTTTCTAACTGATCTGTCAGGAATGTTGGAGGATGAATGTGTATGCGTCTTTGGCCTGCCAGGGTCTAATAACGAGGTGGGAGGCCCAACCGTTATGAGTCAACGCAGCCTAATTCTAATATTTTATTTACAGCAAACCTGACGAATTACACGGTCCCCGAACAGATCTGGTCAAGCGAGTCTTCTGGCACTGTTCAATCATGGAAACGTAGGTTATTGATAACAACATGAGAAGGCATATTAACAACAAGGACAGATGCTTCCATATGGAGTTCGGACTACCCCTGACTGGGCTAGAAAAGCTGGAGGACACGATTGGTCTCCCTGACTTTAGTGGACCGATGACTGACGAGGACTATATCGTCAATCAACAAACACACTTTCATGAACATTTCGCTTCTCAAATTGTTCTCCGAAGGCTCTCGGCCAATTTCCATTCTGTTCTCACCAAGAGTACGTCAAAAGAACTATGCACTGGCAGTCTTACCAACCGCACACTAATAATGGCTTCAAGCCTTTGGCACAGATGCCTCTCTGCCCCCTGCAGGGTTCGCTCCCTTCAACATCTCTTCGAGCCCCGGGACCGCAGCTGTTATGAAACAACTCGACGCGCAGCTAGACCAGTGGAGGGGCATGCTACCCAGCCATCTAAGATGGCAGGATAACCAGGATGTGGCGTTCGCGGAGCCTTCACATAATGCCTTTGGTGACGTATATACGGAAGAATCTCTCCAGAGCAATTACATGTTTACGCCGGATCTTGATACTCCACCAGCCACGTATCCGTTCGCAGCCGACATACAAACTGCACTTCTCCGAACACGATATAGCTACAACAAATACCTCATACACAGACCCTGCGTTTTCAAGGCTCTTCATCACCCTGAGAGCATGACGCGAGAAGATGCTGAAGGTGCGGCCGAATGTCTCAAAGCCTCAGTTAAGTGGCCCATTGCCTTATCACCCCCATGCACCAACAAACGACTTGTGCCGATTACTTTCTTCTGGTCACAGAACTTCCTGGGTGTTCTAATTCTGTTGCATTTATCACAGCAGCACCCCATGTTGAGTCGGATCCGGTCGTCGCTTTGCGGGCAACGCTTCGATGTGGAAGCCTCCCAAACTGTTACAGTATATTTAGACTGGCTACGTGACATGAAAAAGATAGAATCAACGGCGAACTGGTGCTGGAATATCGCTCGCTTGGTCTATCAATTGGACGATTAGACGAAACGAGGCAAGATGTTGACATACTTCCCCTTATGACTACAGTCATGGGAGCGGGGCTGTGGGATAGATTTTGGCGATATGGCTGCGAAACGAAGCATAACATGATTACTTTGACACTAGGAGTTGAGCGAATCTCCCCATGGTCTGAACGAATTGATTATGCGAGTCCATACAGGAAGACCATAGAGGAGCTCACGGGAATTGTGTTGATCACATTCAAGGAAGAGTTTGGGAAGGAATTTAGTATTTAATCGAAGCGAAGCAAACATCCACCATCGTCCTGTGTTTGATTTTAACAACGTCACCACATATCGCACATACCGTCTGGCTGACTTTCTAAGACGGCCTGGTTTTACTCATGGCGGCCTAAATCAGCTTTGAGAGCCCACGACATTCACTGAGCTTCTCGACGCTGTTATCTTGCATGCTTGAGCTACCCACTAGTGCATAGATCTGCAACCCTACAAACTTGGCTATAACAAGAAGAGGCTTTCTGCTATAGATTACATCGATCATGGGGACGAAGGTAGTGCTCTACGTCTATGCTTATGGGTCAGCAACCCCATTGCAACGATGCAAACGGCGTCAACAGGGGCATATACCATTATGACGTAAGTCGCAAGTCATTCATTTCTTCCCAATTCCAGCTCTCGCACTACTAACTCGGTTTTCATAACCGAATCCGAACCGGTACGGGGCTGGATCGTGTGAGACAGTGGTCATGATATAGTCATGGGGAGTTGTTGATCTGTATGAAGAGGAGGGTGTATAGTCATTGGGAGGTTCGCACTTGATCAAACATAGTCAATGACGGCTCCAATAACCTTGATTGTCTAATTCTCAAGAAGATCTCTAAATGGATTAAGGGTTTCTGACATCAATGATTCAAGCTCACCATCGAGTAAGTTCATTCTAGCATTAAGATATTGAAGTAAAAGTTTATGTTCATACCACTGTTACTGTTCGTACCCATACACACATTGAGAGAGCCAACCTACCCTAGGGTTAAGGGTCAAGAGCTTAGTAATTTGCCTTTTATCTACATGAAACTAATAGTTCGACATTAGAGTTCTCCAGCTGAAAAACCGCGAGACCCCTCGCGTACATAGATCGGAATCGCGGCCCGAGCCGAGCGGGGAGGGCCCGGAATCACATCTTTCTTTTTTGGTGTCGCACATGGTTTTACCCATGGGGATTTTGTTTCCAAGGTCTGAAGCAGGTAGTCATCCAATACAAAAGCAAAATATGGCAGTGTGTTGAAATGCATGTCTCCAAGGCAGTGTATATTTTTTCCTAGCCAAGGACTCGTAAATGCGAGTTCTATAAGGCAGATCAAAGTGCAAAAAGGGAGCTCGAGCCTCGAGATATGAACGCCAATAAGATTTCTTACCGAAAGTTTATATGAACATCGAATCGCAAGCTCTAGGCCCGTCTTAGTTCAAAGCTTTCATTATGAGGCGCCTGCCAGCTTTGGTAATTGAACCAACATGGGATGCCATTAATCACCTATGTAGCAGAACGGTAGAAGCGTCTCAGTAAGGTAGGTAATCATATTGGCTGGTCACGTATTTAGACGCTGGCGTCACTTGCTAAGATTGTTTCGGTTAGGGATACATTGGTGACGTAATTGAGGTACAGAATCATGTAAATTGCCATCGTGATCTTATAACAGCTCAAAGTTTTGACACAAGGCGCTCAGTAACTCCGATATCTATCCATTTCATCTCCGTCACACTTCGTACCTCAATCCATGTCTTCCATTTCCGCGTATTGAATCAAATATCGTCCTGCAGCGGTTCACCAAAAGTATTTCCCTTTCTGCCGGTACTTTGAATCCTGAGCAGCACTGTACGACTGTTGATCAGTGCGAGGGCCTTGTCCGTTCGAGTTCGAATCGCCGACATGGTCCATCTGGCTGACCATTTGCAGTGCTGGTTCAGAGATGGCCCTGAAAACGCCCTGGTGGTGTAGGATCTCAGGCGTCCAATGTGTTTTATCGCCGAACTCTAGACCCATGTTCTCTTGGAATATCTCTTCTGCTCGTACAGATGAAATGCTTGTTTCGAACCACTGACCAGGCCGGCCATTTCCAGGCGGGGTCACTGGAACTGACTGACCCCGATAAGTTCCTTTGGGGATACCAGGAAGTTTCTCAACTCGTCGTATCATAGTAATCTTCAGACAGCTAGGTCCCTTCCCTCCATTTCGGTACTGGGCTTCGTGACATATCCTGACTCTGTCGACGCCCAAATTCGAGGTGCTCTTCGGCTCGGTACTGATCACGAGCTCTCCCATCTCATTCGTTCTAAGAAATTAGTTTGGTACCATACCAAATGAGTAGGCTAAGTGACTCACTCGATACTCATGGAGCGCACCAATGATGCAGCAAACTCTTCCATATCATTGGCCATCCCCTCCATATTCATGCGGGAGACAGAAAATTTGACATCCCATGCACGTCGAGTGCAATGCACGAAAGCCTTTGAGACTTCAGTCGTCGGGGGGAAGTATTGATGCTGGAAGGTATCGGCATCAACTTCCACGATAACCTCAGGCGTCTTCCCGGCGAAGCAGTGGAATTCGTAGTAAACTCGTTTTCCCGTCAATATCCATGGAGATCTGCCACCAAACATTTGAGGGATCGAGTTTGCTTCTGCACCGCTTGTCGTGAGGATGGGATAAAATCCCATATGCGGATTTTCAGTGTTTAGAGCTTCAACGGTTTTATTAACAGCCCACGATGGAGCTTGACCGTCATAGACCAAAGCGGGAAATGTGTCTTTTCGGCACAGTCGCCCAAATTGAGCTTGGATGCTCACTTTCCCGGGGACTATTTGTAGAACTTCAACCAACTTACTGAGCTTGTCCTCAGCCTGTGACAGAATCTCGCTATACTCCACCTGGTCCCTTGATGGCATGTCCATTCCTGGAACAATTCGGAAGGTCTGTGTGACTGTGTCGGGGTTGGGTTTCTCAATTGAATTTGACTTGTCCTTGGCGTGCTCTTCTTTCTGCTCGGCCGGGACATGGTTGAGGCTGGCAATAACCTCAGATGGCGTTGCTGAACTCTGAGTTGCAGAACGATTGTCAGGGACAAATGTGACAGGCACATTCAATCCGAAGGTGGGCTTGTCGTCTCGCTTCTCTTCTTTGTTCTTTGAGGCTACGTTGGCCCAGCTTAGCCCAGAGGCAGCTTTCTGTCTCATGGTCTCAAACAGTCTTTTCTCCTGATGGTTTCTTTTGCCGAATGTGACCCCAGAATGAACAACTTGGTCCTCTGATGCAGTCTGAAGTTTGTTTCCGCGATCGTGCAAAGGGATATTATCCATGAGCGCAGGAGTTGTGATGAGGCCATCATTAATGTCCATCAAATCCTTTGTAGCATTAGACTGCGGACCGGAAGGATTCGGAAAATTGAGGAGCTCGAGACTGTTTTCTGGCATATCCAAGCCCAATGGAAGTTGGCTCAAAGAAGCCTGGTAATCTGATCCTGGCATCTGATCTTTTATCTTGGCCTCCAGAAGAGGGACGTCTTTAGTGTTGACAAGCCAAGTTTCCCTTGGCTCTTCAATACCTCGTGGTAACTTGGAACGCGAGTTACATGGTAAGCCTGTTGCTATTCCCTCGTCCTGCTTTCCATTGCCCCCTATCAGAAATGAGGGTGGCCTCAGATGGTCATCATCTCCGCTGAACTCGATGCTGCAGAGCCAATTAGTGATTTTCTTGTTATTTCGAGCTTGGTACCTGAGAGCTTCTAAGCACTTTCGAACTTGTGGTAAGTCTGTGCCGATATGTTCGAGATTGCGGTGTCCCTCAGTGCTGGTGGTGATCTTGCCGACACTATCCGATTCTTGATGATGGACCTTCTGTTGGGGTTTCTTCTTCTCGACAATAGGTATGGTACCAGAACGTTTGTTTCCATATGAATATCCAGAGAATGGGTGAAATTCTGGATACCAATCTGACAATTTGCCGGTCTCCGCAATTGGGTACTTGACGCGATCGGGCACAGGCTGCCGGTACCGATTAACAGATTCGATTCTTAAAGACACTGCACTGGCGATCGAGGCGTACTCCTGGTCCTCGGTCTGATCGGTGCCGGCGGAATCAACATAAGTCAATCCGGATAGTCCCGTATGTGTCATGTATCGGTAGCAGAGTGTAACCAAGCTCGAAGTTTCAGTAAAGACCATATGAGCGGTAGGGGCCAAGGGGGCATCCTAAGCTTAATTAGAAGAAGAACACAAATTGACCGCAGGAAATACCATAAAGTTCGCAAGAGTGTCAAGCTTTTGTTTCGCAACGCTCAGTGCTTGTTCGCTTGCACTGCTGCCAATGTATAATAAGGAACCCCGGAAATTATATGTAATTACACATTTTGTAAGTGCTTGAAGGGTGTCGATGCTTGGGCCCAAAGGCAAAACAGATCCCAAGGACTCGTAATTCGAGAGAATCTGCAGGATAGTCCCTCCAGATGATTCTGGAACTCGCCAAACTGTTTTGTAAGACAGGGTCTTGATTATGGCGGGATATCGGAATGCATCATATTCACTGAGGGTGTCTTTCAGGATTGTTTGGAGAGAAGGAAAGGCAATAATGTGTGGGTCCTCGACTAGTACCTCAATATCAGGTTGAATGGCAGATGTACTCAAGTCATCTTCGTCTTCGTCTCGTATAACAGCGTCGGCTTCTGATTCTATTAGCTCCTCTAGTTGAGAGTGCATCCAATCGGAGATTTCGCGCTGAGAAGCCCTTGGGGTAATGAGCTTAAACCAAGGGATCTCAGGTTCGTAGAGGATTTCAACGATTCCCTAATGGCAAGAGTAAAAGAAAAATGTGTTAGTAAAAGTCTCTCCAAGACTTTCAATACTTACAAGGTCATCTTTTTCCTCGACACTTGCAAATATTAGCGCCACTCCTTTAGGGAGTAACGGAGGGTTGCAAGATACGTAGAACTCTACAATATCCATGACTGTGACATGAAGGTGCTGAGATGACTAGTGAATAAATGGTTTTAGTATCTGTGCTGATAGGTATACTCACGTAGCAAGGTGTAGTTGAGGAATTGAGGAAGATTGCTAAACACTTCAACGTAGTTGGTAACGCTGATACCTTAGCCAACCGGTACAGAACAGAGGGGTATTTTGGTTCAAGTACCTAACGACCAGAATAGCGATAGAGCACGCGTAATGGAAGAGGAGAAAGTCGTCGTTTTCAAAGACGCAATGGCATCGAATGTGGTTTAAGAAAGGAAAGCAGATAAGAAGGAAGGTTGATGCAAAAGACCATGCCGCGGTAAAAAAAAAAAACCGAAAGGTAGGTGGAAGAAGAAGAAGAAGAAGAAGAAGAAGAAGAGGGAAACTTGGAGATTGGGAGATCTGCTTGATGTAGGTAGGTGCCTGCCTAAACAAACAGGAATAAAAGGAGGAAGCTGCCACCACTGCAGTCTCCCGCTACCTAAGCGGCAAGCAGCAGCTTCCACTGGCAAAGCCAGGTGCCAACAGTGTCACTGCCTTTCTTTTGCCTCGCCGAAGAGAACAGCGCTCCGTGATTCACTGCCATGAAATATATCCCTCCTTGCTGGGTGGCAAGAGGCAGAAAGAATTACTGACACTGCGAGCACTGCATCATGAAGGTAATGTGCCCTGCAAGTGAGAAGAATAAAGCCTGCAATTCATGAGCAGCAACAAGGAAGCTGGCTAGGTAGATAGATGTACACCTTTAATATCTCTGAATTCTTTTTAGAAATGGCTTAAAATAGGGTTGTCAAGTAAGGTAAGGTAGTTAGTTACATTTATTGAAGATGAGGAAGGAAGTATAAAGTCTGGGATCTTCTAGCACCGTCCTAGCTTGATATACCGCAAACTTCAGTAAACAAGTAAGTGGGATTGTCTCGTGACTAACTAGGTTGGTAGGTAAGGTAGGCACTCTATAGAGATCCCAATTGATATACCCGTCTGTTTTCTTTTCCCTGCCCACAGGTTGTTTTACCTGGTATGACAATATATCTATATACAAAAATATCACTATCTCTCGATCGTGAGGCATCAAGCCTCAGCACAGCACAAAAAGAACCCCAAACACCTATAACACCTCGGTACGTCCTTTCCCAGTGTTATGTAAGTAACCGAGACGGGTTACAGAGACAAATTCAAATCCAGCGTAAATTTCCAGGCCATGTAATGTGTCTAAAGAGCAGAAGAGCAGAGTATACAAGGAGTGGTATCGAGGTAGCGATGGTCATCAAGTATTCGTAGACGTAAAGTCAAGAAGCTGTTTAGAGCTTCGGGAAAGAAACTGGGCCCAGCGAGGCGACTCCTTGAAAAGAGGTAAATGAATCGATCAAATCACACATGCAGGGAGATGTAGCTTGCCAAGTAAGTGAGTTGCGGACACGACAACTTGTTTGATGGGTGGCGGCGCAATAAGATTAGCTATTCTTATTGCGCGCCTTTGACGTTTTCTTTCACATTCAGCGCCCATCTTAGCTTGTTGAGAGTTTCCCTAGAAGCTTCTAGCAAAGCTTCCTGCTCATCTTCTCGCTTTCTGGCGTTGGACTTGATATCCTTGAGGCCTTGTTCTTGGCTCTGTTTGTATTCCTCAAACATACGAGCAATCTCTTCCTTTTCGTGTCGAAGTTGCTTGATGTTGCTATCTTGCTGGTCGCACAGATCTCTTAGTGTTTGTATTTTGTCGTCGTCTGCTCGTCGCTCCTCATTGAGTTGGTCGATCTCGGATTTCATCTTGGAGACGGCTCGTTTGACTTCTTCTCCTTGGTCTTGCCAGTGGGACGAGATGGCATTATAGCGACCCTCCATCAACTGCGCATAGCTAGTTGCTTCTTCGACTTGGGTCGTTGCATCTTTCCTCGTCTTATCCATCTCCTCCCTCCAGCTCTTTTCGCGTTGGAGAGCATCTACAGCCTTCTTCTTCTCTAGTTCGACGGTTGTTTGCAAGGTCTCCACCTGACGTTCTTTTCGAGCCAGCAGTGTCTTAGTAACATTGGCCTCGAGTAGTCGGCTCTCATAATCGTTGACCATACGCTCGAGCTTGTCCTCAACCAGCTTGGCCGCTTGCTTGGCCTCGTCTGCTTTGAGGCGCTCAATCTTTATGTCGCGCTTCAGAGCTTCGTTGTCGCTGACAAGTTTGTTTATCACGCGACCGGTCTTTCCCAGACCGGCTTTGCCTATTGTTGAGTCCCATTGACTGTCTGGCGCTTCAACGTTTTCTGACATGGCGGAATTATCTGGATCTGGAGTAGGCTCAACCACGCGCGCAGCACCAGTGCTCCAGCGCGACGGTGTCGCTGTATGTGTGTCGTGTTCGGTCTTGGATTTGAGGTGTGTCTGGTTGTGGAAGTTGGAATCGGAGTTGGAGTTGGACAGGGCGCTTGTGGTACTGTTCATACTACTGGAGAAATTGCTGTATTTGCTTTCGGGGCTAGACTCAGAGCCCTCAAAGCTCCGAACGCTTCTGATTGTGCTGGACCTGGCGACGGCCGGTTTATAGGAGGCAGGGCTCCGGGCTTTCATGCTGTTGATGGCGCCGGTGGAGGCGGGAGTCAAGGTCTTTTCCTCGTCCAAAGGAGTAGCATGTGGTTCGGTGGATTTACTTGCGACTGTGGCGGCGGCTGAACAAGAATAGGCTGGTGTTAGCTAGTAGCTGCTTCATAGAAGTGGTAATGCAGTGAAGATTAGAAAACGAAATAGAAAAGTCGCTAGTGTGGAAAAGAGAACAAGGCTGACGTGAGGAGCCCAGTCAGGTCAGGTCAAATCAAGCCAGACAGACCAGACCAGACGAGCAGGAGACAGGATGGGACGGGACGACAATTGTACAGTTGCGCCCCAGTTGAAGATGTGGGGAGCTGTTTCAAGTGGATAATGAGGCATTGACGGGTGGTAGGTAGTAGTTGTTGAAAAGTGCAAAGACAGCAAGCAGGTAATGTAAGGATATCTAACAAAGCATGGACAGGACCAGTCTCAGCTCAAGCGTTGAACATACCGTTGACTGTGTCTTTATGAATAGAGAAATCCTTTTTCAGAAGACGATTTCGCATTGCAACGACTGATGAATTGACTTTAGTTCATGTGTCTAAAGCAGTGTGATCCTCTTGTGTTGAAGACTTGAAGTATTGGTTGGTTGGTCAATGTTGCAAGTAAAAAGGTGTAACTTATCAGCGGCAAGGCAATAGAACAAATATAAGGCAGTGTGAAAGAAAGCAGAGGAGAAAATGAGGCAAAGCTCTTGCTGTACTCCGTAGTGTTAAGAACAAATTACTGCATAAGCAATGTGAACACAGACGTAAATTAACCCACACTAATAATAACGGGGGACAAGGGTCCGTTTCTTTGTTTTTGTTCTCAAGGGAATACTTGCTGGGGGTTTCTGATCTTCATCAGTACGTACCTCGTGATAGTGTTGGCTCCCGCTGGCTCCCGTCGGGTCCCCGTTTGTGCTGTTACAGTACGGAGTAGGTAAGTTACCTACCGTTAAGATCCAATGGTTGGAGGGACGGAAAAGGTAAATATTGACATGCGCTGATCGAATTGTAAAGAGGCCTCAGTATCGATCTGTATC
Source organism: Fusarium dlaminii (assembly GCA_013186775.1). Classification (NCBI taxonomy): domain Eukaryota; kingdom Fungi; phylum Ascomycota; class Sordariomycetes; order Hypocreales; family Nectriaceae; genus Fusarium; species Fusarium dlaminii. The sequence goes on along the minus strand of JAAOAL010000041.1, from coordinate 263,746 downwards.
GTGAGAGAAGTAATAAACAAAACAAAAAGCGATCCATAAGGTACACCCGAAGGAATATTTGAGAGAATACCAGCGTCACGGGTCTCCAATTAAAGACCATGACTATTATAGTACGTACTATACCCCAACAACCATGTTCTCCTGATGGCACAGCAACATTAACCTCCATCATAGCACAAAACACGCGATCAGTGTTTACATTTCTTTCCCTAGCTCAGCAATGACGCCTATGGCCGTTTCTCTAAGGGCCAAAGGCCCATCTTTAAGTACAAGGATGTCGAAGTTCGTGCCACTTTATTAACATGGCGGTTCTGGGTCTTTATCCTCAAAATGACACTTGACAGAAGATTACTACCTATGTCTTGCCATAGACAAATCAAGCCAAGTCCGCCATCGAGACGTCTTATTTTCCTCCCAAAATCATGACTGGCTGTGTGTAACGATAGATGCGCGCCTCATAAATTGCTTTACAGCTTTACAACAGTCAACTCAAGCAGACAATGCTGTCCTCCCCATCGTCGACTGGTATTTCAATCCTGTATCTACCCTTTAACGCCGTTGAATGCTTCATTTCGTGTTTTAGTTTTCTGTCATCCTGAGACAGTTGTCCACTCCAGGCCTTCTGTTTCTGTAGCTAGTGTGCCTGAAAAGTAACGTCAAGCCATTCCTTTGCTTGCCGGGTTTTGTGGCTAGAGCAACTCCATACATCATCTTAACGATTTACATCTTTTGATATAACCGGATAAAGTGGCAATCGCGTATCGTTGCACTTTTCATTAATCGAACCATTATGACTTCGGTGCTAAAACTAGCAGCCCGCTTCAAGCGGTAATAGCAGGTGATGCAGACTGTCCAGAATCACCAGCAGCATTTCGTGCAGACTCCATGAAACTTGGCCGATATTTGGTCAAATACTTGCCTGCCATAGGTCTTGATTCTTCAACTAGTGACGGGTCAGCAACTATCCTGAGACGAGGTTCCAATTCGACTTACATTCGGTCCAGATATCTTGCACCGTGTCCAGTGCAATCTCTTTGACAGGTGGCCGCATCATGACCAAGTATAGAAGGCTTGTCAAAGCTAGCTGAACAACGCTGGGGTCACGACACATGTGCTTCACGCGCGACAGGAGGTTCTGGTTTAGCTCGGGTATTTCACTCAAGAATCGTGTCAACACTTTGTCCTGAGGGTGCAGATATGGCAAAAATCCATCAATCAAACGCAAGCAACACTTTTCGTAGTGCAAGGGTCGATCGCCGCCCTTTTTCTGTTGTAGTTTGTCGTTGTACCACTCTTCACATAGCCATGAGACCGCCACATCAATATGCTTTCGGAAGTCCTCCATCACATAGGAATATAAAACGTCGCGAATATTGTTGCTGAGAGACTGGGGTGCTGATGAGCTACCCTCCTCTTTGATGGGGGTTTCCTCGAGACCGGCCACAGAGCGCGTTGCTAGTCGTGCCAGTATTGTCATCCAAGAATCACGATTACCAGAACTAGCTGCTAGTCTGCTGAAGCCAGCCTTACTCTTCTTGGCCGGGTCTTCGAGTGACTTCATCATCTCAATTACTCGGGTGACTGTTCCGTTGCCTGCTGTCAGTGCCGTTTCTGGGGTTAGAGCACTAGGCTGATGAAGGTGGAATGATTTCAGTGCAAGGCCATCGTCCAATACCGGTGCATCTTGCATGGGTGAACTATCTAGCTTGTTGAGAATCTGTTCTGTGTCCTCAGCCTGATAGAAATCAGGCTCATAATCATCATCGTCTTCGTCTACGCCCAACGGGGCGGTGTTGGGATTTAACTCGGGAGCCGGAGCATTGGCTAGGGCGTCGAGACGACCGCGAATACCATCGACAGCTTTGGATAATACCTGGGGGTCAAGTCTCGACAGCGTGGTGACAGCGATCCTGGCGACTAAAGGAGCGGGGACTTGCGAGATATCGAAATTCTTAAGAGCAGTATTGTCGATGAGGGTGAAAACGTCTGCTAGGCTGTGGGGGCCAGGGCCCAGCGGTGGTATTTGAATTTGTGCTGGGGATAATCGCTGTCGTTTGGCGTCATTGGCGTCTTGTGGTGCTGGCTCGAGGGGGCGTTTCCGTCCAGAATCGTCAAAAAATTCTGCCATAATCTGCATCATGCGTTCTACGTGCTGCTGTATCCTAGGAGTCATTGGATTGTTGGGATCTCGCTTCATAAGATGGATAAGCAGCATTCGAGTTGTTTTCTCCATAGATCTAATCATGACGCGGGTCTTGGGGGTTAGAGGAGAGTTGGCGAGCTTGAGGGGATTAAAGTTGAGGAGAGCATTGATGACCCTGTTTGAGGTTCCTGGTCGTGTCCTCACGAGGATAGACATGCAGTTCAACGTTGCGTCTACGAGCAGAGCATCGCTACAGTTTCGCGTAGAGTTAGTTACACGGGCATTTACAGTCAAAAGCGACCCTCTTACCTGCTCTCCTGCAGAGTTGCCAACATTCGGTCCAGGAGTCCGGACGCTTCAGCCTCCAAGTTCCGAGGATCAAGTGACTGGTGATTTGGGGGGACTTTATCCAGCGAGACATCTAGAGTACCACCATACTGTTTCAATATGTTAGCGAGATCCCATTACTTAGATCACCGACTCATACTCGTAGCTCAGAACCTGTCGCTGCTGTCTGTGCCAGAACTACACGTTGCGCGAACTTGATGCAACAGATCCTCACGGTAGGGCTAGCATTGTCCCATATCCTTAGAACCTTTTGTTTCACAGCTACCATTCTTTCCCAAGTGATTGTGTCGTATCCGTTGTTGATGCTACATAGTCACATTAGCCAAATCTTGCATCTCGCAGGGCAGTCTCATCATACATCCATCTCATCGCCAAGGGATAGATACTGGCAACGCATTGGATCACACTTCGCAGAACTTGAGGATCTTCACGCTCATTCTCGAGCATAGACTCCAATGTTGGTAAAACATAAGGTTGCATTGTCTCCTTTTCTCCATTTGGTAGAGCGGGCGTCGAAAAAGCTTCAGCTAGAAATTCGGCGCCCCATCTTCGCAGCTCGAGCGCTGCACTTGGTCCGATGATGGGCAGTATTCCCTTGACAACACTGGGATAATATTTGACATCTCCCAAAACCAACTTTCGTGCATCATCAAGCTGCCGGATCTGGTCCGAAACTGAAAGATTCGCTGCCATTATTTATTGGTCGGATTCTCGGTCGCGGCGGTAGGTGTCGGCGGATGATAAAATTATAAGTTGCCAGTAAGTGTGCGATAATGTGGTTTTCGTAGATAAAGATGCCGATGCGGCTCTTGAACCGTGGTCGCGCGACTAGGCTTAAGCTTTGTAGCTGTACATGCTTTGCATCAACCGCTCAGCTTCATCAAAGGATCGGAAGTCGCGCGTGCCGTGGCGTCGTCATACACGTCCGGTATTCGTTCCGCGCTGTCGTTGTCGTTGTCGCTGTTTGGGGTTGGTATATCTCAGACCTGAATCTTTGAAATGGCGACGCGAAAGCAAAGAATATGGAACGTGGAAACGGAAACAGACCCTTGCAAGCAAGCAAGCTCCACAAAGAACCTGGAACTAAGGTAAGGAAAGTTCAATAGACGTCACGGTCATCCTCCATCCGGCCGATGTTTAGCCGCAAATATTCTTCTTACCTCAGTACAAAGGCGCATCGACATTCACTCGAAGTACATTCGAGATAGAACCATACCTCGCAGCATTTAAGCAATTGGCCCTCTTCAATTGCTTTGTGACCTGGTCCAGGATAACTCTTATAATAATTGACAACTCGACGATCCAAAATGCCTACCAGGTTTGTTTATTGAATAATAGTCACTGAAGTGGGCTGATCATGACTCCGAAACAGCCCGCACTCAACATACTACGATCGCCGTCTGCGACAGGGCCCTGCGCTTGTACGAGCACGACGGCCCTATCTTGTCAAAAATGCCGTGACAGGCCTTGGTCTCTTGGCTGTCGTTGGAAGCATATGTATGCAGAGAGAGAGAGCTCTTGTGTGATTGTCATCCTCTGCTAACAGGGTCTAGATTGGTATACGCTTAACGCCGTTGGTCAAGACAATTTCGAAGATGTCAAGGTCCCAGATGCGCCCGCGAAGCCATCTGCCTCCAAGTAGGCAGTTCACCTAAGTGGTCTGGCCACATGTACGATTAAGCGCTGGAATTTCGATGCGGGTGCAAGTTGAATAAGAGGGCAAAAGGCAGAGTTGCTATTCATAAGACCTGAAAAGCAAAACGCCCAGAAAACTCCCCATCGTTTCATGTATAACAGGGGTTGCCAGCTATTCTGTGCAGGGTGTGTATAAGTATATGAAGACCGTTGTACAGTGACTCTCAAGCAACCGGCTATCCACTACCTACAAAGTAGATGCCTTTCGGTCGACTGATGGCAGTAAACAGATATATACTAGCTGCCGCAGACGAATGCAATATTCTAATGTCGCTCAAGTCCAAATAAAAAGAAAAAGACAGCCCAGTCCGCGGCGGCCTGAACCGATCATCTCCCCTGGGTATCACAAAATCCGAGTACAAAAGCAAGATGCCCCATAGTTTTACCAATTCAGTCCTATCCGAGGGATATGTTCAACCACAAATCCTACACAGTCAGCGTTTATGTAGCTGCTGCTTTTGTACCGCGGTTGACGCCGGGCAGACTGTTGCCGACCCGTTTGGCTTGGTGAGCCGGGCTAAGTAACGTTCTTGTCAATTCTGGAGACTCCGATAGTCGTGCCGAGAGTGAAGGAGACTGCGTGATTTGGGCGCTGGGAGGCACAGAAGCTTGGTGTGCACCACGGCTGGTCATATCGTCTGGAGGTGCCTCTGTTGGAGCAGCTGTAGGGTGCATCTTGTGAAGTAAATGATTTGGATTGGCCCACGGCGTCTCTCGAAGGAATTGTTCACCAGCGGGTCCGAGGCGATCAAATGGCTGAGCATAGTATTCCTCGCGTCGTTGGTTTACTGGCTTATGTCGTGATCGCTTGGCTCGCTTACGATAGTCAGCTCAGTGCTCTGGGAGCTGACCTATGTTATCAACGTACCTCAATGGCAGCTATATCATCTTCCAGTTCCGACGGTGTCGCCCCGCTCATCTCGGGGCCTGCGGGGAATCCTTCGTACTTTGCAATCGTAGCTAGTGCTGAGACCTCGGTGTTGTAGGCGATCGCATTTCTCACACGTTGTGCGGGATCCTTGGGGTAGAGCAAGCCGCAGTCCTGCAAGCTGTGTGCGCTTCGCCTTGCAGTTTGGATGTCGTACCACTCTTGGTTAAGTGCTTCTAGGGTCCTTTCTCTCTTCTCACGAACCGCTTGGTAGTACTGCCCCCATATTTGGGCTCGCTGGGCAACGGACCGTCGTTCGTGAGCCTTGAGGCGATATTCGTGTTCATTGTTTATTTCGCGTAGTTTTTGTTCTAGTCGGTCATCCAAACACTGCTTCATGTTTAGGTACTCGGGATGTGTTGGTTCGCTGGCAAGGAGTGACTGTTCTTCCTCTTCCAATCGTTCAAGTCGGTCTTTGTAGAGCCTAGACAAGACATCAGCGTGTATATGCTTGCTTTCACGATATAACGTACCTGTCACGAAACACCCCAAACATTTCCTCGATAACAGTCCAATCCTTGAAAGCGGCTTGTTTTCGTTCCACTGTGATAAGATAAGTAAGATGACCTGGATCATGAGTAAATTTGTTCTTACGCTCTTCATCATGTGCAGTAGCTGAGTCAACTTCTTCGTCCGCATCTGCATCAGCTTCGTCATGGTGATCCACGTCTGTTCCCCTGGCGCTGTCGCGCGCGCCATCATGACTTCCGCTGTCAGTGTCCGGATCAAGATCAGCAACAGCTACAGCTGCTTTTCGTTTGGATCCGCGGGTGTTCTTTTTTACGGCGCGCGAAAGACGCTCTGCCAGATCAGTCTCTCTGTTGGTAGATCTCTTTTGAGGAGAAGCATCAGTGTCTTCAGCAGGTGTGTGTGTGCCGGTGCTTTCATGTGCAGGGGTGGGCCCATCTTCTTGCAGAATAGTCTCTTCGGGCTGCTGGGGGGTGTTCACATCAGTCGCATGCTCTGAACTTGCTCGTTTTCTAAGCGGCTGTTCGGTTTCTGATTGATCGGCGGCGGGTGAACGCTTCCGCTTCCGCTCTTGGGCGTCATTTTTGTGCTCGTCTTCCTCTCCTGCATTGTGTGCAATAGCATGTTTTGTTGGCGAATCTTCACCGATTGCGGGGGAGCCAGTAGAACCATCGTCGTCGTCTATTGCAGATTCGTCCTCGTCGTCGTTGTGCAGGTTGTCGGTCCTGCGTAGCTTGCTGGGAGTGTGTTCATAGACTTGGCCCTCGTTAAATTGGTCTACCACAACGTCTCGTTGCCTCTGGTGCTTTGGTGTATCATATAGTCGCTCAGTTTCAGCTTCTGTGACGTTGCCATCCGAGGGTACGTCGGAGTGGGCGTCAGAGAGAACGCTGTCCGAGTCGTCGGTAGGTGGTGGCTTCTTCCGAGGGCTACGCCTGACGCTATCTTCGTCATCATGATCGAGATTCATATGCTCAATGTCTTCGTCGTTGTCGTCTTTCGTGTCAACCTCACTGAGGGGGCTGGAGATGTTGCTGTCCTCATGATCGGCAACTCCAAGCGCCGGGGAGGAGAGAGGCGGAGGTGCGGAAGCAGTGGCAGCCATGGCTGCAAAAAGGACGCGATTACGTGTCTATATATTGACTCGATGAAACTATTGTGATTTCTCGTATCGTTGGGCGGGAAACAGTGGTTTGGTCGATCGCAAGGTCGTGGGAGCGCGCCCGTGGTGACGGGTGACGAGGAATGGTCGCTAGACAATCGAGGACGCAAGATCTTGGAGTGGGAGGTGAGAAGGTGAATGCTAGCTAAGAAACAACCGATTGGGTCGATCTCTGTCCGGCATGAGAGATTCCAAAGAGAAATTTGAGGTATGGAAGAGCTAGGAAACTTGTATTCGACAAGTTGGGCTGGTGGAGGGGAATAGAGAGTAGAGAGAGAATGGGATCGGTGCGGTGCGGCCCCGGTTTGCGCTGGCTGCCCTGGGCGTCTCTGGGCTTGGGGCGAGCGCCGAAGCGGCCCTGCTGAGAGAATGACGGGGGCCCGTAAAAAGGCGGTCCTTGATGGCAGAAATGCTCACTGTCAGTGCCACGAGAGCTTATCGATTGGCTGAGATTATCGAACCAATGGCCGTGTCCCAGGCAATCTGATTGTGGGTCTTCCGAACTGAACCTGGGACTTTTTTCTGGCTCATGTCTTTTTCGTCGCAGGTCAAAAAGAGTGCACAAGAGTCGACAACTTTTCCAATTCAGCACAAACAGTACTGAATCTGATACAATGGCAAAACGGTAAGTTGCCGATCCTTGATACCTTTACGGACAAAGATCTAACAAAAAACAGTTCAAAGGGCCTGACAGCTTCTTCCAAGGCGGTGGACCCCACCCTCGACGCTCTTTTTGCGTCCAGTGTAAGTTTTGCGACATCTAGCCATTTGACTTGATCCATGCTCATCAATTGCAGGCTGGTCCTGTCCAGGCTCCCGTTAAGTCAAGATACTCGACGTTGGTGGAACAAAAGGTTCGGGAACCTCCCAAGCCAAGGGTGCAGCTCGAAGAACAAGACGCCGACGATGAGGTCCTCTCTGAGATTAGCGAGGAGCTGAGCTTCGAAGAAGATGGCCCCTCAGACGAAAAAGAGGATGGATCTGACGCTTCGGAGCCAGAGGGGGAGAGCGAAGACGAGCAAGAAGAAGAGGAAGAGGAAGAATCTTCGGACGAGCCCATGAAGGATGCGCCAGTGGAGCTCGACGACATTATTGATGAGACAGAAGACAAGTCAAACAAGGATCGGAAACGAAAGAGAAAAAACGAAAACGATGATCTGGAGGGCAAATACCTGGACAAACTTGTTGCGGAGGAGGAAGCTGAGCGCGCCGGCAAGCGACAAAAGAACGACGCTCTGAACAAGACCGAAAAGGCTGTCGCGGAGGATGAGGATGCCGGCAACGACAGTGACATTCCCGTCCATGAGACCCTCGCCAAGGACAATAAATCGTCAGATCTTGAGAAGGCAGCGCGAACAGTCTTCCTCGCCAACGTGTCCACAGAAGCAATCAATTCCAAGGCCGCCAAGAAGACCCTCATGGCCCATCTGTCATCCATTCTGGATAAAGATGCCACTCCTCCGCAAACTATCGAGTCACTGCGTTTCCGTTCCGTTGCTTTCGCAGGTGGCTCTCTCCCTAAGCGAGCAGCTTACATCACTAAGAGCCTGATGGACGCGACGACCAAGTCCGCCAATGCATATGTCGTGTACTCAACCTCGGCGGCTGCTCGCAAGGCTGCCGTAGAACTCAATGGTACCCAGGTCCTCGAAAGGCACCTGAGAGTCGACAGCGTCGCCCACCCCAGTCCCACGGATCACCGCCGATGTGTGTTTGTTGGCAACCTCGGGTTTGTTGACGATGAGACCGTCTTGAACACCAACGCGGATGGTGACACTACGGAGAAGAAGAAGAACAAGACCCCATCCGATGTCGAAGAAGGTCTTTGGCGAACTTTTAGCACTCAGGGCAAGGTTGAAAACGTCCGAGTAGTTCGAGATTCCAAGACTCGTGTAGGCAAGGGTTTCGCTTATGTCCAATTTTATGCAAGTCCACGGTTGTCTTACTTACTTCGATCGGACCAGCTGCTAACATTATTTCCCAGGATGGCAACGATGTCGAGGCAGCCTTACTCCTTGATGGCAAGAAATTTCCTCCCATGTTACCGCGTAAGTTGCGAGTCACTCGAGCCAAGGATCCTCGCAAGACAGCTCTCGCCCAGGAGCGAGCCAGGGGCAAGAACATCGTTCCCAATGGCGCCGCCAAGAGCACAAAATACAAGCACAAGGCTACACCTGAGGAGCAGTCCATGGCTGGACGTACAAGCAAGCTTCTCGGCCGCTCGGCCGCCGTGCAGCAACGCCACAAGAAGCGCCCCTCAACACAGGGTGCTTCCGAGGATGCTCAGAACATTCCGTCCAATATCAAAGGACCCGAACAGTTCGTTTTTGAAGGCCGCCGTGCTTCAGCTAAGGACGGCACACCCAAAGATCTTAAACTTGGTAAGAAGGGCAAGGGCAAGGGCAGGTCCGGCAGGCCCCAAAACCGAGGCGCAAGGAGAGCTGCCGAGTGGAAGAAGAAGAGCTGAGCGTTTTATGGTGAATAGCAATCATATCGTTAGTGGTTGACATATGGGACATGTGCTCTTTTCATACGTGAGATGAGGACGAGAATGGTGTTGTTAAAAAAGAGGGCCCCACGCCCCGGAAAGTTTGCGAGTGATTTTTCGGCCTTGGCTGCCCTGGCAAGTTCTGGCGGCTTAGATGAGAGACAAAGGTACTTGTATACTTATCGGGGTGATGTTGAAAAGTTCATAGAGTTGTACAGAGTTCACCAGTATCTAAAGCACTAATTTTGGCTTATGTATTTAATGCTTACGTACTTTTGTGATTTTTGTGTTAAGATTCAGAATTCTAAGACGGAATCTTACTACAAATCATGGTTACATCACGACGACTTCGTTGGAGCTAGCCCAGTACGTTGGTGTGGTAGTAGTGGTTCTCATATCAACGACATAACACGAGGCCGTGGGCAAAACTATTTTAATGAAAATGGATATATCATCAATTTTACGTGCCTGCTAACAAAGGCACCAAGCTTGCGTCGAGGGATAGTCTCGTCTATCAGGGCCTGGCACCAACATTCAAGACCATGTACTAACGGGGTACCCTGAGCCAAACTCTGGCGCTTGGTGACCAACACATCTTTACCCCATATGTGTGCCACCTCAAAAATCTCGGGAATCTTAAACAACTTCCTCCACAACTCTTTTCTGTACATTGCTTCGCGGGCGTGAGCCCTAATCTGAGCCATCGCTTAAAACATGTCGTCAAAGAAGTCGAAAGAGATTACATAAACTCGCCTTGTTCGATCGTCTAGTACTCGAGCTCCTCCTCAGGCTCGAAGGAGTCGGCAGCAACCTCCTCGTAATCCTTCTCCAGAGCAGCGAGATCCTCTCGGGCCTCGGTGAACTCGCCTTCTTCCATACCCTCACCAACGTACCAGTGGACGAAAGCACGCTTGCTGTGCATAAGGTCGAATTTGTAGTCGAGCCGGGACCAAGCCTCAGCGATGGCGGTGGTGTTGGAAAGCATAGAGACGGATCGCTTGACGGGGGCAAGACCTCCAGCCTCAGGAGCGGCGGGGACTGCCATGGGCTTCTGGTAGTTGATGCCGAGCTTGAAACCAGTGGGGCACCACTCAACCAAGTTGAATGAGGCCTTGGCTTTGAGGGCAGCGATGGCGGCGTTACAGTCGCGGGGAACGACATCACCGCGGTACAGAAGAGCGACAGCCATGTACTTGCCGTTTCGGGGATCGCAGACAACCATCTGGTTGTTGGGCTCGAAGCCTGTGGGGAGTCAGTAACTTCGAGGGTGCGCCTATAACATGAGCAGAACTTACACTGGAAGGTAAGCTCCTGGACCTTGAAGCTCTCGTGCTCACTCTTGGCAGAGGAGATGACAGGGGCGTAGCTGATGAGAGGGTAGTGAATTCGAGGGTAGGGAACCAAGTTGGTCTGGAACTCGTTGAGATCGACGTTGAGGGCACCGTCAAATCGGAGAGAGGATGTGATGGAGCTGACAACCTGGGCAATGAGGCGGTTCAGGTGCTCGTACGAGGGTCGAGGAATATCGAGGTTGCGACGGCAGATGTCGTAAACAGCCTCGTTATCGACGAGGAAAGTACAGTCAGAGTTCTCAATAGTGCTGTGAGTAGAGAGAACAGCGTTGTAAGGCTCAACGACGGCAGTCGAGGTTCGGGGAGCAGGGTAGACGGCGAACTCAAGCTTGGACTTCTTGCCGTACTCGGTAGAGAGACGCTCGAGGAGAAGAGCACCAAAACCAGAACCGGTACCACCACCGAAGGAGTGGAAGATCAGGAAACCCTGAAGAGACTGGCAGTTGTCTGAATTATGCGGTTAGCGTTGAGTGCAAGTACAGAGGTGTCGAAAGAGCTCACCGGCGACGCGACGAATGCGGTCAATGACATTGTCAACCATCTCCTTGCCAATGGTGTAATGACCACGAGCATAGTTGTTAGCGGCATCCTCCTTGCCGCTGATCAACAACTCGGGGTGGAAAAGGTTACGGTATTCGCCAGTTCGGATCTCGTCAATAGGAGAGGGGTCAAGATCGACGAAGAGAGATCGAGGAACATGCTTGCCGCTGCTGGTCTCAGTGAAGAAAGTCTCGAAAGAGCCAGGGTCACCAATATCGGGAGCATTGGGGTCGGGGCGACCATCGGGGCCGAGACCGTGCTCGAGAAGGTAGCTATTCAGAGGCCAGTCAGCTTCAAGTTCGTGACGGTGGCGTTATTTGACAATCCAGGGAGACAACGTACAGCTCCCAAGCAGAGTTACCGAGCTGGGTACCAGCCTGGCCCAGGTGGAGGTGAAGAATCTGGATAGCAGAGAATCAGCATCGCCAGGTCGGATAGCAGCTTCAACGGATAATAAGGGGGCGCCCCAGCTGCACAGCTCCAGACACCAAGTGGAACACACAAAGGGGATCTCGAGCAGAGCGAAGCAATGCACTGCAGCGGAGAGACGGGCTGCAGCATAATTGTAGACATACCTCGCCCTTCATTTTGTCTGGATGAAGCTAAAGAAGCTACGACGAGAGGTTGAAGTCGGGGAGGAAAAAGATGGGGAGAGAAATACTGTACGCGCGCAGCGCTTGAAGGGGGAAGGGGAAGAAGGGGCCTGAGGTGGTGATGGTTTTCGGGGTGGGTGTTTGGAGTTCCAATCTGTGGGTGCTCTGGTGCAGTGGGACATCCAATTGGTGGCGGGGTCGTCAACAAACATTGCTAGGCCGCCAGAGCTATCGGGAGGTACATGTGCAACAGGCAGATTTTGGCAGTGCCAGCATGTACCTGAGGTGCCTCTCACCGCCAATTGACAGGGAAGCCTGGGGACCCTTGACAGTGGGAGAACTACGCTTGCAAGGGGCATTCAGGTGGGATCTGCTCACCCGGGAATGGTTTGTTGGCATTAGATCCAGTGATAGGTCAGAGAGTTGATAGGTAAGGTACCTAGGTATTGAACAGCTGCAGTGTATTGACTCTCAAGGCTTTCATCTAGCATCTTTATTATCACAACAGTAGAGTAGCCTTTTAGCTTTTAGCTACACAATTGCGACATGTCGATTCTAATTGGAGAGTGGGGGAGAACATTGAACTAAAAACACTTAGTTGTCCGTGCCTGTATTTCAATGTAACTATATCTCGATCTTCTTCCTTGCCTCTTTACGGCTACTATTGCAATACAGAGTCGCCGCTCCTGGACATTTCATGTTTCCTGACTTGTCCAGTCTGGTCCCAACTTCAATGGCTTGTAGCCGAGGCGTGTATTAATTTCGGTGCCTGAAATCATTGCTCCAGGCTACCAGATATAGGAATGCGGCAAGGCACCAGGATATCAAGCTCGGGGCGGATTTTTCAGTGATGCCGAAGAATTATACAGGTGACTAAAGCTACCAATACAATGAGACTCCCTGACTGCAGACAACACCTTACTAGGGGAGTATATATCGCTAGAGCATTGGTTCTTATCGAATGTATCGGGGAAAACCTATTAAAGCACCCATGTGCCAATACTCCTTGGCTCCAGAAGTCTTGTTTGTGAGTGGTGAGCTATAGAACTACCCTTAAATCGATGGCCCTTAGGGAGTAAAAAGCCTCAGGACGTGTATTCTAAAAGTAAGAAAAACATATAGCTGAATTTAGTATAAATTTAGGAGGCCTTTCTGTCGGTAGTCTTTGTCACTTGAGATAGAGGTTCTCTAGGCTTTCTTGCCTCCCCTATACACATCTAGAATCATATTCGGTGGATATGAATGTCCTTGTTTTGTTTGTGTGATGGCGCTACCACTCAAGAGATTAAAGTTACGATCAAACCTTTGATATCAATATCGTTTGTCAACGGCTCTGCCGATGTAGGTGCTACCCTATCCTGAGAATATTTAATAGTAGGAATGGACAGCGATGTAAGGAGTAAGAAGGCCGATAAGAAACGTTTTTTTATCTCATGGAGATGACAAGTTCGCTCGACGTATGATACAAAAAAAACCCAAAGGATTCATGGTAACGAGCACTAAAGACATTGGCTACACAGACATATTGCCCTTGAAAGGTACCCAACATCATCTACATCCCAGAGGCTACCAAACACTCTTCAAGCAAATCTTCGTATCATCCGTGCCGTAACTTCGACCGATCTGCTTCAACAAAACACACCCAAGCAGAAGAACTCACTGGAGACCCATTGCTTAAATTCAGCATTCTTATGTTGCTGTCTCGAGCTTGTTGGGATGGACAACCAAGAGCTGGTATATTGAAATAGCCAGAGAAGAGGTAATTACAAATATTTATTTAAACTGGAAGCTAGATAGCTAGCAATGGATTAGGCAGTAGAGTACACTGACAGAAAATGAAATGCTCATCTTTCACGATGAAAATGCCTAAGGCTTCACTCCTTCAATGTATGTTTCGCTACACGATTCGCCAGAACCTTCCTGGCTCAAACTACGGTCATGCTCGCGCTCTCTCCAAGTCCTCAGCATTTCTTGGCTAACCCCCTTGTAATAACGGGAGCCATGAGAAAACCACAGGAGGGTAGAGTAATACAACACCTAAGAACACGGCCCAACTATAGTTCAGCGAGGCTCCAGTCCAATTTTCCTGAGGGGGGAAGCATTCAATTATCATTATATAGACGACCATCAAGAAACCCAAGACATGAACAGGCTTGCTAAGTCGGCCCATATTCCACGAGCCCGGAAATCATCGTCCATTGTCGAAGACTCTGAATATCATGGGTAGTGCGTACAATACCATGATCGCAATGACATCAAGAGAGTATATGGTTTCGGAAGCAATAGGAGAAAATCCCAGACATAGCATAAGCATGCCACCAACCGTGCGAAATATCGTTGTATAAATTGGCATATTGCTCCGGGGCGAGATGTATGAGAGTTTATCGTTGAAGAGCATCCCCCTATCCCGTGCAAAGTCAGCTGTCTGACAAGACATCGTGACCAAAACGGCCACGCCACCGATGGAGGTGTTCAGGAAGATGATGAGCAGGAAAGCTCCCGCGACCTTGAGACCCCAGCGCTCTATTAGAAGAGTAAGGCAGCGTAGCCGCTAAAGGGAGCCGGTTAGTGTTTGCACATATGGGTAAGGTCTCGTGCTGCCAGGCAGAACCCGGTACCAGTTTACTGGTGAAATGAGAGGGTTACGTAGGGTCAGATGCTGCTGCTTCCATGTCGGTAATACAGAAAGCCAACAAAAAGCAAAATAGCATATCCATGCCTGCTTGTAGACAATACGTGTTGATGATGGAGCAAGGTGCAACTATTTGTGCACTGTGAGTCTCCTCTGCCACGGCTGATGGTGCATTCCAACCAGTAATGACCCATGCGGCACGAAAGAAGGTGAAGGGAACAGAAATAGGCTCGTCCCAGTCACTGTAGTTGGTGTAGTCTCCAAAGACGGTAGCGGCAGAATTTAAAAGGAATACTCTGGGTCTTTTGGGCGACGGGGAGTCCAATGACAAAATAGGCCGAGGAGACGAGAACAAGGGTTGCTGTCACTCTAGGTCAATCAAAATGATAATGCATGGGGTAAAAGGAAACGTGTTTGGAAGCGTACCCGAGGAGGTGAAGACAAGGCTGGCTTTGTCCATCCTAATAGATGCCGCGAAAAACCATGCAGCGCAGGTAGCTATGGCGACCGCAAAGATGATAGAATTGGTCGGCACCCAGCCGGTGAAGAGGGCGATGATGGTGTAGATTGAGCTGGACGATGCCCAAGCAAAACTGGCAATGCTTGTGAAGGTATTCATGATGTTGGTGATGTTGGCCATACCTGCGATGAAAGACAGAGGACAGGATATCGACGGAGGTGCGAGTGCAGCTGTCCACTAATAATTGGCACCATTGACTGGCATCGATGAACAGAACTCTGCGGTAGTGAGAGCCCATGGGAGGAAAAGGAATGAAGGGATAAACCAGCCCCTGAATATTTATGGTCAGCGCAGAGTCCTCATTGTTTGAGTTACAGAATAGTTTGCATCAGCGATGTTCATACCAAGTTAGTCCCCAATAACCGCCATAGTTGATCTGATAAGAGACAGCTATGAAGATGCCGCACATGGGTCTATGACTATTGTTAGTCTTCAGTGGATGCTTGGATCGGGCTTTTGTCGCGAGTATCTCGAGTATGGAATACCTTAGAGGTGACTTGGTGACTTATGAGGCCATAGCCATTGTGAGTGGCAAGGGGCCCAGAGAACGAAAGACTCTGGCGTATGAGGGGCTGTAACCAAAATCGCGAACAACCGCATCTTCAGCAAAGTCGGACGCGATGTAGTTGCAAGGATCCATCTTGTCGGCATCAGAGTCTCTATCAAGTATAGATGCCATGTTGAGTTATCGGCTTTCAATTCAAGCTGAAAGAGTTGAAAATTTATTCAAGGTGAAGAAAAGTCAATAGAGACATATGATAGAATAGAGAAAGGCTCGGGAGGAGGTCGTGCCTCTGATCAGAGAACAAGCTTCCCAAGTACCATTGAAGATATATATCATCTAGAGACGATAAGATGAAGAATAGTGTTAATCAACCCCAGATACAGTTATCTTTCAGGTATCAACTAACCCTGCTTTAGCTGTATTTGATCGCGGGGTATCTAATCATTCATTGGATCCATTAGCAGATAGCTAGCTTCAACTGAGATATGCGCTAGTCCTCATCGTTGAGAACAAGATACGCATAAATAGGCCGTCGGATGGTTTTGGCAGCTACTCTACGCATTGTTCTCATGGTACAAAGTACCTACCTAGTACCTACTATCCATCAGAATCTCGGCATCGGTTTGCGGCACGATATCACCACCTTGTAGTTAGCCTCCCAGATAAAAGACGACTATCTATTGAATACAGTACAATATCATTCGCAACTGCTCAACAAGAATACTGTCTCAGTGGCTCAATATCATTTCTCTCAGCACCTTAATTCACCGATCACATCCGAGGTAGTTCAGACCAACCCGACCTCATGCAGTCACCTACTGGCTATCTGGCGTCTCTGCCAGTTGATAGTCCGACTAAATCCTTCTGGCAGAGCGAACCAGATCCAATGATCAGTAACTACCAATCGTAAGCAGTAACCTATGAATAGCCCTTACAAGCTTTACAATCTTTGGACTTAGTCTTGCTAGTGAGGAGATGTGAAAGATTTATGCTTAGATCAATACCGAACTGACTGGAATCATAACTGTAGTGCTGAATTTTCCGCCTCTGCCGATGTTGTTATCATCGGCTCCGGGTTGTCTGGTGCTTTCATCGCCCACCAGTTGCTCAGTTCCAGCTCACCAAACAGGCCAAAGTCTGTAGCCATCTTGGAGGCCCGCAACGCAGCGAGTGGTGCTACTGGAAGAGATGGTGAGTGGCAGACGTCACACTGATGAATGAATTATCACCGTGTGGTACTTACCCTTCCCCTGCTTAGGCGGCCATATAAAGCCGGATTGCTATCGTGGCTTCACATTGTACTCCATCTTACATGGTACTGATGTTGCAAAGGCTCAGTGCGGATTTGAAGCCGTCAACTATCAAGAAACCGCAAAATTCATCCAAGAGAATAATCTAGCTGCGGAAGTTGATATGGTACAGTATCGCTCAGCCGACGTCTACCTGACCCCAGAGTCCTGGAAAACCGGGTTGGCATCGTACAATGGCTTCAAAGAATCTGGCGGCGATGTCTCCGATATCAACGTACTCAGTAAAGCAGAAGCTGAGGAGTCTCTACGGGTCAAGGGTTGCTATGGAGCAATCACTTTCCCAGCTGCCAGTCTGTGGCCATATAAACTCGCAATCGCTGTTTTACGCAAGGGGCTCGACTTGGGACTAAGTCTTCACACCAACACCCCTGTCACAAGTGTATCTCCCGACACTTCAGGTCCTTGGAAGGTCTCAACACCCCGAGGGGTTGTGATGGCAAATAAGGTCATTCATGCAACCAACGGCTATGCCTCGTACCTCCTACCTGAGCTTGATGGGCGAATTATCCCCCTCAAAGGTCATGTTTCTGCCATCACGCCCCTACCGGCTTATATGGACCAGCCTCTGATGACATCTTTTGCATTCATATCCAATGACAACTACGAATATCTCATCCAAAGACCAGGTCCTGAAAAGTACCTGATCTGGGGCGGTGGCGAGGCTGCTCATCCCAAAGGTCTCTCAGGCGGCTTCGGTGACTGCGATGACCGTCATGTCGTGTCTGAAGTCGAGTCCTACATTTCGAATGCACCAGTTGAAATATTCAGAGATTGGGAAGAGTCTAGGGCGTCTTCTGGGACTAGCCCTGAAGGTGCCGTGGCATTCTCCTGGAGTGGCATCATGGGCCTGAGCAAGGATCTTCTTCCATTCTTGGGAGAACTTCCAGGCAAGCCTGGTCAATATCTGGCTGGTGGATATCACGGACATGGTAAGTCTAGCAGTCCAGTAACTGAAAAGATTTCTTTGCTGATGAAGGTAATTTAGGGATGGCGCGTATCTTTCTGAGTTGCAAGGCTTTTTGTGAGACGTTTCTTGGTGAACTAACTGACCCCCGTGTTCCTACTATTTATTTCGATTTGACCTCACGACTTAAACATCCAATAGACCTCGAGATTATGGATAACATAGCATAGTTAGCATGAAGTTCAAGATAGACTCTCAAGAAACTGGAGGTATTTTGATCAAGATATGCGGTACTATGTTGAGCCGCTTCAGGGGTAATGGGGACTTTCAGCCATAGAAGGATGTATGAGCTGTGGTGGACAGCAAGGGCCGAGTGATAGGTTCTGCTTTCATACCTGCCAGATTTCCTCTGGGCTCAAAATGCAGTATTTCCCCTCGTACCCTTGCTCACGGGCGTAATTCAGATCGTCCTCAAACTTTTGACGCTCCTCTTGGCTTGCGAAGACGACCATAGTGCCATTGAGACGAAGATCAACCTTTTCTGCAGCATTGAGCTGAGAAATACACTCAATCATCATGTCTCTGTTTCTGAGCACCATCTTTCTCATACGCTGGGCATCCTCAGTATCGGAGGTCCTTGCCAGCTCGCGATAGTCATAGACTTCTGGACGTCCAATATGGCCACCGTTACGACCTATCGCGCCAGAGCAGAGACTACGAGCTTCAAAGACAGCTACACGCAGTTCGGGCTGCTTCTGAGAAAGTCTGTATACAGCTGCAGCGCCGGTGATTCCAGAACCGATAATGGCAACATAGACCTCTTCTAGTAGAGGAGCTGACGCAAAATGGTCGTCCAAGCCGATGGGGAAGTTCTCAATCCAATAGCACTTGGCGTCGTTGGGTGTCAGTGGGAAGCTCGCTGGGGATAACGCAGGCCTATCATGATCCATGGGCTTCTCCAGGTCACTGGAAGTAAATTGAGTGCCCGTGTCCAAATACATGACTCGATGAGGTTAGGAAATAGTTCACGTTTTGATAAGATGACTGGTATGAGCTTCTTCCTTTTTGCTGTATCGCACTCAATAATAGTCATGTGCATTTATTCAGATCTAATAGTCAAGAGTTCAATCTTATACAATAGGACTGTTAACCATCTGGTATATTGCCCGCGATCCCTAGGCGCGGTTAGTTGCTTCGTGATCATCCCAGGTTAGTTATGGTGATAAGATCTTGGAGCGCAGTAGAGAATTCCGCAGCAAGAATGCACCGTCTGCATATTTGAAGCCACCATTTTCTCCTCTTTCATACCACATGCGTCAGATATTCGGTGGAAATGTCCACTTAGAATCAGCCAATGGAATCACACGAGTTTGAGGCTTTGAGGTAGATTTTCTTCATCAATTTCACCACGTATTCCGTACAGGTCGTCTAAAGACCAACTCTCTTCCGAATAGTCGAGGTAACCGATGCACTGTTTTTGAAACGTCGGTATTGCCAAAGAGGTTATGAGACAGAAATGTATATCTATCATGCATTAGTAGTTGAGGCGAGCTACTCATTGAAGTATGAAGTAATAATTAGCAGTTGTGATATCGAGATTTAATATCTAACCGTTCTCGGCTTCGTAATTTCATTTAAGATAACATAGCCCTGTGTAGCTAAAATCGATATATATATTTGGACGAAAAGAATATATGCTGATTAGTATTAGATATGCGTGGCCTATATACTGACTCCCGGAATAAATTGATACTCTGAACAGTTAAGGATAGGCAGTAATACTTCAGAGCTGCCTCTAATAAAAATCGGTACCCATGACGCAAACCAACTCAAGCTGCGCTTATCGCCACATACATGATGGAAGATCAAGCTTTGTAGCCAGAAAATTCAGCAACTCGCCTCTCAATTTACATGTTGGCGATATATCGGATGGCCACTGGTTGAAACCGATCTGCCAAAGGACGAATATCCACCTGGGAACAGCCCTTCGTCGTCTTCTTTCCATTGAACAAATCGTTGACCCATGACATATAGTCGGCTTGAGCGGAGTTAGTGACACTGTCGTGGTTCTGGCCCGCGTATGTCAAAGATCCGACTGAAGAGCCAGGCTCTTCTTTGTAGGTCTTTTTGTAATCTTCAACCGTAAACTTAATAGGGACAACTCATCGTCGACCCCCTGAACTATCATCAAGGGGGCCGCCAACTTCCAGTGACCTTCTCCCATGTACGTCTTCCTCCATGCCGCAACCGCCGGGTGCTTAGTCCACGATGAGTTCTTGTAGAAATCTTCGTTGGCCATGTTCCCTGTGGCGTATAAACTACCGTACGTACAGCTCTGCCGTATGAGATTGAGACGCCTGATAGCAGTTTTGGTCAGATAATCCTCAACATGTAGCTCTGGGTAGAGATTGGCGATATTGGGTAGTCGATAGGCGGTAAGTCCATTGGCAGAGCCATCTGCCGAAACATGCATGCTGTTCAGATAGTCGATGGGGTCGGTCGGGCGGTTGGCCGGGGCGATGGCGACTGAACTGAGAAAGTTTCCGGCCTTCTTTAGAGCATCTTGGCCTGACAGCGCCAGCCTCTCGTTGACACGCCAAGCAGTCGTCCCGCCTTCACTCTGACCGACAGTCACCCATTCGTCAGAGAGAAGTGTCCCTGTTCTCCTCTTGGCAGCGATAGCACTGAATTCCACTTCGGCAGCGTGAGTCCAGCCTGCTACGTGCTGAAATCCCCTAGGCGTGGTGCTTCCAAGGCCAACATAGTCTGACGCAATGACAGCGTATCCAAGCTGTACAAAAGAGTATGGTGCTTACCAGTCGTAATATAGATTTTTGTGGTTCGTGGGTGCGCAGATAGGGACGACACCAGCAGTGCCGTGAGTCCATACCAATGTCCTTAGCTGTTTGG
Source organism: Fusarium dlaminii (assembly GCA_013186775.1). Lineage (NCBI taxonomy): Eukaryota > Fungi > Ascomycota > Sordariomycetes > Hypocreales > Nectriaceae > Fusarium > Fusarium dlaminii. Next base: position 243,248 of record JAAOAL010000041.1, on the reverse strand, counting down.
CACCATTTGGCGGCGCATATGGGATTAAGAAGAAATGCGCTCGCGGCAACAATCTTTCCATCAACATCCTCGCTTGCATATTGAAATCGCGAAAGGGCCGCGCCAGCAGGAATGGTTCAATTAGTGCTGGTAGTGGTAGCACCGATGTCTTTCCATCGCAGGATATCACCAAGTTTGGCTGTCGAGATGTTCTGCGGAAGATGCCAGAATGGATCATGGCTGAGGTTGGCAGCTACCCAGTTACCAGCATCAATCTCCCAACCCAAAGGAAAGTTCTTCTGGCATTCTCCTTCGCAATAAGGGCTTGTTGGTGCCTTTGACAGGTGGGCATCTCCAAGTACAAAGGAGCTTAAGGCCAAGGAAGTGAAGAGAGAGTAAGGGTGCATTTTGATTGTCTAGATGAAAGATTGAGAGAATATGATTCTCAGATGAGACCATAACCGATGCTGTTGCAAGAGTATTGATATTTGTATCTCAGCTCTATCTACGAGGTGCTCTGCGGCTTTCATGGACCTTCACCACTAGCAAACCTAGTCACATATCAAGACGCAAATTGGCTGCCACCTACTTACTCCAGGTTTCTCTCATCTCGTCCTAGCTATCTTGGTATTAGCTTTTTGAATGGTTCTACACTTTATGTGTCTTTGAGGACACCAAGTAATCGTTCCGCGGATGTCAATTGCCATCGGAAATACACCGTCGGACAATTTCCACCGTCGGATGATTCTATGGATCTTCACAATTGAAAATGACTGACTCATGAGTGATGGAGTAAATTTGATATCGATTGCTTCAACCTGCATGTTTTCGGTATAAGGGTGACGATGATACCGCTCCAAATCGCAATTACCGAATCAGTATCACCACCACCACTGGCTTTGCACAACTAGCCTCGATGGCGCCTGTTTTCGTTGATCTATCAGCTCTTAATGGCCATAAATGGGTCAGCCTGTTGGTCTCTTCATCAAAGATGATTTCGTCGAGTCCAACAATGCAAGAACCCTTGCCGTAGTGAACCCTGCGTAAGTGTAAGAGCTTAGTTCACTTGAGCTCATTTTCTTACATGTCTCCCTAGCACCGAGGAAGAGATGGCCCAGGTGGCTTTGGCCAGCGAAAAGGATCTCGACGAGGCCATTCAAGTGCCGGTTTTCCGCCTGGTGTAGTCAATATCATCAATAGAGTAGGCCCCGTTGTTGGTACCGCCATGGCAACTCACAGGCAAATATCTAAAATCTCAGTCACTGGGAGCACGCGCGTAGGAAAAGAGCTCATGAAACTTGGCAGTATCGACATGAAGAAGCTCACCCTTGAGACAGGTGAAAAGTCTCCTTTGATTGTGTTCGAAGACTCAAACTTGGACTTGGCCGCTCAATGGGCTCATCTTGGCTTCACTTTCAATCAAGGAGAGCTCTGTGCAGCAACAACACGCAATCTGGTTTAGGACATAATCTTCGATCGCTTCCTCGACGCTCTCAAATCAATAACGCTGAAATATCCTGTGGGCCAACCATTCGAAGAGATAACATACCTCTGTTCCCTCGTCAGCAAAGCGCACTTTGACAGAGTGCAAGAATACTTCAGGCTTGGAAAGCAAGAGGGGGCAAAAGATATCCTGGATGGCTGTATGCCACCTGAGATCAAAAAGGGGTACTTCGTCAGCCCAAGCATCTTTGTCGACGTTAGGCCGCCGATGCGGATTTGCCGAGAGGAGATCTTCGGCCCATGCGCCTTGGTGTTACAGTTCAAAGACGAGGATGAAGCAGTGAGGTTGGCTAATGACTCGACGTATGGCCTCGGCAGTGCGCTCTTTACAGAGAATATCAGCAAGGCTCACAACGTCGCCCGTAGGATCGAGGCTGGCATGGTATGGGTGAACAGCAGCAATGACTCAGACTTCCGAGTGCCTTTCGGGTGGAGTCAAACAAAGTGGCATAGGTAGAGAACTCGGCGAGGTAGGCTTGGAGGCTTACTACAACGTCAAGGCTATTCACGTAGATATTGGCAATATACTGCCAATGTAAGCTGTCCACAGGGAGCAAGAAACTTCTAGTATCAAACTAGGCGCTAGGGATGTCTAATCTAAAGGCCTACTAGATTTATATTATATTGTACTAAATGCTATCTAAGTCTTTTTCTTACTTGGGATAGAGGTTCTAGGTTTTCTTGCCTCCCCTTGCCTATCGATGAAGGAGTCTGTTAGTGCGCTGCTTGGATGGCTCCCAGCATGGTCTGAGAAATTATTGTGATAAAGGAATCTGACCGATGTGCTTTGTCCATCTCATACTACGCTTCACCTACTCTATCAAACCCCGTGAGCCAAACGCTATTGTCAAAACTAAGAAAATGACTCTTGTTATATGGTTGTCTGCATCAACACCAGACTCTATTACAATTTACAAGAAAGAGGGAGGAAACTTCTGTTATAAATTTTGGTAAAACAAGAATTTAAAACTTTGGTATTAAATTATATGGGTTTTAATAATGTCTTCCCACCCAACCGCCGTACTCCACAAAAATACTTTCGGATATTTCCGCCTGTAAGATGATTGTATATAGTTAAAAATAAAAATAGCCCATAGCAACATGCTACGGCCGCGCAAAGTGGTATCATAGGTGTGTAGGCCGTTTCCCGTCCAAGTCATGTTCCCTCGCTCTCTTCTCGCTTCCAGAATTTGATCATTCGCACTTGATTCTAGTCTTAATCTTGCCGGTTGTCTTCTTGTGACTGCGTCTCAGAACGCTCCAGCTCTTCTATACGGCGTTGAATCGCCTCTTTCTGGACTTGCAACGCCCTGATCTCCTCGTCCCGTGTCGCCGTATCCTCGCTTAGCTGACTATCGTTTTCGGTCATGCTGTTTGAGTCCGTAGCAGCCTCGTAAGCTGGTGGTGGCTCTGCGGTCTGGCGGCTCCTGTCACGTCGATGGTTGGCGTCCGCAGCGGCGTAGAAATTGTCTCCTGGTCCTGGCGAGGTGTGACGCATGCTTCCCACCGCACCGAGCTCGTGTGCTCGTCTCTTTTCCGTCTTCTTTCGCTCTCTTCGAATGAGCCAAAAGGCAAGTGTTCCTATCGCAAGCAGTACGAAAACCGCGACACCAACACCAATACCGATGCGCGCGCCCAGGGACAAGGATCGGCCGTGATGCTCAGTACCTGGGATATCGTCCTCATCCTTGAGTCCAAGTGCATCTTTGTCGCTATCTTTGAACAGGGCCCTTATGGTATAAACAGCAATTGTTGCGCCATACAAAGTCGTTGGTGTGTCTGACACAGCATCATAAGTCTGAGCTGTCTGGTTGTACGTGTAAGGAACAGCCAAGACGGATGAAACCGAACGTTTACACAAATTGCCATCCAGAGTGTATTCCCTGCTGTAATTAGAATGGTACATGTAAACACTTTCTCTCATGACTTACGATGAGCAGCAAATAGCTGTCGTTGTCTCGTCGTCCCGATTCTCACTAGTATCAACACGTAGTGATACGGTGGTCCATCCATGAGGGCATGTGCCTGGACTGTAAACCCCTGTAAGGCCTTTATCGAACATGGCGTCGGGATAGCACGACAATGAATTCGCTCCAGCAATTGGCTGCAAGTCAAGCATTGCTGCGAGGCCATCAGCACCTGACTTTGGTACCTTGTTTGCATCATAAGTCCATGTGCAATCAACAGGTCCGGTCCAAGGTGTGGTCATCGGTGGGAATATCCCGTCATCGTCTAGGTCGTCTTCATTGGTAGGCTTAGGTGCGATCACAAGTGTTGTCGGAACAGGCGTTGGGTCGGATAGAGAGATGGTTGATGATGGTGCGGCGGAAGCTATTGATGATAACCCAGATGATGTGGACTCATCATCCTCGATCGAAGAAGACATGGTTTTGGTGACTGCAAGGAATTGCAGTAATTGCAAACGACTTTAAGCTTATATGCCAGGCCGATTCGACTACAAGCCGCACCACGAGTGCTCTGCTTGCCGTCAACTCGGCGTATCAATGACGATCGTCACTCTTGTCCATCCGGCAATGCGACCAATAGTTTGCGTCCTCGTTGGATAAAAGGGCGCGTGAAAGATTCGCTAGGCAGACAATCTGCAGTGTGGGGTTTCGGGCAGACTTGGCTATATCTCAGCTGCAGACAAGAAGACGCGCGTGAAGAATATCGAGGACAGCGTCTCTGGCAATGTCGAAGGCCATCCGGGCGTAGGTAGTGCAGAGGAACGAACCGATGGGGATAGATATATAACACAGACGGGCAAGACAAGAAATGGTGACAAATGAATGAAAGGAAAGGAAAGGTTCGTACCCAAGAAACGACAAGAACCAGCCAAGCAAAGCAAAGCAGACAGCAGACAAGTCCATAGCATGCCTGCCGAGCAGCAGCAGCGAGAAGACGGGTACAGTAGCGTTGGTGTTCCCCCTTCTGAGGCCTTTGAATGCTTGGCGAAATCTTATCACGGGTGGGTGCCGAGAAACGCCAAGGCCTGGATTGCACCGAAACACGTCCACGTTGACCGCCGTGAGTTCTGGGCATTGCCGCATTGTCCTCATTGTCGTAGTCGTAGTAGTAGTGTGTACTGTACCTAGCTCCAGGTGAGGTGAGTTTCTCCCTAGCTACAGCCCATGGTCGTCACGGATAGTCGTTCAAATAAGGTATAGATAGGTTTATACTCAATGTCATCGTCAAGCCTCCATCATAAGACACGCGCAAGCCATCAGAGGTTACTGCGGTAGCGTGGTCGAATGGATTCCCTTGGGGAGGGGCCCAATGACCATGACCAGTAGCTTACGAGGGCCAATGCTCATCATGGTGGGCTCGTCAAGCCTAAGCCGAGCCTTTTGGCCCCAGTGCCACGGTCTTGGCTGATGAGTATCGAATTTCTGGGCATTTGAGAGTCTTCTGACGCGGGAAATGAAGGCCGCCTTGGTTTGTGCCGAATACGCCGGCTTGGAAGTCTTGGAACATGCACACCAAGCCGCGACCAAGAACAACCAATCCCATTCCCTAGATAAAAAGGCAGAAAATTCCGTCTTGGCCGTAATTATCAGTCATGAGATCAATTCACCGTTCTACTTTCTCAACTCACTTTTACATTTTCATTACTGAAGCGAAACTGACTTGACTTGTCCAAGTAAATGAATGTCAATTGACTGTCAAAGCACAACACCCAGTAAACTTGATACTCTTGGCGTTGCACCGCCAATGTAGGACGAAACCATACGAAGAGATGACAATAAATCAATAATCATTAGATGCGCTGAAGAAGGCGAGCCGCGAGTCTTGGCTGGATCTATTCGCTTCTTTATCCCAATTAGCGTCTATTCTCAGACGATTTGTAGAGGGAAAAGGGAATAGAGTTGCTCAGAAGTTCGGTTGGCTGCCGAGAGATGATGGCTGGTGACAGCAAACTGCCAATAAGGTTACAGCAGTACATGCCAGGCAGCCAGGGCAACCACTTATACGGCTAGATGATTGAAGATCAAGTGCCAACTCAACAAGCTCGCCGGGAGTTGAAGAAGTATAGATAACTACCGGTCTCGTCGAAGCTACGCTGTCCTTTCATGGCATTGTACAGGATCTAAATGTGATGTCCATTACACTATCTCGTATAACTGTTGTTGTTGCGATGGACCTTTGTACTATGAAGGTTGAGGACATTCCACTTGGATGACTTCACTAATACAGAATGATCGGCCACATAACAGTGTCACTGCCATCTCAATTTACACAATCTAGGAAGCTATCGATGTGAATAGACTCGAGGCATGGTGTATCTATGAGGTTAGTACCTAATTCATGAGACGATACAAGAGCTTCGCATCCCCATAAAATATCGGAATCGCGGAGCTCATTTCTTCCGTCAGAATAAGGGTACGTACCTAAATTTCCACAATCACAGTTTTGAAACGATCACGTGATGAGGGGGTGAAGGGCAAGAACCCTACATCGCTCTTTCCCTGTGCGCCTAAGCGATTGTTGCAACAACCGCCTTCAAATCGACCCCAGCCAGGCCATCAGTTTTCCGCTCAGCGAATTCAACAACACAACACCGCGATCATGGCTGACGAATACGTACGTGTGCTCTCGATATATCCCTTCCCCTCTGGAAATAGAAAACATACACCCGCCGCCGACTTGGCTTCCTCGACTCCCGCCCGCTACCCACGATGATGATGATGACGATATTGGAGAGATGGAGAGAATACAAAAAAGAGCTTGACTGACTTGTGTTCCGGATGATAGGACGCCGAGCAGGCTGCCGAGCTCAAGAGAAAGAGAGCGTTCCGAAAGTTCTCCTACCGAGGAATCGACCTTGACCAGTATGTTGCCACTGCACGATTTCTGCGCCTCGATGCTGGAAGATGAACTACGAGGACGCACCCCCGAGCGAACGGAACCCATGCTGATGTTTGATTTTTCTCCACTCCACAGGCTCCTCGACCTCTCCTCCGACCAGCTTCGCGATGTTGTCCACGCTCGTGCCCGCCGCAGGATCAACCGTGGCCTGAAGCGCCGCCCCATGGGTCTCATCAAGAAGCTCCGAAAGGCTAAGCAGGAGGCTCAGCCCAACGAGAAGCCCGACCTCGTCAAGACCCACCTCCGAGACATGATTGTCGTCCCCGAGATGATTGGCAGTGTCATTGGCATCTACTCCGGCAAGGAGTTCAACCAGGTCGAGATCAAGCCTGAGATGGTTGGTCACTACCTGGCTGAGTTCTCTATCTCATAGTATGTTTCCTCCGTCTACCACCAACAAGGGAAAATATGACTAACCACCCCTCCAGCAAGCCTGTCAAGCACGGTAGGCCCGGTATTGGTGCCACGCACTCTTCTCGATTCATTCCCCTCAAGTAAGAAGGTTGCGGTCTCGGGTGGTTTCTGCATTCATGGACATTTTGGGCGAAAAGGACTGGTTCTGGTAGATGGGCAAAACATCTATCAAAAACACTGATGACAATGGGTACCATGATTAGTACAATAAAGGAGCATTGTCCGCTTGATGACTACCCTCGACTAGCGCTAATGCTTGATAATTGTGACAATGCTTCTAGAACCCCATGCTCCACAAACCCTTCCTCTCCTGACCTGGCTAACCTGCTGAAATGAAAATCCTCAGTCTCAAGTTCTAATCACATCATTCACTTGGTGGTTCGGTGGTCTTGAACATGTTGCGCAGGTCAAGTTTTGCGAGAAATCCTTTGAGCACCGCTGCCCATTCACGGGTTTTGTGGTTCATCTCCGTCAGTGTCTCCTCGTTCCTTCGTGTCTCGTCCATGTTTTGGCGTTTCCACCACTTCCATATAGATTCCCTGGTATTGCAAAGTGAACAGACGAAGTGTGATCGGGCCTCGCCGAAGTCAATGAATATCTCCTCGCCTGCTCTGACATCCTTGACAAGCGTCACCGTAATGTCGTAAGCTTTAGCAACTAGGAATGTTGCCTGTGCACAGTCTGGGCAAGCATAGTTGATGCTGGAAGCCAAACGATAGATAAGAGCACTGGTACCTGAAGGATCCTTGAAGCCGTGGTCTCGTTTGAACTTGTCGAGGCATACAGATTCTGTTGCGTTAAAGTTGTAACGCCGCATTTTGCGCAGGGGAGCAAAAGCCTTTGTAAGCTCTTTGCGTTGATCCACATCCTTCAGATTCTATACTGAAATTAGATTGTCGTAGGGAGCAACAAATATTGGTTGTTCTGCACGGATGATCTCGTGGCCATGAGGAAGGTCACGACAGGCAGAAACTCCAGGTTTGTGTTTGATTCCTGTGTAGCGAATTTCGATGTCGCTTTCAGGCTTCACTTCGTGAGGACTCGTTGGGTGGGCTCTTCTCCTCTCTAGTCGATACAGGAGGGTTTGATGATAAGTTGGCAGGGAAGACTGTTTGGATCCAAAACAGATGATGATGGCGACTGATGTTAATGAGTCATTGTTGAAAGTACCTTATCTACTTATCTAGAAGAGAGATGGCAAAGGCGTAAGTCGACTTCGCGGGATGAATGGATACCTTAGGTAATGCTAAGCCCAACGTACTAGGTAGGTAAGTATTTGGAAAGAGCCGAGCGCCGCCAAAGGGTAAGTGCTTTGATGCAGTGGTGTTGACAATGGATATTAAGAAGGAGTGGAAGGCCGTTTGAAGAGCACACGAGGCAAACTCGCTTCGATATGGAGGACCAAATTCAGGAGGAAACTGTGTTTAATAACTCAATAGAAAAATGAATTCATAGGTATGTTCTGATTCGTGGCTAGTTTACAACACTATTCCTCCTTCTGTGCCAGTTTGGCCGCTTTCCGCTCCTCCTCCTGGATATGCTTTTGTCGGTAGTGCTCAACGACATAGTCCATGTTGGCCAGGTGGCCAGCGACATTGTTTCGGGGAGCATACGAAGTCATTGCCCTGTTTCTCTGATTAGCAATGGTTCTTATAGCAGTTACTTTCCGTCACTAGAGAGAAGGCGGCAGCTTCCATCGATTGACGGCAAATGGTATCAGGTGGACGAACTCAGGATAGGCAACATCAACAAATCGGTGCTTGTTGCCGCCGTTTTCAAAGAGGTTTCGGTCGTAACCAGCCTGCTCCATGGCCTTTGTGTGAAGCGCATTGATATCCTCCCAGTCCTTTCCACGGGAAGTGTACTTGTCGATGAGGCTGAGGATTGAGGACTGCTCGCCCTGCTGAGGAACGAATTGGTAGACGAGAACAGAGCCGAAGAAACCGCCGACAGCGAGGAGAGAACCGGTCTAGGGATCATAATCAGTATATTATTTTCAATCGAAGCCATCCAAGTGTATTGGTGTCGGCGTGGGCTCCGTGGTGCAAGCTAGTGTGATTTGACATACGCTGAACGACTCGTTCACTTCTGGGGCTTTATGATGGGCATGGGCGTCGGAGGCGTAGGTTCGCGCTGTCCTTTGTAGCTGACGAGCCACGCCGGCTACCCTCTGTCGTGCGACGAACATGTTGGGCGGGTTGGGCAGCGTTCAATTGAGCGATTGATTGTGAGGCTCTCGTGGGAAGAAGCCGCACCAAGATCAACAAGTGAGGTTGTCGCCGGTCCGAGATGTTTACGTAAGGCCGTTCACGTGGTTGGCCAATTGGATTATAGGTGTTTACCATTGGCTACCTACTCCACAGGGAGCACGGCATGGGGTTAGAATCAACAGAACTCTGCCAAAGAAAGGCTAGAAAACTTATGACCTCTTTTCTAAGTGATAAGGAGACTTGTATGATTTAACATATCTCAGCAAGCCCTTATTTCAGTTTATCTCAGCATCTTGATTTAATGTTAGAGGTTTTCTTGCTCCCTAAGGCTTACATATATATAAATAAGAAGAAAAGTCGTTATTTTTTGTAAATATTGCCGCGGGCATGCTGCTCTCCTGTGGCTTCTTATGCTTTCTCATGAGCTTATACTCAATCAGCAATGACATGAATGTTGGTCTTCGGGTGCTGTCAGGTATGTGGCCATAGGGCCTCGGTGAAGGACATGATGGATTCTCTACCTTCTCAAATCGCCGAAGAACCAGAGAGCGCGCATAAGAATATTAAATATTAAACTTTACTAGGGTAACCCTGACACCTCTGTAGCAATAAACGACATATAGCTTATAAATCCAGGGTGCATACCTCATCCATCCCATTATTGTAAGCGACAAGAGCTGGTGGTTCCTCGATTTGCGCCGCAATTGTACTCGAGCATCACCTACCCGGGAGCGATATCAGTTTCATATAAATCAACACAGCATTTTGCGATACGCGTCAATCAGCGCATTATTAGTGATAATTTCCTGGCCATATCTTCTCGGCTCTTGGCGACTCATTGACCTTGCTCGAAACTTATTATACCACTTTGTAGTCAAGCGGTTGGCACACAATTGTCGCGTGGTTGTTGAGCATTCGTTCCATCTCAATATTGGACGAGATGAGCCGAAATGTAATCAACCAATAACTCCACATTCTGAAGTGTCAACCTTGATGCTTTAAAGCTATGAACCATACCTGAGCAAGATCACATAGTCAGCTCTGCTCTTCCTAGGGTTGAATGGCGAAGATCTAGCCTTCCAAATTCCCGAGGCTCCCAGGGTGGAACACAGCAACAGTAGCCTAGATTACTTTCTCCGGTACCACGAACATCATCACAAGAGAATTGATGAACCTAGTTATGATTAGTTAAAAGCTTGAGAGGATAAATCCAAAACCTGTTCATCAGAAGTGGCTGAAGCTACCACAAGGTTTAGCAAGATCGACGTGACTAGTCCTAAAGTGTGTGTCGCGCCTCTTCTGGCGTTCTCTAATCAGTAGACAGTGACAACATGAAGCCCAGCCAGCCTTTTAAGTTAAAATTTCCGGCATGGCGCTGCCGTGGTCCTGATTATGGGATTAGAAAGTTCAACGCCGGGAACTCTGACGAGGAAGTGATAGGAACCAACCTCAAGAAAGGGCTCACCAACACACAAAACAACAACTGCCGTTGTGAAGCCTCTCACGAGTTACCCCCGTGGGATCAATTTGAGGTCACCCTGAGCTGTCAGTCAATGGATTGAATGGAGCCAGCGAAGCGGTCATGAACGTTCTTCTAAATCCTGGTGGTTGAGATGGATATTCTGGCTCATCCAATTCGTCCATAGCAAGCCCAGGGAGCCACTCAGCAGTATCCGGGGAGACCAATTGAGATAGAAGTCAATGAAGATGGCTGGTCTAGAATATGACGGAAGAGGTGCAATGCATATGCGGCGCCTCGATCAAGATGACACTCCAGTGCTTTGGCTCCATGCAGGGCCAAGTTATGGTTCTGAGTGACCATCGTAATGATAAGACTTAACAAAAGTTAATGCTTTTCCTGATGACGGAAGACGTAGTCTTTGAAGACGAATACTGGCTGATACTCAAGATCTTGATTAAGTGGGCATCAGGCAAATGCATCAGCTGAGAGTCATGTTCCTTTGTGAAACCTGATCGAGATTGTTATTGCATGATGGGCGGAGATATTGGGCCGGTGATTTACGTTGGAACGAAATCGATGGAAGCAATGGAAAATGCTGTTGTTTGTTGGATGTCGACTTTCACAAGTACCGTATGTACAAACCTGCAGGCGGACGATTTCCCCCTGTCTCACGTAGATTCTACATCATCCCGTGTTTTTGACAGGCAGCAAGGGGGCAAACATCTCGCAGCAAATCATAGGACGCCCTTTATCAGGTATCGACTTTGACGAAGCGAGATGCACAATGTTACTCACGATGCCATGATGAGGCATGACGTGGAAATAGTGATATAAGCTCCCTAGTCAGGTTATTCGTGATAAGAGATCATGAAATGCCATGTGATAGAAGGAAAAAAAAAGGTTCCCTGGGCTGCCTGGTTATGCGTGTAAGAGGCAAAAGCCCATATAGAATGCCAAGCTTGGGGTGCGCGCCAAGTTTAGTTACAATGGATCATACTTGGCCATACCTATCAGAGACCTTCCCCGCGAAAAAGAAAAAACCCCAGGAATGGAGTCAAGACAAGACAAGACAAGCCGAGACGCGTGTCGCCCTATCCAAAGCCGCAGACAAAACCGTGCCCTTTTTGCTTCTTGTCAGAAAGGCGAGAATACCCGCTGATGGGGGACATAGTTGCAATAAAGTGCCTCATTGTGATTGCATATCCTTGCAGTAGCTTCAGAGCCAAGGTAACCTCCGTATTGTCCCTTGCAACTTATTAGTCAAGGCTCTATTTGCCTTTGGATGTTCACAGATGGTACAATGCGGGGAAAGCTCCTTTTGCTGGTCACGGATGCATCGATCCCTCTTGGTTATTGGCAGAAGAAGGCACACGGCACACGCTTTCAGAAAAACAAAAAAGTCTGGGCTCTGAAAGAGACCTTTCAACCTACCAATTCACGACCTCTGGGCTGACAATTTCTTGAGGCCAGACGATTAATGCTGAGCTGGCGCTGGCTCTTCAACACACACCCTTTCATCCTCCAACTGCCTTCCTTGTCTGTCGATAGTAAGTGGTTTGTACGTCCCCCAATTCTGTTCCGAGTATTCCCTTTGAGGAGATGAACAGTCATATGATGGCGTTCTGTGGTCACACACATACTCCCTCCGATTTGTCTCCCCTTGCTGGCTCTCTAATTCATTCACACAACACACACTGTACTTGGCCATTGTGTTATCCGGTTTCCCTCTCCCCTTTCTGATCAAAGCCTAACTCTATTATCCCAACGACTACTACCTCGCCTACGTGCGTCATGCAACTGTCACTCGTGGTACCTACACCCCGAGATTTCTAGTTGAATCTTACGGAAGATTTACGAAAGGTTAAAAAGGGTCCAGGAGCCCCCTAGAATCCTGCGCTGCTTCTCTGCTTGTTTGGTTGGACAAAAACAATCTTCGACATACCTTCTCTACCTATGCCTGAGATACGTCCAAGCCTCCTTCAACAATATAAACAACATTCGCAGCTGCGCCTCTGCGTGCTTACGTTGTCGATACACAACGAGGCCTCACCATATCTGTGTCACAGCTAAATAAACAGGCTTTTGACCGTTTCAAAATTTATTCTTTTTATTAAGCTTCACGGCTATCTATCGACAACCTTCTTCGTCTGCACCTTGCCTCCACATCCCAACGCTTTTACATATCATCCCTCCCTCCCATCCATCCTTACACACTACAACAAATACAACGATACAACGTGCCTACATACGTTTACCACATACTACTGCATACTTCCCCCTACATATTCTTCCATTGTATAACCACATCTCATCAACATGTGCCATACCGTAATCGCCCAGCGGATGTGCAAGGATTGCCGCCATAGCCTTGGTGAGACGGTTATCGACTTCACCCGCTGCGCTCGTAAATGCTCGAGCCCGTTCTACTGCCTTACCCCTGAGCCTCAGATGGAGCTATGTAACCTATGTACCGCGACGGCGACACTATCTACACCGGTACTCGCACAACATGCTCTCGAGGATACTACCACTGCTGCTGCCGCTGCCGCGGCAGCAGCTTCAGCTGGTGCAAGGCTCTACGATCGCTCTATCGCAAAGGCTGCAGCATATCCGGGACCTGGAGTAGCCCGTCACACTGCGGCTCATTAAGACATCCCCCATAGACCACCTCGACGGTGGCTTTTGCTACGATATCGATATTTAGGGCGTTTATTTATGTAAGATCTTGAGGGAAATTGAAACGACGAAACGAAATTTCACAAAAATAGTGCATTTGGGAATGGATATGGGTATGACACGGGCAACCGGCACAGGATCACAGGCGCATGAGGACGGACAGCATTCATCAATGCTCTACTGCTTCACATCACATCACATCATTTTATTTCACTCTACACACTTGATTTCGTATGTAGTGTCACACAGGCACATAACCCCGGTGAGGACCACTCTACTGGTACTATGTATAAGATGGAACTGGAGGACTTGTCAATGGTACCGAACCAAGAGCTGGAGCAAGGGTGTACAGAAGAATCAGAAAACACAATCGTTGACTGACAGCAATAAGCTGAGTAAGATACAATAGCTGAAGAACAATAAAAACTTGATCAGGATGGAAAACATTGTATTGTATTGTCCAGTCTAATCTCTCATCTCGAATTCGAGTTCGGTCGGCTATGGCTCAGCGCCATCAAGCCCCTGTTCTGCGGGCGAGCGGGCGGGTGTCCGGCTCCTGTTCCGTCCCGCTACTAGACCACCTATCGAGTTTGAGATAAGGTAAGGTACGGGCAACAAAAGTGAGACTATTGAATAGACCTCTCAGGACCTCTCAATTAGTAGGTTGGTTCCAACTTCATGCTCAATTTATCCGGGTACAAAGTCAGCTGGATGACTTCTAATTCGCGCAAGCTCTCTCTTGTGTGTACTAAGAAGTGCGAATAAATGCATGTGTACTCCGCATGTAAACATCAGTACATACCCTGAAACACTGAACCGATCAGCAACTGCACTTTCATCGAGATACACTAACAAACACGCAGGGAACAACCCCTCAATCACAGACAGTCACAAACCACTATCACAATTACTCACGCACGCGCTCACATCCATATAACACAAGCCGCCTGTTGCACCAAATAAACGCAGTCGTCCTCATGACTCGGAAAGCTCGTCTGGCTGCAAAGGGAGGGTTACCTGAGTTCCTTCTCAGAGCTGTGAACCACAAGTATTAAGGGGATATTACCTGTCGACACCTCGTAGACAAGTAGCTGCTATATCCTGCGCATCGCGAAGATTTGTTTATCCAGTTGTTGGCAAGAAGGCAGTGGCCACCCGAGGCTGCGGTTCACCGACCAGACTGGAGACCCAATTGCAGGTGGCAGACAGGCAGTACCTTACCTTACTTTACCTTACCTTATTTCATGGGTATCTATATCCATCCATCAAATCCATGCAAGCGCAAACGGACTTTTTCACTGCAAGGCTTTTAGGGGGGTTTTCAACAACGATCCTTCCTTCACTGACCTCACGGCACGGCTGTTTGCATTCACTGGAGCCTTCTTTCCCAACGTTGCAAACTTACCTTTTCTTAAAAGTTCTTTTTCAACGTCTTCGCCATGGCTTCAACAAAGTTTGCACATCCAATACCATTTCTGGTTACAGCCTCGCCGCGACTTGAACCACCACCTTTAAGTTGCAAACACATTTATCAGCATCATACCAATACTCATACTTCGATACCTGCTATGAGTAGTCTGTACGGAGTCATCGAGAGGGCCAACAAAGCCAGCCTTCTCGATGAGTATGCACGTCTGTGGAAGTTGTTCATCGAAGGTATCGACGAAGTTGTGGGATATGTTCGGGAGGAAGACTGCATGAAGATTCAGTGGGACGTTAAATGGTTTCATTGTGAAACGGTTAATAAGAAAGGCGACGAAGTTCGGAGAATTACCATCGTGAGGAGTAACAACTACCTTGCTGCAGACGGGATTTCTCACATTCCCTCTCCTTCAGAAGCTTGCAAAATCGCATTTCAAAAGCTCTTAGCCGCCAACGCAGACAAGTTCCCCGCCTTCAGTCTGTGGAAGGTGACAGAGGAAGCAGATCAAGAGTATTGCCCGATACACCTAGCTGATCCAGGAGTCAACGTCTTGCCCTTGCGCATTCCTTTGCCATTACGAGGAGTCCTGGGGGTCTTAACGGTGGGCGTTCATCTTAATGTCTACAGAGTAAAGGAGGAAGATGGCAAGGAAACCATTGATCAAATTTGGGTCTCACATCGTTCCAAAGACCCCAACTACAGCTATCCTGGGATGCTAGATCAGATCGTAGCTGGAGGCGCGGATACCAACGACACGATAGAGGGGCAGCTAGCTCCTTGCAAGACGCTGGAACGGGAGGCAAGAGAGGAGGCTGGGTTGACCATAGACCACCTGACACGACAAGTATTCTTTGAGGAAATGGGGGGCGATGATGGGGACAATAAGAAGAAGATGCGTATCCACGTTGGGACCGTAGAGAGGGCTTCGTCCATTACGTTTTTCGACCTCAAAGACGAGAGTGCTGGTGACCTCTACAACAAGCACCTCGAACCCGGCCTGCGATTCGTCTACGATCTCAAGATCACCAACCCAAGCTTTCGTCCGAAGAAGATGGAGAGCGCAATCGAGAGATTTGAGCCGATGGGAGTACCTCAAGTGACGGAAAGCCTGAGCAGCAATCGATGGAAGCCTAACTGCGGACTGGTGATGCTGGATTTTATGGTAAGACATGGACTCGTCACCAAACATGATGAGAACCGATTCGATCGTATCAAGAAGGACCTACGCCGGCCGCTGTGCTTCGCTTTCCTGACGGAATTACATAGAATCACTAAAGGGTGGTAGGAGCTTGGTCACACAATCGAAGGAGACGGCACGGTATTCAAATTGTATAATGGGTGACCGAGAACAAAAGTCGAATTGCATTCGCATGGGCAGGCAATGGTTTGTGTACATTAGTGTGACATGATCGATTATTATTTATGCACTTGCTTTGTCTCCCTCATCCTGTGATGTTTACCGACTCAGACGGTCGATTCTTCTGCAAGTCGCGGAAAATCAGCGAAGCCGTGTACCTCGAGCTCGTTGCCACGGATCTTGACGGGGGGCGCAGGTAAAAGGGTGAAGAAGATGCGACAAACTTCAGTTCCAGTGTTCTTCCAAGCGTGATTAGTTCCCCTCTGGATGATAATGTCACCTCTGCGGAAGGTCTTTGTGGCCCCATTGTCGAGGATACAGTCAATCTCGCCCTCAACGATAATGCCATAGTCAACACTTGCAGTCCGATGCATGATAGCGGGGAAGCCAGGCCAGAAGTCGACAACTCGAAGGACAGAGCCAGAAGCTGGAGCAATGTCCTTCTCGGTGGGATTTTCTCTGTATGACTTGAGGTCGTTGTCACCTGTCACAGTGTTGGTGCCATCCTCGTTCACGTATGAGACGTGAGTCGTGAAGCCACCGCTGCGGTTCCCCTCAACTTGAATGGGGATAGTTTCGTCCCAGATGGCTTTTCCGTTGGAGTCATGGGTGGTGATGAATCTCTTGATGGGAGGGAGTGGTTTGGCTTCGGAAAACATATTGACGACAAGTGTTTTGTGGACTGCCAACTATGTTGGTTGTTGTGTGGCGTTTGAGAACTTCGATCTTTTGCTTGCTTGCTCGGTTGATGGCGACTATTAGCTTGATAGAGGGAGAAACACTTGATTCTTTATACTATCTAGCTCCATGACGAATATTGCACTTCTAAGCAAATGGCATGAGACAGCATGTTCCTCGAGAAATATGATCCCTGAACGGTTAGCTTCTACATGATTATTAGCCAATCAGGCTTTGTCTCTGTCACTTTCACGATAGGTTCCTGTTACAAAGCACGGGTCAATGTTAATCAGTGTTTCGCAGGTCGGTCTCATCTTGAAGCTTTGAAATCTCGTTGTTCCGTGGAGTTTCTCTCAAGTGTTGGTGTTGGGACAACATTGGTAAGCACCCAGATCCTTCGACAGGGGGTTACCGCATACTTGCCGTTTCGGCTATAATTCTCTGGGTCATGTCCATCGAACCAACCTCTCAGTCCACAAGGCAAAGCTGGGTCGATAAGGGTCTTCGTCTTAACTCCGCTATCCATGCGTTCTCGTTTTGTCATGCGGAGACTCCGTGGAAAAAATACATGACAGAGCACGGAGCTGTCGGTGTGAAAGAAGATGTTTTACAGCTCAGCTTACGGCGCTTTGCCAGTAAGTTTCGATAGTGCCGTTACAGTATTGACTTTGGAGTGTAAGTTAGCTGAAGCTTTGCTGATGATAACTATTTGCAGGGCGTTCTCTGGCTGCCAAAGACATCAAAGGTGTGCAACTGTGCACTAGCCTGAAATTAGCTTCGTATAATCTTTCCGTGGCTATGTTTCGTGGTAAGCCAAGAAATTCAAGGTAGAGATACAACGACCAACTAGAGAACGAGGAGATGAATACCGCAGACTGACTACCATGTTCTAGGCCGTGGCTATCAATTAACGTTCTATTTGTAGCCCATGATGAATTCATGATGCACAGCAAACACTCTTTGGTGGTTTGTGATACGACAGTTAATTGTTCCCAGTAGTATGGCTGATTCCGCGAGGCAACATTTGACGGGAATAGGTTCCGCCCGGACAAAGATTTCATCGTTCAGACCGTCAATCTTGCCCTCATTCAAATATCGTCTCATAAGATTAGCAAATCCTAGCTGCATCGCCGTTTCCCAAGCCTAGCACGCTATGCTGTGCAAGGTTAGTCGTCAAGTCGATAACGCCCTCAAATGGTTAGTTCCTGTTACTATGAGCTACCAAAGATTTCCCCCCTGTTGGCATCCACGCCCTACAACGAGTCGACGGAGAGCAAGGAGCAAGCAGCCATAAATCGGCTGAAATGAGACCCGGCGCTGTCGTCCAGCGTCAGATTTTAGTGACTGCCCATATATGGAGACAAAGCGGAATTGGGCTTTTATGGCCATTGCTTTTGGGACTTGAGCAATCTGCCACTCACCGAGAGGCTGATTATCCATGGTCAACCCATGCAGCAGGGTCTCAGAAGCCCACACTGTTCGGCACGGGGCGCCTCAACCACTCTCTTGGCGGTGAATTGGATGCCACCTCAGCGAACATATCGGATGGATACTGCCTGTTGAGTTGGAAGCACAATTGACCAAAACTGAGGTTGGAGAAAACAGTACCTCAAGTGCCTAGGTCATATGCTGTGATCAAGCTCAGCATAGCCAACCTCTGGCTCCATCTATCAAGCTTAATTCAACGCCCTTGGTGCTGTGGTATCGGGGAGCGACATGCTATTCTGGGCCACCTGTGCGAGGACCACTCACGAGCGAGGCGCGTATACTCGCATACCCATTTCGGCAATTTGCGCCAAAAGCCAGGCAAATAAACGGAAATCACGGGAGACCACGTCTAACTTGGCCAGCCAATGAATAGCCAGAGGCGAACGCTTGATAGTTAGTGGGCTGTAAGCCGTTGCCCTGTTGCTGCTAGTTGGATTCTCAAGGTACCTCTGTCGTACAACGCAGGTACTTTTCTCAACGATCACTCATATGGGGAAAAGTCGATGTTAGTCTTTGGTCTGATTGTTTCTATCTTTGATTATTACAGGGGGACCGCATCATCGGCACGAAACCATTCATGACTGCGGTTGCGGAGGTGGCTTACACTTAAACACAAACTTCTTGGCCTGACGATCTGAATGGAGATGATTTCAATTGAATTGATATACGGATACATACGTTGGTTAACCATGGCCCAGAGCGGACGGACCCTTGACCACAGTCGCCCAGTCTCGTGCATGTGCATACAATAGTCTGTCTTGTCTATTCTGTGTTAAGATGCACTTATGCAGCTGTGAGGCGAGCCCGAGAGCACAGCCGCCACATGCTTGAGGCAAAGCCAACCTGAACAACGCAACACAACACAACGCGAGGGCATACTGGATAGAGAAACTTAGACGAGGTAACGATCAGAAGATAGTACTGTGCAACTTTCATTGTATGTATACAGGAACTATTGTAGACTCTGAAACTCACTCATCCTCACCCAACCATCCTACATAGGATTAATTTATCGAATGCTTCCTACTGAATGCATTCAGCTCCGGCCTGAACTTCTGAACTCGGCGAAGTTGGCTTTGACTTGAAGGATATTGCTGTTAGATCTGCTCCGTATGGTCGACTCATCAGGATCTCTCTGCATACATCAGCCCTGGTCGAAAGAGTCCAATTGTGACTGATGAGCGTGACTTACAGAAGCGAATCGAGACCATTCTACGGAGTAGCGCCAAGCTGACCGTCAAATCAATTTATCTCATGCTGCTAAAGACTTCACGCCAGACTGACAGAGACTAATACGTGACCACCTGACACTAGGGACTTGAAGCATATTCTATACATGTCTTTACATAAGCTTTTGTTTTATTATTTTTTTTTTAAATAGAAATAGATGGACCAAATATCTTACAGTATCATGTACGGGACTCTCACCAAACTTGATCGCTCAACGTATACGGTGAGTCTTTCGCCTCTGCGTCGAACAACCTGCCTGGCTAGTGTTAGATCCACCAATGTGCTAGTCATGCCTTCAACAACCTGGTAATGTTGTTGGTTCTGTCTTCAATATTGAGGTGCTGTACGACGAGTATTCGTTTTCTACTCCATACGCCTACTCCATATCCAGGCTCAGATTCGCTCGTGTGTCGTCTCTGTCTTCAGCACCCCAGTAGAACGATCCATAACCACCTCTTTTCGTAGTAGTATAATGCTGTTGGTTCTGTTATCACATCTGGATCTGCCTCGTAAACGCGCAAAAGTTCACTGACTTAACCTCTCCGAATATTCAGTCGCATGATGTTGTTGGCTCTATCTTCAACAACCTGGTACAACGTCTGTGTTTCTCTCTTCTGCTATCAACTTTCGTAGAAGCATCATGCCGTTGGTCCGTCTTCAACGTTCACGAGACTCCTGTTTAGAAATAACCGTATTTATCCCTGCACGAGAACCAGCCTGCGTGTAAGTCAAGAAGTAAGAACAAGTATAAAGGAGAGATGATCCTCCGGTGAAAGATTTCTATCATTCTCAACACATTCTCACTTCCTCTACCATCTCATCTCTGCCCTGCTCATCTCGTCTCATATCCTGCTACTGTCAACCACCAAGCAAGTCTCTTCAGTATGAAAATCAGTACCACCTTCGCCAGCCTCGTGGCTTACTGTGCCATTGGCGTCTACGCAATGCCATCCAACCCAGGAGCAGTCTCTGAGCTCACTAGCCGGAACGAAAACTCCCTACTGGAGAAGCGAAAGTGCTACAACGGAAAGAAGGAATACGGCTGTGATAAAGGATGGTGCTGGAAGAAGTGCGGCGGCGGCACTCCAGACATCGCCAACAGTGGCCCGTGGTGCTGGGCCAAATGGAACTGGGGATGGGGTGATGGTAACTGGGTCTCTTGTCACTATGATAGCGACTGCAAGAAGGCCTTTGCTGGTGAAGCTGCATGTGCCCAGGGAAACTGTGAGGGCTGTGGATGCAGCTGTTAAGGTCGGAAATGGAACCTGTTTTGAGTTCACGAGAAACACGGGATTAGGTAACAAACTTGATTTCTTACAATGCTTCAATCACTTGAATTTCCACGTGATAGTCACAATAGAAGTCAGTGACTACCTCTAATGAGTTAATACTTACTGCTGGCCGACGTCGGGGTTACATAAGCCTGATCTGTCGAGAGACTGAGTGAGCCTCTTGAAAGTTGGGTTGTTTCTTGAGCTGGCCCGGGGCTGAGTTTCAAAAGGCTGAACAGATGCTCACACCCTTGTAAGTCTCAACCCCATTCTAACGTTACTATCCACCAAGCTTTTGAATTCGAACAGGGGCCAGTTCAGCTCGATGCACTAAAGATCCCTCGCGCCAATGATCGCCTACCAGCAACGCCACTAGGCGCAGGGATCTCACTAGAGTGAGCAGGGGCTGTGACCTTGGTGCACTCAGAAAGACAGAAAAGTCCCTGGGGCTGTGGCCATTGATCTTTTCTAGTCCCATCAAGGCTCACCCCTGTCGTAGGTACCCCGACACCACATGCGTGGATGTACTTGGACGGTGCGCCCAATGTACCTCACAGACGGCATGTCGATGGCCTGCAAGTCTTCGTCGGGGCCGAATTGCACCTTTTGGCCCCAAATAGCACAGGCGGACGAGAGACAAAACCCCCATTGACCCCTGCCTTACTGCCCTTTTCCTCTTTGTCAAATACATATCGTTGCTGTGCTGCGAAGTCGGTCACTGCTCCAACACGGTTGAATTGCTTCGCATCGTGGGGCACGAACTCACTTACACAGCAAGATATTCCGTAGCTACGAGGCGAATCTCTTCTCGCCCTTTGGCTAGCAGAAATCAGGCAGTCGCATGAAAGACCTCGAAAGATAAAACGAATTTCTCAACGATCAGAATAGCGATTGAATACCCCCTACCTTTGTCGAATCGAAGTACAGCAACACTAGACTATGATGCATCGCTCTGCTACTCTCCTTGCTCTAGGAGCACTCAGCTCAACTGCCACCGCCGCTTGGTTGAAGTCGAACCAAGAGAGATCATGGGAACCTCCTCGACAGACTGGAGTATTTGGGGAGGAAGCTGAACTGGGTCAGGTCGCCATGGGATGGTCACCAGTACCAACCGGTGCCCCCAAACTTGCCGGTGCCATGGACATGGGCTTTGCCTTGGGCAAACGAGCCGAGTCAGACAATACCTGTGGCTATGATACAGTAGGAAGTGAGTCGATACCTGGGCGTGCTTCACGAAGCCGCAGACAGTAACTTGGACAGACAAGGCCAAGGGCTCGATCTCCCAGTGTTCTAAACTAACATGACCTGCAATAGACTCCTTTACGTGTACGAACACCTTATCCGCAACTTGCACCTTGTCCGATGGTTATGTTGGCTGTTGTGATACTGCGAGATCTTGCAACTCGGTCAAGACAACTTGCATCCCCTACTCGCGATCTCGTGACGAATGCACATCCTTTTCAGACCTTCATACTCTCTGCTGGTACGTGCCTGTTATTCAATCAAGAAAAGCAAGATTGATTGATTTGTTATTAACTTTGATATTAGTGGTCTGCGCGATCGTCCCGATTGCTTTGAGTGGGTTGCGACCACAGGTGTCGACGAGTTCACATTATTCGACTGCGCTGCCGGCAACGGTACCTCTGTCCTGCTTTTGTCTGACCCTTTAGCTCTATCTTCGACCTCAGGCGACGATTCGTCCACTACTGACAACCCCTCTACGACCACCGACGACGGATCGTCCACAACGACCAGTGCTGCGGCAACCTCCACAAGTGCTGATAACGGTAGTGGCGGCAGCAGTACCAACGTTGGCGCCATTGCTGGTGGTGTCGTCGGTGGTGTCGCTGCTCTTGCTCTCGTTGGCCTCGCTGGTTTTCTTCTGTTCCGCCGTCGCAACAAGACAACTCCTGCTGCTGCTACACCCGGCGATGGTACACAAAACCAGCCTCCCATGGCCCAAGGACCCCAGAGCCCAGGGCCCAGCTTCGTTCCCTCATCGCCTTCCAACGCTGCCTACCCCTCTGGAGTCCCCTCAAACTACCAGGGTGGCTACCAGCAGCCATACGACCCCTCATTGGCGGCTCCCTACGGTCAACCCCAAGGATACCAACAGCCTGGATACAGCGGCTACTCTCCTCAACCCCAGAACTTCCAGGGCCAGTACCCTCAGCAAACGCAGTATCCTTCTCAGTATGGCGTCGGTGGCTACGGAGCTCCATCCACGTCACCCCCTCCTCATTTCACGCCCAGCCCGGGTCCCAACAAGGATGGCCCCGAGGGCGCCCCCCAGCAGCATGTTCAGGAACTACCTGCTGTCCAACCTTTGGGAAATGAGGGTAACAGAGCTGAGCTGAGCTAGAAGTGTTGTTAATGGTTTCATGGGAGTAATGGGAGTTTCATTCTGGACGACGGAGGATTCATAAAGACAGCAGGTTCTTTTTGCAAAGATACGTGAGGTTTCACACTTGAAGGGATTTGCATGAATATTTGATTGCATGAGTTGGTATATTTCTGTTCTCAGAACGAACCTAATGGTTTATTAGTTGACGAATTTAAAAACATGATAATGCCCAAGTCAAACTTGCTTAATTAATAAAGTCATAAAGTGAATATGCTAATAATGAAATCATTCTGACCATTAGTCACCATTACTTCAGAAGTTCACTGCTAAGATGACATGTTACGCATGTATGTTAAGTTTCCATCTGCTTCCCAACAGCCTTGTTCCACCATTCTTCCCAATCAAGGACCTTACGATCAAGTCTCGCCTCCTCAGCTGCAAAGACCATAGCATGGCTTCGCAGCACCTCATCAAGAGTGCATCCAATAAACTCATCTTGAGCACGAGGAGCCTCCCAGTCATGGTTCTTGACGCGATCACATGCCATGACAAACTGGCGTGTCAGACCTAAGTCTCCGCCACCATGGCCAAGATCTTCGACACGAGGATGATATGTCTTCACCTCGCCTGTGTTGAAGTCCTCAACAACGATGCGACGTGAATTGGCGTGAACCTCGCCATGTTCGCCGTAAAAGTTAGAGTAACGTTCGCAGATTTTTGTTGTCTGGGCGACCATATGCAGAGTAGCTGTCTTTGAAGGATTGGTGGACTCAGGCCAGGTAATGGTGACGAACTGGTCATCGCAGACATTGTTGTCAGCTTCAAAGACACAACGACCGAACCAGTTACGGGCTTGGATCTCCGACTTTGGGGTAGAGTCGTTGTAGTCTTCCTCCAGTGCCTTGATCAACATCTCTTCCTTCTTCTGGTGGGAGGGATAGTCTTCAATGTCATGGACGACGATACTGACTGGCCATCTTGTGTTGCCGGCCTGCAGGCCCTTGAGTTTGGGGCCCAGGTAAATTTTCTTTGCAGAGAATTTGCACCCTTCGTCTCCGAGGGGGCATTTCATGCAGTTTGTTGCCGATCCTGCAGCCTTGGGCTTACGACTTTTCTTGAAGAGATGAAGATTCCCAACAGATGAGACCGTTTCAGGGAGATGTGACTCTCCCTGTCCTGGTTTCTTAGGAGAGCAGAGCAACCAGAGCAACAGATCGATATCGTGGCAGCTCTTAGTCAACAAGGATGGGGCAGTGGTATTCTCGTTGCGCCAGTTTCCCCTGACATATGAGTGCGTGAAGTGCCACCAACCTATTCATATCTTGGTCAGTTACATATCAAGCACCGGCTTGTGTTTTCGAAGGAATCTCTGATTTTGTGGCACTTTTACTGACCTACGGGCTCTGTGTGTACGGCGCTTGAAATTTCGCCAATGACACGCTCCTCAATGAGAAGCTTGCGGAGCATGATGTTGTGTGGGCTGTATCGCAGCACATGGCCGATTGAGAAGATCTTGGTTGATTGAGAGGGACGCATGGCCTTGTACATGTCGATACAATCTTGAAGGGAACATGCAAGAGGCTTCTCACACATAATGTGTAGCCCAAGTGGTGCAAGACCGACGATAACCTCACGATGCATCTCGTCGAGCACGCAAACAAAGACTCCATCGACGCCTTCCGGTACATTCTCTTCACCCGAAGCAACTCGCCTTCGACGGTCCTGCTCATATGCAAAGAATTCTCGCCAGTCATGGAAAGACTGGCCTTCTCCAGGGGAACCGTCACCCCAGATGTGAGCTCGGCCGAGGGACTGGCGCTTGAACTTCAAGGGTTCAGCAACAGCGGCGACAACACCATTGGATACGCTGTCGATTGCTGCGGCGTAGTTCTGCCCTCGTGATCCAGCACCGATGATGAGGAAGCGTGGTGGTGTCACTGACATCTCAGGCTTGGGAGGGGGTTTGGAGACAAGGGTCTCTGGTTGTGGTTCGGCATCTCCATCTTGAGCTTTGGTAAGCTTTGTTAAGACGTTCTTCAGTTGAGACATGTCAAGCAATGAAGAATCCGAAATTAAGTGGTGAAAGCGTGTAGATACGAAAATGTTTGTTTATATGTGTTCAAGGCTGGTAAAGTTAGGTATCTGCCTTGAGGGGGATTAAACGAAGAAGCTAGACATCCAATATAATTCGCAGATGCCTCGCAGGCAGCACAGTTGGAGAGCTATTGCCGTACGTAGAATCTCTGCTGAATAATCACAAATAAAAGGACCTATTATACTAATACGTATTCTCAGTTGAGGCTGAAAGTTGTGTCTTTGTGGAATTGTTTTCGTATATCGTGTGATTGAAGTTGACCATGACGGCCAATGAGGTAGAGCTCATTAATACACGCAACGTTCCAGCGCATTGATTAACTGTAGGTATGCACTAACTGCAAGTTTAACGGGTTCTGAATGGATCATACCCCACTACTCGAGTACTGATCTCTCATGAGAAAAGCCAGATTCAAACATCAACGTTGCATTGCAACCACCAAAACTCACAACAATGTCGACGGTAGCAGAAGTGCAGGCTGATAACCAGCCTAAGAGCGCCAGTGATGATCCTCTTGTCTGGATTGACTGCGAGGTATGTACTGCTACGTGGTACAAGGGGCATCAACTCACATCGTCGACAGATGACTGGTCTGGATCAAGACAACGACGAAATCATCGAGATCTACTGTATTATCACCACAGGAAACCTCGAGATTCTTGATGAGGATGGGTTCCACGCCATAATCCACTTCCCCCAGTCCCGTCTTGACCAGATGGACGAATGGTGCACAAAGACACACGCAGACTCTGGCCTCACCGCCGCTGTTCTCGAATCCACAACTACTCCGGAGCAAGCCGCAGACACTCTGTATGAGTATATAACACGCTTCATCCCTGAGCGCAAACGTGGTCTCCTTGCGGGTAACAGCGTGCATTGCGATAGGGCGTTTCTGCGACGTGAACCCTACAAGCGGGTCATGAGACATCTGCATCACAGAATTCTTGACGTGAGTTCTATCAAGGAGGCTGCAAGACGCTGGGCAGCCAAGAGGATTGTGAATAAGGTTCCCAATAAGAAGGGTCTGCACAAGGCGAGGGATGACATTCTGGAGAGCATTGAGGAGGCTAGATACTATAGGGAGGTCATCTTCAGGCCGACGTTTGATGTTGTGCCTGCCAAGAACAAACCTAACAAAGGAAAATAATGGCTTAATCAGAGGTAGCCTTTCATGGGACAAGGTGGGTGCGACTGGCCAATGCTCCTCATGCCGATGTGACTTTTCGAGGTGTCATGATTGAACTCTTCAGCCATGCACACTTCCATGACATGATCAGAGCAATACTCGAGTTTATAACTGACAGATCAAATACTCTTTTTTGAATGTGTCTAACATTTGAGTACCCAATGGGGCACCAATTACTTATTCTAGAGTTTTACTCTTGGTTCTTCTCTTCAAGTCATAGCCATATTATGTTCTCTGAGTTTCCATCATGGTGACCGATCTCATATTTACGTGAGAATGCTGTCTCACAACGAAACAAAACGCACTGTAATGGACTGTGTTCCCGCACCTAGCTGTGCCTAACATGTACAGTGCTAATTGGTTGACCCCTCCATTAGCTTGAGTGATATCATCTCATCGAACCCCACCACAGAGCTCCCTCAAGCTCCCCTCTTTTTGTCTCAGTCGCCTACCGCTGTCTTCTGGTTCCTTCTCCTCTTTGTATCCTCCTCAACAATTCTCCTCGAAATTATAGCTTCTTATCTATCTTCTCTTCCCTACAGCTTGGTTCATTGATACACCACTGATATCAAGCAATCATGGGCGTCCAAACCGTTGAGTTTAAGCCCTTCCAGGACCAGAAGCCCGGAACGTATGTCTAGACCTTGACGATCCTCCCTGTTGTGTTCCCCCACTGCCTGGGAGCTGCCGAAGAGGAATTGCTTATTTCTCTTTGACTTCAACCTCGGAGCCTCAGTTTTATCATTTGATAGAACCTCAACTGACTCATGTCGATAGCTCCGGTCTTCGCAAAAAGGTCACCGTCTTTCAGCAGCCTCACTACAGCGAGGCCTTCATCACCAGCATCCTGCTTTCTATTCCCGAAGGAGTTGAGGGTATGAAGCCAATTGCTCTGCAGCACGAGCCATGATCTGATCAATTGATAGGCTCTTTTCTTGTTATCGGTGGCGACGGCCGATACTGGAACCCCGAGGTTATCCAGCTTATTGCCAAGATCGGCGCCGCCTACGGTGTCAAGAAGCTCGTCATCGGCCAGAACGGCATTCTTTCCACCCCTGCTGCCAGTCATGTCATCCGTCTGCGCAATGCTACCGGAGGTATCCTCCTGACTGCTAGCCACAACCCTGGTGGTGAGTTCACTGCTCATTCTGCTCTCCCAAACCGACATCTAACAACCAACAGGTCCCAAGAACGACTTTGGTATCAAGTACAACCTCGCCAACGGTGGCCCCGCTCCCGAATCCGTTACCAACAAGATCTTCGAGTTCTCCAAGACTCTGACTTCATATAAGATTGCCGATATTCCCGATGTCGACATCTCCACCGTTGGTACTCAGACATATGGTGACCTTGAGGTCGAGATTATCGACAGCACCACCGACTACGTTGCTATGCTCAAGGACATCTTCGACTTTGACCTGATTAAGAAGTTTTTTTCCACACACCCCGACTTCAAGGTCCTATTCGATGGTCTCCATGGTGTTACCGGTCCTTATGGAAAGGCTATCTTCGAAGAGGAGCTTGGTTTGAGCAACGCCATCCAGAACTGTGTCCCCAGCCCCGACTTCAACGGTGGCCACCCCGATCCTAACCTCACATACGCCCACTCTCTGGTCGAGGTTGTTGACAAGAACAACATTCCCTTTGGTGCCGCTTCCGATGGTGATGGGGACCGAAACATGATCTATGGCGCCAATGCCTTCGTTTCTCCTGGCGATTCCCTGGCTATCATCGCCCACCATGCCAACCTGATTCCCTACTTCAAGAAGAACGGCGTCAATGGTCTCGCTCGTTCCATGCCCACCAGTGGTGCCGTTGATCTCGTTGCCAAGGCTCAGGGTCTCGACTGCTACGAGGTGCCCACAGGCTGGAAGTTCTTCTGCGCTCTCTTCGACGCCAAGAAGCTGTCCATCTGCGGTGAGGAGAGTTTCGGTACTGGAAGTGATCACATCCGTGAGAAGGATGGTCTATGGGCTGTTATCGCTTGGCTCAACATTATCGCCGGTGTTGGTGTCCAAAACCCCAGCGTCACCCCATCAATTAAGGAGATCCAGAAGGAATTCTGGGGCAAGTACGGTCGTACTTTCTTCACCCGCTACGACTACGAGGATGTCGATTCAGAGGGCGCCAACAAGGTTGTTGGTGAGCTAGAGAAGCTTGTCAACGACTCCAGCTTTGTGGGCAGCACCATTGAGGGTGAGTGATTTCGTAATCTCGGCTGACAATCTATGCTAATTTATTCCAGGTCGCAAGGTTACAAAGGCTGGCAACTTCTCTTACACCGATCTCGACGGCTCTGTCGCTTCCAAGCAAGGCCTATATGCCGGCTTCTCTTCCGGTAGCCGAATTGTTGTTCGACTCTCCGGCACTGGTTCATCTGGAGCTACCATTCGCTTGTACATTGAGCAGCACACCGACAATCCCTCCAAGTACGAACTGGACGCTCAAGATTTCCTCAAGGAGGAGGTTAAGTTTGCCACAGAGCTTCTCAAGTTTAAGGAGCACGTCGGCCGTGACGAGCCTGACGTCAAGACCTAAACGAGATGCATCATGATGGGTGTTGAAATTGGGGAACACAAGAGGTGGATGCAAACACAAGATAATTTTGAGTTTCTGAAATTGTTATCGCGTACAATGCTGACAAACTGAGCGTTCTTGAAACTACTAACTAAACAATTGGAAAACTGTGGATGTGTGCTGAGGAATAGGGGCACAGTAGCATGAGTTAATGCCACGATATGAAAACATTCTTGATATCGTTATATGGAAACGTGAGTAGGGCCTGCGAACTCTCAAATGGCTGTGATGTATCGTACAATCTGTGGCCCTCGACTTCAACTATATTATTAAAAATAGGGAAATCGTAAATCGTAAATCGTCAAGCCGTTATTCCTCTCGTGGGACGCCGTCGCTAGAAAAAAACATGAATCAAGGTGAAAGGCTACATGCAATGGAACAAGGGGGGAGAACAACTATTCACAGGAGAAATTATAAGTGTCGAGTTTTGGTCGTACAGCGGAAACACTGTTGTTGGCTTAAGTCTGTGTCGACTCAGTGGCGGTGCTCTCGTCGATGAGCGTAGGAGAGAAGAGCTCTTTGAAACGCTTGGCTGCTGAATATGCATTGTTAGATGGTACTTTATTACGAGGAAGGGCAACGAACCTTCTTCACTCACGAATCGGATCTCGAAGGCTCCTGCACGGTTGATTCGTTGGTTTTGCTGCCGGTATTCCTGGCAAAAGACGTAGAGTTGAATGTCAGCAAGTCGGACTCTGGTCTTGCTGACTCTCTTTATCCATTTAGGGGAGGCTGACTGATGTGTGACTGGAGGACAATAGTTAGTCCACTGCCTATGAGACAACTCGGGACTTGAAGCTGGCTTACTGAAAGCTGTCCAGACAGGACATTGGCGTAGGTCACCGTCCCAGACTGCAGCGTGGAGGCGAATACCCTTTGTCATATAGTCCTCATATACAATAAGAGAATGCATGAAACCGTCGTCCACGATTCGACTATTACTATGAGTATGGCTGCGTGGAGGACAATCAGGAGCAATGCTTACGCTTGGAACAGTTTTCGTTCACCCCAAAGAGCGAGATCTTCATTTGCAACCTGTACTGTAAGACTATTGCGCGTCTTAAAAGACAAAAAGCAGCAGTACACGAGCACCAATTCTAGAACGTTAGCAACTAAATTTGCCATTCGTTTTGCTAGTAGCAACTTACCTTCCCATGTCATGAAGCAAAGATTGGCCCACATCTTGGGGCAGTGTTCACTGGAACTCCATCGCCAGAACTGAAGACTGCTCCCATTGCGTTCGACACATAGTTCGTGTGCACCACGAAGCGAAAACCACGGAGTTCCCATGTGGAACGTTCGCAAGAGGAAGTATGGGCATCTGTCTCGACCACTCTGATATACTATCAGGGTTATCTGGCGCTCATTGAAAGAACTTGCATCGTAAGTAGAACGTTTGTGTATTATTGATATCCTGGACCTACCGAATGAAAAGGATTCTTGCATCACTTGGCATGCGAACTTGACTCCAGGGCGCGTGTGGGCCATATGCCTTGGACCTAATTATCTTGTTAGGAAGTAAAGTGATTGATCGTTTTCATCCTAGACTTACGACTGCTGATGCTTAAGCGGAGTCCGGGAGGGAAGGGGTAAAGAGAAGATTTTCTCAGCCCAATGAATATTCTATGATCATAGTCAGAAGTGATTATACTTTATCTTTTGGAAATATGTACTAACAGTCGCGATGCCCGAATCGTCATCTAGCACAGAATCGGGACGAATTGTTGAAGTAAGGCGAATAGGGGGAGGAGCTTTTTATGTTAGCATTGGCATTGTATGGCCAGCCTCCTACTTACGAATACCTCTGGCTTCCCTGAGTTGCATCAACTGTAATCGAGTGCATTCCATAGTGTTGAAGTCAAAATTTGGCGATCTTAGCAACGGTGAGTTATGGGCTCTTGCGGATGTTCAATGAGTATTGGCAACTAACCTCAATAGCAACTCCCGTAACAGGGACAGAAAACGATTGTAAAGAATAAAGCGCTGTGGTAGTGAGAGGCCCCCAGCTTCTTGGGTCATCGAGTGGTACATCTTCCGCCAACGATTCTCCTTGGTGAGAGTCCTGTCTTCGTAATAGGTCGTGATATCTCGTAGGGATCTTGATAGGCAAGGGAGAAGGATTTCGAGATAGTCGAGCACGACCGGAACCCGAGAGAAATGAACTTTGGAGTACTCAGCCAATTCACGGAGCAGTTGGCCCGAGATGCTGACCTCCTCCATCGTCATCAACAAATGGGTATGGGTGCCCTCGCCCAAGGCATTGCGAAGGCCCAAGAGTTGAACTGCAACACGGTCTGCCCTTTCTGCCTCCAAGCAACAACCTTGGAGCAGGTGTAGCTCAAGTTGGCCACCTAGAACCATCTCCATTACGAGAGGCAAAAGGCGTATCAGAAGAGGGTGTCTATTTCATCACATAACGAGGTGGGCCACTGTTGATTTGATATCCTTTCCAAGTCGTCTCTATCCGCGTGACACCCTTGACAGTCGCTGTGATGATAGAATTAGACGATCGAGGCTACTGCATGCGGTGAGAGACTAGGAGGAGGTGAATAGTGGCGGGGTATCAATCGAGATTCTTCAGAATGGTTTGATAACTTGATAGATGGTGTAGATAACCGACGTTGGGATCAATTATGGGAGAGTGAATTAGGCGAGAAATCAAGAATAGATTCAAGAATTGAGAGAGGGTATCTGGTTAATAATAGAAGGGGAGGGGACGGCCGATCTGCAGGCCGTCAATAACGTGTGATCCGATCCGCGCAACTCATTCAACACCATGAAGAGGTGCACCCGCACCAGTCTAACCATACATAATGCCTTCCCTGATGTGGTTGGTGCACGGTTCTCACACTGAGCTTTGAGTGAGCCCATCAGGTCGATGCACGTAATGACGGGGAGGCTCTTGAGGTTGTAGTTCTGCTCTCGACTTAGCTAAGGCCACAACATCCGGGGCCTTGGACCACCTGATGGTCAGATGCCGCCCGCATTCTTCGAACTTTGCAGCGGCATATCAATCAACTTGGGTTTCATCGAGACAGATACACCAACGAGAGGAAATCAATGTGTTGACGAACGAGGCATTGGGTGTGTGTATGGCAACTCGACACTCGCACTCCGGCCTGAGCCAACTTCTCAGGCGCTGCCACGATAGCAAGCGTGCTTCAACATGACGCCAGGCCAATGCATGAGGAGATTCGGGGCAACAATTGAGCTAGATTAGGATTGGGTGGGCACTCGCACCATTGACCAGTCGAGTCAAGATGACCATTCCTAGAGGAGGAGAGCCAGAGCAACTGAGGTCAACTGAACTATCCACTGACAGTCTAGGTGCGACGTGTTGCTACGACGGCGACTCTTGACGTGCGTCCGCGGGATGTGGACTCTTGTGTGGAGAAATCTGATGATGCTGGGGATAGAGAAAATGAGGAAGTGCCTTCGAAGCGCTTGAAACGGTGGTTGTGCTGGGGTTACAGGTCCCTTTTTGACCTGGTCTGGCCTAGCATGACCTCGTGCTCATCCAACGTTGCCAGGTACTCCACTTCAACAGCCGTGAGGGATCCCGGCGATGAGGCTCGGCGGGTTCAGGATAAGAAAACATTCTCGTGATGGTTTGCACGATGTTGCACGCTTTCATTCTGCGACTCGCGAACTCATTGCACATACGGGCGTAGATGAACAAAAGACCCCATGAGGTACATCCATCCTCTCTCCTTTGAGATTGAGTACCTCCTAAGCATTGCAAATTATATGGCCTGACTGAGCTGCACGATGCGAGTGGTCATTTTCTGTAATGACGACAACGTGGTTCCTCTGATGAATGATGCTGAGTACAAAGAGAGTTGGTGGGTGGAAGGAGGGTGAGGCTTTCTGGATGGTTGGGCGAGCCCTCTCTCGGTCCAATTCTAGAGTTCCATGGCAGGCAGGTTGGGTATCAACCTGTCACCTCCAGTCAGTGAGCTTCTTGAATGTGGCCTCACTACCACCTAGCCACACAACACAAGCCACTTTCGACACTGATCCACGATAAGACTGCTAACACGCTATTAAAATCATAATTGGACCATTAACATTTGATAGCCTTTTTCTTAAACTCTAATCATTAGAGTCTTGCGGCCGTCAAGTGTAATAATTTATATCAAACTTTCACCTGAATATCTCCTGATGTACACATTTCACCAGTATGGATTGGGTTAAACACCAACCATAACGTCAAAGCTCAATCTCGAACAGCCCCGAATAGCTTCAATTCTTGACGCCGTCCCAGCTTGATCCTTTTAACGCGTTGGTGTCGCAATCGTCTCCGGCACATTACAGGCTCTGCCCCGAATCTTTCGCACATAGAACACGCCTGTGGCAGATATTGTGATGTTTATAGTTTCGATTATTTATGCCGAAGCTCCCTTACTTGTACAGGCATCTCGTTTCCTCATCCCATGGACCCTCCAGAGTTCGTGATCAGGTTCTCATTGGGAGGTCGCAGCCCGATAGGCCGCAATCTAGATCATAATAACATGTGGAACGACCTTAACCCTTGGAATCCTTAATAAAAAAAACAAGGCACTCTTCCTGTGCCATCATACAACACCGCCGAGCCGAAATACAAAGAAGAAGGTCCACTCGGGCAGAATTACCTGCAGTACGGCGCTGAAGTGCTGGGACTAGTCCGATTCAGATTTCTTTGCCGAGCGACGCTTGGGTTTGACTTCATAATCTCCCTTCTAGGAAGACTCTTCCTCCTCCTGGTCGGCCTTCAGACATGGTTAGTGTGCTGTTGCTATAGTGTTGTTCTAGAATCCACTCACGTTGTAGGCCTGCTTCTCATCCTCGTATCGCTTCTTGTCAGCGGCAGCCTTGGCCTCATAAGGAGCACGTTGCTTCTCATTAAGAGCCTTCCATCGCTCACCGAGGAGCTTGCCGACTTGACCGAAAGAGATACCAGGGTTCTCCTCACGGACGTTCTCACGCTGCTCGTTGGCGAAGAACATGTAGGCGGAGAGGCCACGCTTGGGGGCGTTGGGGTCTAAAGTCGGTCAGCTGTGTTCAGTGCGGAACGCAATAGGGCACGCAGTGCATGGCAAAGCATGTGGACATTGAAAAGCCCATGGATGAGTGAAGACTTACCCTTCTTGCCGCGCTTGGTCTTCTCGGCCTTACCGCGCTTACCAGCAGCAGCCTTGGGCATTTTGATTGATTTCTGTAAACGGGTGTAAGTTGGTGACTTTATGGATGTTGCGTGCGACAGAAACAATAAAAAGGAGGTGATGGAGACTTCGCCGTGTTGAGCGCGAGGTCAGTGATAATGAGGGGTAGCTCCATGAAGCTTGGAGCTGAGCTTGGTGTGAGAGATGGTGATGGACAAAGTGGCGAGGCGCAAACGCAATTGCGCCTCCCAACGCGTCAAAATTCGCGTCGTTCAAGGGAAAAAAGGCTTCTGGAGGGTATGCGCGTACCTGGGAGGTGAACTTGGGGAAAAGTAATTTGTGGTGTTGACGTAGTCTGTGATGCGCTTCCGTTAGCTATCTTGTAAAGCTGTCGCGCGACAAAGTTTCAACGTGAAGATGATGCGCAAGAATAGACGCGATGCAGCCCAGTCTGGAGCAACGTTTCGAGAAGAATCGATAACGAAGTCTAATCAAAACTTTGCCGCAAGGCAGGCGTAACGCCAGAAAGTGAAAGAAAAAAAATTATGGCGATGTTGTGGTGAATGATAGAGAGGATAGGACAGTACTCACCACGAAGACGTGTAGAAGGGTATTGAGTGCAGAGGCGATTTTGGGTGGGAGAATTGTATGGGAGAAAAGAGAGGGAGAGAGAATGTATGGGGAGGGCCAAGGCAGCCTTTTTACTATGGGGGAGTGATTGTGCGTGGGGAGGGAACGCGACCTGCCCAGCTACCACACTTGGACTGTTATGCAGTGGGCTGGCCTGGGTGAGCTCTTGGTGCCCCCCTTCCTTGGGAAGAAAGGGAAAAAAAATTGGGTGCGGTGCCCATTGCTCTCTGCGGTGCTTGGGAGCTTGCCCGCCCGCGCGCTGCACTAGTACTGTCGCAGCAGACTGTAGTCTGTACCTGTACCGCACCTGCCTTGGGCCATTTTCTGCCTCTGGGCCTGCTACTGGGGT
This sequence comes from Fusarium dlaminii, assembly GCA_013186775.1. Lineage (NCBI taxonomy): Eukaryota > Fungi > Ascomycota > Sordariomycetes > Hypocreales > Nectriaceae > Fusarium > Fusarium dlaminii. Next base: position 208,369 of record JAAOAL010000041.1, on the reverse strand, counting down.
GAAATGACCAGGACTCCTTCCTCGCCCCCTCATCTAAGCTCCCCAGAAACACCTGCCTCTGACCACTCACCAACGTGTAAGCAGGTGGTCATTGTCTGGTACTGTACGGGTACAAGCCATACGCAGCTCGCCGCGCCGAGGTACAGTACAAAGGTCTTGTACCGCAGCACAACTTTAGTAATCCGCACAGTATACTTGTTGCTTTAGGAGACATTCGCAAGCCCCTCTGCCTTTGATTACGGTACCTCTTACCTTACCTCTTACTCTGATCACTCCTAAAATAACCACACCCAATGGACACTTTGACTCTGCTCTGTGCCCGCCCAGTCAACGGGCTCAATCCAGCGGGTTCACGTTCTCCTGGGTGATACCTGCTGTAACTTTGCCTAGGTGCCTTCCCCTGTGTCGTGATCCTGCCTCCACCCCGCCGAGTCGTTCTTTCTTTCGGCTTTCTCTCAGTAGTCTCCGTCCATGCCTCCACCTCCACCTCTTTGAGGCCGCTATGCTTCATCACACTCAACCGGACTTGGAGTCTCGCTCGGCACGACGCTACTTGCACCCTCCTCCTGTTGGGACCTTTTTCTGTTCTTTGGTGGTTGTTGCCAAGTGCAATTACACTTCGTACAAACATGAGAAACACAAACTACAAACATGCTCAGCTTGCCATGGCGTGTTGTTACTTCTTCACTAATACGCCACGGTTCTTCCTCCCCTTTTGCTTTCGTCCTAGTGTTAGAGAATGAGTATAAGTTGGCTTGACTGTTGATAGATTAGTTGAGCTTGAGCCTTCTTGAGAAGTTGAGGGAGACTAAGAGGGGAGTGTTCAACCTACAGCCAAAACCGTACTACTTGTGTCATTGTTTGATTGAAAAGTGGCGCTCTCCAATCATGGTACAAAAAGCGATATTTGAAGGCGGGAGGTTGGTTCATACATTGTAATGCATCGCTAACTCAAAGTTCGACGCTGTCCTGGCGGAGCCAAACTCACACATCAGTCTACAAAAGGAGTATTGGTGTTGCACTCTGGCATTGCATACATACTATTGGAGACAAAGCCGTAATGGTGGGAAATGGTTCCAGTTGACGCCTCATGAGGATTGACTGAGTACACTGTTACAACATCAGACCAGCCCAACCGACTGTGATGGCCCGTTTCCGGGTTTGTCTCTATTATTCCCAGCTCGTGCATCATCCGGCCTTGGGAGGGATCGCTATTGACTATCCGAAAGACAATCTCGGGCTATGTTCGACTTCACTGTCCTTAACCCCTGTCCCAAGACTACTGCCTCACACATACTATACAATGCATCATCCATGTGTACATCGCACTTGGTTTGGCACTACCTTGAGACAATGGTATCACTTGCGCGACTCTGCTGATAGCCAGAAGGCATAAACCATGTTGATACAGCACGCGAAACGGCTTGGTTCCCTATGGTTACCTTCTTTGCACATAGCATTGATACTGCAGACTGCCTCAACTTCAATATTCACTTCTCGTATGTCCATTACCAGGCAACTATTTGATCAATGGCGGGGACGTCCTTCGTCAGTTCTAGACCACTCCCATTGAAAGTTGGAGCAACTTGTAACCCACCGCAGGGTGCGGTACTTTAGCCCCATATAATGATCATATATTGTCATACGAAATTTTCTTAGACAGGTACTTGTAGATGAGCACCCTGTCAGGGCTGTGATTCTATGCATCCTTACATCCATCCATCCCTTCCATTGTTCCTTTGCTTGTTACCCTCCTAGGCAAGGAGACAATTTTCCGACTGTTCTCCTTCCCAACCTCCGCGAGTACACCACTCTCAGCGCTGCTGAAGCTGACTGCCATCACAGGTCCCTAGGTAGTGCTCCTTGATCATCAGGTCACATAGCCCGGACTATAAGTTGCGATGTTAGAGGCTGCAGAGGTTCATACTACTCAATAGATTGTGCAGGGACACCATACGATCCTAGCTCCGCAAAGAAGGATTGGTGCTGTGCCAGTGTATCACCTGGAATTTTCGCTCAAGCAAATCTACGGATAAGAGAGACTACGATCATATGTGCATCATTGGTGATTAGTGCTAATACCACACGCTAAAAATGGATATTGATACTCCGTCCTTTTGCTCAGTCAGATTGTAACAAGCAAAAAGGACAGGCCAAGACAAGCGAGAAATACTGTAGAGATGACGCCGGATACCTCATGACGCATACTTCATCTGCGGGCACGGCGGGTACCACGAGTCGCGCGAGAAGCCTTGGTGTAATTGGGGTAACAACAGACAGACACAGGCAGAAAGAGAGAGACAAGCAAAAGCGTCCGGCGCAGACGGCTTTGCCGAACTTGTTTGGTCGCGCCGTGCCAAAACAAGGTGCAAAGGCAAGCCGTAAGTGGCCCATGGGAGAGGTACCAGTAGAGACTTACAGCGGGTACGCGACACACCTGTCTTCGGGTGGTCATGTAGTCCTCCTGGCAGCTGATACTGTGCTGTACCTAGACGCCGAGCCAACTCTGGGCTCACGCCGAAGTTGAAGAACAGGGAGCTGAGCGTCCCCCCGCCCAAATTCATTCTCTGTGTCCCTCTCCACTCGCTCTTCTTGACTGTTTTTTGCTGCTCGCCCCTTTCAGTTTCCCGCCACCTGCTTTTTAAGCTGTGCTCTGCTGACTTGTTGCTCTTAGCCTATCTCTGACTTTGAAACGGTAAAATCGGACCCGCGTTCGAGGTGTCCTCCTCCAAGATGAGCAAAATCAAGACCAAGGAAGCTTTCCGTCAACGAATGGAGAAAGTTATAAGAAACAGTAATTACTAGGTACTTAGGAAGAGCAAAAGGATTACTCCATTTTTAATTAACTACAGACCTTTCTTTTCCAAGTACTCTTTTAATGTATCCAAGGTACCTATTTTCTCCAATCTCTATCTCAGACCAGACGGTGCACTGGAAACTGGAAAGCATCCTAACGTTAGATTCAGTACTCCTTGGTCGCTGCCCAACACGCGACGACGCTAGTCGCCCCTTTGCGGCACGCTGATCTGGTCCAAATTAAGGCAAATTCAGGGAGGGCATCAGAGTGATTTCGATGGCACGTTTTTTTTGGGATACGCTGCCCTCCCCCATTCCCTTCGTTTCCTTTGTTTCTCACCTCCATCCATTTTCCATCTCGAAATCGCCAATCAATAACACGTGCATTTACCTCCCGGTGGTCATAGCTTCCATACCTGCTAAGCCTTATCGGGAGCTCATGGTGGAGTCTTGAGAATCACTCGATCCGAAAGAATGGCGAATTGATGAAGTTGGAGACGAGGATGAGGTCGAGATAAGAGGGCTTGAAACCTGGCACCTGCATGTTGTTCCAGGGACAGCCGTGATCGCGCATCGCTAGTAGCGAACTATGACTCTGTCCTGTCGTTTAGATTCCCAGCTCTTCTCTACCAGATCACGCATCGTCTCCACGACGGGATCTCACGAGCCCCGATCCAACAACAGAGATACGTATCTTTTCTTTCCCGACGGGACGGGACGAGGGTCAATTTCCTCGATGCATGGCCGAATCATGGAGTACCTCCAGGAACTGGTCAACTTGAAGTGAACTTTTTTTTAGAGCCTGAATAGAGTTGATTTTCTGTGGAATCATAATTCTTCCTCCTCGGGATCAAGTACAACATCTTGTAGTTCATCATCATGCACCCAATCAATGCCACTGCCAACTATTATACCGCTGGCTACGCCTTTCATCACTCTCCATCTCTGTTTGCTTGCCTTGACGTCCGCCTCGAGTTCCTCCTGCTCTTGTATCATCTTTGAGTTCGGAGGCACTCTCTTCTTCAGCTTGACTTGTTCTGCTAACTCAAGCATCTCAGCCGCTGAAGTGACGTTCTCTCGAGACTTGCGCAGCGTATTACTTTGTACATTTGTCAACACGTTTAGCACCTTGTTCGTTTCAGCGGCCTGTTTGGCAACTGATATAGAGGTATCGTCTCTACGCTCAATGTAGGGCAAGAGTTCACTGGCGAATGTCAGTTGATAGCGCATACGCGTGCGAACAAATACACGGACCGTTCGATAAGAGCTGCTTCTGGGCCGCCATGAACGGCTCTGAGAATTGGGTTCGCCGTCATAACAGCCTCTGTTACTTCATTTCTCAGGATATACTGCGCTCTCGACTCCATCAGTTCTGATTGGGCTTTCTCTGTTTCTTCGGCGGTAAATGACGAAGTTTCATCTAAGAACCGTAAGCATATACTGCGAGCTTATCTCTGAGAGAAACAGACCTGGCTGATGTGACTTCTGCGCGTTTATGATAGCGATTTCAAGTCGAAGCTCTTGTATTCGATCATATAGTTCGAGGATCTTGGCTTCATCTTCTGAGATGGGAAGATGGGACACTTCTTCATGCCCGCCCATCATCGGGACGTCATTTGAGTCTGCCATAGTGATTCTGAGATTCGATATAGCTTTTCTACTGGACTTCCTGTTGTGTCATGCCTTGTACCGCACAACGCGTTGACCTTGTCGACATGTTACTCATTGTGGCTGGAACTGTGGCTTGGTAGGTGTGGCGTCCCCGCCAATTAAATGCTGCTTGTCACAAGGCACCGGTCACGGCGTCACGCTAAGACCAGGCTCTCATGGCCCATGGATTAATCGGTGGATCTTTCGTCACGCGAAGATATTACTACAACTCGTTCAACACCAGGTGCCCATTATAGCTCTGGTGATCAGAAACCATATCTCTACTGAAGTACCCCCTTCTTTTCCGTCGGTCGCGCATTGCGGCAGTTTTTCCAACAGGAGATGTCTCGGGATGGCTCTCCAGGTGTTGATAGCCCATACGGGCCTGCGGCTGGAGGTCGATACCGCACAGTTCTCCATGTAAGCCTTGTCAAGATGACAATGAGATGTTGGCAACTAACTCAGCTGTAGCCTCGATGATCTTAAGGCCTGGGTCTCCAGGAAAACCTCAATTCCACCACAGCACATTGTCGCCTTGACCCCTCAAGGCCGTACCGTCAAATCCACAAGCCTACATACAGAGGTTGGTTACTCAGTAAGAGATAAGCCTTTTCTGACCATAGCCCAGAAAGAGATGTTCATATACGATATCCGAATAAGTTCCCCAGGGAATGCGAACCTCATCATCCCAGTCCCGGCTCCGAAGCGGTACGTCATCCCGAATGCGCCGAACACGATCGATGATGTACAGTCAATATCATCATGGCAAGAGCTATACAAGGAGCGTCGAAATTGGGCGATGCATCTGGTTGAGGACTGCGGGCAGATGAACACAACAACTGTTGCGCTGTACGACGAGATAGATGTTATCATCAAGTGCTTGGATGCGGCTGTTGCGAATCTCGAAATCAGCATCAAGACCATAGAGCCCAAATACAACGACCTTAAGAAATGGGTAACGCCTGCACTGGAAGAGCACGGGACTCTGGTTGAAAATTGGGAGCAATATCTCGATCTCGCCAGAAATACCCCGATCTCCCCTTTGATGTTCAAGTTTATGACTCGACAAGAGACCAAGAAGTCGAACCCAACTTTGGAAGACCTCATCGAACTCGATACTGCAAAGAAGGCGGGAAAACTTGCCCCGACAGCTCATCGAAGGTTCAGCGACAAGGCCAATCAACTCAACAACACTGCATCTCAGATGTATAGAAGCTTGGAATCACTGATTGTCGACTTCGAGAAGCTCATGAGCCGATCTGCTCTTGGCCACAGCTCAACTTCCGCACAACTCCTTGAAGATATCGAGGCAGTAGTGAAGCAGATGGACTCCGACTACCGGGCAGCACTTGGATATGGCAATACGCAACGAGATATAGCGCAAGCTTCCAAGACGGCTTCAGTGCACACCGAACACTTGGTACCGTCGTTGAAAAAGCGAGTCAAGGAGATGGATGAGCTACTTCACTATGCAACAGACTCGCGAAATTCTATTGCTTCGGATTCAGCGAAATTCATGCGTTATGTTACGGAAATAACATCTCTTCATAACAACGTCAAAAGTCAAATCAACGTATTGAATCAGTCGGTAGATGACATGACGACATTTGATTATCTTCGTCTCATTCACCAGCTGCCTTATATGTACGCAGCTTTCGTCTCAGAAGCAGTTCGACGGCGCGAATGGGTTGATAAAGTCAAGACGGACTCGTCTACTCTAGCGAACGAGATGGCATTGTTTCAGGATGAAGAGTCCAAGCGACGGCGTAAATGGCAAAAAATGATTGGCAGCATGTATGGTCCAGATCTGGACACCAATGTCATGGGCCTGGAGGTCAATTTGCTTGGGGAAGACAAACCATGGCCAGCTTTGACCAAAGACGACTTAACAGATTTCGTGCAGTTGTTGCAAGAGCAACCTGTTGATCAGAGTGTATTGGATGATGTGTTGAAGCTTGTACAAGAGCTTGACAATCCAACAAAGCAGCAATCCAAACGACTCAAAGCATTCAAGAACGGGAGTATTCATGAAGTGGCCCTTGGCAGGAGTGGCCTCATGATTCGAGGCGATGATGATTTACTACAGTCACTCCAGGAGGATAAAGGTAAATTAGAAAACAAATTGAAGACGGCTGAGAGCCGAGTCCGCCGTCTAGAGGATTTGCTTCATCGACAGAGCCAAGCCAGCCGCCCTGGATATCTATTCCAGCCTCAGGGTCCCCAGCAGCGCGAGAGAGGCAACTCTGGGTCGTCTATCAGATCGAGCCGCTTTGATGACCGTAGACGCTCTTCGGACGGCATCGACCCATTGATGCGACGTATCACTCAGCTAGAAAACGAACTGCGAGAAGAGAAACAGCGGTCTAGTCGACTCCAGCAAGAACTCACAGCGCAATCGGATCATCATGAGAACATCAAAGGTCAGCACGAAGACTTGAAGGGCCAGCATGAAGACTTGAAAGGTCAGATTGCGGAAGTTAACACTACCAAACAAGATCTACTCGAGAATATGGAGGCCCTCGAACGCGAATTCGTCGAAGAGCGCAAGAACCTAGAGAATGAAATCAAGACTCTCAGAGCACGATTGGAGGATACTGAAGACGAGATCGAACAGTTCGACGAATCAAGGCAGCACGAGAAAGCCGGATATGTTGTACGAGTGGAGGAGCTAGAGGCCGAGTTGGAGCAAATTAACAAGCAGCGACAAGATGATACCCTCAAAGCGCAAGGGCAAGTCGAGTTCCTTCGCAAGGAAACCCGAATTCAAAGAGAACAACAAGAGGCCCTTGAACAACAGGTTCAGTCTGCACAAGAGGAAACTCAGGACGTCTCGAGAAAATTGAGTGTTGCTGAGGAGACTCTAAGTGATCATTGGCAGGCCCTGAAAAGACTGTTTACTGAGCTGCTGCCCGAGGCTACTGTCCCAGACAACTTTGTAGATCTTTCGGATTTGCTACTTACGCAAGCCGGAACGCTCGTTGAAAAGTCCCGAAACTCGGAAGCAGACATTGATATACTAAAAACCAAGGTTGAACACTTTACGGCAACCATTGCGGAACTCCGAGAACAGCTTGCTGAGAAAGATACTAAATTATCCGAAGGCGAAATGGAAGCGGTCCATTTGCGTGAGAAATTGGCTGAGGAAAAAGCAAAGGTGACCGCACTTGAACAAGAGCTCGCAGATGGTAGAGAGCAACTTACTGAGTTGCGTGCCAAGCTCAGTGATGGCGAAACTGGGCCCGAAGCTCTACAGACAAGACTGGAAGAAAAAGAGAAAAAAGTCATGGCCTTGACCGAAGAAGTGGCCTCCAAACAGTCCCACGTCGGTAGTCTGGAGGAAGAGCTTCGCATGTTCCAAGAGAAAGCGGAGTCCCTCCAGGGCAAGATGTCTAACTTGAACAGCCAGTATGAGCACCGAGACGAGAAGACTAAGGATCTTACACAGCGCCTCTACTCTCAAAACGATCGTATGTGCCGCCTATTGGAGCGCGTAGGATTTGCCATTACCAGGAAAGATGGAGATATGACCGTTACTAAGATTCCACGATCCGAAAGAAATGCTCAGAACCCCAACGACTCCTCTGACCCTGGTTCGTCCCTACGCAAGTCAGGAACTCTAAGCCGTGTCTTGGGTGATAGCACTGATCTCGAACTCCTATACTGGCTTGACAACTCAGACTTGCAGGCCGAAAATGAGAAATACGAAGCCTTCATGAACAAGATTGGCAACTTTGACATGGAGCTTTTCTCCGAGACTGTATATCGCAGGATCAAGGAAGTAGAGCACATGGCTCGTAAGTGGCAGAGGGAGGCCCGATCCTACAGGGAGAAGGCACACCTTCTGCAAAAGGATTCGCACGAGAAGATTGCGTTCAAGCACTTTAAGGAGGGCGATCTGGCCTTGTTTCTCCCTACACGCAATCAGCAAGCTGGTGCGTGGGCCGCTTTCAATGTGGGCTTCCCACATTACTTCCTGCGCGAGCAAGATGCCCATCGCTTGCGTCACCGAGAATGGCTTGTTGCCCGTATCTCACGGATCCAAGAGCGTGTCGTCGACCTTTCAAAGAGTCTCCAGCCGAGCAGCGAGACAGATTCGATCAACGATGAAGAGAACGATAACCCCTTCCAGTTGTCGGATGGTTTACGCTGGTATCTGATCGATGCTTTCGAAGACAAACCCGGCGCCCCCTCGACGCCTGGAATGGGCAAGTCAACTGTTGCGGCTAATACCGTGGAAGCGACAGCCAACATTCACACTCATGCTACGGGTGGAAAGGGTAAGAGTCGGGATAGCGTCACTAGTATTGAAGGTATTAACAAGACTTTATCCAAGAGTCTTGAGAGTAGGCGTAGCAGTACGGGCTCCAAGAAAGCCCTGCCGTTTCAGCTTGGGGGCACGGCTTTGTTGAAGAATAGTGCTTTGGCTAGCGAGACCAACTCACTCCGAGCGCATCCCACCGACACACCATCCGGCACAAGCCCTACGCACGGGGGGCTTCTCACGGCAACCAATGCGAGCCTAGCACAGAAGGCTCTGGCAGAAGGGCAAAAGAGCGAGCAAACGGAGAGTCCGAGCAAGTCTCCTTCTGGCGAATCATCAAACCAAGGCGGCAGTGCCAAAGCGGACGAGGTACGAAACGTCGACACCCTTCTTGGACCATAATGATGGGTTGCTGACCGCCAGTTAGCAGCCTCGGAAAGCTGTGCAACGGGAAGATTCGGCTGAGAGCCCGACGAAAAAGTCGGTTGTTTGGGATTCTCTGTGGAGTGTTGACTATAATTATGAGAGTGCTGGTAGAAAGTAGTTGAAGTCCGGTGGCTCGTGTATGTGCTCGTACAGGGCCAAACCTTCTTGGGTTTAGGAAGTCTTTATTCTGGGAAAGGATGGGTGTTATTACTTGTTTGGCGGATGAGTAGTATGTGTAAAGAAAGGGAATAGAGTTCAGGAACCTTTCGGATGGACAGCTAGGATGGGAAATGGAGATTTGTTTACGGTTTACAGGGTGAGATGAGAAGGAAAAGGCCACGATTCCCTTCTGTGATATCTTTCAATTTACTACATTAGAGACTCACACCTCTGTCACATAATGTTCACGTTTTATTTGGGGTTGGCAGAAGGTGTCTGGGGGAGGCAAGAAAACTTCCAATTCCTATAATAAGTGACAAGGAGAAATAGGTAAAGACTAGGTAGTGAACCTTTAGACTAGTTTTTTTGGCATTGATCCCTGGTGGGAAGGTTTCTTGTATTCAGGAGGCTATATATCTTGCTTTATCAAATTATCTGCACGAAAGCAACTGCCTAGCCAACTAAAGTCTGTTTAACTGATCAAAATCAAATAGATAAGGGGGTTTTCGCAAGAACTCTGGGTTCTTGGCAGGGGTATCTGGGGACTATGGTTAGGCGTCAAGGCCTGATGGGGAAACAATGAGATTGGGGCAATGGATACGAGATGTATACGAGAAATAATCATCGGGGGCCTTGGCCGGGACGTCACCGTCTTGGATGGAAAAGATGGAATCTTCCGGACCATTACGGCTCCGTCTTTGATTCATACTGCATCACAAAATGGATCTGGCCTCCGGGTTGGAGACACTCCTTTAACCAATAGATATATGTTGGGAATCCGACGAGTTCTTCATCAGTATCATCATCACTTTCGTCGCTGTCTTCCGAATGGTTTTTGACGACGGTGCTTGGGACATACTCCTGGTTCTCGAGGGTTTTAACCCAAAAGTCCTTGCCCAACTTACAGTATTCTTGTCGCACCGGAAGGCCAAGAACAACGAGTGTCTTGAGCTTCAGATGCATTCCCATCTTAACACAAAAGGACTTGAGTGCCGCGTTGGGACCATCGGTCCAGGGTCCTGAAAGATCAAGACAAAGGCTCTCGAGACCAGTCATCAAAGACCAGTCCAGCTGAAGAAGAGCTAGACGATCCGCATCTCGTCTGCGAAACAAGACGTGATGGAATGCGATGTGCATGTCAGCATCGATATTATGGGCGACTTGAGAGATAAGACACTCGTGCTCTTTCATTTCTTCGAGTAGTTCGTCCTCTAATGCCCAGGGAGAAGTTAGAATCATGACATGGCCTCGTCGTTCGCACACGAGACGATCGTCGTTTGCATGTTGCTTCTTGACATAGGCATTACGGTTAGGACCGTCAATTCCACCATAAGCATCGATAGAGAAGGGAAGATCACCCATGATATTACCGGTGAGGACAAGAAGATTTCCGGCCTCACGGCGAAATGCTCCGAGATCCAGATTTCCGTTGTTGTGTCGACTCCAGAGGGCTCGCATTGACTCAACAAGATCGGGGTTGAGATATCTATCATAAACATGAAGTTGATGTAGCAGTCGATGTTTTTCGAAAGCTTGCTTCCAGCTCGGGTTTTTGGACGTCAAAAAATCGATTTCACCGTCGACGACAGGTGTTTTGTAGATATATTTGTGTCGGAGGGGGATACTTTCGATCTGCCCCTGGCCAAACACCCCATCACGATCCAGATGACCTCGAGTGTAGATGACGGTGTAGTAGTCACCGGAGTCGTCACCGCAGACAGATAGGCCCTGGGTGAGTAAATGAATCTAGCACTCACTCTTTTGGGTGGTCTCGGTGAGGATTTTCAAGATGATCTCATTGGGGAGTGTAGGTAAATTTGGTGCGCTGGAGGCATCCTGAGTGTTAGTCAGAGCACTCATGATTGCGTCCATAGGATGATTTGTCGATCCAGTAGTGTAAGAATTGCAAGTTTACTCTGAAGGATAGATTGATTATGTTGTTGAGAAGGGTTAGAGTTTGATATTGGGTAAAGAACCGAGCAAGGTCACTATATGATTGATACATGACTGTTCACGTGTTCATGGAGTTGTGCCAGTGTCGTGTACTATATACTATGTCGCTGCCACTGCGATCGAAGAATGGAGGCTGTTCAACCGCTTAGTCCAGGCCAAATACCTTATGATTTAGTCTGTCGCGTCAAGCACCTGAAGCCGGACGGTGTAAGTGAGGTTGTCGTAGATGCCAGCTTCTGATTGGTGTTCGTAAAGTCGAGCTTATCTGTAAGTCTGTTCAGCAAGTAACTTTTTCCCAGGTTCAACACATAAGTTTAACCGCATTCAATCAGTCAACAGTCATGTCTTTAGAGATGCGCCAAGGTTTGCAGCGCTCATTACCTCCCGAACTACTCTATAATGTCATAGAGGCTGTCTTGCCTTCGAATCCGCTGGCATTAATCCCAGCGTCACATATTTCGACAAAGACATTACTTTCTCTGACACTGGTTTCGCGCGATACATACAAGTTAGCTATTCGGCTGCTTCGAGAGCGATGCCTCTACATTGACACTAGTCGACGCCTTGCGCAGCTGTTGCTCTGTCTTCCTCACTCTGCACCAAGCCTCCCACCTATACTGCCACTGCGGAATATCACATCGCTCTATCTAGCCCCATTTAAAGACAAGTTGGACGACCAACCCACAGCAGCTTGGGTGCGGGAGCTATTCTGCGAAGTATGCGGTACACTGCGAAGGCTGATTGTCCACATGCCATTTCAGAGTTTGGATCCACTGGATGACCACTTGAATGTCAGGAGGACTCTTCGCGAGGGTTTCGAACGGCTTGATAAACTAGAGGAATTTGTCTGTCTTGGCGATTACCCGGCACTGAGCCTCCAAGATGCTCCTACTGACGTCTGGGGTCTATGGCCGGATCTCAAACGCCTCACAATATTTGGGGCACCACTTGATAATCATTGGCTATGGTGGTACATCGCGACGCAACAGAAGCTTGAGCATGTCATCCTCGCTCGACCAGTGAATGTCGAGGCAGCTAACATCAAGGAGGAGTATTTTCACAAATTACCACGAGATGACATACGTTTAGACCGGGATATCAAAATCACCCTTTTAGACGCGGCCTTTGTGTGGAGGGGCGTCAAGACATCACGTTGGAAGGAGTTCGATCCGAAGGAACGGATGACAGTTGAGCTGTATGATGTGCCAACATCGTTCTATGGCGATGAGACGCCCAGGGAGCTTGTGACGACATGGGTGAGACGGGGTGCCTTGAACGGGAGTTTATGGGACTGGGAGGGTGAAATTGTTAAGGAGACTGCAACCAATCCTACATGATGTATTTGTTCTTCGATACCCGATTTCTCCATTATCAATCATATTGATGTTATAGTAAGTCTTTGTTTCCGTTCATTCTCGTGTTTATTAGCCTTCATCTTGAATCGACTGTCATAATTGTACCACCTGAGCGGATGAACACAACACAAATTGAAGAACGTTCAGAAAATCCGTATTCGAGTTCGGCAGATAATTAAAATCGAACTCCAGGTACAAGTTTATTCAGCTGAAAACAAAACCCCGCAAAGTCCAAATCAATCGTCTACGGATGCATCGGAAACGCAGCTCAAATATCCATCAATTGTGACGGGAGGCTCCCGGGTAGCTTACCTATACAGCCTGAAGAGTACCTATCAAAACTGGTGGTCAGCAGCTCACAAGATTGGGGGTTCAGAGCCAAATCCCACCGAGGGCTGTCCCCAATGCCCTGTCTAGTCTCTCCCCAGGCGGGGTTACGGGCATGTTCAGTGGGGTATCTACCCTGTTCACCTGCCCGAATGGGGTAGAAATTTTTGAGGTGGAGCATGCTCCGGCTTCGCTTTCTTCCAGAAAACCCGCCATCGCAACGCCAAAAATCCCCGTGTTTCCCCCGGCCGTTGAGTCTGCGGTTAGCGGATGTGGATTGTTTCTCCATAAGCTTTCCTACAAACGCTGAAGAGAACAGACCATCTCGGTTTCTGTTACATACTCGCTCCCCGTGCGCTCTTTCGAAGTCTCGCGATCCGAAAAACTCCAGATTTTGTTCCTCCACTGTCATGTCGCCCTGCGGCAAAAACTTACACGCTACCACCGAGAGCTAATAAATTCCCGACCAAGAAAGAGAAAAGCTTCTATCGCGAAATCGCCGTCCACACAAAGACATGCTCGCAAGCCACACCCTGTTGTGACCGTTTGACCGTTTAATCTGTCCGACACGAGCGTATCCCAAATCGTTCCAACCCCCCCGGACTCTCAATCCCGACCCTTCCGAACCCTTTGTCGGCTACTGTTGAAAATGCCCGAGAAGTCGGCCTCAGTAGTGTCCTACGCTGCTGGTGCCTCTCTTGCTGCCGCAGCGCTCATATATGTTTTCGCACCAAACTTCTCCATCGATCACGACGCCGCGAGCTCCAAGAAAAAGTCTATAGTCGGTTTGAGAAACCAAGCCAATGACTGCTTTATCAACTCGGTCCTCCAAGCCCTTGCCGGCCTAGGAGAGTTGCGGATATATCTGATTCGCGAAACGCACCGCCGCCGTATCGAAGATCCGGCAGTATATGCTAGTCTTGTCCAGCCAGAGGGCAAGCAGATTGCCCAATGGAAGCTACAGGGCCTGCAAGAAGGACTAGTCACACAAGGACTGAAAGAGATGCTGGATGCGCTTAATGAGCGCCCCATCTACAAGAAGTCCATATCGCCGTTCCAGTTTGTCAAGGTTTTGGAGGCGGCGTTCAAGCAAAGGATCAGCCGCCAACAACAAGATGCGCAAGAGTTTCTCCAAATCGTGGCTGAGCGCCTCAAGGACGAGTATCATTGCGGTCAACGAGCAAGACTACACATGCGGAGACGCGGCCTGTTTCCTATCCAAAGTACACCGAGTGTCGAGAACACGCTGGATAGTCAAGACAATGGTAAGGACGGCGACGAATCCCCACCAGAGCAGCAGCCCACTACCAATGGCGACAACGACTCTGCTATCGAGCCATCTGAGGAAACCGAGATTCCCCAGGACAATGGCCAATTGCCCATAGAAATTGAAGAGGGCTTCCCAATGGAAGGAAAGTATGAGTCGCATCTCGAGTGCCAGACCTGTCGCTATAAGACTAAGCCCAGGGAAGAGACCTTCTGCACTATAACTTTGGCTGTGCCTCAGGTCTCAGGCACAACTTTGAATGCATGCTTTGACGGCATCTTCAAAACCGAGTACATTGATGACTTCAAATGTGAAATGTGTCGATTGATGCAGACAAAGGCAGATTTAGAGGCCGAGATGGCCAAGTCCACGTCCGAGAGTTTCAAGGCGCAAGCCCAGGAAAGCATCGATAAGCTCCAGCATGCCATTGACACAGATCCCGAGAATCCCCCGGAGGATGTCGAGCTTGGCGATATTCGCTTTGCGCCCAAGAGGAGGATCGCAAAGACCACTCGAATGTCCATATTTCCAAAGATATTGGCTATTCACCTCTCCCGCTCCATCTATGATGTGGGCCAAATAACACAGAAGAACTCGGCCAAGGTGGTCTTTCCCGAACAGCTGCCTCTCGGTGGTTTGATGGATCAAAAGAGATATAAGCTGCTCGGGCTGGTCACTCACCGTGGCGGACACAACAGTGGCCATTACGAAGCATTCCGACGACAGAACGTTGCCGCACCCTTCTCAAACCCGAACACCTTCCAACCATCGGAGGCTTTTAGCAAAACACCGACACCCATAGGCACCCCCGTCATGGGAGGAAGACCGACGCACAGTCCGGCAATCTCTACACCTGACCTCCTCTCAGGCTCGTCTGGTGACTCGACGCCTTCTCTAGAATCTCTACCGGTTCCGCCTAGGAGTGTCCCTTCAGACCTACGAGGCTCGGTGAGCTTACCAGCAATTGGCAAACAGAAGGATCCGGAAACCAGCAGTCTACGTTCTGTGGCCGCCTCTACAAAGTCAGCTCTCTCCAAGCTTACATCTCCCAAGCAAACAAATAGCAGTTCATCACCACCCAAGTCTGTGACATCAAACGTCGCAAAACGATCAAGGAAACGAAAGTCAGCAACAGACAAATGGTGGCGTGTCAACGACGAAAAGGTCAAGGAGGCAAAGACCAGCGAAGTCTTGGGCATGCAGAGAGAGGTGTATCTGCTATTTTACGAGCTCGATAAGGATGATTAGGATGCTGATGAGGTTTATCCAGTTCGTGAAGATGCAGGATGGTGTGCGATACTCTGATGTGCCAATTCTGTTACGCTTTACAGAGTTGATGGAAGGGGGGCTATTTTTCTTCTGTCCTAACTATTTGCATAGGGTTGGCGTTTCAAGCAAGACAGTTTCGGGATTCTCTATACAGTTAGATTTCATGGTGCTTTTTAGCAGTATTTGAAAAAAATATCTAGCATTGGATACATGGGAGTTGATGAGGAAAGAAGGTCATTTATAAGGTAGATAGGGGCTATCATTCTTATCTATGGCAGTGGTGAATACACAATTCACAGATAACAAACATATTTGAGTAGGAGATTGCTTGTTACTCGTGCTGCATGCTGCCCAAGTACAATTTACAGCCAATATTTGAATATTTCTATTATATCTTAGTTTCTAACCTCCCAATTATATCTAATCGTATCCAAAATGATATTGCTTTAATGTCTATTGGCCAATCACAGTTCTACAATGAATGAGTCAGCATAATATGCAACAGCTAACAGATTGGGGATGACGACTTCACCAACCTCGTTGATCGTGTTCCCTGTTTGCACTTCCTTTTATACATTTTTCTCTTTGTCAAGAGAGCATTCTTATTTGTAAGGCAGTCTCTGTTTCGCATAATCAGAGACTCAGAATATTATCCCCTGGGGCTGAACTTGACCACCAGGCTGCGGGTCTTCGCGACAAGGGAGCAGCATCGTCAATCCTCCGCTTGGGTCCAAAAGCAACAACGGGCGAATACCTCAACCCATATGAGAAACCTAATATCCTGAATCAAGGCCTTTTCTCTCTCTCTCTTTCTTTCCACATTAGAATGTTGAGCCCGAGAAGGAATTGTTTAATCGTTTCATTGGTTCCTGTTGAGATCAGACGCCGTCAGACAAATCTCATAACTCAGACGCCTTTTCCACCTCTCATATAACATAATCATCTCAGCCGCGATGGTGGTCATTTCTCGACGCACGAGACGTCGCCTACGGTCCATCTTCATTCTGATCCTCATCTCTACCTTCATAATTTATTCTATCCTTCCTCACGATTCAGCCATCCGCCTGGCTTTTGTCTTCAACATCTCGCGCTTCTTTAATTTTCTGCGTGGCGCAGCAACAAACCGAGATGCTTGGTTATGGAAATCGCCACGGTACGCCGTAGATCTCAAGAACGAAGTGGGCTACCTCATCAAAACTGGGTATGGAACGCGTCACCGAGTGCCTGAGCAGCTCGCTGCCTTTGAGGCAACAGGGGGCTTCTTAGGAAAGGAAGGCGAGACTTTCCTAGTTGTAGGAGATTGGACGACAGTGAATCAGACAGATGCAAAGCTGATAGGTGTGACGGTGCACGATGCCATCAAGCGAGTTATGGAGACCAAGATCAGAGGCAAGGTGGATGATTACCCCAGGCTGGTAAAGTACACAAGTCTCCAGGCAAAGCTCCAAGCAGGAGACGAAGAAGAAGCTCTGAAGATTGGGCAAAGTTATGGCTGGGAGCTTGATGCGCTAAAAGTTTGTCTCTCCAACAACTTCTCTCCACACCGCTAACAGAGGCAGTTTATCATGGGCATGGAGATGATATATCATCAGTTGCCAGGCAAAAAGTGGTACATCATCTTAGATGACGACACTTTCTTAATACGACCTTCTCTGGAGCTACTCATGGGTCACGTTGACTACCGCAAGCCCCAGTATATTGGTAATGCAGTAGGTGATTACAAGGCGCGTTTTGGGCACGGAGGATCTGGAATCCTGATATCCGGAGAGGCGATGCGCCGTTTGTTTGAACACCCAGGCATCGTACAAGAAGCATACGCCGAGTCCATGACCGAAACGTGGGGAGATCGACTGGTGGCGACGACACTCCAGAAGCTAGGCATATACATCGAAGAGTCGTATAATCATCACTTCAATGGTGAACCTCCTTCCATCACGCGCATCTGGGGTGATCGTTTCTGCTCGCCCCTACTTTCCTTCCACGGCTTGCGGAAGCCCGGCGAGATGCGCCGTGTCGGGGAGACACTCGCAAAAATAGACAAGCCAGTGTTATGGCACGACGTTTGGCAGTTGTTTGGAGGCTCAGCTATGTCGGCGCTTGAGAGCCGCCCAACAGAGCTAACAGCGGATCATGTGGGCAAGCCGGACGAGCACACCCGTTCATGGGGCGATGTGAGGAGTGCCAATGCTTGTCAGAAGCGATGTGAACAGAGCGGACGACGCTGCTTGGCATGGACATATGAGATGGAGATTGAAAGATGTCACACGAGTCCTTGGCTACTGCTGGGGGCGGACGGCGCTACAGGTAAGGCATCGGGCGTAAACTGGCCCGAGGTGAAGCCATTGCTCAAAGGCTGCAGATAAATGAGGAGACATCATCCTCTGCCAGCAAGTAAGAGAAACCGAGCTCGTGTTGGCTAAGCCTAAGATCCTGCTTTGCTGTTCAAATTCGAACTGCTTCTGAGGACTCGTCATTGGCGTGAGTTGTCTGGCAGTACCATGCTATTGCTCGGGGCTTTTCCCCGGCCGAATATGTATCATATCATGTACTATATCATGTACTATATCATGTACTATATCATGTATCATATGCACATTGGATGCCCCCTTTAGCCTCAAATATCTGTTCCACTCAGTGAACGGAGTAAGGAAGAAAGCAAGAGAAGCCTCATTGGAACGCCTCCGAAGACTAGCGACCCAAGAGCCGACCGCTATTGTGTTGACAACCGGTGTGGAGTGAAAAAAATGGACCGTGGATACCGCTACAGCTCCTCTGTACATGGAGGTAGGGAGGGGAGGGGCTAAGGACTGAGCCAGCAAGCAGTGGTCAAGTTTAAGGTCAGCGTTCCAGGAATCCGGGAACTAATGGTAGGCGAGAGAGGGAGCAGGCAGGCGACTAGTAAGGCGAGATAGTGAGATGCGCAGGAAAGAAAAGCCGGTTGGCCAGACACCCTCCCTCAACCCCCCCTTGCTTGACGGCCTTCGCTCGCTTGCTTCCCGTCGCCGTCTGTCAGCGGTCAGCCGGGATGTTTGCTTCTACAGAGAGGAGGGAGGGTGGGTTGGTGGGTGATTGCCATTGCCGTTGCCACTTTGTACCCATAGGTAGAGCACAGTGCAGGAATAGACAGGTCTGAGGAGGATCCGCTGCACTTGGGTGGGATCCATGTGGGTGGATGGTTCATTAGCGAACCATGGCTTGAAGCTGTGGAGAGGCTCGTCTCGCTTACGTCGGGACCTTGCCGTTGGACGTAGGCATCTATATCGTACGGGTACGGCCAGAAAGCTAAAACATGACCGAACAAACTGACGGTTGAAGACACTCGCTCGTCTTGTTGTGTTATGGTGCATGCATGAACGGCGCCTGTTTTGAGGCTTCTGGCTCCGAGTTTGGTAACTATCTCCTGGAGATGGAACAAGACGAAGTGACACAGAGAGCAGGGGTTTCGGATTTGCTGAAATTGGAAGAGGGGGGGGATGATATTGGATATCTTAAGATTGGAGAGTGTGGACAGCGGCAAGATTTGCAATTCACCGTGACCTAGCCTGGCGGGTACCTGTTTTGAGAAACGACCGGCGAAAGGAAATAAAGGATACTTTTTGTAGGTAAAAATGACGACTGTGACGAAAGGCAATCTTGCAGAGTACGGAGTCGGTCGGAATAGCTAGGTTTGAAGTGTGATATAATAAGAATTCAAGTGCAAATCTAAATTCGAACCATGGAGTGGATAGACTACGTTGTATGACTCAGCCCAAAGAACAACGAACGAATGGAAAGAGAGAAGGGAAAGGTACCTTAGAGAGATAAGGGAGGGACGGCAGTTAGCTTTGGTTCCTTCCACTTGCTGGTTGGGTTCGAGCCAGCGAGCACCGTCTGGTTGGTACCTGACATTAGTGGCTCCTATAGAATGACTTGGAAGGAAAGTCAAGTCTCTTAGGGATGTGTTGTGGGGTCAGTGGCTTGCGGGGATTTGACTTTGACATTTTTGGAGAAGTACTCAGCGTTCAATTGAGGGATGGATGAGATACGGATACGCAGATCAGTGCAGTGGTTGGCTTCCTATCTATACAAGGAGAGAAGAGACAACAAATGGATAACGACAGCTAGGCCCCAGATGACCTACACTGAAGATTGACTATCCAGGTCTAGCCCAAGCGTTAATCTCAGTCGGAACTTTTCAACTTGAGCTCATGCTCATCACAGAGAATAGGGGTGTATTGAGCGTTGGAGTCTACGACGGGACGCGAACCTTGCACCCGATAGGCCATGAGTGGCACACAATCAAGCCAGTTGCCGCCCTGTATCGAACTCAAGCCAGGATTGCCCAGGCCACACCACATGCAGAGTACGGTACACGGACATAACTCTTGCATGCGCCTGTGCAGATGAAACCTTGAACTCTAATCGATGTTTGCATTTTACTTGATCCTCTGCTAAATTGAAGATACATGGCGGCCCGAAGAGAATACAGATCATGGCTGCTCGTAACAGACAGGTCTTATTCCTCTCCTCAGGTGCTCAGCTATATGCTGGCCAGTCTCATTGAAATGTATTGCATAACAATACATATGAGTATAAACACAGTCAGTCAACTAATCCTCGCGGAATCTCTGCCAAGCTAACCTAATTATCCATGCTATACGGATACCTTGTCCGGTATTGCGCCTCATTAACAGGGTTAGGTATTCCACAGAGCTTGGGCATGGAAAGAGCTTCTATAGTGCTTCCAGAATTGCTGGATACTAGGGGTCCAGTCAAGCGAGTAAAGGAGGAACGCGAAAAAGAAATTCTCGTTAGTAGGTAGTAGCCGACTTGAGATGATGAGCATATGTATGTGATATTTCTATATCCATGAGATTGAGATTATGGAGTAACCATGTCTGTGTGAAGTTTATACAAGGTAAAGCTTTGAAGAAGCTTGAGCTTGGCCAAGATCTGTCGTTTGACGGGCGATACGCCGCTAATGCACCTGCTTCCAGCTCCAAAGAGGCTCTAGCTGGAGCTACTATTCTTCCGTTCAGCTGATTGCTCGATTGACGCGTTATGCTAGGAACTGAAATGGGAATGATACAACCATCAACTCCAATTTTCCAAACTTTGAAGGCCGACTGTTTGTTTGTTCGCATCCGACCTTGAGCGCCTCATCAAACAGCCTTTTCAATAAGCGAGGCTCCTTTGTATCTGCCTCTGCCTCCGCCTCCGCTGGGCAAATACGTCGCCTCCATTTCGTTTACATACCCGTCCGTCTGTTGCATAAGTTCTACAAGTAGAGTAAAGCAGGTCGCTCACTGGACCAAGTTCGCGCGGCGCTTGTTTGTCGAGTATCGATCATCCCGTATGGGCATCGGCCTACAAAGCCCGGCCCGTCTCCACTAGAACTTTTCAATTTACTGGGACCCGGCGGCCAACACCAACACCACCACCACGGTCACCACTCCCACCACTACCACGCGGCAACTGGGCAGGGGGCGATCCAGTTACTCCGTTGTATAGTATTGTACAGTACAGTATACCTAGTATCTTCGATGCTTGACGACGAAGACGAAGGGACAGGACGAGCCAACTCTATTTCCCGTTTGCCCCCGATCTTGGAGCTCAGCCTCTGAGCCTCGCTTCCGATCCCGCCTCTTGGACCCCTGGGTCTTGCGATCTTCCTCTTCGCTGTGCTCTTGTCGCTGCTGCTGCTGCTCCTCCTCTTCCTTCAGCGCGTCACCTGTCGATGGTCTTGGCCCCGTCCATCATCGCGACTCTTGCTTTGCTCTCAGTGGCAGTTGCATCGCCGTCGCATCGTGTCGCGACCCCTGGTCCTGGGTTCTGCCCCTCTTGCACGCCTTTGCTCCCCCTGCCACGCCCTGGCTTTGGCTCCTCTTGATCTTCCTTGCCCAGCGCCAGCACTTCGACTTCCTCCGTGACCCAGGGTCGCGTCCCCCTGGTCGCTTGTCCTTCTTCCTGACTTTGCTTTGAGGCTCCATAAAAATTTCTAATTAAAAAACAACATGGCTCAAGAAGACCATGGGCAGAGTCACGGTGACTCTCCCAATAATCCTACAATTTCTGCCCCGACATCGACGTCTCCTTCTCTAGCTCCCATAGTTACATCTGTCACCGCTCCTCCAGCTTCCAACACGAGTGCTGGACCTCTCAACACTGCTGCTGCCGAGACGACACTCCCACCCATCACCGAGCTTGCTTCAGTGCCGTTCACGGCTGCGGACCGCCCGACCGCCTCGACGACCGCTCCAGTTCCCACCTCTACACTCGCCGCATCCTCCGAATCCGAACCATTTGCCGTCTCGTCTTCCGTGCCGACACTCACGCCAGCCTCGGCTCCTGCTGCTTCTGCCGCTCCGCCCGCGGTTCCTCAGCAGAACGGCGACAGCAGGGCCCCCGAGGCTGCTTCGACACCCACGCCCAACTCGGAAATGTCCAACCAGCATCCAGGACTACCTCATGGTCAGCATGTGAGCTATCCGGGCTCCTCAATGCCTTATGCGTCCTCGGCAGGCCAATCAGCCGCCCAATATGCCCCTTATCCTGTAGTCACGAGTCAAGCAACGGAGCCATACAGACCGAGTCCTATGCCTGTCAGTATGCCGCTGCCTAGCATGAGGACAATCGAAAACCCACATGGGCCTCCGGTATCGAATCCGCAGGGCATGCAAATGAACATGCATATGGCGCCCACATCAGGCGGTGTGCCATTCTATAGCCACCAAGGCATGCCAATGGCAAGCTACGGTCTTCCCGATTCTATGGCTCGTTATGCTATTCCTCACGATCCGCGGCTTCTGGGTCATAGGGGACCGAAGAAGGTGTGTTAAAGTTTGGTTAGGGGTCTCGTTTCAACAGGCCATCGCCAGCCAAGGGTTTGGAGATAATTGAAGCTGACTGTGACCTGTAGGAGATTAAACGTCGGACAAAAACAGGCTGTCTGACTTGCAGAAAGCGTCGTATAAAGGTGAGCTATGATTTCATACTTATCTCCCCTTGTGCAGCTCGTGACCTTGAAACACGAGATGGGACGCGACAAATCAAGAAGATGACTTGTGAAGAAGGCGGGCTTCAGATACGTGTCGCAGGTGGTGAGCTTAAAGCAGGTTATCCAAAACCCTGTGCTGCATCAAGCCTGCAGCATCTTGCACACTTGCTCGTTTGCCAGGAGGTCACAGAAACAAGCAAGACTCACGTTCACGTAGCACTCATCACCCCAGATTTCCCCAAGTAATGCTTGTATCGCAATCGCCCAATCCCAACCTCGGAGCACTCCAGTAAATGGATTGCCTTGGAGTCTAAGCTCCTCGAGGTTTTGGGAGCTCTGCTTAGCTTGTCATTGGTCACAGCTACCGTGCATCTCCTAGGCAGCTGCACAACCCCCCTCTCTACTTTTTGGTGGAGATAGCACCCCGCCCAACACAGCTCTAACATCTCCCAGTGCGACGAAACACACCCGACTTGCAACAATTGTAAAAAGTCGAAGCGCGAGTGTCTCGGTTACGACCCCATTTTCAGACAACAAGCGGGTGGACCATCATCTTCCAATATCCAGCCTGCGCCTAGCCAAAGGACTCCTCCCACAGTTCCAAGCTCTGTGCCTTCAACTGTCCCTTCGTCGATAGCGCCTAACACTGCCCTTACCGCTCGACCTACGAACTCATACGGCAGTCAGCCATCTATGCTCCCAAGCTCGTATGCAACAGCTCACGCGACAACAGCAAGCCCTAACCCGTCTATCACCTCGCTTAGCTACGACTCGAGTTTTTCCAACGTTGCATCTCCTCCTGTCAAATCCGAGTCGACATACGAGTATCCGCCCGCAATCGACCCAGCCCTTCAAGGATTCTCATCAACCTCAAACGCGGAAAGCTCTAGAGCGGTTGAACAAAGGCCCCTTGCTGACAACAACCAACATCTTAGAGGTGGCGCCCCCTACTATTGATTTCACCCTTGTTCGTCGTTTGCTGCGCTGCTGTTGAGAACATCTGCTTACGCGCGTTTCTGACAGCCAACAAAATGAAGATTGATGAAATTATCAATCTCCTGGGCACAGTTCCTCCGTCCCAGAACGTTGCCCACACTGAGGGGACTCGCAATGAAATCACCAAGGTGTATCATGAAATGTACGCACCTGGGCTTGCCTCTTTCTTCGAATCCGGGTGGTACCACTTTACAGAAAATGGATCACCTTCGTTTCCTAAAAGCCAGCGCCTCGTCGAATTAATGGCATCTTTTCTCAAGGCTTTGGAGGCTGTAAAGGTCAACGATCAAACCCAGATGGCCTACTCTGGTATTCTTGAGACGCGCCTTGTGTGGGAGCTTGCGCGAGCAGCATACGACCCTCCCACTACAGCTTCTGCTATCAGTACCACAACGCTGCCGCACGATGGTGATGCGAAGGAGACCCAAAACCGTGTCCGAGTTGTTGAGGCACTTTTGTGTGGAGACTATCTATCAGTCAACCCACTCTGCCCACCAATGCAAGACCCTGACACTTACCGAACCCGACAATTTGATTTCTGGTACAGCCTGGCTGAGTTCGTGCGTACGCGGGAGGATCCCAATGGTCCATCTGCCGCCAAGTCTAGGGAGGAAATGCTTTCGAGAATGCGCTATCTACTTGATGGCCGTGAGAACCGTGATGTTCTCTACTCGATTGCAGTTGTTCGAGAACTTGCTCCCCACTTCGATTCTCCTTACGGCAACGCTGCTCCTCAACATGCCGACGAGAGTGACCCCAAGAACAGACTCTCAGTTGCATCCAAGTTTATTTACGATGAGTCTCAGGTCACAGGTGGAACTACCAATGTCGTGCGACGTCTATGCGACATTGCATTCAGAGCCTTCGTCAATCCAGGTGTCAATATTGCTCGGAGATCTTGATATGATTTTGTTGGTGTTTTCGGGGTTGGTTCCAAATTCCATCATTTACAATTCGGCCATAGCCATAATTTCCTTTGTCAGTAACACAATATGACCTTTTGGTCATTCTTCACATTTCCTAACAAAAGCACTGTTCATCACTACAAAGCGGGATGTCGTTCGTTGCATCTTCTGGGGCATGGCGAGGGGTTCATTAAAAGTTTATTATTGTTCGTTTTGGTCTGTTTGCGGCGTTTTCTCCCCCAAGGGGATAGTGAGGCATTGTCTTTTTTCTTTATTCCCCCTTTGTTCATAACGGCCTACATCATTCGATCTTGGCCGCGGCGTTTGCAAAAACAATGGCCCCTATGGTCTAAATGTATACCTTAATGCTCCTGCGGCTCGGCAGTGAGGGAGAAGAAGAGATATAGATTTCGGCATCAAGGGAACGGTAGAGACCTGACACGGAGTGGATCATAATGGAAACAAAGGATACCAGAACGCTAGCGTGGGTCTTCCATAGTGGCATGCTCTGTTTTGCCCGGTTTGACATTCGATACAAGGCATTCAACTTGACGCGGCGAGTGCATAGGGTTCAGCTTGATTGAAAGGCAGCCATACGAGAGCCCTTTTTGGTGTTTATGACTGGGATCTCGTCAAAATGGGCCACTGTCTTGTTCATCTAGGAGAAGTTATGGCGCTTAGCATATAATAATGGTTACAATAATTAAATATTACTCATTATATCAGCCAGCAGGTGCTGACAATACTAATCAATATGTAGTTGTCATTGGGAAACACGAAAGAGCCTTGAGATGGTCCTCTTCCATTCAACTTTACTCATTGGTAACTTACCACTGGGTTGCTTTGCACAGCGGGCCGAATCATAGAATAAGCTCCGGTAGCGATAGATGCGATTTAGTATTGTCGTTACATATAAAAAAGGTCAACAACTTGTCGAATTTGTGCCAGAATTACGAACTCCGTGGTATCTTTCATCCAGTATAGATAGGTAAGCCTCAGGGAGCAAGAAAATATCAGACCTTAATATAAGGTGTCAAAATAAACCCAGCAAAAGGTATGCTAAACTTATGCTAATTTACCTAAGACTTTTTTATTTAGGATCGAAGTCCTGAGTTTTCTTTCCTCCCCTAGGTACGGAGTACGGTACTAAGTAATCAGGGGTCTTGCTATCGTTCGATTGTACTTCTACGTATTTGTGGACTTGCCGTAACCTCCACTTGCTGGCGGTATCTAATGCAACTGCCTGTAAGACACTAGCCGCGTGTAGGGACCTTTGTAAATCGGCGAGTACGGCAACAATAGCCCCCTTTGAGGCATCGCCGTCGTGAGTCACTGAAGTGGTCATATCGGCAGATACATTTGATTTAAATACCAACACATAAGCTGGAAACTACTCACTTTCTGGACTGATGAAGTAAGCCCAAGTTACACTATTTCTGACTTACTGTTCTTGTTTGAAGCATCACAAACACTTGCGCCTTCGAGAACACCACTTGATCAAACAAACTTGCTATATACTTCAAGGAGCATCCACAATGGCCAGCACGAGAAAGTTAACAGCAACTTCCTCAACATGCGAGGAGCCGGGCGCAAAAATACTCGAAACACAACGACTCATCCTCCGTCGATTCTATCCGTCCGACGCAGAAGTCATGTCTCAAGCCGCTGACAACAAGTCTATCTCCAAAAACCTGCGCGATGGTTTCCCATCCCCTTACACACTGGCCGATGCATTGTCTTTTATCAACAACGTAGCCAACAACTTTGACGGTGCTGGTCAACACTGTGGTATATTTGTCAAGACCAACACAACAGAGAACCCTTCGTCGGAACCGGTCTTTGTAGGCACTATAGGCATGATGGCCAAGAACGATGTCTATTTCCGCACGTGGGAGATGGGCTACTGGTTGGCTGAGACAGCCTGGGGAAAAGGCTATGCAACTGAAGCTGCCAAGGCGCTCATACGATGGTGTTTCGAAACATGGCCTGAGTTAAACAGGATCGAGGCGTGTGCAAATGGGGGCAATAAAGCAAGCCAGAATGTACTAAGGAAGTCTGGGCTCGTTGAAGAAGGCACCAGGAGAGGTGCTGTTTGCAAGAATGGGGAAATACTAGACGAGATTCTGTTCGGTCTGTTGAGGAGCGAACTATAGCTGAATAGGAGTAAAGGAAGATGCAGACCTGACACTGAAGAGATTATCCTTATAATGTAGAGTCGTTTATCATATCAATCAGGACGCTAGTTCAACTTGACATTAGGCATAGGAATTTTCATCTCGAAGATATAAAAAAAAAACAGAGGAGCAAGATCAACTTCACTTGTAGCTCCAAGATTATGCAATGAACACCTTGCTATTAAGCACATCTTGCTGGATGTGTCACCAAGTTTACTCAGTCTAGTCAAGATTAACTCATAGATAGAAAGTGCCTTGTATTAGTTACTATTCTCACTTATCCAGAAATTGTTGGCGGGGCGAATCAAGAATTCCTCGTCTTGGACCTAAAGAATAGATGACGGCTTTGATTCTTAGCGGGGTTGCGGCGATAAGCTCCGGTTATTCAAAAAGTGAAAGTTGTTTTTCATAAGAGTACAAAATCCCAATACATATTGTCGAAACGCCTTGAACCATACAAGATAGAACCCCGTACAAGTTTGCAGAATGACTCTTCTCAATTACAGTAACTCGGCCGAGTGATGTGATGCAATTGGCGACAGATGTTGCTCGCGGAGTGGAAAAATCAACGAGTAATGGTTGATTTCTGATTGGCCAGCCCCTCCCGCAAGAATAATAGTCCGGTCCACCACCAAGAGCAAAGCTCCCAGGTTTCGACACAGATCCCCGGACCACGGGAGATGACGGCCACTATCACGAAGGCGAATTCCCCTCCATCAACCTGCCATTGACCTCGAGCCAGAGGCCCTCTCGGGAGACTCTACACATCTCGTCTCACTAACGGCCGTTCCCTCTCTGCTCTTCACACAATGGCTTCCCTCCGACTCGCCAGCCGAGGCGCCAGGAGCCTGTGCATGCGGCCAGCAACATTCGCTGCCCGCCCTTTCTCGACGACCTGCCTGCGAAAGTACGCCGCCGCTGTCGAGCCCGTCGGCACCAGACTCGTCCCCGTTGATGAAGACTTCTCGTCCGCCCAAGATGCTTACGGCCTCTCCAAGCCCCGAAAAGCCGGTACCCGAAAGTCGCGCGAGAACTCCGTCCAGGACCGAAAGGTTCGACACTATACCGTCAACTTTGGTCCTCAGCATCCCGCTGCCCACGGCGTGTTGCGTTTGATTCTCGAGCTCAATGGTGAAGAGATCGTCCGAGCCGACCCCCACGTCGGTCTGCTGCACCGAGGTACTGAGAAGTTGATCGAGTACAAGACATATCTCCAGGCTCTGCCTTACTTTGATCGACTTGATTACGTCTCTATGATGACCAACGAGCAATGCTTCTCTCTTGCTGTTGAGAAGCTTCTCAACGTCGAAATCCCTGAGCGAGCCAAGTTTATCCGAACTCTGTTTGGCGAGATCACCCGTATTCTTAACCATCTGATGTCTGTTCTCTCACACGCTATGGATGTTGGTGCTTTGACGCCTTTCCTGTGGGGTTTCGAAGAGCGTGAGAAGCTCATGGTAGGTGGATCGTGAGGAGTCGAAGAAAATCAGCGATTGACATGTTCCAGGAATTCTACGAGCGTGTTTCCGGCGCCCGTCTCCACGCTGCCTACGTTCGACCCGGCGGTGTTCATCAGGATATCCCTGTTGGCCTTCTCGACGATATTTACCAGTGGGCTACCCAATTCGGCGACCGAATCGACGAGACCGAGGAGATGTTGACTGATAACCGTATCTGGATTGAGCGATTGAGGGGTGTTGGTGTTGTTCCCGCCACTGAGGCCCTGAACCTTTCCTTCACTGGTGTGATGCTTCGAGGTTCTGGTGTTCCTTTCGATGTCCGAAAGAACCAGCCATATGATGCCTACGACCAGGTTGAGTTCGACGTTCCCGTTGGAACTAACGGTGACTGTTACGACCGATACCTCTGCCGAATGGAGGAGTTCCGACAATCTCTCCGCATTATCCACCAGTGCCTCAACAAGATGCCCGCAGGTCCCGTCCGTGTTGAGGACTACAAGGTCTCTCCTCCTCCTCGATCCGCCATGAAGGAGAACATGGAGGCTCTTATTCACCACTTTTTGCTCTACACCAAGGGCTACGCTGTTCCTCCCGGTGAGACCTACTCTGCCATCGAGGCCCCTAAAGGTGAGATGGGTGTGTACGTCGTTTCTGATGGTAGCGAGCGACCATACCGATGCCACATTCGCGCTCCTGGTTTTGCCCACTTGGGTGGCTTCGATCACGTCTCCAAGGGTCACTTGCTGGCTGATGCTGTAGCGGTTATTGGTACTATGGATCTGGTGTTCGGTAAGTTTGCTTACTTTCGTTTACTGAGAAATTATGCTAATCCAATTGTAGGTGAGGTCGATAGGTAAAGCATTTTCCAAAAGAAAGAAGGTTAGAATGGGTTTCTTTTGTTTGTAATCATAGCTGATATGGGGACCACGGTAAATACTCCCACAAACGTCGTGTGCTCGAGCGAGAAGCTATGTAGAGGTGATGCGTGTTCTGAAATAGCAATGAATCATCTTATTTCCATTATTCTTGGGTGTGATATGTACAGTTCTAGTGTTACAGACAAAAGTACATGCTTTGAGAGTTGGAGGGTTTGTCTGGCCTGTCTGGCCAAAAGTCTACAAAAGCTTAGTACCAGTCCCAGAAGCCTGCTCCATAAAGAAATTCTTCAGGGGGCCGAGAGCATTGACAGCCCGAAGACCAACTGAACGAAGCGGCACAAGAGGACCACTCTGGACAGAGTAGAGTTTATGAAGCTTATCGCAAACGTTAAGAATGACATGATTGGCGGCATAGCGCTCGCTGTTGTAAAGCTCGAGAGACAGCTGAGTGCCAAGGTCCTGGCCATGGGAGACAGCATACTCAATGGTTTTGGCTAGGCTCTGGGCATCCCCCTGGCCCTGATTCAAGCCTTGACCAGCCAAGGGGTGAATAGTGTGCGCCGCATCGCCGACAAGTGCGACGCGTTCGCCAGTGTATGTATCGGCATGGCGCAGCTTCAGAGGGAAAGATGCGATGCTCCCCTCCTGAACTCCAACAACAGTCTGTGGAAGAGACTCCGCATCAACATGAGTGTGCTGCAAGCGCCAAGATAGCTCCTCTGCCTGATTATTCTCCTGTGTGTGCATGAAACCAATGTCGACGGGGCTCAAACGGAAGGCGGCGTTGACCATAGCGATGAAGTCCTTGGGGCTCAGACTCTTGAGCAAGGCGGCCTTCTCAGGTGTAGTAGACCAGACCAACGTAGCGTATTTGCCAGGCATAGGGAGCATTGCAACTGGGCCCGTAGGCAAGAATCGCTGGTACGCAATCTTGTTGAACTGGCCGCCCCAGCCCTCGCCTTCGAGCTCGAGCGTTGCGACAACGCCGTGTCTACCATAGTCCCATCCGCGGCTGTTGATACCGGCGAATGTGCGTACTGGACTGTTTGCCCCATCTGCGCCAACAAGGAGTCGTGCTGCCAGTGACTGGCCACTCGAGAGCTGCACGACTGGCCATTCGCTCAGATCCAATGCTTTGGTCTCCTTGCCCAGATCAATACTCTCCACTTTCGTATTGTCAAAGACGTCCACTCCGCCGAGTTCTTGCAATCTCTTGAGCAGGCCGGATGTCAAGTTCATATTTTCAGCCATGTAGGCAATTGTCTTGTCCCCGGTCATACTGGGTGGCCAGTCGAACTCTATACGGGCACCTGTCACTCCATCCCAAACCTGCATCTCCTGGTAGTCCTGCACACGTTCACGCTGTAAATGTCGCCATGCGCCGATTTTGTCGAGGTATTGAGCCGATGCAGGGGTAAGAGAACTGCATCGGTTAGAGAATTGGGTCAAAGGGAGTGAGAACGACTTGGTTTTGGAAAGGTCCTGGGCTTCGATGAGGGCAACTCGGAGACCAGCCGTTAGAGGATTAGCCCCTACTGTTTGTTAGTTATTTGCTGATTGAGTGGGCAAGAAAAACTCACGAAGAGCTGTCAGTAAGCTCAGACCTGCTGGCCCACCGCCAACACATACAACATCATAGATATTGTCCTGTGTCGAAGTGGAAGCCCGGCGCAGCTGATACTGATATTGTCGTACACAGCTCCGACAGACGAAGCCGGGCTTTCCCAGCACAGATTTTCGAGCCAGCATTGGTATTTGATATCAATTGATCCCCTAGATTCGAAGAGCCAAGCACAAACCCTTTTCCAAAGTATGACTTGGAGTTCCAACAAATCTTCAAATCGTCCCTCAATCGTTCGATAGGTAGCTCGCGGGACAAAAGTGGCGCAGTATGTGGCTGACAGCAGGTGTGGTGGTGCCACACCAGGCAACTTTACATGGGTGGAAGATCCGGCGGGTCAAGTGACAGGGGAGTGCCTCTGTACCACGAGCTTGATTTGAGTTGCCACAGACAACCGCGCTACTCAATTTATCATTGCGTCAAGGGTCTCACCCGTGCCCGTCATCAACAATTCGCCAGTCAACCTAGAGACAAGCCCTTTTCACACGATCCATTCTCCCACTGCGACTAAAATTTGCTACTGTTTGCAGTTTGTTCTTGTGAAGACGAAACTCGATCCATTTTCTCCTGTCTTCATCGTCACAGAACGCCATCGTGGGAGATCAGGAGTGTTTCTTTGTTGTTCTCCTCCTGCCTACACAAAGCTTCAGCTCAAGGCATAGGCGGTCTCATTCCTGCGGCCTGAACACCATCCCGCATCATCATCCTCGTTTATGCTCTAAAACTCTTTTCGCTTATCGCGCTCTTTCTTGGTCTCGACTGCCGCCATAGCCGACATGGAGGACTACCTCGAAGAAGGTTTTGACCCACGTTCAGTCACTATTCCGCGTCTGCGATCGATTCTTGTCACGCATAATGTTGAGTACCCCGCGACTGCCAAAAAGGCACAGCTTGTCGAGCTGGTTGAAGATCATGTACTGGCTCAGGCGCCAAAGCTACGGGCTCAGCGCGCCCGAGCTAAGAGATCAAGCATGGGAATCGTAAATGCTGGCAGCCCGGAAGACAACGGCACCTGGGATGACTACGATCTCCCACCTCCGTCGACTACCAAGAGGCGTTCGAAGTCTCCTCGAAAGTCGTCGACACGTGTCAAGGCTGAGGATGATGCCCTGGCGACTCCTGTGCCCAGGAGTCCTACCAAACGCAGCACACGGTCAGTAAGCCGTGCGCTTTCTCACGCTGACGACCACGACAACTACGATGCCCCTCGTTCCATTCGCCAACCGAGGAGAACAGTTACGCCACAGATCAAAGATGAACCACAAGAAGAAGCGACAATCCTGCCCGACCACGAAGAAAGCGTGTTCACTCACGACAACCCTTTTCAGAGTGGCAGTTCGCCTGCTCAACATAAAACACCCACCAATCGCCGCCGTACAATTGCCAGCGACTCCATCAGAAGTGTAAAGCCATCGTCCCGGCGCAGGACAGATGGCTACAATGACGACTATGAAGGTGATGTTGAGCCTACTCCCAGATACCGCGAGCCGACTCCGGACTTACTGGAACCTGGCGAGGAGTTCACCCCGAACGAGCAATTAGAATTGGAGCAAGCTGCAAGCCGGGGTGAAATGGAGATCGAGCCTCGCAAGCCTTCTCAACAGGTATCTCGAAGAGGTGGTTTTAAGGCACCTCTCTTTGTCCTCTTGATGTCTCTTTTTGGAGCTTACCTTGCGTGGTATCGTCAAGAGAAAATCGCCGTTGGCTATTGCGAAGTCGGTGGCCAAGCAAAGCCACTTATTTCACAAGACATTCCTGTCCCCGACGCTCTTGTTCCTTTCATTGAGCCTCAGTGCGAGCCTTGCCCTCCGCACGCGTACTGTTATCATGACTTTTCGGTTCGTTGCGAGAATGGATTCATTCTCAAGCCGCACCCATTGTCTCTCGGTGGGCTAGTGCCACTTCCACCTACTTGTGAGCCGGATGGCGAGAAAGCGCGCCGTGTTAAAGCTGTAGCTGATAGAGCTATTGAAGAACTCAGAGATCGCCGAGCTCAGTATGAGTGCGGAGAGCTTGTTGGTGAGGATGGCAAGAAAGAGGAATCTCCTGCAATGGCTGAACACGAGCTTAAGGCGACCGTGAGCCGCAAGAGGTCCAAGAGACTCAACGAGGAGGAGTTTGATGAACTGTGGGCTGCCGCCATTGGCGAGGTCGCAGCTAGAGATGAGGTCGAGATCATTGAGACAGCACCGTAAGTTCTTTCTCTCTTTACAGCGCAGGACTTTCATGACCGATTTGGCGACAATTTCATTGCTCCAACTGTTTCTGACTATTGACTAACCAGATCCACCATTGACCCTACAGATCGTCCAATTCCTCCGATCTTTCAGACCGATGGCTATCGTCCTCGTCTCTCGCTCGCCTTCCGTACACCTGTACGATCAAACGATCAATCCGACTCGGCTTGGCAAGATATCGATTCCCAGCTGGATTTTTGATCGGTTTAATTCTCGTTATTTTCTACTTGCGAGCCCGATATCGGAAGCACGTAGCTACAACTGCTCAAATTCCCGCTCTTGTCGACCTAGTACTGGGTAGACTTGCCAATCAGAAGGAACTAGGTGAAGAAGGCATCGATGATCCTTGGTTATTTTTACCGAACTTGAGAGATGACGTCCTCCGGGCTATTCACTCATTGTCTGAGCGAGAACGCATCTGGCAGCGGGTTCGAGCTGTTGTAGAACAAAACAGCAATGTTCGAACCAGTCAGCGCGAAGGAAGAAGCGGCGAGGTAGGTCGCGCTTGGGAGTGGATTGGCCCTGTTGCTGGCGACGGTGCAAGGAGGCGACGGAGCGGCCGGGTATCACTTGGCCCTAACTCTCAGTTAGAGTCGCCAGAGCCAACAAAGGCAACCCTTGAAGTAAAAAAGTGGGAGGAATCGAGACCGATCTACTAATATTCACATTCAATATTTCCCGTCAAGTTTCCTGCTTTACGAATTTCTTGATTACCATTTCCTAAATGTTTGACGGAGGGGGGTGGTTCTCTTGGACAAAGATATCAGGAAGCACAGAGCATCTGCCTTTGGAATTGGAATTGGCGTTGGAGGTTGCTGGTCTTTTCCATGTATGATTAATCGTGTGTAGATCCACGATAGTTTCAGAACAACCTATATTCATATTCATCAAAGAGCCTCGAGTAACGATGAAGCATCGGGACCAAATGGGACGATTTGCGAAAGACTGCAACAGTGTACGGCGGCATTTGTCGAAATGATTCACTAGGAATGACGAAGTCGTTGTGCTGAAATGTTTTGTTTTGGATATTTGCTATACGCCGAGAATAGGCGACATCGGAAATCCCGACCTTTCCCGACGAGCAATTTACAAGCTCCGACAAACCCAATTGAACACAATCGACTCAAAAATTCCCAAGATCTCACGGGTAACAGCTTTCCGACAGTGAAGTAACTAGGGTCTTGATTGATTCGGCTAATGCACAGGTGTTGTTATGACACAGAAGGGGTACAAAGAAAAACCGTGGAATCTAGGGACCGAGACTCTAGCGGCGGCGTGTAATTATCTATTGGGCCTTGGAGGCAACGATCTCTGGGGGAAAAGGTTAGTAATGCTATTGATTGGCATTAATTGGCTACACGTACTCTCAATATCAGCAACACTCTGCTGGAGGATCTGCTGAAGGACCTTGGGGTTCTCAAGCTCCTTCTGGACCTTTGCGATAACGGACTGAGCGAGCTCCTTCTGCTGTCGCTGCTTGACCTGGCCTTCGTATCGGACCCAAGAGTCAAGGACGGTCTTGGCCTCAGCAGCAAGAGCAGTCTTCTGCTCCAACTCGAAAGCCTCAGCCTCAAGCTTGGCGGTCTCCTACAAACAAAACTATAATCAGCCACATTTCCAGCTACCATCCAATGGACAATTCGGAATTACCTTGGAAACCTCGAAAAGGTTCTTGGTGATCTCAACAACGCTGCCCATCTGCTTGACGTCCTCAATGCGGCCCTTGACGGCCTCGGTGTGGTCGGCACGGGCGCTGTTGAGGATGTTCTTGATCTTGTTGTTCTGCGTCTCAGCCCACTCCCTGTAGGCGGGGCCACCGTACTTGATCAAGGCACCCCAGACTGAGAGAAGGGAGATGGCGATGATGGTCTCCTCGTTCATGACGTAGTACTCGCTGGAGATGGCGTAGATGGAAAGACCAGCGGCGGAGCTCAGGATGGCGCTCTTGCTGAGCAGGCTATTACCGGGAAGAGCGTCAATGATGCTCTGAGCCTTCTTCTTGGGGTCCTCGGCGGGAACATTGCTGTTGTATCGCGCGGCGGCAACAGAGATGGCAGGGGCAGCTCGGCGGGCGAGGACGGGTCGGAGGAGGGGAGCGCCTACATCTAGGGAGTCAGTATGGGTCGGCGGCGTGCCAATTGGGTTCGAATTGGGTTCGGTTCGAGGGATTCGATATTTCTTCACATACCGACGGCGCTTCGTGCCAAGCGTGACGCCATTGTGAGATGGTTCGTGATGGGGGTATCCGGGGCTTGTCGTTGATCGGAGAGCTGGAAGTGAGGTTGAGGTTTTATCGCGCTAATTCGGCAACAATCAAGAGCACGTGACCTGAATACATCAGATTTAGATCTGGAGCCGGCATTTTGCCGTTGGCTCATGAGTGGATATGATTGGCCAAATTTTCAACGATCAAAGAAAGATTTCGAGATTTTGCTTTCATGAACTTGAATGAAGTAAGTTTTTCTCAAAGGACTTTGACTTTTTTTTTTTAAACAAAACAAAAATAAAAAGTAAAAAGTAGCAGTTCATTTTATTGCGCAAATTATTGAAAACGGAGTCATCACACCCCTCTAGCAAACCCACGATGCCAAAAGCGGCCTCTGCAGAGGGCCTCAAGCGCAAGAGGTCTTCTTCAACTCATGAGAAGTCCATCACTGAGCGACGAAAGAGAGCATCGTCAACATCCAGCAATGAATCCGAAGATGCCAGCGCCAAAATTCTATCAATGGAAGAAGGGATTCTAGAGTCACGGAAGAACTATAACGACCTCACCATTTTGCTCAGTACTGCACATGACTTTAAGAATGGGGGGCAGGAGAGCATGCTCTCTACAGTTGTCTTGTGCCGAATCTTTATCCGATTACTCACTCAAGGCTCTTTGATCGCCAAGAAGACTCTTTCTGAGAAAGACCTTTTTATTGTGGGATGGCTGAAGGAGCGGTTTGCTGAGTTCAAGAAAATTCTGGTTACTATTCTACAGGATGAAGAGTTGGCGACCCCAGCATTGACCTTATGCATGAAAACACTCAAGGCAGAGGGCGAGTTCCTTTATGACAAGGACGAGTACACATTCCCTCGAGCTTTCCTCCGAGAGATTGTTTCTTCATTATTCGAGAGCGAAAATGAGGATGTGATCAAGGCATATGTGGAAGAGTATGTGGAGCAATACGACGATATTCGCTACTTCACCTTCAACGCAGTCAAGTAAGTCGCCTCTGATTCTTTTCGAACGGTAACTCAGGGGGGCACTCAACTGACCATCACTAAGACACATTGTGGAGAAACAAGAAGGCAATGCTTCGCCAGAGCTCTTTGATCGATGCTTTGCGCTCTTGTCAGCTTTGGACGGTGTCCCTGAATCTGCCGATCAGCTTGAAGATTTCTTCGTTCCAAAGCCAAAGAAGAAGACACATAATCTACGCAACGTCAATCAGCACAAGAAACAAGCTCAGGAGGCATGGCTCTCTCTCATGACCCTTGTTGAGGAGAAGGACCAGCGAAAGCGAATTCTCAACGTCATCTCGACCGTGATTGCTCCCTGGTTCACAAAACCCGAGTTACTTTCGGACTTTTTGACAAATTGCTACGATTCGGGCGGTTCAATGTCTCTTTTGGCTCTATCCGGTGTCTTTTACTTGATTTCGGAACGCAACCTTGACTATCCCTCATTCTATACCAAGCTCTACTCTCTCCTCGACCGCGACATTCTTCACTCCAAGCATCGATCCCGATTCTTCCGTCTTCTGGATACATTTCTTGCTTCGACACATCTACCAGCGGCCATGGTGGCCAGCTTCATCAAGCGCCTTGCTCGTCTTGCGCTCAACGCACCCCCTGGGGCTATCGTTTTCGTGACTCCTTGGATCTACAACCTTCTCAAGCGTCACCCAACGTGTACATTCATGATTCATCGAGAGGTTCAAGATCCAGAGGTGAAGAAGCAAATTGAGGAGCACGGTGTCGATGATCCTTTCCTCTCCGAAGAGACGGACCCTATGCAAACAGATGCGATAGAAAGCTGCCTTTGGGAGCTTGTTCAACTTCAATCGCATTATCATCCTAATGTTGCAACTATTACCAAGATCATCTCGGAGCAGTTCACGAAGCAGTCTTACAACATCGAAGATTTCCTCGACCACTCATATGCCACTGTAAGCCCCCATTCCTTCGGCAATATATGTCGGGCACTTTGCTAACAGTCACATAGCTCCTCGAAGCCGAGATGACAAAGGATGTAAAGAAGGCGCCTGTTATCGAGTTCCACATCCCTAAAAAGGTCTTCACGCCAAATGACGGGGAGGCTGAGACCGAACCAGATAGCTTGCTAGTTAAATTGTGGGACTTTGGTAACTGAGGTTGATTGAGGATTATTTTTGATACCATGCACATGTTGTTGTGGCGGAGACTGGTTCCTTTAGGAAAACTCGGACTCAGTACAATTTCGGTATATATCAGCAGAATATATACTAATAATAATAGAGATTTAAATCTAACATATCAGAGATAACATGCCTCTAAGGTTATAGATATTTAAAGAGAGATGCCGAAGCCACACATAAAGTAAGCGAGACTTGGAGAGCCAAGCAAGCTAAAGACTCGGTGACAATTTCCTAACTTGTAGTGTATAATACCTACAGGTATGCAAAAAGATAACACCGACCCTGGAAGTGATCGGTCCCATCGACGCGGGGCCTGATTCGAACAGACGCCTCCGAAGAAATAGATTTCTAGTCTATCGCATTAGACCACTCTGCCACCGCGCCTTCGCTGAGGGTTGATTCCGGTGAAAATTATTCAGCATGAGGAACACGTTTGCTCAGATGCATACCTTACCTTTCGTAGTCACAGGGTGTGTCCCTTCTCTGTAACCATTGAGCTGAATTGCCCCTATGTCAACTCAGAATTGGTGAGGGCTGGCTCTTAGGGATCACTTTGGGTACATGTATGTGGCTCTACAGGCAGGTAGGTAGACATTCACTTACATGAAGTGAACCTTAAGGCGCTTTTTATTTCGATGCCAGTGTCAAATATCGTGCAGTACACCCATTGATGCTGTAGATGGAAATAGACATCGTGGTTTAGTTGCATCACTTGCATACCTACCTAGATGGGTATGTTCAGACCAATACTAACCACAGAACAAGTCGGCACTTCAAGTGGTTCAATGAGTACTTAGGTAGGTACTTACCTACCCAGTAGTCTACCTTACAGATAACCTCCATATCTATCACTGAAGACCTGAAGCGAATGACCCCAGACTGTGGGGATCCGTTGCTATTTACAGCAAGTACATCGCCATAGGTTACTGGTAAGCCTATGTCTGTTTGCAGCCCTGTTGGATCGCCGCAAAGTTAGCATACTGTTTACTGTGAATGCATCACGTGGGCAGCAATTGTGGCCGTCGGCCGTTTACCACGACCAATATTATACAAGACAAAGTGTAAGCGATGAGAAGTCCATTTAGAGAGACCCGTTCATATCTTAACTCTAAAAAATAAGGTGATTCTTGGCCTGCTCTTGGCCTCCACTATCTCAAGGTTGTCTGTTAGTGGAAACTACACTAAAATATTATCCCTGTCAACCATTGATAGCTGACATCATTACCTCATTCATTTTGCAGCTCCAAGCGAGAAATCCCACACTGCACCTCGGGCATTGGTGGTCTTCCTCTCCTCCTCGGCCTTTTTCTCTTCTCATACGTCTTGAAAACACTCGTTCACCCACTGAAGGTATTCACGATGTCTAGCAATCGTTTTGCCGACCTGGCAAGCACTAGCAAAGCGACTCCTCCTGCTTTGACCTCCAATCAACTCCAGGCTCCTGAGTCGTCAAATAACTCCACCGCGTCCAAGGCTAGGAAGAGGAAGGGCCATCGCGGCGGCAGGAAGAAGCGAACGCGCAGAAAGAGTTTTGCGGCATTGGATGATGATGATCACGATGAGGATCGCGAAGCAACGGGAGAAGGGTTCTTCAATCTTCCGAGAGCCAACTTGAGCAATACCAGTATAGATAGTGAGGCATTGCTGGATCATCGGTAAGCTAGACTGGCCGGAACGAATATTGATGGCAATTTCCTAACAAAAACTTCTAGGGACCACCAACCATTGCGTCCCCGTCGAGCATCAACGACGCCAGCTGCCAGCGGCATACCAGTCTCGCCTTACTCGGGTTCAGCCAGCAACCGCCTACGATCGATACCAGCTGTCTCTGCCGAGGAAGAGCATCCTGACCACACACTGTGGGACGAAAACGCACCATTGCTCGGCGAATCGGTGACTTCCGGTTACGGCGCAAGTGACGCAAGATCAAACCAAACGAGAAGTCGTCGTGCGTCTATCAAGTCTTCAACGACGCGCCTAGGGACCTCGTCTGGCGCAAGAGATAACTACGATGTCAACGCCCCTCCATCCATGCCAGGCTCGCCTACTTTTGGTACCGCGGACCGTATAGAACTAAGCTTGGGGGATGTTATGATTCGGGATGGGCTTGGGACAAGTCGCGACGACTCTCCACATCGCATGATGGGTGACATAGACATCCTCTCCGACATGGACGGCATGGGTGACAATCGCCCTGATATGGGCCGGCGAATGGCAACCGGAGCTGAGCAGGACGTTTGCTTTCCTGCTCCTGGGATGTCAGAGCTCGGAGATGACGATACACAATCGCAGGCTCATGAGCACCGACAGTATCGCACGCGCCGCCGCCGTGGTCAATGGCCCGACTTATCTGTGCTGGAGGAATGGAGCCACATGGAAAAGGAGGACCGAACGGAGGAGCGCCGTGTCAAGAGAATCACAGAGCCGCAGCTCATCAACGGCCGCTTGCGCCCTGTTCGTAAGGGATGGTACCAGACGGACGAGGAGTCCCCATATCGTTTCACGTATTTCAACGAGGAGTTCCAGAGCACAATTCACAGTCAGACTATCTCTGAGCTGGTTCAGCCTGGTGGTGGCTTCCGTGAACTCTTTGTTCCAGATCCTCGGGTTCTATCCGACGACGAATCAGATGAAGACGACATGGAACCTACACCTCTTCCAACAGGCTTGCGCCATCATAGCACCGCTACAGAGGGTAACTCCAAAGTTCACACGCGCCAGCCATCACTGTCGACAGTTCATGATCACCACGACTTGCGCGAAGGGACTACGTCGCCGCTCAAGGATCCTCTCGCCCATATTGCTTCAAGAAGCGAATCTGGACGTGCTACACCTACTGGACGGAAGTCTGCCGATGACAGTGTTCACGTTTCTCAGAATACTGCAGGCGAACTGAAGGAAAGGACTGTCAGGTACGGAGAAAGACCAGTCTGGTGGCTTGATGTCCTCTGCCCAACGGAGCCTGAGATGAAGGTCATATCTAAAGCTTTTGGCATTCACCCACTTACTGCAGAGGATATTATGCTTCAGGAGGCTCGCGAGAAGGTCGAGCTCTTCCGACATTATTACTTCGTCAACTATCGGTCGTTCGACCAAGATAACAACAGCGATAACTTTCTTGAGCCAGTTGATATGTATGTAGTGGTATTTCGCGAAGGCGTTCTCAGCTTTCACTTCTCCAAGACACCTCATCCCGCCAATGTCCGACGCAGAATCCGGCAACTGAAAGATTATCTCATTCTTTCTTCGGATTGGATCTCATACGCTATTATCGACGACATTACCGACGTGTTTGCTCCCTTGATACAGAATATTGAGGACGAGGTTGACGAGATCGACGACGCCATCCTAAAGCTGCATTCGTCTGCTGATAAGCGACTTAACGAGACCTCCTCCAAGAATGATGATGCACTTACAAACTCAGATCCAAGCACAGATATGCTTCGGCGAGTGGGAGATTGCAGAAAGCGAGTTATGAGTCTATACAGACTGCTAGGCAACAAGGCAGATGTAATCAAGGGATTTGCTAAGCGTTGCAATGAGCGGTGGGAGGTTGCGCCACGGTCTGAGATTGGTTTGTATCTCGGTGATATTCAAGACCATATCGTCACCATGACAGCCAACCTGGGCCACTATGAAAAGTAAGACTTTTCTCTACGATTGGACCTACATTTTGCTAACATGTACAGGATACTGGCTCGATCTCACGGTAACTACCTCGCACAGATCAACATACGGATGAATGAGCGTCAAGAACAGACGGCAGATGTTCTCGGCAAGCTCACTGTTCTCGGTACGATTGTGCTCCCCATGAACATCATCACGGGTCTTTGGGGTATGAACGTATGGGTACCAGGCCAGGAATACGAAGGAGACCTTACGTGGTTCTTCTGGATTACCGCTGGTCTGTTATTCTTTGGCCTGGCATGCTATATGATAGCCAAGAGAGTGTATAACATTGTCTAAAACAACACAAACCTCTTGGTGCATACGAATATTTATAAGGGTAGACATTGGTGCTTTTTTTGCACATTCTGATCCGCGGCACATGGCAAGGCACACAGCCAACTTGACCCTGCTGCTTCGTTCTCTTTGTCATTTGGTGTTTGGAGAGTTGTTTTGGAAAATGGATGTCTATTTGGGACTCGCTTTTCTGCGAACACGTATACCTCTGGGCTGTTAGAAAGGATGGGACTGCTAGGGAGTTTGTTCTACAGGCGGTGTTTATGGCTAAAGATTCGTACACACAAAATTGTCAAAAGCCACTACTATCATACTTAGTTCTTCCCTGGAAATGTTGCAGCACTAGATTCGGCCATTTTGGAGGCGCGGAACCAATTTGTATTGTCATTCGTTTTCATGTCAAACATATGTTCAATTCTGTGCTTGCTTGGTGATCATCTCAATTCAGATTCAATCTGTATCATTTTCAGGAGCCACAAAACTTCATCCTGTCTCATCAACCAAATACTTGTATTTAATACCTACAGTACTCATAGTCTGTTCAATTTCCAAATGTCGTTCTCAAGTTCTCGCCATATTAACCGTATTGAATCAGTATTACCATGTAACGGTACCCACCCTATACTTGAACTGCGCTCGAGTAACATTTGTTCTCATAGCATCAAGACCAAAAGCTACAAATAAGAAAGATGCCCCCAGAACCCAATTACGTAAGTTATAATTGATCTCTCGTGCTTCTAGATTTACACGCATAGTACATGCATATGTTGCCTTGCTTTCTGGTTATTGCCCAGAAATGGCTTCCTCCCTAACACTAAATTCATACCTGAGCCTGCGCCCTAACGCCTTATACACCAAATGCCGACCTCGGCCAGGGTATGACGCGCCGTTGACATGTTTGATAATGTATAATGATCTGTGAAGTTTCTGATGACGCACACCTGAAACGTGCTGGAGAGTATATATGTCTACCTCCGCTGTCCAGCAAACGTAGCACGGAGAGCCAAAATTTGTTGTCTCTCTGCCTCCGGAAGCATGTCAATTTGGGACTGAGGGAGCTCCATCACTGCGCGCATCAAAGCATCGGGATCCTGCGCAGCTTGTGCGGGAGCCGCGACAGGAGCGGCAGCATAGGGCTGAGGTGGTGCCTGATAAGGCATAGCAGCAACAGGAGGAGTGTTACTCGCGACCGGGTAGCTAGGCATGGGCGCAGGAGGGAACGCAGCCGGGGGAGCTCCAGGCTCAACGACAGACTGGATGGCTTCGGGAGAAACGAGCCCCATGAGGAGAAGAGCCTGGAACACAGCGTAGGCCAGCTGAGGCGCTTGTTGGAGGAGCTCGGTGGCGCGCTGCGGTTCGCTACTGGCAAGCGTCTTCATCTGGGAGAGAATATCGAGGAGTTGAGGAGGAGGAAGGGTTTCGAGCGTTCGTGAAATAGCGTCGGCGCAAGAGACCCCGTGAGGAAGCTCCTTTCCAGCAGGCAGAGGAGGAAGAGTGCTTGGCTGAGCGTTGTAGCTGGGAACTGCGCCATTGGAGACGTGCGGGTTGTAGTTAGATATGGCTGGGTCCTTGTCGTCATCGCTACTCTTTTGGTCGTTACTAAAATCGACGCGAAGCTTTCGTCCCATGATCTCGAAATCGTTCAGGTTGCGCACAGCGGACGACGCAGAATCTGCATGACTGGGTCAGAAAGATTAAGTCTTTGAGGGCTACTATCATCCATACCGGTATCTGGATAGTCTGCGAAGCCGAATCCTTTAGGTCGTCCAGTCTCGGGATCATACACAAGACGGAATCGCTCGACTTTGCCTGCGCTGCTGAAAATGTCGGTGATTTGCTCTTCGGTCAAGCCTGGAATAAGTGTTAGATGCGATGCGATGCGACTACCAACCATGACAAATGTGGTTGAACTCACCATAGGGAATATTGCCAACAAAGACGACGCGAGAGGGTGGTCTTGTCGACATATTGAAGTGTCTGTGATGCGAGCGTATTTGGAAGAAGAAAGAGAACTACACAAGCCAAGGAACCAAACAATTCTGGTCCAGGTCGATTTTTATATATCACAAAGTGAAGATAAGAAGAGACGGCCCGAGATGTAATGCAATGTCAAAGTCTGGGAGAAGTTATTGAATTTCTCAGCCTTGCCAATCAACAAAGGTTAGGCTGATGGGCAAACCTAGAGCTCCGGTAGAGACGATCTGTTGGCCATTCAAAACACAGAGTCAGCTGGGTCTCTGTTCCAAACTTGCAGGCCCCAGACAGCCCTGAGTCAAACCCGCCCTGGCTTAGTGCACAAATAGAGGATACTAGACCCTGCAAAGCGCCCCCCCGGAGCTACTGAACGCTTTAGAAGAGGACGTCAGCCGCAGTAGGAAAAAGGTGGCCTTTTTGGATTTGGGGAAAACGACTGGACAACTTGTACTGTAATTCTGTTCTCGCATTTGCTTGGTGTTTCTTTTTCTTTGAATTGTCCGGATCCTCGAGTGCCAGGTGCAGATCCGCAATCAATAGGTAGCGAGAAACTCCAGTCGATGCTGCCTCTCCTTTTTGATAGCTGATTCTTTTGTTACATACTCGTTACTCTATCTCGCCATCAACCCTCTCCTTTTTGATTGGCGCCTCAGTTACGGATACCCTCGACTTACAACTACAACTGCGCTGGTTTTCTTCGTCGCAAATAAGTCATTATGCCTCCGAAATCGAGATTCACAAGGCTCGATGCCTTTACCAAGACGGTCGATGAGGCAAGAATCCGAACGACAAGCGGTGGTATCGTCACTATCGTGTCGCTACTAGTAGTCCTGTTCCTGTCATGGGGTGAATGGGCAG
The DNA here is from genome assembly GCA_013186775.1 of Fusarium dlaminii. Taxonomy (NCBI): domain Eukaryota; kingdom Fungi; phylum Ascomycota; class Sordariomycetes; order Hypocreales; family Nectriaceae; genus Fusarium; species Fusarium dlaminii. Next base: position 164,485 of record JAAOAL010000041.1, on the reverse strand, counting down.
AATATCGACGCATTGAAATACACCCGGAGCTCATTGTGGACAAGGGAAGAGGTACGAAAGCCTTTGATATTCCTAGGAATAAAGCGCAACTCCCGCTCGAATGCTGACATACTGTGACTTCCAGGAGAGCGCATGGAGATTCACTTAAATATCACATTCCCTAAGATGCCCTGCGAGCTCTTGACTCTTGACGTTATGGATGTATCTGGCGAACAGCAACACGGAGTCATGCACGGAGTGAACAAGGTCCGCCTCCAGCCTGCTAATCAAGGCGGTGCTGTTATCGATATCAAGTCTCTTGCGCTACACGACGAGTCCGCTGACCATCTCGATCCCTCATACTGTGGTGGCTGTTACGGCGCTCAGCCTCCTGCCAATGCTCGCAAGGCTGGGTGCTGCCAGACTTGCGACGAAGTCCGCGAAGCCTATGCGCAGTCCTCGTGGGCCTTTGGTCGTGGCGAGGGTGTTGAGCAGTGCGAGAGAGAACACTATGGCGAGAAGCTGGATGCCCAGCGCGAGGAGGGATGCCGTATCGAGGGCGGCCTGCGTGTGAACAAGGTCATTGGTAACTTCCACTTTGCTCCCGGCCGCAGCTTTAGCAGCGGTAACATGCACGTCCACGACTTGAAGAACTACTGGGATGTCCCCAAGGGCAAGGCGCACGACTTCACTCACTACATCCACTCTCTCCGTTTCGGACCTCAACTGCCCGACAATATTGCCAAGAAGGTTGGCACCAAGAGCTCGCTTTGGACCAATCACCACCAGAACCCCCTCGACAACACGCGCCAGGAGATCCACGACCCCAACTTCAACTTTATGTACTTCGTCAAGATCGTGCCTACCTCCTACCTTCCTCTCGGCTGGGATAACAAGGGTATCAAGATTGCTGGTCTCTTGCAGGATGACAACGCTGGCCTTGGAGCCTACGGTTACTCTGAAGATGGCAGCGTTGAGACTCACCAGTACTCTGTGACCAGCCATAAGAGAAGTCTGGCGGGTGGTAACGATGCCGCTGAGGGCCACGCAGAGCGTCAGCACACCAGTGGTGGTATTCCTGGCGTCTTCTTTTCCTACGTACGTACATGTATCCTGACACTCGAAGCATATCTCGAAGCTAACATCTCTTTAGGACATCTCGCCCATGAAGGTCGTTAACCGTGAGGAGAAGGCCAAGACTTTCAGTGGTTTCCTGGCCGGACTTTGCGCCATCGTTGGTGGAACCCTGACTGTTGCTGCTGCTGTGGATCGAGGACTGTTTGAGGGTGCGGCTCGTATCAAGAAGATGCGAACCAAGGACCAGTGAAGAGGAAATTAGCCCGTTCAAGTCTACAATGTGAGATCAGCTCGGTTTGACGGATGGGCTTTGACGGGAGGTGTCCATTGGTGGGAGCAGTTGCATGTAGATATTACAAAAGTCTAGCGCTATATGCGTTGGCGGGTAGGCGTTCTGGAATAGTCGGGATTTGAGCAGCGCTGTAAAGAACATGAGACTGCGAATTGAATATACTTGAGATTCATGCACGAAATCTTGATCGAGTTCATTTGAAGAATGGTTTGACGTAGGATGAACCTAAGGATGTCTCATGAGGCGGCTAAAAACGAAACTCGCTTCTATCCCTAGTTTCAACGGCCATACAAGGGAGGATTTATTGAGATCTGCAAACTCACAAGCATGGGGCATGGGGCATGGGGCATGGGGGAGTGTGGGAATTTCTTGAGCTTGTCTTCTGAATTAACTCCGTACTGTCGGGGGATCGTGGAAACCATAGCCATGGAGTCGATCTTTGCTGACTTTGTACCTGACAAGAAGGACGAGCACGGAGATTAGTGACGAGATAGAGATGACTGTACGTCAGCATATAAAAGCGAATAGTTTTCGCTAATAGTGTGCTGTTCTATCTGACACAAAGACTCCGGTAGGGTTCCATGCGTCGTAGCGAGAAGCGGCAGTCAGAAAGGCGAATGTTGATCCCCGAAGAGGGTGCCTGGTTGGTCGTTGATGATGCAGAGAAGCAACATTATAAAAAATGAGATACGGGCCGCTCTGACCACTTACATGTGGACGTTATACGATGATCTAACGTTCAGAACGCCAGCTTGACTAGTTCAAAAGGGCTGCAGAGAGTACCAATGCATTGATTGGCTCTCTAGTTTAGCACAGGTGATCATCTCAAAAACTCAATCTCAAATCAAGTCAACTTCGTTGCTTTGGCCTGTTTATGCCGACATATATCCTCTTACAGGTGAGCCTCTTATTAAGGAGGTCAGTACAGTTATGAAACCCAACATCACTATAAATATTGATATGAGCAGTCATGACAGTGGTGAAACGGTAGCCACATGCTGCAATGAGAATCGAGTTGTGATACGATTCCACTGTTAGCCTTCTGCGTCACTGCAAGTGCCCTTGCATGGATGATGTCTGCAGAAAGGTTCGTGATACGCAGATGACTTGGTTGTGACATCTCGATCCAGCCAGTGGGTGGAGTTGATATTATTTTATATTTGCGTACGCCTCATCTCAATACGCGTCAGATGGTTAGTCTACTGTTATTGATTGAGATTGAGGCTTAATTCATATGAGAGAATGAGATAGACTGGATGAACACGCGTGCAATTTGCCTTAGTACCAGTCCAGTCCTGGTTTGCCGAGTGCTTCATTAGCGCGACACATGGGTTGCTAAAAAAAAAACACCCGTGGCGGAGAAATAGTCGTGCCCAGGTACGAAAAGGTGGAGGCTTATTAACGAGTCATCAGAGCCGTCGACTCTCGTCTCTTGAATCTGGATCCATTTTGGATGGACGACAATCGTCGTCTAGACCATTTCAAATGGGTCATAGGGAGGAAATAGATCATTCGGTAAAGCAATCCTGGTTTATTTAGTTGACGGGATCGCAATGCAAAGCAAAGCAAAGCAAAGCAAAGCAAAGCAAAGCAAAGCAAAGCAAAGGGGGCACTGAAGAGGCGCGGTCGACCCAGCCCGGGCTCGACTGTAAACACCACGCTAAAAGGTCTTTGATTTGTTTCTATTGGGAGTCTGTGAGGCTGAGGATGACTTGGGATGACATTGACGATACGCTAAGCATTGGAGGATATGTCAAAATGGTTGCTGGCTTGTGATTATTATATTCGTTGACGGAGAGGGAGAGGATCATAATCCGTAAAATCTGTATGGACAAGACGTAAGATAACGAGGAAATATGAATCTCGTTCAACTACACATCTCATGCACAAATGAACAAGTACCCCAGACCTAGCGTTGTGGCTGCAACAGAATTGGTCCCTGGTTGGCGCCAGAACCCGGAAGCGGCTTGAAGTTGGTGGGGTCTCGAAAGCCGGCCCCTGGCTGGTGTCTCATTGTTGCATTGCTTCTAGCAATGGCTTTTTGTCTTGTTGTTTTGAAGCCTCGGGAAGTGAAGATAAAGGAATAATTAAGGTATTCGACAACGGACTTTGTTAGACGCTAGGGACATTGAGTTTATCTACCAGACACATACCTAAGGTAGGTAGGTACCTAGGTACTCTATCAATCACTCAGTCTAGCAGTACCTTGTGTCTACTATAGATTCCCTGCTCATGTAACTATTAATGTCCCTTATCATCATTGCTGTTGTGTTACCACGGTTGCTGGTCGTTTCCTCGAAAGCAGCGAGATTAAAGATGCATATGGACAACTTTAGTATGAGACTTAATGGCTGCCTTTCCGAGTAAAGTAAGGCAGCATCTGTCTAATTTACCGGACTCTTCAACGCAAACATGGACCATCCCTTGTTGGTGTATCTTACCTACCTCGAAGAGGTTGTGTCTCCGTCTTGGGTGGGTTCGTTCCCGTCAAGACGAAAATGAAGCATTGCTCAATTCTAGATAGGCTTGCCGACTAGTTGTGGACTGAGAGTCAATAGTGAACGCCCCTTTTGGTCATGAGGTGGCCCTTCTTGGGCAAGTTTGAGTTTCGGAGGAATTGAGTTGTGAACAGTACGTTAATAAAGCGGGGGAGAATATCAGATCAGTGTCATGGTGCCATCAAAAGTGCTCGTATTTGAGGCTCTAGACAATTGATACGATGTTGTGGCTGAGGAGACAACTGTCCCAAGCATAGACAGACTAGACAGGCTAAGGCTTCCTTATCAAGTGGCGAGAGGGAGGGGCTTTACGAGCGAGATAACTACAATAGATTCATCCCACAAGATCAGATTGGATCGTGTTGAATAGGCATGGGTGTGGTGTGGCATTTGTAGGTAGGTAGTAAGGTAAGGTAGTTTAAGGGGTCGTCCACCCATGTGGATGGGCCTTGCACAAGGCTTCACATTGTGCAACTCAATGCCCTCATATCTTCACGAACCAGACATCATAGTCACACAGCGCCCAACATCTTCCTGCAGTGCTTTGTTCCCAATTCATTCATCATGTCTTTTGGAGTGTCGCACAGCCCAACGCCTCTTGCTTCCCTTGGACTTCTGACTCTCTCCACCTTCTTATGGATGGATCCATTCATGCTGCCTTCTATCGCTCCACCCTTTCTTCCATCAAATCCTGACTGTCTTTGCACTGGAACCAATAACTACCTAATAAAGCTGCACAGGGAACGTAAATTAATTAGTGCCTTGTGTTGTTGCTTGGGGGCCGGGCTATGGGTGGTCATGCACCGTTCCTTTACATCCATGGGGGGCTAGTTAATGGATGTCTTTCCGGCATCGTACTTTAATTAGGACATTAAGTCGGGTAGATTAGTAGCTCTCAGGCCCCTTCACCTTAAACCTCCACTACCTCCCACCCAACTTTACACACCACCACCCGGTACTGTACATACCTTACATGCCTCTCGTCCAAGACAACTTAGCCCTGTGACGCCGCCATTGTTCGCTGCTACTTACATACGTATTGTTTGAATTGACATTCACGCACGTACACGCACTCGCCGCTCTTTTTCTCTTCTTTCCAATTCTTCTTTTGATTTCCCTCAGACTGTTTGTGGCTTTGCTCTTCGATTTCCAAGCCTAGGTACCTATATAGATCAACGTCATTCAGTGTCGTCCGTCACCCCACGAGGATCACCAACAACGCCCATTGAAGCCAAATAGCACAGTACCCTGAATATACGCCACGGTAGCGCGTCGCATTACCATCGACCTCACAGCGCCTCTCTTTCCAACCGACGACTTCATCTGGTCTTCTGGGCTCTTTGCTTGTTTCAACTTTGTTCCAGCGACCATCTCCGTATCACAATTCGCATAGCGCAGTCCGCGCAAGTTCCCTCTCCGACGCCGATCCCTCCTTGGCTACTACCTATCGCCCTCGACTCGCCGTCATTCTTGACGTCTGTTAACCATCACACATTATTTGCTTTCTTCCACCAAAATCGACAGCAGGCCTCCGTTTTGCACTGTACTTTATGCTCTCACGCAACATACTGGCTTAGACAATCGCTTCCTCGATTCATAGAGATTTGCGACAACTTGTTCACTTTCACATCAACCCAGCGCAGCAATCCTTCGACCTCCCCTGACTGTGCAGATTTCGAGCGCTCTGGAACTATACCGAAACAACTGTCGTCTTGTTTTCGCATCTGCGTTTGGCTTCTCAAGTTCCTGGTCTGCATGGAAACACGCCTCCATAGCTAGACTTTTATTCTAAAGCGACCACCATGTCGTCACGTCCGTCTCTACTGGATTTGCGATCGGATTCTTCAAACTCCAACCTTTCTACAGTCTCTAAACCCTTGCGCTCACCTCGCCTCCATGTTGCTGGCGAAGTTCCTCCTGAGCTGTCCCCCTTGGACGCTTTCGCCATGCAAAGCCGCCTACTCGCAAGGCAATTACAAGAAAGCGCCAAAGAGGGAAACCGAATGAGTCGCCTTCCTCCTCTAACTGTTGAGAGCCCATTAATCGTTCAGGGTCGCTCTGAGTACTTTCGCTCATTGTCACAAGATTCAGGCTCCGAAGCCGGTGATCACCCCCCTCTGCGCCCTAGTTCTGGTCTCGCGGTAAGGACAGAGGTGGAGGATGCCTTTAGCGATGACGCTGAGCGCCCTGTGTCTATGCATCCACGAATGAGCCGAATACCGCCTACTCCTGATGAAGAGATACCCGCAGTGCCTCCACGAGCTCCGTCTCGAGGACGGGTGTTGGATCACATTGATGAGACAGGCTCATTTTTCGGCGCCAGGAGGGAACGATCGCCCTCACCGTTACATAGTGATACGCAGTCGCAGTTTGACAAGCGAGCTGAATCATCTCCGTCTCGGAAAGGCGACGCTGCCTCGCTACTTTCTGCCCGACGACCAAGCGGCTCGATGAGCGAATCAGTCGCCGGTTCACCAGAAAAGCCCAAGCATTCATATGATGAACTCGGACTGGCGCCACCTCTGACCTCATTTCATCAAAGACGACGTACACCCAGCAATGTCTCATCTCCGGCATTGCCTACTGACGAGGATGGCTCTAGTGGCATGGCGGCTTCGTTTCACTCACTGCCTCCACGGAAGCTATCTTCTGCAAGTGCAATGACCTCCCCTGCGGTGGGCTCTTATCGACGCTCTCCTTCCATTGGCTCTGAATCCTCTGCGCTTCCTCGACCGTCTTTCAACTTTTCAAGACCTATGAGCAGGTCTGGCACACCTGGTATGGAGCCACCCTTGAGACAAGCTTCCTCTGATAGCCAGCCTTCGTTCATTTTGGCTGATGAGTCGGCTCATACACCAGTGAGCATGCATAGTGAGGTATTCCTTGAGCAACAGGCCGAAGACCGTGATAAGGGTGCACCATCCTACATCTATTCCAAGTTCTCACTCCCGAGAGGCAAGGCCATTCAACGCGCGGAACCAGATGAAAATAATCCACAAGCTTCTTTCCATTGGGAACAGCCCTTGGTGCCCCCAAGCGACGTCCACCGATTTGAGAATGCCCCTCCACCCTCACCTCCCACTCGACCTACAAGCTCCTCCGCCAATACCGTTCCAGACGATTCCCTGGCGTCGGGTAGCTCAATGCCGAAGGCATCAATCGAGCTGAGAAAAGTTCAATCGGAGACGACACCGCCACCGATGCCGCAGCTATCTCCAACTGCAAGCAGACCATCTGCCGAGGAGCCGCGTGCATCAGAGGATGCGCCTAGAGGCCGAGGTCGAACGCCCGTGTCGATAGCCACTAGTGACACAGCAAGCACGATCAAACCACCCCTAACCGCTCGCTCGACAGCACCTACAGCATCAGAAATGAGTGCAGAAGAGCACTTGGCGAAGGGTATCGCATGTCATGAAAGTGGGGATCTGAAAGAATCCACATACCACCTCAGATATGCAGCACGTCTAGGCGACCCGACCGCTATGCTTCTCTATGCGCTTGCCTGCCGTCATGGATGGGGTATGCGTGCTAATCAGAAAGAGGGCGTGGAATGGCTTAGAAAGGCCGCGGAATGCGCTAGTGTCGAGATCGCGGATGACGAGAGTCATGTAAAGGAGGGCAAGCATGTTGACGTTGTGGAACGAAGAACTCGAAAAGCCCAATTTGCTCTGAGCATTTACGAATTGGGAGTGAGTCACATGAATGGCTGGGGTATTGAGCAGGACAAGTCACTGGCTCTCCGCTGCTTCGAGATCGCCGGTAGTAGGTTTTCCAGATGAACCATTAACAGCCAATTGCTAACCAAGACCTTAGACTGGGGTGATGTCGATGCGCTGGCTGAAGCTGGCTTCTGCTATGCACAGGGTATTGGATGTAAAAAGAATCTGAAGAAGAGCGCCAAATTCTATCGCATGGCTGAAGCCAAGGGTATGAGCATGGTTGGGAATAGCTGGTAAGTCTCGACATCTAGAGCATATAACCTGCAATATACCCTCATGCTCACTAACGTTAAACAGGATTCACAAGGCCAAATACGATGACGATGGCGAGTCAACCGCGTCCAAGAAAGACAAAAAGAAGGCCCGCAGCAAATCTCGAACCAGAACCATGTTTGGACTGAAGTGAGCTCACGAGCCGCTTCAGTGACACGCCTACTATGATAATGATGACATCTTCGACATACCCATTTTAATCGGAGTTTTTACTGGTTTTCCATTGCATTGGGGGTTTCATGGGGATTAGGAGGAATATTCTTGTGCTCCCTGTAACGTCTGCTCAGGGCTGGAACTTATCCAGGTTAAAGAACTGGATTCAGTTCCGTGTTCAGCGTCAGATTCTAGACGAGAACTTTTAGTGAACATACCCCGATGGAAGGGTGATATGAATTATTATGCCTATTCCAGGCACAGCAAAGACACCGCTACTTGAATTGTACTACGGTGGTTGTCTATTCTATTCAACACGTTCTTGGACACTGCATCACATATCCAAGGACTAGCGAAAAGCAGAGACACTCAAGTCAGACAAAAACTTGCCTTTTCTTTTTGTAAATTAATTGCATTCGAAATATTGTTTTGAGCTGCACTGGCATCAGTCACAACTCCGCCTGCCACAGATAAAGGCCTGTTCAGTGACACAGTGTGTAGTGTACTGGGATTGCGTGTTGTTACATGCCGTGGTCTACCTCATCTAAAGTTCCGATAGGATCTCTATTTAGCTGTCAACGTCCATCTTCTCCTCCACGGGTACGTCTTCCACGCTAATGTACCGCTTGATCTCGTCCCTCTTGATGATCTTTTCGTTCAGCACCGCCGTCGTGCCCTTGGGGAAACGGTAACTCTGAAGCTTGGGCTCCTTCTCGTTGGGCTTGATGTAGTTTCTCTTGAGTGTTGTCTTGTCCTTGGTGATGATAGCCACGTCCACGTTTGAACCCGAGCCCAGATCGTTCCAAACACCAGCAAGAATGGCGTCGCTCGCCAGCTTCACGGCTTCCTCCTGGTTAAGATCGGGCTTCCACTGCGTCTCAAACACACTCATAGCTGCCAAGCTACCACTGCCCATAGTAACATAGGGAAGCTTATCTGTGCTGCCGTGAGCGTGGACAGTGAAGAGGTGGGTGCCTGTAGGGTCGACGCCAGCAACGACCAGGTAGGCACCGATGTGGCCCTGGTAGCGGAAGAGGTGCTGCTTCAGGAGGGTCATGCAGGTGACGACGCGGGGCTTGCGACCTGTGGATAGGGAGTGCAGCTCGAGTTGAGAAGAGATGAGGGCGGTGGTGAACTCTGTGTCAGCGGCGGTACCGGCGCCAGCGCACCAAATCTGAGGAGAGATGTAGTGGAGCTTCTCGCAGTTCTTGTCAGCGACAATGGGACCGGATGTGGCTCGAGTATCGGCAGCAATCTAATGGAAAGGTTGTCAATGCTGAGCTCCTGGTGGGATGGCGGTAGCTCCATTCAATGTCCGAAGACTGGCGCTTCAGACAGCAAGGTATCACTTACCACAACACCACCATCAAATATGCATCCGACAATAGTCGTTCCAGTGCTGGTGGCCTTGGGAAGAGGCACTCCTCGGGCGTGGAGAGCCGCATTGCGGTTGTAGTTTGAGAAGTCGAAGCCTGGCATTTTGAGCGACCTATGATTCCCCGATGAAAATATCAAGATAGTTGAGTTGCCCGAGTGTCCGTAGGATAATGCGATATCGTGAGAAATGGTAAGATCGCTCGGGTATCTTTTGCGATGGGGATGTTGCTGGTCGTTGACAATTGCGAGACGAGTTGAAGTTAACAAGGCAGAGCTGATGACGAGGCTAAAAGCTGCCTCCAGCAGTTGAGCTTCACTGAGCACCTACAGCAGCATTCAGCAGCGCGCTCTGATTGGTCGAACCTAATAGGCACGACAGGCAGACCGCGCCTGGGCCGGAGCAGTACCTAGTAACCAGTGGCTCAAACTTTAACACGTGAGGAGGAGTTTGGCAAGAGCATATCAAAGTCAATGAGTTATTTGGGCAGTTTCGACTTGATATGGAGCTTCGTATCTAACCCAAACTCAAAACATCCCCAGCTCTCAGAGGTATCATCTAAAATCATCAGCAACTGAATTTCTAAGTCCTCTGCGCCTCTAGGTGCATCAATCGGACCAATCACTATCTGGCAAAGCACGTCCCCCAGCCTACCACTGCCTGGGCCAAAGCTCCCCCGGTCGCCCCAGCCCACTCCTATGCTAAAGGCAAATTTATGAACTTCAGGTCCTCTCTCCAAGGCCTGCTACTCTGCTACAGTCATGGCTTTCAGCTTTGGCAATTCAGGAAACGCCATGCTCGGGAGTACGGCAGGAGCAGGAGGACTGACTACAGGCCCTGATCTGGAGACAATTCAGACAGAGGTGGGTGCGCTATTCTTCTAACCTGATGGCTTCATTTCATAGTCTTGTTTGTTGACTTCATGGACGTGATGCTAAACACTCCCAATCTGTACAGGACCTCGGTTTTCTCTCTATCGCCGGCGACGCCAAGGTTCGCCTTACATCCACGTGGTCATCTCTTCCATCTTCTACCGCGTCGCTTCTCAGCGTCGCTTCGCGCAAAGGTCTTGTCGCTGCTGCTGGACCCGACCAAGTTGTCATCGCCACAACCGAATCGGTGCGAAAAGCTTTCGAAAAGCCCAAAGATGGCGACTCAGATATTCGCGAGTTCGAGCCTCAGCTCAAGATCCCTATGCCGATGCGAGTCTCGCAATTATCATTTACTGCGGATGAAAACTATTTAATCCTTTCCGCCGAATCTGGCGGCGGCTTGGCTGTCTATGAGGTTCAGAGTCTATTATCGGGATCAACAAACTCGGCTTTCGAGCTATCAACGAACGGTGAACCCCTGAGAGCCATGATCCCGAACCCTACCCCTGAGAAGGCGGAGCTTTGCGCTATCGTTACGAACAACGGGAGTTTGCACATGGCAAACCTGAAAGAACGGCAAATCAGCGGCGTTCTTAAAAACCAAGTGAGCTGTGTTAGCTGGAGCTCCAAAGGCAAGCAACTATGCGCCGGTCTGGGTGATGGCACAATTTTCCAGATGACTCCAGAAGGAGAAGGGAAAGGAGAGATCCCTAAGCCGCCGAGCGTGGGTGACTTTCACGGTATGTAACTGCAAGGTTCATTTAACGTCAAAATTGGCTAACATCATCTCAGTATCATCTCTTACCTGGCTCGAGAACCACCTGTTCTTGTCCATCCATACTTCAAATAACGAATCACCGCCGACCTTTATCTACCATATTATTACGCGCCAACCACCATCATCTTTCAACTTTCAGAAGCTTGCCGATCCTGTCGAGCCGTTTGAATCAGACAAGACACCACATCACTCGATTCTGCGACTCCGAGACTTTCCACCAGCTCTCCAAGATATGCTCATTGTCGCTTCTACCGCAGCCTCGGAAATGGGCGTTTTGAGCCGTTCCAAGACACCTTTGGCTACGGACAAGCCTGCAGATGCTATCACCGGAGTGTTCACGACGACAGAGTTCTTGGATGATACCAAGAGACCAACATTGCCAATGACTGACTCCATGGATGATTCCACACCGATTGGTGTAGCTCTCGATCTTTCCGGCAAGGACAAGGTCTACAAACCCATTCCATCGGACGTCGAATTGGAAGAATCGCCAGGTCCACTACCTGGGTTCTGGGTACTCACACATGAGGGTGTTCTTTGCGCTTGGTGGGTAGTCTATAACGACTCTATCAGACAGGGTACCTCGTATCCTCACTTGGCTGCGGTTGAGGGCACATCAGCGCCGACACCGGCTCCAGCAACCCAAGCCGGTCCTGCAGCTTCGGCATCGCCCTTTTCCAATCCTACCCCCTCTGCGTTTGGCTCGGCTTCGCAGCTTGGACAGAAGTCATCTCCATGGGGTGGTGCTAACGCCGGTTCTACTGCCCCTAGCACAGGGGGCGCCGTATTTGGTTCAAGCGGCTTCAGCAATACCGCAGCCACCTCTGCTCCGGCATTCGGCAAACCTAGTTCCATCGGCTTTGGGCAATCGTCCCAACTAGGTGCGAAGAGCTCTCCTTGGGCATCAGCATCAGGTGGAGCATCAGCTGCAACTCCTGCTTTTGGGCAGTCGGGATTTTCGAGCTTCGCAAACAACAGCAATACCAGTCCTTTTGGCAAGGCGGCATCCAATTCTCCATTAAGTGCTCCTGCATCGGGGGGCTTTGCTGGCTTCGCCAGTAAGAGTGGTTTTGCTTCTGTGAATAACAATAATAGTGGTAGCGTATTTGGCAGCGGCAGTCAACCCGCTGCCAGTCCTTTTGGATCCACCTCAAATACCGAAACAGCTTTCCCGGCCAAATCTGAACAATCTTCTGGCAGTCCTTTTGGGTCTACCCCTTTCAAGCTCCAGAGTTCCTTCAAGCCTGATGGATCTGCCAAGGACGACGCAGCCAAACCCAGCGGTTCTCTGTTTGGTAGCAACTTTGGATCAGCCCTTACCGATGCGACTAACAAACCCGAAGTTACGACGCCAACGCCCAGGGATGAGGAAATGGACACCGCGGGAGCAACGGAGGAGACCCCCCAAGCAAAATCCAAGGACTCGCTATTCCCTGCGCAACAAAGTCCCGAGTCTACAACACCAACTACAACACCTGCGCCATCTAAGTTCGGTTTTGCAACATCGCCAGCCCCCCAGACATCAACTTTTGGACAACCATCGAAGTTTGGCTCCACTGGTGGTGGGCTTTTTGGAAACAAGTCGGAGACACCGAAACCCAGTGGCGGTCTTTTTGGATCTCCATCGAGTACCCCTAAGCCCAGCGGAGGGCTGTTCAGTTCAACCTCTGCGACACCCAAGGCTGGTGGAACCCTTTTCGGATCGCAGCAGAACACACCAAAGGCCAGTATTTTCGGAGGACAACAGAAGCCAAGCGGTTACACAGGAATCTTTGGGCAGAAGTCTGAGTCGTCTAAGGCTAAGAGCCCTCAGGCCGAGAACCCTAAAATCAAGGTAGAAGAAGATGACGCCCCGCTGCCTCCGGATACAACCAGCAAGGCCAGCTTTGCTGTTGGTGAATCGTCTTCCTCATCAGCGGCATCCAAGACTGAAGCCGCTCCTCTGCCCCCAGACTTCATTCCCAAACCTAAATCTTCCTCATCTGCTGCTAAAGCGGCTGAGGCCTCTGATGCCCCATTGCCGCCAGACTTTGTTAATGTATCCAAACCGACAGACAAGGAATCGGCTGCCTCTGCTGCTCCCCTGCCGTCTGAACCCATCATTTCTGCGAAACCAAGATCCGTTTTTGACAAACCAGATGGTACTCCAAAGGCGCCCTCGAGCCTTTTCCCCGCCGTCGCCGGACCGCCTTCGGACGATAGTGATGATCTGGATGACGAAGACGACGACGAAGAGGAAGACGATGATGGAGAGGAAGGAGAAGAAGAAGAGGAAGATGATGATGATGGCGGGTCTGAGGGCAGTGGTATCGATGTTGCCAAGGATCTGAGTCCGACAGTCAGCAACCTCACTCCCGGATATACACCTCAAAGCTCATTTGGTGGACCTGGCGGGCATGCTCTTGGAAGCCCTCGGACAAATCAAGAAAGCTCACGACCTTTGTTTGGCGAACTCAGCCGCAACGCCCCCGTGTTCCCACGACCTAACGCGACCAGTCCCCGCTCCCCGAGTCCGGTTCGAGGGGCAGTGCCGAATAGGGTCCTCAGGTCAGAGAACATGAGATCTGTGAGTGCCCCAGGAATTGCCTCGCATCTCCTCGGACATAGGCAGTCACAGATGGGCGCTTCCATAACCAGCAGAGACGCTGGCTCGTCAGAAGATCCATTTGTGGCCCAGCATCGTAAGTTTAAGGCCAAGCAGGAGGCTGCAGAAACCCAGCCATTAGTTGACGAGGATGATGATGAAGTTCAGAAGCTTCTGGCATCAGAAGTGGAAGGAAGTTTGACCCTGGATGAGTTCATTGCCCATTCAAACGTCGCTCCGCCTGCTAAGGAAAGCATTCCAAGCCAAGTCGAAGCAGTCTATCGCGATATTAATTCGATGATTGATACACTCGGCCTCAATGCGCGAACTGTCAAGTCATTCATCAAGGGCCACACGGAGAACTGCAAGCAGGGTGGACGCAGTAAAGAGGATCTTGATGACCCCGAAGACTGGGTTCTTTGCGAGATTGACGAGTTGGGAAACATCTTGGACAATGAACTGTACAATGATCTTGAGGACGGGCGGGTTCGTGACCTGGACGCTAAACTCGATGCTTGTCACGAACTTACCAGAGATATGCATCGCCTTCGAGCTAAACAGGAGGACTTGAAACAAATCCTTATGATCAGAACCGACCCTGATCAGGCTGAAGTAACACGATCTATGCCTCTGAGTGCTGAGCAAGCAACACAGCAGAACGAACTGCGACGCGAGTTCGCCAAGTTCTCGAAGCTCTTGGCTGATGCAGAAGAAGCCTTGACGTTGCTCAAGACAAGAATTGCGTCCGCCTCTGGCGCTTCAGGCAAAGGCAAGGCAAACGTTCCTACGGTTGAGGCGGTGATACGTACTATTGGGAAGATGACGGCGATGGTTGAGAAGCGCAGCGGAGATATCGACGTTCTCGAAAACCAGCTGCGCAAAGTCAATCTCAACTCTACAAGCCGGGAGGGGTCTCCTATGGTGACACCACAGGGAAGGAGGAGCATCATGTTCTCCCCCGAAGGGACGCCCGTTAGAAATTTGCGCCATAGCTTTGCGGGCAGCATGTCTCTGGGTGCATCTGTTCGAGCCACCCCCCCGCGCAAGAAACTTAGTGGCTTCAGTCGAGAGGAGAAGGGTGATTTAATGGAAAAGAGAACACGTCGGCAAGCGGTATTGGGCAAGCTGAAGAGCAGTGTCGAGAAGAGAGGTGTCAGTGTTTGGAATATGGAGGATATCGAATAATCAAGGACAATGACACAGAATGGACATTATCACGGCGAAACAAGACAGAACATGGTGATGAATAGGGCATGGAGCAACCAAGCAACTGTATCTTAGATTTTAAATAGTGTATCAATTGGTCATACCAGCTACCCGAATAGCTAATATATTTCCCCCCCTGCGATATATATTCCCTTCTTGATCATGACAGTGCTCTGCAGCTAGTTCCATTGCGAGAATCGGAATTGCAGCTCAATAAAGCCATTTTGTCCACCCTATTACCACCAATTGATTTCCCTGAAAAAACACAAACACCATTTTACTCCTCGGGTATCCTCAGACGTTGGATTTCATGAAGACATACGTTGTGCAAGCATTGAACCAGTGGTCAACTCACTCAGGCTGCTGGAGCAGGCGGAGCGGCAGATCGTGGGATGGCAGACTTGGGGTCGGTAGCTGGAGTATTGTTGGAGATATCGCGAGGAATGTTTGATGGGTTAGAGTGAACCCGGCAATGTTCCTTGTTCTTGTGCTCGGGGTGAGGTCGAGGAGTGTAGCTAAGAGGCCACCGTTAGGTGATGGGAGTCTTGAATGAGAATCGAATCGACATACTTGACGAAGGAGAGCATCCTGAAAGGTTGTTGGTCTGTTGCCGAGTATAAGTGATAGATGTTGTTGACGGTGCTTTAGTGTATTTCTCAAAATCCAATTGATGAATTGGAGAAAGGGTGGGAAGTCAATGAGTATTATATAGCTGATCTCTTCTCTGACCAAATCAACTTACATACATTGTATTACAAACGACTGCTTGGCCGGACCGGTTGTGCTCTGGTGACTGACTGACAGGACCTTTGAATTGCACGTGTGACCGGCATCAACTTTGAGGACAGAGCAGGGGTTCGCCAAGAACTTTGAGTTTGACTGGAGGACATGGGCGCAATACTGACGTCGTACGGGTTGCCCGGACAGGGAAGTGATGGGATCTCTCAGCGGGGGTAGAGCGTGCGCGTGACCCCTGGAACGAGGAGGATGAAGTGCGCTGTAGCTGGTCTAGGGGATCCTAGTATGTATGTATTGTTTATGATGGCTTGGGGATGGGAATCTGGCGATGGACGACGACTGATTGGGTGCGCTGATATGGCCAGAGGCCGGCCCGGTGAATGAGTCTGTTCTATGAACACTTCCCGACTACGGAGTAGCAGCGACACAATCACGGCATCCTAGACAAAAGACAAAAAAGACTTGTCGAGAGATTCGTCTTATAAGCGAGCTTTCAAGGGCCTATGTCTGGGCGATGCGGCGTAATGATCCGAAGTCGCTCATCATCAGATCAAGGTTCTGGTTTTACGAGATAAGACTCATGAGTTTTTACATGCTCTCAACAACAATTGCAATGCCCTCTCTCATGGAAGAATCCAACGCAGGCTGTCCTCGTGCAAAGCCACCTCGACTGACATTGTCACTGTTATCAGACCATGTTCTCATAATATTAGGTACGTACCTGCAGCTTCGCAGCCCAAACTCCGGTTCATCGTACGTGGGGCCCGTGGTCTCAAGCCGACACCCACCGAAGCATGGGTCGGGCACGGTCGGCGGTCTCGGAGACGAGTGGAGAAATCTGCGCCGTCTCTTTCTGCAGGCAAGATTGGCAGTCCGGGATCCACCAATTCTTCACCTTGGATTATCCACATTCTTCACCTTCCACTCACCGAATCTTCACCTTGGAGGGGCTTCAAAAAATTATTGTTTGCTTCGCTCATCACCTCCGTACGTTTATACAATCACCACGCCTACTCACCAGTCTGCAAACACATAATACCCACCACCGCAATGGCACCCACACAGCAGGCTGCGTGGAGAAAAGCTCCTACTGCAGAGGAAATTGCCAATCGTCAGGTAAACTTCAATTTAGTAATGCTGAATGCACTGTAACCTAACTTTTGCGCTCAGACTGTTGGCATCAACAAGGAAACCGTCACAAACATCACCTCGACTGATTACCCAGGCCATCACCCTGGCGAAGACCTCGCATTCACGCTCGATCGTTTCCGCGATGCATTTTCCGTAAAATTTCATCAGAACGATCAGTTCCTCGCCTCTTTCTCTCTTGTCGGAATCGACGCTTCGCTCGCAAACGCTTTTCGACGTATTCTACTCTCTGAGATCCCCACCCTCGCTATCGAGAACGTTTATATCGAGAACAACACCTCTGTCATTCAAGACGAGGTTCTCGCGCATCGTCTTGGACTCATCCCATTCAAGGGTGGTCGTGAGGGTCTGCACAACTTCCTCAAGTGGCACAAAAAGCCAGAGGCTGGCGAGGACCCTTATGCTGGCTGCTTCGACTGGAATACGGTCCGCCTCGAGCTTAACGTGACATGCACCGTTAATGAGGACGCTTCGCCCGCTGAGAACGACCCTCTCAAAGCTTACCATAACGCCCACGTTTATGCGCGCGACATCGTCTTCGTTCCTACTGGCAAGCAGGTCGAGTACTTCAGCGGCGAGGACGCCATTGCGCCCACGAACCCAGACATCTTGATCGCCAAGCTGCGACCCCGACAGACCATTAACCTCGCCATGCATATGCACAAGGGAATTGGATCCGATCACGCCAAGTTCTCTCCTGTCGCCACAGCCTCCTACCGTCTCCTACCTACCATTACCATTACCAAGCCTATCTTGGGCGCTGATGCCGAAAAGTTTGCCAAGTGCTTCCCCAAGGGTGTCATCGGCCTCGAAAAGGTTACGGCTGAGGAAGCTGCTCAGGCTGGTAGCGGTTATGAGGACCAGGAGGGCGAGACTAAGGCCGTGGTTGTTGATGCGATGAAGGACACTGTCAGCCGAGAGGCTCTACGACACAAGGAGTTTGAGGGCAAGGTGAAGCTTGGCCGAAGGCGAGATCATTTTATCTTCTCCATCGAGAGCACAGGGCAATGGGATAGCGATGAGCTTTTCCTCGAGTCAGTTAAGTACCTCAAGCTCAAGTGTAAGAAGCTTGAGCAGCAAGTTATCAACATGGCGAGGTAGCCTACTACATCATAAAGAGATTTCGGGTCTTGTTTGGCGCAGTATCATAATTTTTGGGTTGATTTGTTTTCTGCGGTCTCTACGGTTAGATAAAAAGGAATGATACCATGACCACATCATAATATTCGTCACCCGTTTCCTCTCTGCCCCCTGAAAAGGATACTCATCTAGTATTTTTGAGTCGTCATCATGTACCTCTCATTCATTAATCCAACGCCTAAAGATGCCCAAAAGTCCGAACGCCCTTTACTAACCACTTGGCTGAGAATCAAGAACTTGTCTTGAACTTGAAGTAAAAGTTGAATTCAAGGGGGAACGCAGGATCAGTGACAACAACCTGCTGTCCGTCTTCGAGCCCAAGCTCTGTGAGGGTCTTACTCAGGTTCGGGCGTGTCTGCTCCTCCAAGCCTGGAGGAGATTGCATGTATAGAGTCTTTCCTTCGGCACGGATCGATGGCTTCTTTAATTGCGCTTCGGGGCGAATCGCGAATGAGTCGATTAACTCCTGCAGAATGGACCTGGGGTTGACTTCAAGAGGGCGAGCCTGGCGTCCACAGACAGGGCAGTCGTCCTTCTTCTCATGCTTGAAGGTGTATGTATAGATGCTATCATTGCCAGAGTACATCATATAGTTTGTGTCGAATCCAAGACAAGGGGCGGAGGTTGTCGCGATTTTAAAAGCTTCGTTGCAGCATGCAGCGGCGATGATAGCATTGGTAGATGCAATCGCCGGAATGATGTTCTTGATGGTTCCTTGCGTTAACGAATAAGTGACACCAGGGATGCCAAACTCTTCCGCACGAGTAAGTGCTTTTTGAAACAGCCAGGTTACATGCTCTGGGTCATCCTTGTCAAGCTTCGGGAATGGCTTTTCTTCCTCCCAAGCAATAACGTGGGCCCATTCAATGCAGTGCTCGGGTTGTCGTGGGATTGAGGCGATAGTACACAGAGGAACAGCGGCGCGCGGAGCGTGCATATCCAGCTGGCACTCAATACAGGATGTCATGGATGGGAGGATGACTCGCGCCTGTCCCTTGAAACCTTCAGTGCCACCATCAATGAGGGGCTTTATCGCATCGGGGTCTTCAGCGTCTTCGGCAATAGAAACAAGCATGGCGTTGATCCAACGGCGGGCCTCGATGCTGTCTAGCCCGCAAATTACAAGCTGGAACTGCTTGTAAAACTCCTCGTCGAAGTCCTGGATACGGTTGTTGTGGGCTGTGATGGAGACGCCCTTGACTCTCTTTTGGACGAAAGCAGCGGCAACCTCTGCTTTGTATTTGCCAACATCATCTTTTCGGAATAAGAACTGGCGGTTGAGGTTGGAAATATCGATGGTATCTAGAGCAAGATGAGCCAGCGATCTTTATAGAGAAGACGATTCACAAACCCATGTCTATTACGTGAATGTTCCTGAATCTGGACATGGCAAGATTCTTCAGAATTTCACATCCTAGGCCTCCTGCGCCGCTGTATTATGGAAGTTGGTGAGCCGGACATTTGAGTCTTTCAAGAGAGATGACTGACATGACGCTACACAAATTAGTATGGCTTTCATAAGATGTTACATGTGTACATCAACACTCACAGAACTTTGAACGTTTCAAACTGCGCCAGAAACTCCGGCGCAGTAGCATCGGGATCGGTATATGGTCCTGCGTTACGGCGGATTTGGTCGAGGTATTTCCTTGCCTTGTGGTCAGTTGTTTGTGGTTTCAAGAGCTCCAACAGCTCCCAGCTAAAGGTCTTACCATCGCGCGTCTTCGTAGCCGCCGGCAGCTTCCTGAGCCACACTAGCCATATTGAAGATTTCCAAGGACTTTGTAGTAGAAGAACAACAAGCCAAATGAATGTATGAGCGGGTTCGCAGGGAGATATGTAAGATCAGAGAGTGGTCCGCAGTTTGGTTACTAAGGTAAGGAGCTCTGAAAGGATCTGTGCGTGGGGGAGGATCGTCATTGCCTGGAGCTGGCTCGGTGAAGCTCGGTGAGGGTGGGGTCAAGGTGAGTAATGCTTCGAGCACCTAAACCTAAACACCAGGCAATAATGTATACCTCTACCAAGCTTTCAAAGCTCAAACAACATGAAATTTAGTGGACAACTCGCCAGATTAAACCACACAGACTAGAATGGACGACCTTCTCACCCCTGTGAGCACAACCTACCTCAAACCTCGGAATGAGCCTGAGCCACTTTTCACAGAGGTTAAACCAGCTTCTACCCAAAAGAAACCAGCCAGCATCAGTGACAAGTCGACGGCTGATGAAATTATCGATGCATTAAAAAGTCAACCAGACTACGATACACTTATTTCGATACTGAATTTTCTAAATAACCCAAAATCTGCGTCGAGTAACTTCTCATTCTCATCACCCAGTCCCAAAAGTGCGTCTATCATCCATTTGCTGGTCTCGGAGATCGCATCAAATTACTGGACACTTTTACTTGAGGGAAACATCGAAGATGATACAAAGGGCAAAACAGAACTTCCACGAGATGCGGATCTTTTTCTTGGCTGTCTACGCAGTCTGACAGGTCTTAACGCTGTTATCACACAACTGCGAGTTCTCATTCAAGAGTCACGGCTAGGAGGGAAAGAAGAGAAGAGAGTAGACTTATCAATCAACGCCGGGATTCTGTTGAGTATTCTATCTTCCATTATTGGTAGTGCTCAGTCAATCTCCACGATATGGAGCTCATCGACCAAAGGAATTTCCAATGCCGCGCTGCAAAGAGTTCAGTGCCAGAAACTTGCATCAATTCTCTCGAACGGTCAGATTGTGTCAATCGCAGCGGAAGCTTTAGATGTCATAGGACGCGATCAAGTCGACGATGGGGTTCACTGGATTGCTGACGGACTTAAATATAGCAGATGGGTGGGAAATGCTATTGTGTCTTGGGTTCATTCATCGCCTGAACCTGATGGAATGGCCTTCGCTTGTGAGTTGTTCCAGAAGTCGCTGTCGCTGCACCATTCTGGTAAGACAAACTAGAATTCCATTTACTGATACTTGCTGATGCTTATTCCGCAGAAACTCTTATCAAAATCGCAGTCGACGGGCTTCTTCTTTCTAAAAGAAACTCAATTTCAACCTTCATTCAACTTGCTCTCAGCCAACATCGAACTTCTAAGAAGGTATTCCATATTTTACTTCAGCACCTTTCACAGAAATACTTGAATCGTCTGAGCCTGGAAGACACACACCCCGACGACAAGGTTTCTGCCGTTGCTGGGCTTCTCATGGAAGTCGCATTGAACGACGAAACGAGAAGAGATGTTCTTATCAACTGGTGTGCATCTTCATCGGGTGCTGGTGTTGGCGATGGAGTAGGTATTCGCAGAGCTGTCGTAGCTGCACTCGCACGAGACCGAGAAGCGATTACTACAGTACTGGAGAAAAGCATTGCACAATTTGGAGATGAGCTGTACATCAGACATTCAGCAATGCTTCAGCAAGATGGTAACGACTATCCCCACGCGATTCATCTACATGCTTGCTGACATTTTGTAGCGCATACCCAAATCCTGCTCCTTGCCGCTGGCTACGTACACAGAGTTTCTCCAATGAAATTGACGTTGCTCATGCGAGTGGGCACATACATGAACACCATCTCCAATCGCATCGGTTCCACACAGCCCAGAGCTCAGTTTCTTGGTTTGGTAGTTGGGGAATCGTTGTCTGCTCTGATCGATGATAAGAAGCAGAGGCTCGATTTCAAGATGGAGCAGACAGAAACAGAGGAAGCGCAGCAATTAAAGAGTCTAACCAAGGTTTCTGACCCTGTTGGCTCTATCGACCCTATCCTATTCGACCACGCAATTGAGACTGTCCCTCAGAAGCGAAAGCCTTCAACCCCAAGCGAGGCTCTTCAAAAGAAATCCAAGCAAAAGAAGAAGCCTGTTGTTGCCGAAGCCAAGCCAAAAGCCATCATCGAAGAGATTGATTCTTCAGAAGAGGACGACGATCTCGCCCCTTACTCGAAGGACTCTGACCCTGAAGACTCGGATGATGACGCAACACTTGTACAACGCAACAAGCCCAAACCGCCTGTTTATATCAGAGATCTCATATCGTATTTCAGAGACTCTGAATCATACGACAAACAGTTGCTCGCTTTACAGACAGCTCCAATCCTCATCAGACGCAAGGCCAATTATGGAACCGAGGTAAGTTTCCACGCTGATGAGTTGGCTGGGCTTTTGGTGGGTATACAAGACAAGTTTGAGATCGAAAATTTCTATGATTTACGGTTACACGGTATGGTAGCGCTTGTTGTCTCTCTACCTAAGACTATGGCCCCATGGTTTGCTCGAACTTTCTTCGAGGGCGACTATTCCCTCCACCAACGGACATCAATACTCGTCACGTTGGGCCTGTCAGCCCGAGAACTGGCGGGTTTCGAAGTATCTCAATACCAGTTGGCTGCTGCCTTTCCCTCAAAGCGGCTACCTGAAAAGATGGAGCAACTTTATATTGGCTCGGGAAATGATAGCAGCACCCTACCGTCGTCCCAGCTGAAAGCACTCCCATCAACTGCTCTCGAGAATATTTCACAGTCGCTGACATCTTCATTCCTTGCCCCGCTTGCTGTAGAAGCAGCCGATGCCAATACAGGCCCTGATATTTTGAAGCTTCAAAGCTTCACGGCCCGCTACAAGTCCAAATCTAGTTCCAAACCTCGTATGCGTGCTATTCCCAATACGACTGCCGCTCTGCTTGCGATGTCCTTCTTCTCCCCGCTCACAGCACATTTCCAGGTCGCGCTTCGTTCTGCCAAACCAATCATACTCAACCATGCACTTCTGGCACTCTACCTACAGACGTTAGGCATTATTGTTCACGCCGCTGGGCCCTCCACACTTTCGCTGCCACAGTTAACTGCGGAGCTATGGGATCTGCTTCTGGGCGTTCGTGTACATGTTTTTGGCGATCTCGGCGCCATGAAAGGGTGGCTCGTGGCTATGGCGTCTCTGCTGGAAGTAAATAGCGGCGACATGCGTCGGATTTGTGAAACCCAAGGCAGAGAAGTGATGGAGACAAGAGAATGGGTCGCAATGGTGTTCGAGAAGACTAGAGGAGAGGATGGTGGGGAGGAGAACGAGGTCAAAATGCTGGCGGCAGGAGTCTTGATCAGGTTGGGAGAGGCCATCGAAAGGTACCAAGCTTTGCTAATGGGAGAACTGGTGGGATTCCAATAAGCTAAATGCAGGAACTTGGTGAACGGGGAAATTTTTTGAACATTCTATTCGTGGTTTATTATGATCATATATTGTATTGCACAATATCCAGCTTTTAACCGATTTTCAATGTAACGGTGGCAAGCCATTTCCAAACTCCCAAGATCACGCGGTGTTATATTATTAGTTCCCATATACATTCGTGAATGTCTTCAAGGGGTCTCAATAGACTCCATCCTTGTTGTGCTCGCTCTTCGAAGTGGAAGGCCCGACAAGTATGTATTCGCGTGGCTGAGATGATCACTTAGGCTCATGGCCATGCGTCGAAGCTCCTCCTTGACATGTTCTGATGAGGCCTGGCCTTCCATGACTTGGGGTGAGGGTGCAGTGGGTGCAGGTGGGAGGGATGGCTGTTGTTGTTGATAAGATCGAGG
Organism: Fusarium dlaminii; assembly: GCA_013186775.1. NCBI lineage: Eukaryota > Fungi > Ascomycota > Sordariomycetes > Hypocreales > Nectriaceae > Fusarium > Fusarium dlaminii. Next base: position 141,078 of record JAAOAL010000041.1, on the reverse strand, counting down.
GTAGTCGTCCCGAACTGGTGACCGATCTAGTTGAGGCTGAAGTGGAGGAGGTTGAAGTTCAGGGGCGGCAAGCGTTTGTGGAGTAAAAGATTCAGGGTCAGTATCGGCGAACTCGCTAAGGGAATAAGGTCTTTCACTCGGGGTGCTCCCGTTGGTCTGCGAAGATTGGAGTTGTCCCTGGGGTTGATACAGGGGAACCTGTGTTTGCTGATAGGACATCTGAGGATCATGTCGCTGGGTGTTATTTAGCGAAAGGTCCGCAACGGCATTTGCAAACTCAGAATCATCAGATACATAGATGGATGGTTCTCGTATACTGTTGGGCATAAGGTAAAGAGAGGCATGCTTTTCTAGCTGGAAAGGATCGGCCCCTCCTAACTCCGAGCCAGCCAATGATCCTACGTCCGAGTGTGATGTGGACGGCCTTGTATAGTCGCTCATAGGAATGGGATCCGCTAGACCCATGTCTAAGTCAATGAGACTCCCTGACGATGCTCGGTTGTTGACTGGGGAGGGAACTGCAAGGTCATTGAACTGCGCCGAAGGCTGGATTGGCTCTGTCGGAGGGTGGATTAGGCGGCTGGTACTTGGCCCTTGGTCGTCGTTGAACGGAAATCTGAACATTTCCGGGTTTGCTGAGGCGGGAGGGGCCATGGATGGGAACTTCCAATCTCGTGTTCTGCGGTTGTTGTTCATCATATCTGCTGGATCACTAAGTGGTGGTTTATTATAGGAGACATCTCCAAAGTCATAGTCAGTCGATGCTCTGGGATCTCCAGCTCTGATTGTGTTTAGATCAACAAATTCGGAGAGGTTGCTACCATCTAGGGACATATCAAGATCAATTAGGGATTCTCTCACACTAGGAGACTGAGATGAGTCGTCTCTAAGCGGTAAATCCGACGCAGGAGGGGGGGGTGGAGGGGTGAAATCGGCAGTAGGCGGAGGAAACGGACGGCCATAATATGCTCGTGAGTTGTCCTCGTAGTTCGATATCGTATTTGGGTCAAATAGCTTTTCCAGTGGTGCCTTGACGGAAGGAAGGTGGGGTGGCGGACGTCGACGTGATTTTGGCTTTTGGGTTCTAGAAGCATCGTCGAACTCATCCTGCTTGAAGTCGACGTTGGAGCCATAAACATCAAACACAGCTTGAGCGTCGCCAGTTTGGAGCACCTGTTGATCGAACGCAGCGGTTGTGCTGAAGTTCCACTCATCATTGTCCAAGGCCAAGTTAGCGAGGTCAGATGGCCCCTGGGCTCCTCCTGCGGAGAAGAGAGACTTGCGAACACCACCTTGAGCTTCCCACAACTTGTAGCCTCTAACCAAGTGTGCCAAGCTCGAAGCAGGATAAGCATCCTGTGTGTTGAATATGTAACGGTGTCTCTGAATTTGCTCAATTGGTGGGCGTTTCTTAGGGTCATCAACCAAGCAGTACGCCACGAGGTCTTTCAACCCTTGGGAATATCGGTCGCCATCAAGTCGAGGGATGTGTTGTTTGAGGTATGAGCCTAGTCTGTTGAAGTCCATCATGCCTGCAGCTACGCTTGGTGGTAGACCCGATGCAATTTCATAGACCATGGCGCCAAAAGCCCATATATCCACCTCAGTACCATAAGAAGCCGCAGGGTCGAACAGTTCTGGGGCCATCCAATGGGGTGTACCAATGACTGTTGAGCGCTTGTCAAATTTGGTTTCGATAACACCAGCAACTCCAAAATCACAAAGCTGGACGTTTCCCTCCTCCGTGACTAAGATATTGGCACACTTGATGTCTCTGTGAATGATACCCTGGCCATGAACCCAGTAGACAGCTTCGGCCACTTCGCGCAAAATGGGAATAATCCATTTTTCCTGAAGGCCACCCGGTGAGGTTGGTTTCATAAGGGTAGCCACGCTGCCTCCAGCGCAGTATTCTGTAATCATCCACATGGACTGCCCAACAGGAAGAGCATCGATAACATGATTGATGTTCTTGGCGCCACTGTTGCTGAGCAGTTGCAGGGCACTAATTTCCTTGAGCAAGTCGCTATATGTATCGGCGAGCTTGGGGTTAACTGTGTCACTCTCTTCAATGTCGATGATTTTGACGGCAACCAGCTGATTCGTTGTTAGAGAGGTGGCCTTGTAGACCCGACCAAAACTGCCTTTGCCAATGAGCTCTGAAAGTCGATACTGTGGAGGGTCCTTTCCGACTTTTGAGCACTGCTCGGCAACCACTTTTTGCATTTTCTTTGCATCTTCAATAGCTTTCTGCTTTGTGACCGAAAAGTCCGGTCCTCTGACTTGGAGCGACGACATGATGATGAATGTTGTGAGGCCTGTCTCGGGTTACTTAGCAGGGGATGTGTAACTAAGCTAAGATCGCTTGAGCTTGATATGGCTGGTTGGTTCACTTCATGATAGCCTGGACATGTGATGCATGTGAGTGAAGATGGAGATTGAGCTGAGTGCGAGCTATGAGAAAAAAAGCGAGGAGTGATGACTGGAGGTGGGTTTTTGGGCGATGTAGAAAGCGTTGAATGAATTGGGTTTGTTGTAACATTCAATGTTGCATATGTGGAAAGGGGCCCTTGACGCTTTCCCCAAGTTACAGGTTACGGTGGTAGCCAATGAGCGGACTTGACAACGCTGTGGCGGGGCAGACTTGGGTGGCTAATGCGAAAAGACAGCCTCATCTCCAATTCCCTTCAGTTAGGTGCTGTGTTGGCGTTAGCGGCCAATTGCAATCATGATACGACAATGAAACTAGAACTGTCACATTCCGAGTCAGATACAATAATTTGTCATTAAGACGGTCAATTCTTATAGGTAATCTATTATCCTTTGAAATACCCTTCGGTTCCGTACCTGACGTTTGTCCTTATCTCAATTTCTTTTATCGCTGAGTTGGTGTCTTCTTCCGCAACACCAAGTGTACCTTGACCAGGATTGAACAGTTCGCATTCCGACAATCACCATATTGAATATTTCTATATCCCTTTAACACACAATATCTCTTTGCGGTTACATCCATCAAGGAATTCGGACAAGACGACTCACTTCACCAGCCATGATGTTTCAGACAACCGCCCAGATACAGCACACATCGCCTATCTCCTCGACTACTGCAGCCCCAAAAGCCATAGAGATGCTCCACGACCATGTTTTCTTCTTACATTGTAATCCTTATATGTCCAAATTCGAAGCTATGCCCACTCCGAACCCTACTCCATCGGTTCCTGTCACACTTGAGGTCAAGCCTATCGCAGCACCAGAGTGTTATTCGGTCACAGACCGAATTCATACCTTACCAGCAGGGCTCTGGGACTCCGATGTGATTAGTTCATACGAGTTTTTTGATCTGGAAAGTGGTGTGTTTGTGAGAACGCGAGGGCCAATGGGTCTGGTACTTGAGACTGTTTGGAAGATTAAAGAATCTGAGGGTGGAAACCTGGAGATCGTGGAGCAGGTCTCTATTACATGCTCTAGGCTGATCATGGGTATGATCAAAAGCTCATGTGAGGCTGGATGGAAAGGGGTTCATGGAAAGATGCTTGAGAGGATAGAAGAGTCCTCATAAGCGAATGCTTTCAACAATACCCTAAGAACAATAATTGGACGGTAAAGCCAGGTTATGGCCCTGAAATACGCGGCGATATCGTACTGGGAGTTGTTTCCTCCCAAAGTCGTGTCTCCAATGTTCACCAACAATGCTGCCAGGCTACCCCAAGTAGCTCTAAGACCAGAGTTCACGATAGATGTAGTGCCTACGCTCTTACAGAAACCATAGCAACAGTCATAAACTTCAGCCCCAAGCAGGCAATAACAGGAACCTAACAACCCAAGTGAGTTATACCTTTTCTTAGATTGGCCACCTACCAGAGTGACAAAGCCAGCTCATTGATTATAGGTTGCAGCCAAGCTTTTGCCTAAATAACTTGACCCTCATGAGTCATTCTCGAAGTTCAACCTCAGTCTCAAGGCCATCATGATCATACCGGCCGGGTATAAAAGGAGCGCCTCCTCCAAATATTGCTTTCTCTTTTTCCTTTCTTCTTCACCTTCTTCTTTGCCATAAGGCTCGGATCAAAGTGTAGTAACTGTTCTTGTTGAGGCTAACCCCTCAACACGGGTTCGTAAACTGGCTCGATACTGTTCTGATTTTTGGTTTATTGGTGATGGCTCAACGGCGCTTGCGTGGTTGAATCGTTCCCAGGGTGTCCTTGGTATTACACTGTCTCCAAGCGATGCGCACATGTTTGTGTCTCTCAGTACATTCATCATTATGCTTTCATTGCATCTTGGCTGGTATATCCAGCGGTGCGAAGAAGGCCACTTCCGCTGCAGATAGGTATCATATTACTTTACATTTAGAGCAGCTGAAGTTCTGGAGAGAGAGTTGTGACAGGTTGTTGCACATTCCTCACAACCAAACTTTTGTAGACCAAGCTTGGATCCACGTCGAAGTAAATAAACTCTCGTGATTTGTTTAAGGGGGAACAGCACATTTGCATACCGTAACTTGGGAAATAAAGAATGAATTCAAACTGAAATTTTGTGACATACTGCATCAGAAGAAAAGTGTAGCCGTGAACACTGGAATTCTTGAAATAACCCTGTGGTCATAAGTTATAAGCATGGTACCTTGGGTACCATAGGTAGGCCTCAGGGAGCAAGAAAACTCAAGACTTCACAAGAGGATGTCAAAATAAACTCAGCAGAGAACCCCCTAAGCTTAGGCTAAATTTACCTAAATAATTTTATCGCTTAGGGTCAAGGACCTGAGTTTTCTTTCCTCCCCTAGGCTAGGTACACAGTCAGAGAGGCGTGGCGAAGAGGCACCCATGGATTTGCTCTCTACTATCATCACGTGATCGCGCGACACCCACTTTGCCACCCATCGCGCTTTCGCGTTAAGAGGTTCAAAGCATCCCACTTCGTTTTCGGTTGGCTGCTGATTTTCCAGGACATCTTTGCATGCATTCTTTGGCTTCTGCTCATTGTCTTGACGACAACTAAAGGACCTGGGCCTTTTTTCTGTCCTCCATTCTGCCAAAGATAAAGTCGATACTCACTATTTCATTGGCTATCATCATGGTGGCACCGAAAAAGTCCAGCCAGTCTCATACACCGAAAAAGACAACCTCGCAATTATCCAAAAAGCCAGTCAAGGCCAATCAAAGTATCCTTAGATTTTTTAAAAAGGCTGAAAAACATGAGGCCTCTCTGTTTCTTGGGGCTGCGCCGGACCCTATTGATCACGAAGATCTCTACACTGCCAATGACGCCGACGACTCGATTCGATGCAATGAGGCCGAATCGCCCAACAAAAAGAGGAAACTGAGCAAAGAACCCGAACAATTGCCCAGGGTCAAAGTCTCAGTAAAAGCTGAGCAGGTGGCCGGGGCTGAAGACCGATTCTCACCCACCAAGTATGATGGCGAACCCCCACGGAAGTCAAAATCCAAAATCAAGACTCCATTCGTAATAGACTCGGACAGTGAGGATGAGCCCGAAGACGATATTATGGCCACAAACAACAAGCCTGAAAAGAATGGTCAATGTACGGAGCTTTCCCCGCAAAACGAGGTCCAGACGGACGGTTTTACTAAGATCGATAAAAAGAAGGAAGCAGATATTACCACACAAGCCTTGAAACGGGAAGATTCAACATACCAACAATTCGACGATCTCGGAGAAATAGTAGACGAGGAGTTCCCAGATCTGAACGATCTCGAAGGGGAGGAAATGCGAGTAATGCGTTACATGAGAGAGCAAGCTAGGTTAGAAGCGGAGGAAGCTGGGATTTCAAGCGAAGACCTGGCCGATTACCCCCTTGACGATGATCATATGGCAGATTGTTGTCCTATATGCAGCGGGAGCCTGGCCGGGATCTCTATAGATGAAGCAACACGGCATGTCAATTCCTGCCTTGATGGACACCCGATCCCGTTGCCAAAACCGCAGCAAACAACACCAGAACGAATCAAGCCGGAGAAACCAATCTCAGCGATTTCTGTCTCAACCCCTGAGGTCGAATCGACCGACGTCAGCAAAAGATTTGCACGGGCTGCTGTTCCCAGGCCCGGTCAGGCGAACCCTTTCGAAGTTATAAGTTCTGGCCCGGCACCGAAATCTGCTTTCTCGAAACTCATGTCCAATAATGCCGAAGACTCAGCATGGCAAGAGGCTGCTGCTGCTGAACACGCTTCTCGAGGAAAGCAAGCATATGAGAGGACGTGCCCTTTCTACAAGATCATGCCCGGATTTTCCATTTGCGTGGACGCTTTCCGGTATGGCGCCGTCCAGGGTTGCAAAGCATATTTCTTGAGTCATTTTCACAGTGACCACTATATTGGTCTTACAGCAAGATGGTGTCACGGCCCTATATACTGCAGCAAAGTCACGGGCAGTCTTGTCAGAAATCAACTTCGTACAGCGGCAAAATGGGTTGTGGAGCTTGAATTCGACAAATCCTATGACATACCAGGGACAGAAGGCGCGAAAGTAACGATGGTACCAGCAAATCATTGTCCGGGAAGCTCTCTCTTCCTTTTTGAAAAGACTATGAAGCAAGGCCCCAACAGCCGTATTCAACGCATATTACATTGTGGAGACTTCCGCGCTTGCCCTGCTCACATCAAGCATCCTCTTCTCAAGCCAGAGACTATCGACGCGATCTCTGGAAAGTCCAAGCAACAAAAGATTGATATCTGCTACTTGGACACCACGTATCTCAATCCACGATATTCTTTTCCACCCCAGAATGATGTTATCAAGGCCTGCGCCGATCTTTGTGGCTCATTGTCTCCTGATCCCAATTGCAAAGAAGATATTTGGGAAAGGGTTAGCGGACAAGGAACTCCAGAAGTCAGCAAGTTCTTCCCAAACACAAAACCAGATGAGAACACAAAAGTCGACACTAAAAAGAAACACCCTCAACGGCTGCTCGTAATTTGCGGGACGTACTCTATTGGAAAAGAACGTATATGCATCTCCATTGCTAAAGCACTCAAGTCAAAAATCTTTGCATCACCTGGCAAGATCAAGATCTGCAAACAGCTGGACGACCCAGAACTCACGGCACTCCTTACGTCTGATCCCCTCGAGGCACAGGTGCATATGCAGATGTTGATGGAGATTCGTGCAGAAACTCTTCAGGAATACCTAAACAGCTATAAACCGTACTTTAGTCGTATTGTCGGACTTCGGCCAAGTGGTTGGAACTTCCGACCAGCAGGCAAAACCATCGGTGCGAACACACCACCTGGCAGCATTCATACTCAGCAGATCCTTCACGACAAGGGCTGGCGCACACGATTTGGATATAAAGATTTTATTCCGCAGAGAGGCAGTACTAAGGAAGCCATGTGCTTCGGGGTTCCTTACTCAGAACACAGTAGCTTCCGAGAGCTCGCCATGTTTATTATGAGCTTGAGAATAGAGAAAGTCATTCCAACAGTCAACGTAGGGAGTGAGCAGTCAAGAAAGCGCATGAAAGGTTGGATAGACCGCTGGCTTTCAGAAAGAAGACGGGCTGGATTGGTGATGCCACTCATTGAAGGTGAAGACGATGATAGGGTGTCGGAGCAGGAACTCTGGGATGGTAAACCTGGTAAAGCCGGCGGAGCATTTTGGTGATCGATTATGATGTGGAGCGATTTGTATAGTATTCTCTTGAGCGGGAGTTCCATCTGATGACCTTTAATTTTTAGACACCATGTTGACACATCAACGTCGTCAATCGTTTCATGACTCTCAGTTCTGTATAATGTTTAAAGGGAAAAGAAGAGCATTTAATTATCCGCATCAGGAGCAAACGCCTCATGAATTCTCCCTGGTGATCATCCCGGTTTCGATGTAATTATCATTCTCTCCATTTAGTAAGAGTCAACTCCGAAAAAGTTTATCTTGCCTCTCATCCATCGCCTTGAACTGCTCATTTCGCCTTGGCTTGCTGAGCTGCCGCTTCTATAGCACACGTGTTAGTATACCGTATTAACCTTCTTTGAAAACGCAACTTACCCCTCCGTGTAGCATCCTCCAGCAGCTGTGTGTCAACTGACGCGCCGGGAAGATGAACGTATCTCACAACTGAGCCTCGGATAAAGACGTTCTTGACAGAGCTCTGCGATAACATTAAGTCAGATATCTAGTTTCCTTCACGACGCCCAGGATAAGGGTATAGTCGGCATACAAGATGAGGGTACTTGAGCTCCTCAACAACCTGAATGTCATCGAGCTTGATGTTGAGGTACTGATCCACACTCTTGAGAATTCCCTTTAGCTGAATGTCGTTCTTGAGCTCTACAGTGACCTCATGGTCGATGAGTGTCTTGAAAAAGCTGGATGAATAGCGTGTCAGTGTGCGAACAAGGGCGTTGACCACATAGAAGATAGTTCGATGGTACCTAAAAAAGAGCATGGTGTCGGTGGCTTTTTCGCGCTTGAGGCTTTACGCAGGATAAATCGAATATGCTTTGGGTTCACAAGTGCTCTTCTTGTAGTTGAAATTGGTTTTGTATCATGAGCGAGTTTCTGTATCGAGGAAGGCGCTTAGATGTTTGTTTGGTGGTGCAAGATCTCCATCATGATAGCCAAGGCATCGTTGACTACCTTATAATCACGTGACTGTTTGTAATTTACCAGCAACACGCGAAGATCTCCAATCAACAGTAATTCATCAATAGTTTCTTTAATCTGTGACTTATTTGCGTGATACCTCTTTGGCATTCATACGTCTGTTTGGATGAAGAATCATGCTCAGGTAGTTCTTATTGCCTTCTAAATAAAACCAGCTGGCCACGAACCAAGACTGACCGAAAGCCAAATCCATCCGCGCTGCAGGTAAGACTTGTAAATAATCACACCTCTTTATAGACCTCAAATCCTTGGTTTAATCTTTGGCGGGTTCTCGTGTCCTCTTCTTAGCAACAAATGTCCGACCCTCCTCACACGATTCACCTTCCTTGCCTTCAATAAGCAAAAGCCTCCATGTACAACCACGCTATGTATGTCAATAGTGTATGGATCCTATCATTCCAACGCCTTGCAAGACTGGAAAATGCCGATTCGTTTTCTTTCGTGATTCGTGAGATTGAGCTTCGTAGTCTACGCTACATAGCGATACAGAGTTGGCGCGTCATCTTCATCGGGGCGCTCAAGATATTCTCTCGCGATGAGATCCTCGATACGCTTTTTGATGAGGGCAACCTCGGGGCGGAAACTGCCGGAGAGTTGTGACAGAACTTCACTAGTGAGCTGCGAGTGAGAAAGCTCCTTTCGAGATCTACGAGAATTAGTAATCAAAGCTGGCAGTAAGACTTAGACTTGGGACCTACTTCATGATTCGCACAATTGCCGCATCGACAACGTGAGCTCTGGTTTGGTTGTTCTTCTCCTCAGTGTTCTTTCGTTCCGAGTTATCTTCGACCTTGGACACCGCGTTGATGATGGGTGCCTTGATTCGTATGGTCTTGCTCTGGAAAGATGCATTGAAAGAAAACTTATCGCCTGCTTTCACGGACTTGTTGGCAGGATCCTTCATCAAGACGCGAGACTTGGGTGCCACAGCAATAGCTGTCAACGTCCTCATGAGATCTGGAGTTGAGATGTTGGTCTTAGCTTGGATCTCTTCAAAGGTTAATGACTGGCCCTCCTCAAGATCGTTGAAGAGAAGCAAGACAACCATCGCAAAAGTCGGTACGTTGATCTCATACCTTCGCTCCCGAGAGAGCGGGCCAGACTTTCCAGGGATGGCCGGAAAGGTACATTTGACATCTGAACTGCCAGTGGTACCAATCCAGGTGAGCTTGCGTCCATTACGGTTAGTTAGATAGTACTGCTCAAAGCTCGCCTGCAATCGTCGCAGTTCAGGAGGGTATGTGCACGTAACACGAGATCCTTCGCCAATCTGTGTAGTTCGGCCCATGACCTCGGGTGGCCAGTAGTTTGTAGTGAGAACGTTGATGTGAAGGTCGATGGTTTTGCCGCTGCCATCTCCCAGGTCACGAATGTGGTCACGATAGCCGCTGGTGAGCTCTGTTGACGTGACAAGATCTCTGAACATGCCTTCAAACTTGCTGGTGAACTGTTGGCCCAGTTCTTGTTTCATTCGGGAGATGATCTGCTTTTCAACATCATGGCTTTCGGACTTTCCGTGAAGGAGACGTCTTGCCAGATGTCTCTGGTAGTATGTCTGGAACAGATCTCTATCCTGAAGGTATCGAATCAGGACGATAGCTTTCTCTAGAACGATGTCCACTTCTGCCTCTGTCTTGCCTTTGATGCCTCTCTTTAGGTTGTCATCGATAAACAGAGAGACATATTCAGAGCTGCGGCTGAACATGTTGATAAAGTCAGAGAAGCTCTTGGTCAATGCGCTTTGAATAATAAGATCTCCTTGAAAGCAACGAGCCCAGAGGTTATCGAACTTGTCCTTCAGACGGAGTACATCGTCTACCCATTTGATCGCAGCAGCTGTCTGCTGCGCCGCAGGGTTTAAGATCTTTGTCTTTTCCCCTTCACCGGCCTCATCTCCTTCGCCATGACCAGACGAGAAATCAGTGTTCTTCAGTACCTTCTCAATCTCCAGGCCTAGCTCAACCACGCGACTTTGCAAAATTTCTCGTAAGGCAGTCTTCTTTGAATCGACCCTAGAGATGAGTTTGTAGAGAATCGAGAGGTCGTCAATCTTGTCATTGTCAATCATCCATTTCAGGCCACTCCCTTCAAGAGCCAAAAATTCGGACAGATGCTTGACTATGAGTTCTTGATCAATAGTTCGCGTGACTTTGGGTAATGTCTCTAACTCGATTGTTGTCCCGCATCGATCGATTTCTTCGTTCAGTCGCAGTTGGGTGTGTCGCAACCAAGCTCCGGCATCCGATTCGCGTAGTAGTTTCTCACACTCAGCGGCATAGTATGTCCTGCTGTTCTCGAGGAAGCGAGGTTCGAATACTGTCATGTACAGTTTATCGTTTTCCTTCTCTTCTTCGGTTTCGTAGAGGCTGCTGAGCATTCGACTACAGCTTCGAATGAGATTTCTGTCGATGATATCTCCTTCGCGCTCCATATCGATCTGGTCGAGGACCACCGATATAAGGATGTCGATCACCTTGCTCTTTGTGTTCGTGTTCAGCGAAGATCGTAGTATATGATCACGGAAAAGCGCGATGGTGGTGGCGAAAATGGGGGTTCGTTGGGCCTCGAGCTGCGCGTAGCCCCTATCAAGATACATAAGGATATCGGCGGTCATGTTCATAGACATGTTATGATCTTCCCAAGTATCACGTAGCCCTTTGAGGAATCTCTCTCCTGTCTGCCGTCTCTCATTGACGGACGTCGTCGAGTTTCGTTCGGCGCCAATGTTGATCAGGCTCTTGCTGACGAGTTCTCGAATCTTGGGGATAACATGATCTGCGAACCACTGTTCCTCGAAAGCTTTGACCCTATCATAAAGCAATTCGCCTTTCTTCTTAAGTACCATCTTGTACGCGGCTCGGTACAGCTCCTCGAATGACAGTCGGCTGCAGTTCTTCATGTGAATGTCGCGCAGGGCTTCATCTAGCATCTTCCAGCAAGCCTCGAAATCGGAACCCTCGGCAGCTTCATTTGGCTAAAGGCAAGGTCTTATTCAGGATTTAGATACTAACGTTTCAGTGCATCGAACTTACACGCACAATGCGACGGGGAGGACGAATCCTTCCCCGAGCGCCGGCTCCTCCACGTCCCGAGATCATACTTATGGCAATACAGTCTGGCGATATCGCCCCAGGTAAAGAATTTCAGTGTGTCGTAGGTTTTTTATGTTTCTTAGGGAAGCACGGAGCTCTCATGCGTTTTCCGCGTTGATCCTGAGCCTTGAATATGGTGGGGTAATGATGGATGCAAGTCGTAGCCTCCAGGCGGGGCCGCAGTGAATGGCGAATTCGGCGAATGAACAAAGGAACGAAGAGGCAAAGACTAGGCACCTTAAGTTAAAGAAAGATTTTAGGTGATAAGCCGCCGGGCCCCAGGTAGAAAGAAGGCAAAGAAAAAGACGGAAACCCCAGGGCACTAGTGAGGCACGCTTTGAGAGATGGCAAGCTCAAGTTGGCGAGGGCTACAATTTATGGCTTCTGCATCCATGGTTTGTTAGTTCAACCCCAGGTGCTGTTATCGATAAGCTCTATGTACACCAATGATGCAACTTGTGTGGGGAACTGACAAAACACCGAGCTTCGCAGCACGAAGTCACGTGGGGGCAGTGCCTGTAGCTCCGACCCTCGATTTTTCCGACCGACAATTCAGGCGGCCTTGCTCAATAGCCAGCCTCTCAGCCTCACGCCAAATCGATCCTACAACGGCGCGCCTAACAACCGTCTGCTTCCACTCCGAACAATCATACAGCAGTTTAAGCGCCTAAACCCTCCCAAGTAGCCAATATGAAGCTGGTTCGGTAAAAACTCCCCCTCTCTTGCGCACACTTGGATTGTGCTGAGCTTCTTGTCAAGTTTGAGCTTCTGGACTGACTTGGCACGACTAGTTTTCTCATGAAATGCGCCAACGAAACGGTGACAATTGAGTTGAAAAATGGTAATATATTGCTCCTTACCCATCAGCAAGCTTACAGCCATGCGAGCAGCCGTGTACTAATTGTCGTCTAGGAACCATTGTTCATGGTACCATTTCCTCAGTGTCCCCCCAGATGAACACTGCCCTGCGAACCGTCAAAATGACTATCAAGGGGCAGGAACCCATCTCGCTGGAGACAATGAACATTCGAGGTTCTACAATCCGATACTTTATCCTGCCTGACTCTTTACCCCTCGACACACTACTTATCGACGACGCCCCTAAGCCCAAGAACAAGGCACGAAAGGAGGCAGAGCGGGGTGGCCGGGGAGGACGAGGCAGAGGCGGTCCCAGGGGACGCGGGCGCGGTGGAGGCCGCGGTCGCGGAGGACGGCCCTAAACGAGAAGGACACGAGAAGATTCAGGAGAAATGACAAGATGGGGAAGGGATGGAGGCGCACATGCGCGTCGTTAATGTGGAGTGACCACGTTATCGCGAAGATATCGCATTCAATGGAACCTGGCGTTCGGGTTGTTTGGCCATTAAAACTGTATGAACCCGCGTGGGGTGGGTATCACTTTTCTTGTTCTGGAAAGATATCTGAATATATGCTCTCACACGCCCCAATTCCATCGCAACATCTTTTTTTATTCGACGGCTTTTGAATAGTCTCGCCATATCCGTACAATCTGCAGCTTCTCCCATCCGGCCTGTTTGCCGCTGTTCCCAACCGTTTGAGCCCGCCATTCAGGCCCAAACCCCTCGATGCGACTCTTTACTTGATCTGGCTTATTCTGAGCGCAGAGGAGGAGGTAGGCACAACCGCGTCGGGACAGGGTTTGGGGGAGTGCCTCGATCAGTCTATCTGTTGTCTCCATACCATCTAAGCCGCCTGCGTAAGATAAGGCCAGCAGATACGAATCGTCGTCAAATGAAGGCTTTGTGCTGACTGCGAGGTCGTCTGCGGCAAACGAATCTGGTCTGGCAGGCATCTCAGGCGTGGGCACATATGGCGGGTTGAAAATGAGGACGTCGATGATGCCCTCGCGCCATGGGGTTGTGAGATCTCCCATGCATGAGCCCAGATATAATGCATGTGAGTCAGGGTTGTCAGAAGCTGCCTTTGCAACTGTCCCGACTGTAGCCCGACACGCAAAGGCGTTCATGTCAACTCCCGCAGTCAGGACCTCGCGCGTGCCAAAAAGCTTTTGCGCATGTGCGTGGACAAAGGCGAGGACGACGCCTGAGCCTGTGCCGACCTCCACCACGAGAGGCGCTATTTCGGGAAAAGCTTTTTGGAGATACTCGGTCTCTACAGCAGATGAGAGCGTGTCCAAGAGGAGGTATGAGTCCTCGGCAGGTTCGTAGACTCGCTCGTATGGGACGTGCGAAGTGTCTGGTGTTGGTAGCATGGTGTATGCCTGTCAATGTGAAAATACGTTGTGATTGTGATGAGGCTTCATTAGTATTTAGATCATGGATAGAAAACTTGTGATGGCACTGAGTGGATGCGGCACGTGATGTATGTCTAGAATCAAGAAATTGAGACTAAATAGTTGATAGGAACAAAAGACGGATATAAAGCTGTTGTTGGTGAATCGCAAATCTCTGGATCATGGCATAGCGGTAACGGGCTCAACTTCGAACTGGTGGCCTCGTGTTGGGTTGGAAAAGAACATATCTGGTTCACTTGGATCAGTATGGATGGATATCTTGGGGGTGCATGAACCAGGCAGACAGAAACCTACAGTTGTTGCTCGAGATATTTCCTGATCAAACCGATATAAAACACCAGAAATTCGAAGCTCGTGCAAAAATCCGTCGCAACGATCGCCTCAAAGAATCGCACACTTCATCTCGCAACCCCAATCATCCTGTCCCGGCCCAACTCCCCATTTAATTCCCCAGCCCATATCCTCCACCATCCGAACCAGATTACGATCGTATATACCGTGCAGCTGGCATCGCGGACATGGTCGGCTCTTTGTGTTATAGAATTTTGGTGGTTCCTTGGCTGTACCATCGCAGAAGGTTGGGCAATTGTTGAGGCCCATGAATGGCTCGCAGGGTTCCGTGAGGACAAGCCAGGTGTGTTTGCATTCTTTGTGCTGGAAATATGTGAGAGTGCACATTCTCATGTGTTCAGGAATCAATCGCCAGAAAAAGTTGCATTGGAATTATTGCTGAGGGACAAAGACGAAAAACAAGTTCTATTCGCAAGGTAGAAAAGGAAGGTCGGTTGGCTGTGTGGTGACAGGTATGGATGTTTCCAACAGTGTCAGTTAATCAGTGCTAAAACAAAAGGCCACCACAATAATATTGTATCGCAACGCCCTTCCCTGGCTCTTCGCGTGTGCAATTCTGTTTATACCCATACCCAAACACCATGCAGCCATCATGAATCACGATCCGCTAAACCTCTAAATGACGACTCGGCAGTATTGTCTCCCCTAAGTGTCCCGCTTTGCTCCAGCTCATCATCGCTGATGGCGTCCTCGACAGATGGAACTAGGCGAGATAGCATCGTTTCCATGCGCAGTATCGCCTTTTCCATATTGGCCAGCCTATCTGTAGTTCCCTCAAACATGTCATTCTCGGAGAAAGATCCTCGAAGCTTCTGGGGTGGGATCCCGGGAAACATAGAATCTCGTCGTGATGGACGTCGAGCTCCGGGATCGGGCCTAGAGGTGTTATGTAGGCTGCGGGGCTCTATATCATTTGTCGCATTGCGTGTGAACTGTCGACGGATGAGATGATGCGTGAGATCATCATCGACAGCGATGTCGTCGTGGACAGTATCAGGCGGCGGCACTTGAAAGACGGCGCGAAGGTCTCGGTGAACCGTCAACCTCCACTTCTTCCAAAACTGGCTCTTTGTCGGGGGCGGAGCTTTGATCTCGGTTGGGTCTTCGATCTCACGGGAAGGCCAGAGCAGACGGCGCTCAGCAACAGCGATGATGAGCAAGAGAGGGAGATTCAGAATCTTGACCGCCGTGACGTGGATCTTGTGGAACCAGCGCGGACTCACGACGAATTTAAGCGGGATGAATAGGAATACGGCGAGGATGTTGAACGGGGGTTGGTATGCGAACACAGCGTCGGCCTTGACGCCTTCAAGTGTCAGAACTGCTCGGCGGAAACTGATCTCCGCTATGGCGTTTGACGAAATGTTGCTGAATGTATTGGAAAGCATCGATACAAGGATGGTAAGGAAGAGGGTGTTCCCGAGGAAAGCGAATGCTACCATCACACTAGGTCCTAGCAGCCAGTGAAACTCGGTCTAGTAGAGATGTCAGAATCTGTCAAGCGTACGGGGGGAGACGAAGACTGACCGACCGATGGATACCTGTCCCATCCAATCCAAACCAGATATAGATCATCCACTTCGATATTGTTCTGATGCATATTAATACCACGTTTCACCAAGGTGGTGCAGGAACCTACAGGATGGGGTGTGCCCCCTCGCCGAGCCATAGAAGTGACAGCAGAAACCCCAAGAAACACCAGGCAGATAGAGCTGTGAGGAAGAAAAAGTCCGCCATCATTGACCTAAGGGACAGAAACACGAGATTGTCGCTCAGCAGATTGAAAGCAAGCCGCGGAACCAAGACAGGAGCGGCGAGTGCAAGCACATCAAACGCCTGTTCGTCAAGGTTCGCGTCACCAAGCTTCCAGCCCAAGAACCGCAATACAAGATATACCCAGTAGATGAGAACAAAGGCCACATCAAGGAATGACCACAGGTTCTGGGTATAGACGTTCCTTTCGAAAGGTTAGTACTCGAGTGACAACACGACTAGCAAGTCTGTAGCATACCAGCCATGTGCTAGAATAGTAGCAAATTGATCCAAGCCCCATCCAAAAGCAAAGATAGAAAAGGCTGCTTCTGTTGGTCCATAGCGGTTTTTCCTTCTAAGAACCATAACCGCAACGTAGAGAGTGAGCAGCGTGGCGAATTGGATTGACTCAAGGACATTTCGGGTTCGAGGGACAATCAGACGATATTGGTTGAGAAGAGGGGACTCGCGAGGATCATAAATAGAGATGGGCTTTAACTTGTAATGATCGGGGATGATGTCCCAAAATGTCGAGGGGGTATAGACAATTCGACCCTCGTATATAGCGTTGACGACCTTTTGGCAAGTCGCTGAACTCAAGAAATGCTTGCTCTCAGTGACAATGGCCACCTCAAGAGATGGCAGCGTCTTGTAATCAACCCAGGAGGTGGTGCGCTCTGCCTCCTCTCGAATCTCTTCTGGTGCATTCTGGAAGGGTTCAAAGCCAGCGACTAGGATATGAGCCAGAAGCAAAAGGCCGTCGTGGCCATCATCATGCACTTCACCAAAGCGTCTCAGGATGCGCGTAGCTATGAGCTCACATAGAGTAGCACGTGTGAAGTTGACATTGTGACGATTATTGAGATGAGACTGCTCTTCGAGAAACTGAGCACGATTTACCAGCAAACAGTAGACTATCAGATCATATCAGTAAAGGGTCCTCAAAAGGGGTGAACATCACTTCTCTTACTGATGGAAATGTCGTTGAGGCCATAGAACTTATCAACCAACGGCCGCACAACTGTAACATTAATCCTCAGATCCTGCAGCTGGGCGAGGCTCAAATAGTCCTCAACAACGCTAATGATGTCGCGACGAATACGGTGTATGTTGGTATACACTGGTAAGTGACTATGAGGGTCTGTCATGCAACTATACAGGGCATCGCGGTTCTCTGGGCCGCCTGTACTGAGCCTACTCAGTAAAGGCCGTCGCTCTTCAGGATCCGGCAACGTGATGCGCCGGCGGGTGTTGCCAGCCATGAAAAGGCCAGTCGGGTAGTCCTATAGTAGTAATATTTAAGAGAGGGAAAAGGTCAGGACAAAGAGGATGAACTGTAGTTATCGCGTTGTCGGTGATGGTTTAAATCAAGTTTGTCCCTTTTCGGCGTGGCGAGCGATAAGATAGGATGGATGCTTTGAAACGCCCCAGAGGTCGCGTAAAAGCGCTATTGGATAGATACAAGGACCTGGTAGTTTACAAAGAGGGGACAGAGGTGATTGATCAATGCCACTGGTGATATCAGCATTTGAAATATAGGTATATCCTCAATTTTAGGTTGTGAGGGAGAAATTGTTTACAGAAGTGCAACGTCATTGGATTAGACGCCTGTCTTATTAGAGCGTTTCGGATTTGAATCTTGGGGGATGTTGCTTCTAAAACACCAGTGATTGGATCATACCAGCCCTAAGATGTTAATGCTTGATCATTTCTCTGACGGAAATAAATGGAAGTGAGTTCTTTACAGAGTGGTAGTGACTTAGCAATCCGTCTCTTTTCTTTATTTTATCTGACATTTTAGCAAACTTGTACTAGTTATATCCACTTGAGCTTGCCCTTACACTGTCTGAGGCGGCCAGATCTGCACATGGGACACTAATCTCAGACATTCCGCGCATTACAACAACAAATCCTACAGTTTCGTCCCAGTCTCATCCGCACCAGCCTCTTTAGCCAATGCCCAAGCGAACTTTGCCAGAGATCCCCTCGTCACAGCGTGCTGTTTCGCTTTCTCGCTACTCGCCTGTCTGAGCGCATATCGCGCCGCAATTCCTTGACAAACTCCAGCCAGCTTCCAGATGCTGAACGACATTCCCCATGGAACCTCTGGCCGGGGATCGTATCCACTCTCCTCTGTGTACCACTCCAGGATCTTGTCTGGTTGTGGAAGACCAGGCATCTTGCCAGGGAGGAATCCGGATGCATCATAAGGAGTCGCAGCAGGGGATTTGGCCGAGTAGAAGTTTATAAGAAAGTTGCAAATGTCGGACAGCGGGTGGCCAACAGTAGACATCTCCCAACTTTAGAATATGTGTTAGTAACTGACTTGGAGTCTGGGGAAGGTGAGCATACTCCAAGATTCCGATGACCCTTGGTTCAGTCTTGTGAAATACCAGATTGTCAATCTTATAATCTCCATGGACCAGTGTTGCCCGGTCCTTGGGTTGCAGACGCTCGTTCTTGAAGAAGCGAACCGTTTCCTCAAAGTGAGGGAGCTTTCCAACAGGCTCCTTGGTCTCAATATCGACGGCCTTCTCCTGGCTACCACATATAGTTACCCACGTTTTGATCTGTCGCGAATAGAAACCTGATGGTTTGCCAAACTTCTCTAAACCGACCTTCTTGTAATCAACTGCATGGAACCGTGCCAATGTTATCACGGCATCGCGCCACATAGCCTCACGATCGGCGGGTTGTACGCCTGGCATGGTAAAGTCTTCAAAGATACGTCCATCGAGAAACTCCATGATATAGAACGGCGTGCCAATAACAGAGTCATCCTCGCATAGACAGTACGTTTTGGGTACAGCAACATCAGTGTTCTCCAAAGCATGCATGATGCGGTATTCACGCTCTACTTTGTGTGCTGTCTTGGAAAGGAGCTTTCCAGGTGGCTTCTTGCGCATCACAAAGCGTTGGCCATCTGAAGCAGTAATCTGGTATGTAGGATTGGATTGACCAAAACCAAACTGTGTAACATCAGCAGCCATCACACCGAGAATAGTACGAGCACAGAGCTCACCTGTTTGAGGTCAATCGGTGTTTTGATGGTTGGGACATGCTCAGAAATGTATTTCTCAAGCGCAGCCTCATCGACGGGCTGTCGAATTCTACCAGCCATCCCTAGGACAGTTATGTGGCTATCTTATCAGGTGAATAGATATAAGAAAGGATGATCGACGGTCGATTTGCTGGTTCAGGGTCACGAGATAGAAGTCGGAGGTTATAAAAGATGAATTGAAGAATGGTTTGGCGAAGCTACAGTTAAATGATAATTGCAAGGTCAAGAGTTATTGTACCCCGGATGTGAGAACTGACTCGATGAGCTTACCTTAACATTTGGCCCCTTGCTAGTTACTAAAGATGCCGAGGTTCAGATCTGGGGGATTACAGACCTTTAGTGGCCCCTCTTCCCCAAACTCTCCACAATCCCTAGGTTCGTTCGGTTCCTCGGTTCATCTGACGTGCCTAGGTCAATGTTCAACCGCTAGATATCTCTATCTTGTTTGTAATCAATCAGTGTTTCATGCTTCAAGACATGCCAAATAACAATTCACCGATATGGATGTAATAATTCAAGTTTTCATTATAAAACTCAAGGCCCGTCGTTCATTATCGCTGTTCAAGGCCTAAAGCCTACCTACTAGCTATGATCATCCTGCCACCACTCTTACATGCCTCGGAGAATAATATCCATCTCATTAACATACTACTGGCATGCACATATAATCGAGGTTCCACATAACAGGCTCCCACCGCGGACCAGCCGAAGCAGAATACCGCCGTTCAAGAAACAAGCATACGGTATATAAAAGAATAGTCCTTCCTGCTCGCTGATTTCCACCTCACCCATCCATCCATATCCGTCTCACTACCACAACGCAAGACATGAAGGAATGCTCATGCCAAAAGGAAACAGACAAATGAAAATTAACAAAAGAAACCATGGTGACAAGCCCTCCAAGTAGCTTCCTGGTCCAAGGTGAAGAGAACAGAATATTCCGTGGTATCAGTATCCATAACGCCAAGCCCTCCGTCTGATGCGGTCGTAGTACATGGATCAATATGTGTCGAGATGTTTGTGGCTGAAAGTCGTATTGTCATTATAGATCATTTACCAGCCCTTCTTCCTCGCGAAGCGTTTGTTCAACAATGCCAGCACCTTTGGCACGTTGAACTGGACATATTCCAGGTCAAGGTCATCCTGATTGTCCTTTTGCATCTCAAGCAGATCATCAAGCTTGAGATCCAATTCAAGTAGACCCCTATTGCGACCTGTCTTCAAGTTAGCATGCTAGAGTGACAGGAGAATGAAAGTAGCTTACCCTTATAGTGCAATGAAATGACGAATGTTCCAGGTAGTGGACTGGTAAAGTTGAAGTAGATGTTGGCCCGTCTGTTGTCGGGGACATTACTCTTCTGAATGACACCCTCCTTCTCAAGCTGCTGGTGTGTGAACTTGTACGGACCAAGGACTTGCTGCTTCTGCTGCTTTCTCTTAGTACCCTCGCTCTGTGATCGAACGTTGTGCAGGTAGCTTTTGTAAGTCTCGAGTTGTCCGTTGAGATAGACATTATGATCACGGATCGTCTTGTAAACTTCTTGCAGCTTCTGGGTCTCGGTGATAACACCCTCTTTGAGTGATCCGAGATGTTGAAGCTCCTGCTCAACTTCGTCCCGAAGTAGGCTGAATTGATCGGCCTTGTCGATAACGCGCAATTCCTGAAGCTGGGATAACAGTTCCATGGCCCGGATACCTTTGCGAACCATTACTGCATCACTGCGATTTGTAGCTGCGGCATCAGCAATGCGTTCTAGTCGCAGTGGTCTTCTGGCTACCCCGCTAGTTGCTGGGATCGATCGCATGACTTGTACGAAAATCGACTTGGCTTCCATGAAATAAACCTCCTCCTGCGTGATATCCAATGCTGCTGTCAGATCGCCGATAGCTGACTCCCATCTACTGAATAAAGGCAAGTTGATGACTCTGTTCTCTTTTCGCGGCAACTGAGGGGGTGATGATCCCAATTCCGACATAATGATAGCAAGATGCGAATTATCATCCTTGCACAGCTCGTCATGATGCTTGTCAAGGAGCGAGTGCATGGCGTAGACTTCATTGAGGGTAATCTCAAGTTCAAGATCCTTCTTTGATAGGGCAACATAATTATCCATCTCGAGGCTCTCATAGAAATCCTGGACCTCGCAGAGATCGAGCATGAACTTATTGATTCTATCCTTGTTCTGATGGATGAACGGCTGAAGCTTAGCCATGTACGGCTCCTTGGCGTAGGACGGCTTGTTCGCGAGGTTCTGAAGCATCTTGGCGATATATGTTAGAGTTCGTCTGGGTCGTTCGGCCGGGGTTCCGTCGATAAGCATATAAGATTTCGGGGTAACGATCGCAGGGTTAATGAAGCGCAAAAAGAAAAATCCGCCGATCAAGGTGCAAATGACCTGGTCATTAGCATCTGGATATTTGCGCTTGGTTAAGCTCCTGATTTGTTTGCAAATCCATCGGATACCATAAGGAGCTTCCTCGAGGCCCTCAATAATGGTGGTCAAGAAGCCATTAGCAATCTCGGTCAACATGGTTAAGCGGGGCTCAATGATAGCCTGAACCTGAGGGTTCTCGGCGGCTTGTTCGCCAGTGATTCCCTTGGGAAGATGAGGAGGCAGTTGGCCAGTATCCTCTTCGATCTGTTCAATCATTCGCTCGTAGACCTTGAGCGGGTTGATTTCAAGGTCAAGATCTTTCAGCTCGATTAAGCCATTGATTCTATCAGCAAGCACGGATTTGAGGAAACTTTGACCAGGACCTCTTCGGGTGTATGTAGTCATCATTCGAGAGACGGGAGTATTAGCGCGGAGCAAGGAGGAGTAGTCTGGTGTGTTGTCGAACTGATATGTCAAGACGGACTAGAGCATGTGAGACGTGTATCTCTTTCAAAGGCGTGGAAAGCTTACCTGGAACATAGTGAGCAAGAGATGTTCTTCTCGACTTTCGTATTGGTTTCCGTAGATAGTGAACATGACAGTCTGGAGCAGCGAATCAATCTCGGACATCGAGACGAGCCTGCAGAGATGTGCAATGTGCCTAGGCTCAGATTGGAGCAGAAACAAAAGGTTTCCGTATTTCTGAGTTTTGTCGTCGTTAGGGAAGACACCCTGCTGCATTTCAAGAGCATCTTCGAGATGGCTGGCAACTTCGTTTTGCTGCAACGCGAATCAGAACTCGTTCATTTCGACGTTGATTGTAGACGTACCTCTTCCAGGGCCATACGGTTTTGGATAAGCAACGCGATTCGGGAATCTAGATAGCGCACATCTTTTTCCAAAACGAAGTTCTTCTTTGACTGTGATGAGATCTTAGACTTGAGATCACGCAGCGTCTTTTGTGCTGGAATAAGGTCAGTTGGTTATCCTCTTGAAATGTGCATGTAGGCCTACCTTTGGCAAGCTCATCTTCAATCTGCAGATCTCCCTCATTGGCAGAAATCGACATGTAGAGAGCTGACATCGAGTAGCGCTTCGACTGGCGCGCAGAGCGCGAGCCGTCGTAGGAAGACATGGTATTTTGGCGTGATATGGGCTGGAAAGAGGAGGAGGAGGCGGTAGAAGCTCGAGATGGTGTTTGTAACATGGTGGACATAGTGTGTTTACTGCAATTTATGATAACGAGGGTTCAGGCTTGTATGCCTCTAGACCCAGACAACAAGCAGCAATTGCGCAGGTGCCGAGCCAAAGGGCAGCGAGTCAGGTTATCCCAATTATGATGAGTCTGGTCAAGTGTGGCAGCGAAAGCAACGACCAGTTCGAGGTGAATGACAAGAAGTGAGGCGTAGACGGCGTTCAACGGTTTCGTGGTACAAAAACGGGATGTCGCAAAATAATGAAGATTGTATCAACGGAGGTATCGACGATGGTTATGAGGCGAGCGCGGCGGTTGAGGATGCGCAACGGCAATACGTTCGCTCAAAAAACAAAGGACAAGAAACAAGCGAAGACGGACAGATGGGAAGCGGCAACGGTAGCTCAATGGGAGCGACAGTATGTCGCGATGCGAAATTCTGAAAATCCTCGATCTCGCGAGGAGCGCAGGAGGCGTTCAAGGAAGAAAGAAGTGCAAAATGAACAACAAAACGGCGGCAGGTTGATGGTGATAGCGAAAGTGGAGGTAGCGGTGGTGGTGTTGGTGGTGGACAAGGCAGAGGCAGGAAGGGGAAGGGGGCCGTGGGTGATGGAATTGTACAGGCAAGGCAACCAAAAGCGAAGTACCTGAGCTAAAAGGGTACTTGAAGCAGAGTAGTTTAGATAGTGGGCTGCAAGGTACCAGACATGGATCCTGGTGTATTTCCGGGCAGATTTATGCACGGCTGAGACGCGGACTTCAGGAGGGAGAAACGGCGCGTGGGACGGTCGGTGGATCGTTGGCGTTCGACGCTGCAGGGTCGTGCGTGCGTTGTGGGCTTGCACTTGTTTGTGTGTGTGGGGAGAATAGGAGGAATTAAAGCGAGCGCGAAACAAGCGGCGACGATGAATGAAAGGATAATGAACTGCTTTTGACAAGGGAAATGATCGACGCTGAAGAAGGACTGGAAGAACGGAAGAAGACATCCAGAAGAAGAAAAGTGACAGGAACCTGATAAGTTTGTGTGACTCTAGAGAACCTGCCTACTAAGGTACGTCCGAAAGGAGGCCAAGGAGAAGGTAAGGTAAGTAGGTACTAAAGGTAGGGTAGGAATCAGGGGCAACTAATGTCATGGAAGGCAGGCAGGAAACAAGACTGAGGTGGCAGACCAAGTGAAAGAGGAGGGAGGGAGGGCGAATCAGAGATTCCGAGCAACTACGTGTGCAGTCCAGTACCTTTTGATCGGTACCTGAACTGAGATGAGAGAGCAATACCGGTAGTGGATGGATGGGTGGTGATGATGATGCCCAGTCAAGGCGGACTGGGTGGTATGGATGGGAATGGAATAACGTGGCCGGTCTACCACCGCTGGTGGATGAGTATTAGGTACCTACCTACCTTACAGAGCTGGTGTAGAGCTTTGAAGCTAAGGTAGCTAAACCTGAAGACTTACTGTATTTTGCAAATACCTTCCTAACCTTCCGGGAACAGTTCAACGGTCAATCATCAAGTATTGGCTATTAACAAAATCACCCGCAGTAGCCCTTCACCAAAATACGCTTGCCATGCATACCACCAGCCGCCATACTACGTAAATATGTAAGGTAGATAAGAAATGGAAGAAGGCCAAGCCCTGAAAGGGTTCCGTACGTGCTGGGATCAGGGGCAGAGGCGAAACTTACGGGAGACAGAGTGGAGTGACGCCGCCCAAAAACATGATCGTTTTTAGACCAGGCTCTTACAACGGGAACCCACAGGTGCAATGACGATCAGCAACAACCCGGACTGTTAACGTTGTTGGCCCTGACAGGGAGAGGCAAGAAAACTTAGGGCCTTATCCTAAGTGATGAAAAGACTTAGGCAATTTAGCCTAAGCTTAAAGAACTCTTTACTGAGTTTATTTTGGCATCCTCTTCCAAAGTTTTATATTTTCTTGCTCCCCGAGCGCCTGGGTACCTACAGTACACAGTAGGTACTAAGTAAAAACCCTAACTCGTTAATGAGACCCTGGGATTTTGCGGGCGAGAAACAAAGGGCTCTGCGGCCCCCTGGTTCCAATTAAAGGTCAACTGTACAGTACTTATCTTCTTTCAATACAAAGACTCAAGGCTCAATTCAATCGCTTGTTGCTTCTATAAGAAGTAATCTGAACGGCCAGTCACCTCTCGAAATCATGTGGAACGGAGGCGTTGCAATTGCGGCGTTGGCTGGGTTTCTTTGACAGAGGCTTGTAGTCTAATTTGGTAGTGCAAACCTCTCGTGCTTCTTCTGAGAAAAAGAAGACTTCGTTACTTGGGCAAGCGATTGATCATCCTCCGGTCGTCAGACCGCCAGACTCATGGTCGATCAGAGGGGATGATCTCAAGAGCTCTTTACATATTCATGAGTGCAGATAAACACACATGCAGCAAGTAGTTTGGATGGTTGGGCTGTGAGTGGGAGGATCCTGGTTCATAGTTGGTAAGGATTATAGATATAGCCAAATACAAGGATGATTATGGTAAAGAAAGACTCTGAGCAAACTTCCGGTTGTTTGAGAACTCGGTCAGCTGAAGAATCCGTCCTCAATGATACAGCACTATGAGTAAAAGCCGAGGAGCTGTGACTTGTTAGGTGCCCAAGCTGAAGCTAAGTCACCAACGGTTATACCGACCTGCAACAGAAGTTGACAGAGCACATCCAACTTCAGGTTCCAAAACGACACGACAGGAGACAGGGGGCAGTGGAGGGTTGCTACAGGTGCTCAGTGGTGGATGGTCTGGGCTTGGGGCGCCAAAATAGCCCTCGTGCCTGACAAGGGGAAGAAAAGATGCCAGGAAAAGAACTTGACCTTCCTTGTATTCAACGTGCATCTTTGCACTGCTAGAATTGATCAAGATACATGGGAGGCAGAGGTATGTTATAATCAGAGGCGTATTCTTTGGCGTAGGATATAATAACATTCATCCACCCTTATTTTTGCGAAATACGGTGCCTTCGTCCCTTGGGGTTCATCTTTTTCTACTTTCCATCAAGAGGCCTGCATAAGTTTTCTGTCAACCAACGCTTGTTGAGGGGCAACGAGAGACAAGGGACACATCCTTGCGTGCCAAGTCAGGGGTAGATTGGACCATCACCGCTTCGGGCTAGACACAGGGCACAAGGCTCTACTAAAGTGCCTGCACCTACTTATGCGGGCACTCATGAACGGCTCGCTGTGGATGCCCGCGTGCGTGAGATGGGTATTAATGGAGGGGAAAGAATTGGCTGTGGTTCATATGTGTTGGCTATCGATGTTATTGTGATGGTGATGCAGATTGAACTTCACTTGTATTGCTGTAATGTCGTAATCTTGTCGCCGGGCCATTCGCAGATTGCTTCGAATAGCTAAACATGCCCGCCATTTTCTCTCTTTACGATGCACTACTAAACAGGCCCGTGTGACTGAGTGAGGTCATGACGCTCTAGCGAGCGAGTGAATCCACTGGTCGTGGAGAAATAAAGAAAATGGAATCAACCTAAGCAAACTCCATCTACTCCGTAGGGCCCTGCCTTTGATTGACAATCTTCGTTGTACTGTAATAGTAGTCAGCCCGTTTTTTATCAAGGAGAAGGTGCTCGCAAATGATCGTATCCATGCTTCTGTGATAAGGGGTTCAGAGCTACATTTTCACTGGTCTATACACTATCATCGTCGTTTTAGCGCCTATACACACATTCCAACTGCGGCATGTCTCGCATCACCTTGTCTCTCTTCACAAAGACCCATGTCTCTGGCGTGCTGTGCCTCATCTTTCCAGGTCCCCTTGCCTGCCATGCGAGTCCCCCCTGTCAGTAACTGAATGTATCCCGAGTCTAACGGTACCTTATGTACTGTACCTGGTTCTTGGCTCCCTGTCCTGTCGTGCACGCAACGACTGCGGTGCGGTTTGGGGCATTGTCGATCGCCGGCAGAGCAACCTACGAATGCAACGATAAAAACGGGCTTCAAAGTTTCGAAGATCACCATCTTGGGCATTATCACAGTAGCAGGCCCAGTTAAAACGGCATGTTGTCACGCAAACTTGACGCTTGGCGGTCCGAAAGAAGACTTCTGATACACGGAGCTGGTCGGCGATCGTCAGAATCACATCCTTCTCATATCCATTTGTGGTTCTCCTCTATCGAGGAAACGTTGACATTCTGCGAGACATGGCTGAATACAACAGCGAGTAATTTTCGCAAATGCGCGGGTTATCGCTCCACATTCTTGTCTTCCCACGCCATTACCTTTCCCTTTCATTCAATGACAACGACTTTGATTGATACAGGATTGTGTAGATAACATTGTGACAAGGCGGTTTCTCCAATGGCTAAGCTGATTCGAGGTCTAGACAACGCCAGCCTTCACTCTAGATACTCATGGCTGGTCAACTCCGATGCTAATCATCGTTTCTACCAATCACCAAGCAACAGCTGGTTCAAGGCTAAGAGCCGCCTGTCTCGGCGGCCACTTCTCACATATTATTTGAGGCAAGGGATTGGAATGGAAAGACAGAAAGCCGAACCCAACCGTTGAATGGTTGTGCACTTACATGCAGGAGTAGTTGCAACCTTGCATCTTCAGCTGATAGTTCGGCCTGCCTGATCCTAGAACTTTTGGGGAAAGAAAGCGTACGTCAAAGCGGGTGATATACTGCATCGACTTACTCCTTCGTGCCTTGTAACTGCATATGAGGATACATTGCCAAGCAAGAGGTTGCGCCTTAGACATGGGCCAAGAACCAGCGTTGAAGACTTGTAGAGCTAACATCGAGATAACTCCACTCTCAACGACCATGTCCGATGTTGAGATACTTAGGAATTCTGATCCTAACTCATGCCAATGCCTACCTACCTCAGGTCAAGATCAGGATACGAGTTGTCTATCCACCGCAATTCACCTTGAGGATTGATCTGAGGGCTAGCCCCCACGTGCTGTTACCATGTCACCTGTGCTCTCCAACCTTTCATGCTGGTTTCAAGAAGCTAATTCAGACACGAAATACTGGTCTGTCTGTTCGCCCTAAATATGCCTATGTCTGAGAGGCGGCATAGACTGCCAACATGCATGTTGTTCTGGTTCTACTCAGAGACAATACATAGTTACATACTGACTTAAGTAGCCCCCAGCGAACCGAGACGCAAGGAGATCCCTTGCACAGCAAGCATCTCATCACGATCGAATGCGCACAGGTGATGTGTTTCCTCCATCTTCGTGTTGCCTCTCCATCCGGGGTTCCGGGTGGGCCTGCCAACCCTTGATTAATTCTGAAACGAACACCCTTCTGCCAACGGGACGAGCCTAGCCGCCTCCATTGTGAATAAAAAGTACACATGAGTGTAACGTACGTGACCTTTATGCAAATACCCATGTACAGGCTCGGTTGATTCCGGTGTCAGGTCTTTAAACAATCATTATTGAAACTGTGGTCTGTGAGTCAAGACGTACTATATTTATCGTCCTATGTTGTTGAGTCCCTACTCCCAAGATGGCATTATGGGAGGTGTAGCCAAGACAGCAGGTTTTCCGGACCTTGATATCCGGCACGTAGGTAACGTGTTGATATTGTTCGATAGCAAAGCAATAGATATCAACAGTCGTCAACGAAAGTTCCAACGCTCCATACAAATGTAAAACGCAAGTTCACTTCAACATTCATGCGGTAGTGTTGTGGTACTTAATAGCGGATCTGGTCAAACACTGCATCACTCGAACAGCGTTTCCCGATCGTTAGATACTCATTTGTAACATATATCATGCACCACACTGTTCAATTGCATGGGAAATATTGTTTCAGATTCCCCTGATGACATCTTTTCTATAACTGCATTGACGTTATATCATGCCAATCGCTCCGAGACGTAGTCTCTTGGTTTCTCAGTTCCACGACAAGATCCCAACCAAAGTTGACTCCTTGCAAACAATAGTATCTTGAACAGCAGTTTTATGTCGACCATGTTCCTGGAACACTCCTGTGTCATCTACGTACCAGTCATTTGGCACATCTTCCATCAACAGCTTCCTTGTTCCCATCACTATAAGCACAGGCGTCACCTAGTCCGTCGAGTTCTCAGGGGGGAAAGGTTGGACGTTGATGTCATGTCGTCGATAAAGAGCTGAGTCCTCAGGGTTTCCCTTATCCGGTAACTGTATCTCCCGAAGAATCTGGTAGAAGGAGTTTTGATAATCCTTCTTGAATATGAATCCGATGGCGGCATCGGACTCGAAATACTCGTGCTGCCTAATATTGTCGAGTCTCTGGCTCTGAAGCACATAATACTCGTAAATCGGGTGTTTTCGAGGCATGTAAAGATGACCACACATCCTTTTCGCGTGTGTCTGTACGAATAGGCCACTCTCTATGTGATCGCGGGTTCTGTTCGCTCGGTTGGTAAAGGAGGGATCTCCTCGCGCACGTTGGGAATGAACCCTGAAGTCGACAATGTAAACCACATGACAGTGGTGCGCCAAGTTGGAGTCTGTGTAGGCCAATTTTCGAGCATGATGTGTGGCAGGTTTTCACTTGTGGCCTGTTGAGTAGAATCTGGTCGCTGAAGCGGGAGGTCCCCCAGAGCATTGTGTTCGTCAAATTTCGAATACATGTCTTTCTTAGGTATGATTGATATGACCGGTAAAATCAAGCCATCCTGCTATCCTGGACTTCTCGCTTCTCAGTCAGATATCGTTGTATGGCTTTTCGAAGAAATCGTTCCGGGGAGCCCAGCCGCCTGTAGTAGAAAGTTCGTAGTATCAAGTGATGATGAGACGCAAATAAATTCGCCCAAGAAATACTAGACGTTGATATCGTATTCACTCTTGGAAATGTGAGGGTTTAGAAATCTCTGTGGGTAGGAGTTGAGCTTTTCTCTTCCGCGGTGGGCAGCAAAGCAGTAGCGAATACAGGCAGGTGTGGGCAAACTGATGCATTTCAATGGATGGAATGGAACGGAAGGCACACTGCAGGTATATAGCAGCGCCGTTTGAGCAGCTGCATATTTCTTCTTCATCCTATCTTCACAGGTACCTAGAAAACAACCTACAATAGGAACTGTTACAATGGCCAATAGAGTGATCTCTTCATCACTATTCACCAGACACTCCTTGCCAACAAGTTATTTTAAATACCTAGTATTAGGAAGACTCTATATAGATAGGTATTTTTCTATCGGCTATATGTCTTCCTTTTCTACGGTCTAATCCTTTCTAGCAAAAAACTTGATACCTTCCTTTCAGCATAGGTACATAAGAGGTAGTAATTTCGATAGAGGTCATTCGTCAGCGAGGTCACCTGCGGATATGTGCAGCTTATAGTCCCGAGGCAAACAGTAGTAACCATGTTGAAGAGTGAAGACGTACAACAAACATTATCATTGTTGTTAGTCCATTTTGCTAGTGTAACACGATCATAATCTTCCCAAAAAGCACACGCAAGAAGCTGGTACATCAGCTTTCAACAATTGAGCTCCACTGCGCTAAGGAGCTCAACGTGATGTCATTTGTGCCGCAGCTGTCCCAAGCTCCAACCTCCACCGCGAATCAACTGGCAATCCAAGAAGCAATTGACCACGCGTACCTGTTAGAAATAGCATATACGCTTCACAATTTATCTTAACAGCCTTTGGCAATGTCCTTCAGAGCTCCTATCCGACGTGTTGCCCTCGCCAGGCCTGCTTTGGCTGCGCGGGGCTTCCACTCGACCCCTCGTGCTTTTGTCCGCGTTGGCCAAGAGATTCCTAACCTTGACGTCCTTCTGGAGGACTCGCCCGGTAACAAGGTCAATCTCGCGGAGGAGTTCAAGTCAGTCAATGGATACATCGTCGGCGTTCCTGCTGCCTTCTCCGGAACGTGCTCCAGCAAGCATATCCCCTCTTACATCAACCACCCCAAGCTCAAGCAGGCTGGCCAGGTCTTTGTTGTATCTGTCAATGATCCATTTGTGTGAGTTCAACAATCATGAGTCGTGGTATATAATGATAATCTGGCATGTTTCTGACTGTATTGCAGCATGAAGGCTTGGAGCGAGCAACTCGACCCCGCCAAGCAGACCGGTGTGAGTAAACATTTTTAACACAAAACTCCCATCGTTCAAGTTTCCAGTTTATTCCTCTAACTTCTCTC
Source organism: Fusarium dlaminii (assembly GCA_013186775.1). NCBI lineage: Eukaryota > Fungi > Ascomycota > Sordariomycetes > Hypocreales > Nectriaceae > Fusarium > Fusarium dlaminii. The sequence continues at coordinate 110,236 of JAAOAL010000041.1, read as the reverse complement.
AGATCCGATTCCTTGGTGACCCTACTGGTGAATTCACTAAGGCCCTAGACCTTGGCTTCGAGGCATACGAGGTCTTTGGTGGTATGCGAGGAAAGCGATATGCCCTCAAGGTGGAGGATGGCAAGGTCAACAAGGCGTACGTGGAGCCTGACAATACTGGAAGCGCTGGTAAGTAATCTCCTAAGATCGTTTATCGTGTCATATTGGCTAACGTCAAATCTGCTAGTCTCCATGGCGGAGCAAGTGCTCGACTAGATTTGCCTATCTCTATAATTGTGGGTGGAGTGTCCCGTAGGCGTTATCTCGAACACCTTGAGAGCCATCTCGTGATCCAAATATATCACTACAGTACTCGTGGGGCTTCATATCTCACTCACCCAAATTCTTTTTGACCTTGACCACCCCTATTATCATCATGGCATGCTCGTCTAATCATCTCGATCTGCACAAATAACGACCTCTTAGCAAAATCCTTCCTCGATCTTGACACATATCGATCTAACATGAAGAAAGGGGCACAGGCTACCTTTGATGAGAACTTGTGAATGTTTTGCTTCTGGTATGATACTTTCCCCGTGAGATAGGCTTCCTGATCAACGAGCCACCGCTTCCGACTCTTTCGACAACATTGCCATCACCTCCATGACTATCATGCGTCTCGATTCTTTTACACACATAGTTTTGAACCCCGTTTGGTTGGCAGAGTAAGTTGCTCAGTGTCAGCACCATTCAATTTCATGTAGTAGATGTATTGTCATAATTTTATCCCCCGCTAACCTCTCACCTTAGCTAATTCGCAAAGCTCACATCCACTCGTTTGGTCTGGGCCTTCTGTCCTTGATTCAGATATATTGCGAAGCAAGCCTGGTGGAGGAGCTGATTATTTCACTTGTCTAGTGATATGAATGGTGGCGCCATAAGGAGGTACCAAGTTTCAAGCGCAGTCGTAAGATATCACGGGTCTCAGCTAATGGGCAAAGGTTAAGGATCCTCCCGTTGCTATGGCTGTGTGAAAGTTCTCGCATCTCATTTGCTTTGACGATCTTTAATGTCACCTGCGAGCTTCAAGAGGGCGTGTCATTGCACAAGACTCTGTTGCGAATCGTACATTTCTGGCTAAGATAACACTATTTTGTCGAAGCCATTGCTGGTCATGGCTATCCTATGGGTTGACGGCCATAACTCGGCGCGAGTATGGAAGCTCTTAGCAGTGGTGGTAGTGGAGGATTCAACTCATTCTCGCGTGTCTATTCAGTTGGCTTACCATTCGCAGCGCGTCGCCTCTGGCACTGCCAATGTTATCACGCATGCATCTCTACATATCTGGCAGCATTATACAGTCCCAAGGTGGTTTATCCAACGAAATTTTCAATCACACATTTTTTAGTCAACGACAACTGTTTAATTACAGTCCGCGTTGATATCAGGTCCAGAGGGGGACAGGAGAGGCTTCCGGTATGTACTACCCTATAGTTGCTACGCGACCAAACATGGCTCTCCTGTGCACTCGATGGTGCCTTTCTTATATCATAGTCATCAGTCGACAAAACATACAATAATGATTGTTATTTTGTGTATATTACAGATGCATGGGAATTGTGGGTCACGTGGGCACAATATATCAACCATATCAACCCAACTAAGGTTGTACGGTTTTCAAAAGCATGATGATACTACCGCAGTCAACATGGAAAACCACCTTGCATCCAAAACAATTAGAAATATAGACTTCACTAATACCCTACGTTATGGAATTAGCGACTGCATTGATCTAGTAGCAAATTCTCAGTGTTCTAAAGACATATAAGTTTTGATCACAATAAACGACGTTGGAGTGGACAGACCAGAATCACATCACTATCACTAGACATATCATCGAACCAGACAGGGAACGCTTGTCAATTCGATAGCCGAACCACTCCATCAAAAGGAGGATAAGCACAGCGACATGCTACTCAGACTATAGCCTTCAGACAAAGCAATGCCTTCCAAACAAGGACCCAACCGCCGTGGACCGAGATGATGATCGCCGTTCCGCCGTGTCCAAGCTTGGAATGGAGAGCTCTTTGTAGACTTGGATGAACATAACGGCGGCGACGAATGAGAATTCATCGCAAGGGCTTGGACTTGTCACCCCAAATGAGTTGAAACTAGACAAGGGCGAAAGAAAGGCTAACGAGGAGGGTCCGGGACGCGTCTGGAACACGATATCATGAGCAGCCTTGTTGAGTGGTGAATTAAGCGCGCAACAAGGGTATTGGAGGAAATGCAAGAAATGATTAATTACGAATCAAAACTCGACAATGAATCAAAGATGCCCGGATATGTGACGGCCGCGTGTGGCCGGGCCAAGTTTCGAGTTGATAAACCTAGAATAGTTGCAGTCATAAGTGATAACGCTGGAACCTGGAGGCATGAATCATGTCTATAATTACGGCTGAGGTGATAATCGGGCATTGAAATGTGACATGGGCGGGCGGCGGCCGCGACGTGAGAAAACAAACAACTTACCCTTTATTCAAGACAGGGCTCTTTGAGCTACGGATATCGTCACTCGATCGAGATGTTCACTGGATGGTGTAATCAGGTAGACTTTGTAGCAAGTGGGCTGATAGCCACAGCCGTCAAGGCGTCACAGCTATAGCCAATTCCACACTGGCGCCGAGATACAAGGCGGACAGACCGAATCCAAGCATGCAGCCAGTCCATCGGGCTCTGTTACTAGATAGATGCGCTGTTGCCCAAGACAGTCACTTCTCAATAGGTATGTATTTGCGCAAAACATGGCTGCGGATATTGGGCTGTTATACATGCAGGCAGTCCGAGATCATGAGACGGCTACATGCATTGATGTTGTGATATGGGATGATTGGGAGATATCAAACCATGGCGCTGATATTCCATCACTCCCAGAATTACATGTAGTAGAAGAACAACATGCGTCATGGCTTACTATGTATTGTTTGTATCTGAAAACCCAAATCTGATGTTAAATCCAATCGGAAGATTATCGATCCATGGTAACCAATTGATACTGAAGCCTCAGTTTTGTAACCTTGCATCGCTTTGCAGACGAAGAAGAGATGGGAAAAGATGATGAATCTCTACCCAACCACACCAACTCAAGGTACGTAGCTGCAGACCAAGCTGTGACAACTGGCCAACCACGCACATGCATCCGTAACAGCAAAGGCCAAGGAATGGGAGGGGGGGCACACCACCACCACGCGGTTACGCCCCCACCACTTTAGCAGACGACGTGCGATCTCGAGACAAGTACACAGTTACATAGTGTACGTATAGGCTATAACTGGGAATCAATATGAGCAGTAAGTGAGTGCATTTCATTAATGCGATGCGATGCGATGCGATGCGTGAGATCAAGCACAGCCGACAACGCACCAATGCTGTACCCCCATATCTGAGACTCTGACACGAAATTTGACTTCCTGTTCGGCAAAATACCTTGCAACTTTGCGTCGTCGTCTCAGGATACGATGACATTACATTGACCCTCGAAGCAAAAAGAGACACAACAGCCTCATGGAGCAAGAATACCTCCAACTCTAAAGCAAGATGGCGAAATGCTTAATCTAAAGGCCTACCTATTGAGTATATAATAAAGTTACCTGAGTCTTTTGGTTACTGGTGATAGAGGTCTCAAAGTTTTCTTGACTAGGTACCTACCCTTGAACAAGGTAGATGTCAATTGAAGGTACGCGCCGCGTCCGCGTGCAACAGGAGCACAAAGAGTTCCTCTCCTCGTCCACATGCGGAGCCTACGGTAGACGTCCCGCATATTCCCCCCCATTGAGGTGCAACGACCGTGCTACCATTACCGCGATCCACAAGCCAAGGATCCACGGCCACTCACCGACTCCGTAGCTCTTACGTACGAACTGCTGCAGCCAGTTTGAGACATTCAAGACTGAGGTGTGTTTAATGAGGTGAGAAGCTAAGGTACAGGGCTCAACGACAGTGACGGGGGAAGATAGGATCAATGTACAGAGGTATTGTCGCCCTGTTCTCAGGATTGAACGGACAGGGCCTCGTATTGTGATTGCGTCCTTTTTAAATCCAGGCCTGCACTCCCGTCCTGGCCGTCGTACAAGAGACGGACGGGTACCGTAGCACGTCCAAGGGATCCTGCACGTGGATCGATCTTTGTCCTGTGGAGCTACACTCCAGAGCTCTTCACAACTACAAGCAGGCAAAGAAACACCACCGATAGATGAGAATAAAGCCAAGTTGATAACTTTCTACAACGAGGCTGATAGTGTCTCTAATCCCACACTGCCAGTGAAGAAGAGGTCCGGATCGCTGGATTCAGGCTGTGAGCGAGTGCCAATAATATCACACCGACATTTGCCAATCGTTTACATCAATTCAAGGTTGCCATGATCCCCTCAGCCAGCTTCGTTTCACTGCATTGCATGTGACCAAGAAGAGGCAAATTATTTCGTCACGTGTCCATATGTTGGGTTAGATACCTACTGTGAAGCTGAGATATTATTGCTTGAATGTCTGAGCTTTGGAAAGAACCAGAACCAGGTACCGAAGACTGGATGAAGCTGGAGATGTTTGAGGCCTGCCCACTGACATCAATATACAGCCTTGTTACGGTGGTATATCGATAGCGTATCGATTAGACGGGCCTGGGCACCAACTAACTACTAGGTAACCAGAAAAATGCCTTACCTTGCTTTGGTGACGGCTCTTCGTGAGTCAAAGCAGGCTACCTCTTTGTGAATTTGACAGAAGCTCATCAAGAACTTTGCAGCTTTGAAAAGCGCCTTGTGCCCCATTATGCCGGCCGTCGGGATGTGAATAACTCGGGGCTAATTTTAGTCCAAGCCGGATTGCCAGCTCATCCACACACCATCCAACCCGGACAATGATCGGCCGACAAGAAAGAGAGGGGTGAGAAACACGGTTTGTGTTTCGACCGCGATTTGTGTCGTCACTCTGTGACAGCTCGCGACAGCTTGTTTGTTCGTTGAGGGCCGAAGTTGCGAGAGAGAAGAGGTAACCAAGTATTGGATACAAGATCTAGAGAGAAGCGGTCTGAAAAGAATGATAGAAATGATGTACTAGAGCGGGAAAACACCTAGACGTAAGAACCAAGACAAGCTGGAAGCCCAGCACCTGGAAGCACAGTAATATACTTGTAAATCATCTTCTATCCCACCATCTCCTCATTCCTCCAACAAAGCAAGTTTACCTGTGTCAATGCTTAATCGACCTCACAGCGGGGTTTGTTGAAGCATCAGATAAGAAGTTTGATTTTTTGGGGTTTGACAACTCGGAACACCGGAATAGAGGTGGTCAATGCCGAAGACCAAAGAGTTTAATAGAGGCTGTGACTGTGATGGCTATGACAGCTGTCATCAAATCGACTGATTTCGACGAGTCCCATGAAAGCTTCAGTAAAATTACTTCTTCCTTGACTTTCCCTATTTGTAAATGTTCTCCAATGGACTGAACGAGACGAGATAAATGTAGGTACATCGTACAATATCTCGAAAGTTAAGGCTTGTATATGGATTCACACCCTAACAGCCCAGCCACCAAAATGGCAAAATAGACACCCCCACCTAAGTGGATCCCATACAAACACAAACACCTCACCAGGGTAAAAAAAGAGAGGAAGGTGCGCTCCTTGCGTCACAGTCTCTCTCCCAATCAAAACCTGACGCGGCTGGAGACCCACATTCGGAGCTGATTCATCCAGTCAAAGGAAGTCGTAAAAACAGACTGGATCCCGCCCCTCAAATCATCTCGTCGCATTTTCCCTCGTCCTCTCCTTCTTCACGGCCAATCAATCCTCCTGTTCTCGTCCACTCAACGAGCAATCAGAATCGTCCACGGCCTCTCGAAACATTTGATTTGATTGACCTGTGTCGCTACCTTTATTCTCTGGCCATTCACAATTCACAAGCACTTCTTCCCTTGATTGGATCATACACGCGCGCAAGACCAGCAATCGCTCCCGCCCGCGAACCACAGACAGCCCAGTAAACGCTCTGTGCTCGCAAGCCCAGTCAAGTTCTGCTATTCGCTCAGCGCCCGCCTTATCACCCCAAAGGGCAACACATAACACGGCAGACTATTGCTACCGGCTTCAGCCCTATCAGCTAAGACCGACTAATAACTGAACTGTTCTGTCATCCAGAACTGCACTTCAGTGTTATCACTACGGACAGCTGGTTTCTATTGCTCATTCGGCAATTAAAAAAAAAGCCCAGCTTGTTGCTCTCCAGCCCCCAAGCAATTTTTCAGCTCAAGGCCAAGGTCAGGACCAGGGCTCAATACTCTTCCTCAAAAGCCTCATCATTGTGCGATAACCACGTACGACTTTACCAACCTTTACCTCTTTATCTGGCCAGGTATCAAGACATTGATTCTCCCGAAATCATTTTGCCTCCTTTGATTTCCTCATCACAGCCTCGTTCTCAGAAACGCATTCCCCTTGGGCGATCCTCGACAAGCTAGCGCTGTGATCTCACCTGAAGACCCCCATACACGCGATTATCCTCCAGGCAGTATTGTCCAAGACGCGTCCGACTTGCATCGGAGAAAGTCAACAACCCTGATTCTCTGACAAGAATTTTCTTGCCGAACTCGGATAGTCTTGTCTTTGCACTGCCTTGTCTCCCCTTTAATCCCTGTTTCGTCTGCCAAATTCCCTTCCAAGCGCAAGACCATAATTACTTGCCGCGCGACAAGACGAGCCTTCACTCGCCCGAGACAACCCACCCACTCCAATTCAATTTAACCCACCTCGGTCCATCAGCAAATCAGCACCCTTTCGCACTTCGCTTCGCCTTTTCATCTTCACGACTTCGAAGCCTATCATCGTCAACAGCATCATAGTGGCCATTTCCATTGGTCGCAATACCTGTCACCTGACAATTCTTGTCTGCGGATCTCGATTTTACCCCGGATTTGACTCTTGTCATCTGGCTTCGGAAACGAGGTTGTACGAGTAAGCCGTGAGCGCGCTCAGTATTCCATCAAACCGTGCACATACGCTCGCGTGTGCATCATATTGTAACAAAAGGTACGTAGAACCTCAGCTTCTATCACAATTGTCCAAACATTTTCCAAACCTTGGGCATCGGTCTCGTGTATTTTATCAATGCATTCGTCCTCTGCTTGACCCCATCGTCAAGAAACGTGAGCGCGTCGTGTCAACGCGGCCTTGTTGCCGTCATTTCACTCTCAAAACGCGCTTCCTCCATCAAGTGTTGGCTTCAACGCGCGTTTCATGCTGTCGCCTATGGCTTGTGGTGCAACGAGGATTTCTCTATCCTTTGGTGACCACTAACACTAAAGCTAGAGACGAAGTTGGCAAACTTGCACCGCAACTTAGACTGACAACACTAATAGCTTGTCACCGCACCGGCACCTCATTTGATCGGGACCACCCTTAACGTATGTATCACGTGTTTCTTCTGTTTTAAAATGCCTTGATCACAATTTCTGTTGTTGCACTCTGGAGCTTGGTTCACCAGTGCCAACCACAGCCCACCAGGTTGATGGGCTTCTTTGCTGCTATACCAGCTTCGCTTATACCAAAGCGAGATGTGCCACTTTGGCGAAACTCTCCCACTCACTCCACCGCATAATCACTATTCCCTCTATAAATCGAAGTAGTCCAGTGTCTACTTGGTCACACAAATGATGAAGTTGAAAAAGATGGATGCCCTTGCCTGTATCAATACCCTTTGACTTCACAAACCTTGATATGCACGCACGCCCACTCGAGTTTTTCTCATTCCTATGGCCGGCCAATACCCCGCTTCGGGACCCTGTTGCGAGGCGCAGGGCAGTAGCTACTAGAATCTCGGGAGCGACTGGATCACGGCCGCCAACAAGACTGAAGCCTATGCCTTTGGAAGTTCAAACGGCGTTTCTTGACAAGGCAGCCTGGAAGTCCTCTTTAGTTGTCATGCGGCACGACGAATGGGCGTCAGTCTTGTTGAAGTATCTTGCACCCAAGACTGTCAGTGACATCAGTGGCCACGCAGAATGCCAGAATGAAGAGCCGCATGCTCTACCCCCAGGATTCAAATCTGCCCAACGAAGGAAGTCTCCTGCTTTGAGGCCACGAGCATCAATCATGTTACAGTACCTACTGCTCTGGGCCAAAAGCTAGTGGGTTGGCCGAGTGGGAGATGTGGGCCCGTCCATTGCATATTCCGTCATGCATGAGACGCTGAGCTGCCAACGCATCAAGAGTGGCTTTACAAAGCCCATCAGCACCCTTTACCCTTCCCGCCCCCGTTTTTCTACCGTCTCCTTTATCCTAGTTTAGCATATATACACCTCAGCTAACGCCTATGGTTGGACAGATCTCTTACAACGAGCAACTGACCAGACAGCACCGTCTCTGCCACCGCTGCTTGTCTATTACTTTACTTCGGCCCTTGGATTCGACGATATTCATTCGTGTGGCTGTGTAAATAGTTTCATCAGCCACTCTAGGCAACATTGAGCCACAGCAGCACCAGCTCGTTTCGGCCTGCCAGCTCACCCACGCGTACCCAATTGCCTTAGTGCGCCTCATTCCAGAGTCTCTTCGTATTAGAGAGAGTCTCCAGCACTCGAGCCCGACTGCTCCCAAACGAACATCGGTTTCCATCATTGCATAGTCGACGATCAGTTCTTACGATCACGTCTATTCGCTCTCTGTTCTCTTGCAAAGCTCTTGTTACAACGCCACTCGATAACGCGTCAAGTACTGAACAATTCTTTATTGATCTTACACGCGGTCAACGAATAGTAACGCGACGAGGACGTATTTCCTCGACACTTAGTGATCAGACTGGATTCTTAGTGGAGAATGGACTACAGTCAATACCAACAAGGCCAAAATACACATCCCGGTTACGCGAACTCTGCTACTGCTAATAACATCGCTTCACCAACGAATACCATTCCCCAGCACACGGTACAATCCTCACCTGTCATCGCTTCTCAACAGCAGCAAACTCAACCACAAGGACACAACATGTACGGACCACAATACGGAGTGGCACAACAGGGCATGCACTATGCGATGCCCGGTATACAGGCGGCCGCGATGGCAGCAACCGCCGCTGCTTCTGGCACGAACTATGGCTATATGTCGTCAGATCCCAATATTCCTCAAAGTTCGCCTCGCATGGGTGCCAATGCCAAAAAGGACGGACGACAATCGCCTCGAATGAACAGCATGTCCCAAATACCCGGCCGTCGAATGAGCCAGGTTACGAGTCCCGGCGTTGCGACGGCGCCCATGATGAGCCATGCCGGTGCTCGACCAGGCGTTGCCCCATCTCAGATGCCCGCTCCCCAGATGCAACACCCGCAATCCCCGGAAATGCCAGCCGCGAGCGGTGCGGAGGAGTCGCCACTTTATGTGAACGCTAAGCAATTTCATCGTATTCTCAAGCGTCGTGTTGCTCGACAGAAACTTGAGGAACAGCTCCGACTGACGTCTAAAGGACGCAAGCCATATCTTCACGAGTCACGCCATAATCATGCCATGCGCAGACCTCGCGGCCCTGGTGGACGTTTCCTCACTGCCGAGGAGGTGGCAGCAATGGACCGCGAAGGTGAAAAGAGTGTCGATGGCAAAGATAATTCTGCTGGGGAAAGCTCTGGCACTACGGGAACAAAGCGCAAGTCTGAAGCCGGCTCGGCCACCTCAAACAAGAAAGCTAAGACGGACACAGCCAGCCCAGGGGATGAAGATGAGGATGAGGGTTGATATTGCAAATAAACATCTGTATCACCTTCTTTCTTCTTTTTCAGCCTACCAGCGGTTTACGACGTCACGAAAGCACGATTATTTCTTCTTTTCCTCGCCACACTGCCTACAAGGGCCTGAATGGTTCCAAACAGAGCGAGCATTTCTTTTTGATCGGATGAGGTGTCTACAGTTATTGGCGGGTTGATGATGTTGGCACCTTCGTTTACGTGTTGCGGCGGCTTATACCGTTCAATCACAGTCCGGCACGGCGTCTTTTCTTGACGGGTTTCATTTTAATACAGCACTTCACTGGCAACAGCAGATCATCCCGATTTTGGAATGGTGTGACCTTGGGGAAACGGATGGACAGAATGGATGGACGATTCGTTACGATGGATACCCCGTTTCATTATATTGTTCGATCTTTTCTCCTGCGTCTGCTGTCTCACTTCCTAGCGTCCTGTTGCATACGCCAACATGGAACTGGTCCCTGGCATACGTCGGTCTGGCTACCGAACGATAAGCCATACCGCCACTGCGCTCACGGTTCAGAACTGATCATCTCATGCAAGTGAGAATAGACGACGAATGGGAAAATCGGATTCAGAAAAGAAAAAAGAAAGAGAACGTAAAGGAAACTCAGATGGACAAGATACTGTGTTACTTACTCACTTGTCAAGTGGCTTGGTCAACTCCTCACCATTGAATGAGGTTCTCAAAGGGGTGTATAGGTTTAGAGTCATCGATGATGGTCCGGCGTTGGATCCGAAGTATAGGAGAAACGTGTTTAAGGATTAAAGCTTGTAAATGTTTGTTTTAAATTTGATGACTTATGTGCCAAAGTTGCTGTCATGACAATGTTCTCTCCCAATATCTTTGACCATCATTCATAATTTCACAATGCTGTCTACGTCACTGGAGAAACTGGCATGAATGCGTATCAGCTCTCAGAGCACGAGGCTTAAAAAATTGGGCTTGTTCAGCAGAAAAAGCACACATTCGAAACTCAGTATCGAAAATGGAACGGGGTTAATCTGATAACTTCAGTATAGATACATGATAGTAGATGCCTAGATGCCTATATCTCTTGCCCATCGTATCTCATAATTCGTAACCATAAATCGTAATCGTATCAAGGCACAATGATACTTGAACATTGTTGTCCTGTGAGAAAGCGAGAACGCCTTGAAGCCGTGATCGTTATACAAATGTGAAACCGATTACATCGCAATGAGGACCATAATCTTAACTAAACACCTCCGAAATCATCCCTCTCGACCTTCTGCGCCGACCTCTTACTCCAAAGTCTTGCTGCTATCCTCCCGAGCAATGTACCACTACCTCGTCTCACCCTGGCCGCTGCGATTGAGATATTATCAGGGACGTCCGTGATCTCTCGAGGCCGGCTGCGAGCTTGGGCTATGAGACGAACAGGTGCGCTGCCAATGGCACCAAGTTTGCGCAGTAGGACACCAAATGAGCGTGTTTGGAGGAAGGTCACGAGAAGCATGAAGGGGACACAGACGAGAATCATCGTCAGAGGAAAACGCCAGTCGGTAGCGGGGACTGTGAAGACCGTCATACCGAAGACAGACTGGTTGTTGTTAGTGACGGCGAGTAAATAGAAACCTTTGTTAACGTACCGTGACAAAAGTAAGTGGTAAGAAGATCATGCTGATCATTGTGAGGACTTTAATGTTGTCGCCCTGTTCAATAGCTCTCCGGCTTTCCTTGATGGAGCTTCCGCTGAAGAGCTGATCTCGCAAGTTCTCAATCTCCTTACGGGTTCGTTCGTTGCGTTTGAGAACCTCTGTAAGCTCTTGGACAACTTTGTCAAGCTCACAGCGCAGTTTAGCCATGTGCTTACTATAGGCAATCCCATCAGGCGAATCAGCTGCGTGATGTGGCCATAGAATCGGGTGGGTGCCGGCCCAGAAGCTGTCGGTAAATGTGTCGATATATGCCGCGATCATTGACTTGATACCTGTGTTCACAACGGCAAGGGTATTGTACGCCCAGAAGTACCTTCGGATGTAGGTGAAGTGCTTGTCCTCAAATAACAGCTTGTCTCTGAGTTTAGGGTCAAACATGAATTCGGTCTGGAGACGATTAGCATAGCGTTGAGATATGGGGGTTTAGTGAACGTACCGGGGGAGTGATGAGCTTGGTAACTCGCTCATGGAGGATCAGATTTCGCTTTGTTGCATCACGATACTCGGAGATGAGTAGGTCCAGAAACGCATATGGTCCATTGACATATTTCTTCTCCAGAAACTCCGGGCCACGGACGGTATGAGAATTATCAGGAAAACTCTGGATAGCAAGTAACTGCCATGGACCAAATGTATCGAATAGAAACCCTTCTCGAGCACGCTCTCTTCTCGAACGCATAGGGGGAGCTTTGTGAGAGTCTCCGCCGAGTGATAGAGCCAATACAGAGCCGCATTCAGCGATATCAATATGATCTCCGAGACGACTTTCTGAAGGTCTTTTATCGAAACGCTGCCAAGGAGCTGGCTCGAGAGGGTGACTGACAACTGTGTAGTACTTGAATACAAAGAAGAAAGACTTCTGACGAACGTTAGGTGTAGGAGGGGTTGGTGACACCGACGGTCTGGCAGTGAGCGGGACAGGCGATGATGGGGCAACGATGGGCGAGTGAGAAGTTGCTTGGGAGGGAGACTTCTCGTAGGCTCTAGCCATGAATGCATGAGTACGGCCACGGTTAGGCTCGTCAGAGAGGAGATGAGTGAGCAACTCATTCATATCAAAGTGTGAAGACATGGTACAGTGAAGTGCCGCGAGGATAAGAGGTGTAGGCTCTTGGACGATGCTACAAATGTTAGTCCAACCCGGCAGGTGTTATATAATGGAAGACGTACGTAATTCGGCCTGTAGATGTGCCGCTTTGGTTGACAACCCTGATTGTTTCCCAAACCGTAGGAGCATCCACATTATCAGCCGGAATCTCGTAGGGGCCTTCACCCGTGTACTTGACATCTGACTGCCCATCCCCATCTCCGTCAGCGCTGAGTTTGGTGAGTTTACAGCTATGGTCAACCTCGTACACTTCAAATGTGGACTGGCTATACTGTTCTCTCTCATACGCCGCAAATCCACGGAAGGGTACATCTATATCAATCTCGGAACGTCGTTTCATGATATCGTCTAGGAGGGATGCCATCTCGGGGGTGAAATCTTCGGTTTTCAGATGCTGGAGGAGTTGACCATCGGCCCAGTCTGCCTGGCCGAGATGATCCCTGACAATGTTATGGGGATAGTCCTCAACCTCTCGCGTTGTAGTAGTAGCTGTAGTGTTATCCAGGAGAGGGAGAGGAATGAAGGAAACATCTTCGTCCTGCGTAAATACAACGCGGTGACTGCCAGTTGGTGAACCCGTGAAATGCTGAGGCTCAGCAGACAAAGATGGTCTTTCTCTTGTGCTCTCAACAGTTGCGGCCCGCCCTCGCCGGAAGATAGGAGACAAAGAGCCCTCTGTTGCAAATGTTGGTCCAGTGGAAGCTCTCAAGGGTGGTGTGAATGCGCCGTAGGGCTCAGGCATGGAGATGCTGCTGCGAGCACGGCTCTCTGCTGTGTCTCGTCTACGAGCGACGAGGCCATCTTGAAGGGTTGTTAGAGCGCGTAGATATTGTTCGCGAAAGTTGTCGGTTGCTCTGACAAGATCATCTAGAGCCTGAGAGGAAGTGTTTGTGGTCATTGATGAGTTTCACGTCACTTGGCTTGACAATGGAAATATTCACATGATATTCTAATACTATAAAAGTCTCTGTCAAGAAAGGAGATGGAGGTGGAAGGTCGAGGGGTATTTCTATTCTTTCAAACTCGAGCCTGATTTCAAGTCATCGGCGGACCCCGATGAATGTTGCGGCTGAGTCCTGCTCGGTCAACATCCATGGTTAAGGGTGAATAAGCAAAGGGATGGATGGTTGTGAGAGGAAAAGGTAGGGCAAACGAAGATCCCTGAGTGAAGCAAGATAAGCTATGTCAAGCTCTTGGTGCGCCAAGTGACGCGGGCACTAACGATGACTCCGAGGACCAACAGGTGTTCGTCCACATGTCACGCATCCCAAGTCACTGGCATCTGAGACAAGGTACAGCTTTCAACATTCTCTGAAGTGTAACCCAGTAACTTAGCTAGTAGCCTGAATAGATCACAACTTGATTATGGGCGATATTCTTCTCAGTGTGCCTTTGATCTGAAGGTCTATACTATGATTCTCATGAGCATCCATTGTAGCACCTACCATTGTACATCAATGGGTAACTTCTCATCTTGTCAATTTGCGTATGTGTATACTATTGCTTCATGATAGGGCTGTTAAGAGCTGGCAAGCCTCACTGACCCAAGTCCTTGCTGAAACCCAAATCTTGATTTGAAATCGAGTGAGAGACCAGCCGGGGAATGGAGAACCAGTCCCGCAGGACTCTGATAACGAGGCTGTACTGAAAAAAGGCGCTTGGTCGGTCACCAACCCAGTTTGACGTTCGCTTGAACACGGCCTCTAGCGGTTGTCAACGGAACGCCATGATGGCGGCGTTGCGGAATTGGATATAAGGCATCTGCTTACTCTACAAAATTACCTGTAGTTCGCTCTCTGTCTCCAATATTGTACGTCATGCAGCCATCTCCTCTCACAAACCGGGCGACCCTGAACGCGGATGACTGAGAGGGTGTACTATATCGCGGGGGTTAGAGTTTCACAGCATCCACGTGCCGAAATTCATTGTCAGAACCTTAGATTATTGCTGATCAACATGGTGTTGAGCAAATGCAATTACGTTTGTCATGTGCCATTGACCGGTCGACGACTACTGCAATGCATGCACTGCTCCCTGCTACTGCACTGTTTATTTGAGCCTCACTATACTGGCTGAGATACAACTGACAGCTGCATGTCTTGCAATAATAGGGTTTAGTTCATACTCCTACATGTCCAAGCGATAGCCTAATGTGTCTTCTCGACTACCTACCTTAGCTCTATACCCAACCCGCCCGCCTGATATCATTCCCTTTCATGTCTTCATAACTCTATAAAACAAACAAGTCCCAGCCGACGTATTAAGACCTCTTTAGTAGCATGCATTGTCCAATGCTTCGTTCGCATCGCAGCCAAATCACACACAAATATCCATAATTGGAGTGCTTAGGAAGCGACACTCACGGGCTTGGCAGCTGATGCGGCGGGCTTCTCAGCACTGTCAACCTCCATGGCATCACCATCGGCCTCAGCCTCGGCCTCTCCTTCCTCCTCCTCCTCAAGCTCCTCCTCACTCTCGCCCTCGATGTCGACACTGCCGTCATCGGACAGCTCCTCCTCATCCTGAGCATTCTCTCCTTCGTTCTCCACACCAGCCATCTCTGAATCCTCTCCGTTGCTGGCCTTGGCCTTGGAGCTAGCCTCAGCCTCGTCAGCTTCAGTGGCTTCCTCCTCCTCGGCTTCTTCAGCACCGTATTCGTCGCCGTCGGCGACAAGATCAGCCTCGGGTTGCTCAGGAGGGTACTCAGCGGGAGCAGATGCCTCGGAATCCCTGGAGTCGTGTTAGCTTGAATACATTATCGCTTGCTGATTTTTTTTTAACTTACCACTTGATGGCAAACCGAGTCACTCGGGGCTTCTCAGCTAATACATTGCGCTTCACACGCTCAATAATGGGCTTAGCCGGGGGCTCAGCGTTGAGCTCCTCCGAGTCATATTCGTTGTTGACGTAGTAACCGACGCGAATGAACTCACGTCCATCGTAGGCGCAGGTCAGGAGAATGACGGTAACACCGAGAATTTCTGCATCGGGAATTCGTGCGGTTTTGGGAGCATCGGCCTCGAAAATGAATTTGTTGACACCAACGGGGATGGGACCGACGAGAAGGGAGTCGAGTTCTTGGTCGTACTGGTCACTGAGAAGTGTTAGAAGAAGCGGTGTAAGGAGGGGCCTCAATCAAGCTGGTCCATACCTGGTAGCGGATCCAACGTAAGTGAGCTTCCACTCGAGATCTGTTCTATGTTAGCGCTGTGGTTTTTTATCCTGCAACAGACCAAAGTTTCACGAACCCTTCTCTAGCGGCTCGAGGCATTCGAAAGTAATCTCAAACTCGTACTTGTCGGTGAACTTGGCTGGGTTGTTCAGGACATTAACGCCCAAAAGCGAAACGACAGACATTTTGATGAAGATGGGGGGTGTATGAACTGGGTAGGTCGTAATCAGGAGCACACTGCAGTGGCAAAAATCGAGGTTTTAAAAGAGAAGGGCGAAAAAGAACGAGAGCACGAGTGTCTGGTTCTTTACGATGTGTGAAGGTTGATGTGGGGAGAAGCGCGATGTGAGATGCAAGATGCAAGAGAAGAGAGAAGAAGAGAGGAATAGAAAGTGGGTGTGTAGTGGTAGTAGTAGTAGTTGTTTGATGAAAAGCGCCGTACTAGTCTTAATAGCAGTATGCGAGCATGGGTAAAAGAAAACAAGAGCGGATCGATTTCTGGTTGCGACGGGAGATGACTTGCCCTGGGCGTCAGGTCCAAAATGCGAGGAGCGACAGCGGGACGCGTTAGCGGTCACACCCGCGTAGAGAGGTTGCGTTGGGGACGCGACCTCCCCTGAATGGAATTCCAGGAACTCATCTCAGTCATGTGACCTTAACAACTATTGTTTGATTGCGTGCATTGTCCAAAGCCCAACGGGGCTGTCATTGAATAATATCTCTTCTTTTTGGTAGGTGGTCCTATTGTTATAAATTTTCTAGAGAGCCTGAGCTTATACGAACAGGGCGATCTGTCAATTTTCCTGACAAAACACTCATACATAGTGCTATCCATTCTCATCAATCTTATGCATTTCTTTTAAATACCTGCATTAAAAGCCTGTCCATCCATCTCTCTAGTGACCCACTAAAGTGCGGCTCTTGGATACCAAGTTCGTTCACCGCCTTAGACATTCTAAGCCCAACCTGGGTTCTGCCGCAACTGCTTTGTTCAAGATTACTGTTCTTTGTTGGAGCTATCAGACTTTGAGGCGCTCGACCAAAACCATCCACGCGCAGCTCGAGGCACGACCATTTCCCCAACCCGGATCGATTGCACGCCTGTCTTTGTATCGCTGTCTTTGGTTTTCTCTTTAGGCGCTGAATTCAGACATATATCATCCGGAGCCAGCTGGCGCAGCTCCTGGAGCTTGCCTCGTTCGCGACAGACTCTACTACCCGTTCTTCTCGTATCATCAAGGATTGAATCATTTTCGACCGGGCCCATCGCACCCCTTCAATCGAGATACCCGTGGCTCTTTCGAGTAGCGACCGCTTGCGTATTCTCAATTCTGACCTCCCGATTGCCGTTCGCGACTTGGACATTATCTTCTGGTTTCACAGGTCTTCGCCGACGCGCCTTTCGAAATCGCTTGCTTCTTGATCGAGACTTGGCAGCACGACCTGTTTCTTAAAATTGCAGGATGGCTTCCGAAGGTGCTTCATGGGGAGGAGAGGATACTAGCGCGCCGGGTTTTCAAGTTCAGCATAGCGAGGAACAAGTTGATAACTACGCTCAAAACTCTCTTGCTTCTGGTGACGCTGATACGGCAGATAATGGTACAGAAGATGATGGGGGAGAATATGATCCAGAGTCAGTCACCATCGGTACACCTGCGCCGGTTACTGAACAATCTGCGGCCACTGCTCAACGTCAACCCTCCAAGCCCAAGATGTCAGGGGGCTTTATTGTTGAAGCATCCGATGACGAGGATGAGGGTGAAGATGAAGCTGACCAGCCTTCCAATACTGCTCCTCAATCGGAAGAAGTGGCCTCGCTCCCCCATCCTGGCCGTTCCACTGCATCTGATGAACCTGCTCAGCCAGCTCTAACCCATACGCCTGTTCCTCCTGCTGTCCCTTCCAATGTGACTCCAGCTTTGGCTGGTCTCGATCCTGTTGCTCTCCTCGAGGCTCGTGTTAAAGAGGACCCTCGTGGGGATATGGATGCTTGGCTTAACTTGATCGCCGACCATAGACGCTCAAGCCGACTTGAACAGGCTCGAAGTACCTATAATCGTTTTCTCGAAATATTTCCACAAGCTGTGAGTGAACCTCATTCCTTCCAGTGATATGTATTGACAACATCTACCAGGCTGACGTCTGGGTCGAATGGATCGAGATGGAGCTTGGTCTCGACAACTTTGTCGATGCTGAACAGCTTTTTGGAAGATGTCTGATGACTGTACCCAATGTCAAGCTGTGGACAGTCTATCTCAACTATATTCGCCGTCGTAACGATCTCAACAATGATCCTTCGGGTCAAGCTCGCCGAACTATTACCCAGTCCTATGAGTTTGTCATCGACAACATTGGTGTGGATCGAGATTCTGGCAATATCTGGCAAGATTATGTCCAGTTCGTCAAAAACGGCCCCGGCCAGATCGGTGGTACAGGTTGGCAGGACCAGCAAAAGATGGATCAATTGCGCAAGGTGTATCAACGCGCTATTTCCGTGCCCATGTTGACCGTCAACAATCTCTGGAAGGAGTATGACCAGTTCGAGATGGGACTGAATAAGATGACTGTATGCTTTACTCCTTGGCCTACAACAGCATAAAAGCTAATATTATTAGGGACGCAAATTCATCCAAGAGCGCTCGCCAGGCTATATGTCGGCCAAGAGTGCCAATATTGCTTTGGACAACATCACCCGGCACCTCAGACGCACTAATCTTCCCAGGTTACCGCCAGCTCCAGGGTTTGATGGGGACCAGGAGTTCAGAGACCAGGTCGAACTGTGGAAGAAGTGGATCGCTTGGGAGAAAGAGGATCCCCTTGTCTTGAAAACTGACGAGCCCAAAACATACAACCAACGGGTACTCTACGTCTACAAGCAAGCGTTGATGGCACTCCGTTTCTGGCCTGAGATCTGGGTTGACGCGGCAGAGTGGTGTTTCCAAAACGACATCCGGGAAAACGACAAAGAGTTGGGCACAGAATTGCTACTTGAAGGCATTCGAGCAAACCGTGAAAGTGTTTTACTTGCCTTGAAACACGCAGACCACATTGAAGTCAACTATCCTGGCAAAGAGGTCGACAAGGCCGAGTTTGCGCAGGCTGTCCGAAAGCCATACGATGATGTTCTC
The DNA here is from genome assembly GCA_013186775.1 of Fusarium dlaminii. Classification (NCBI taxonomy): domain Eukaryota; kingdom Fungi; phylum Ascomycota; class Sordariomycetes; order Hypocreales; family Nectriaceae; genus Fusarium; species Fusarium dlaminii. The sequence goes on along the minus strand of JAAOAL010000041.1, from coordinate 91,380 downwards.
GAAACATTGTACGAAATGGGCGACAAAGTCAAAGAGCGGGAGAAGTTGGAGGTGTCCACATTGAGACAGGCCGCTGCACAAGATCTGGTTCAAGCTTCCATCGAACACAATGATGACGACGACGAGGAAAACAGCAAGCCTAAGCGTTCGCCCATGGAAGAACGCATTCTTGCAATCCAGAGGGGATACGCTGCTGAAACACAGCTTCTGTCCCGTACGATTTCCTATGTCTGGATTGCTCTCGCGAGGGCCATGCGCCGCATTCAAGGCAAAGGCAACCAGTCAGAAGGTGGTTTACGCAAAGTCTTCACTGATGCACGCCAGAAGGGACGACTCACAAGCGATGTCTACGTAGCCGTTGCTCTTCTTGAGTCTGTTGTCTACAAGGATCCTGTAGGCGCCAAGATCTTCGAAAGAGGCGCCCGTCTGTTCCCCAACGATGAGATGTTCATGATAGAATACTTGAAGTATCTTCATTCCAAGGATGACACGACTAGTAGGTCTGGAATACCCGAAGAGGCAACGATTGAAACTAATCACTTATAGATGCGCGAGCCGTATTCGAGACTTGTGTTACCCGACTGGTTTCCAAACCAGAGACTCTCGCAAAGGCAAAGCCGCTTTACGCGTATTTCCACAAGTACGAATCGCAGTATGGCGAGCTATCGCAAATCTCCAAGCTGGAGGACCGAATGGCAGAACTCTTCCCTGAGGACCCCAAACTGAAGTCTTTTGTTGCCAGATTTTCATCCGACAAGTTTGACCCAGTTGCTGCCCCTATCATAATTTCGAAGGCAGTGCAAATGAGGCCAAAGCAAGTCATGCCCACTATGGTCGAGCAGCCTATCTCAATGCGAAACAGCCCCATGCCAGCGCGACAAGAACAGAGTCCCCGTCCTCAGTATGTTCGGGCAACTGCTTCTCCAAAACGGCCTCTTGCTGTAGACGATGATGAGCTTAACCCCCCCAAACGACTCGCTAGAGGAGTGTCGCCTCTCAAGGGTGCAGCGGGCCGCCGCCTTGACCAGCAGCGCCGGAATCAAGCATCAGCGTTGCACAGGGATATCACTTTCCTTCTTAACATCCTCCCCCCTTCTCAAAGCTTTGACGCACAACGCGTTAACCCCACGGCCATGGTCTCCATTCTCCGGGACGTCCAACTTCCTGATGCCGCCACGTTGAAGGCAACAGGCGGTGGCCAGACACGCTTTGGTAATCCCTCCCACACTAGACAACCTTCAGGCGAGTTCGGCAGCAGACCCCTGAGCCCATATGGAAGAGTGGCATCTGCAGCCGGCGGGTATAGGAACTCGCCGCTGCGGCCGGAGAGTGGAAATACCTTCCAAGCCAACCCGTATCCTCCTCCTGACCCGAGCGGCCAACTACCCATGTGGCCGCAAGTACCTGGTGGCTACGGCGCACCGGCACCAGGTCAGTTTGGAGGATATAGATTTCAATGAGAAATCACGCGAGAGGATGCCAATGATCGATGATAAGGGATCTTGGGCTGTAAACAACCTGATCTAATAATACCGGCGAAAAGGGGCTTTTGGATGACGTTGAGGGCCGTGCTGGGATTGTCTTTGCCTCGCGCGTTATGCATGGTATGGCGTTTGGGGGATCAGACATCAGAAGTGGCGGGTGTCATTGATATTTCGTTTGTGGAGAGGATGAGATGCAGCAAGATTATCTGCCTACTTAATTGGTATCAAACAACTTCAATAACCTTTTGTAATTGACTCGAGCCCTGGAATATGTATGTGCTTTGTGCTTGTGCTTGTGCTTTGAGATCATTGTATCGTTTGTCGAGTTTTTGGCCGTACTACGGCTGCAAACTGAGAATTGATGCCACAACGGATTGCTACATATCGAGCTGCATTTACCCGTACACCAAATACGGTGTCTCTAACTCTGTTTTCCTCGGCCCGCATGTTTATGAACACTACCGCCACAATTTTTTTTGTTTGACAACGAATACACTGTTTAGTCCCACCAGTTGGGTTGTGGCTTTGACCAAATCGTTGGACCATCAAACACTCAACTGACACTCAACCTTGTTTAATGAAAATAACGTTCTTATAAACTTTTAGCAAGCTTATATGAAGTCAGAAATGGCCAATAGTATTGCTAGATGACATTTGGCATTGATATATCCTTGACATATCCTTGTATGTGATGATACTCGTAGCTGATTCCTGTCACCTCATTGCTAGTGCCCCCGTCCCCCGTTGCTTCCTCAGTTCCTCAATGCATCACTGGATCCATAATCTGCCAGTGTTGTTGCAGTGACTGCCCTTAATTTCTCAGTGTAATTGCTGCCTGATTCTTGGGGCGTTTTGTTAATATCTTTTCTCTGTGCACATCCTAAACTCCTCCCTTTCTCTCCTCGTGCACCTCCTCACCTCAGCACCAACACTCCATCCTAAACTCATCCTAAGCTTCGGCTTGGGTGCATCACACAGTGAGTCACTGCCTCTCCAGCTTCCCTCTCTCTTAGCTATATAATCTCCTCCTCTCTCCCTCTCCCTCTCTCCTTCCTTCCTTCTTCCTTCATCATCACCACCGCTTCCTCCTTGCGCTTCCTCTTCTTGGGCAAGCACATCAACAACTCTAGCTTCTATCAAGCCTTACACAAGCACCAAACTCCTCTTGCTTGGCTTAAACAAAGCTCTTTTGCCCTCACAAAAAATTCTCACATCAATCAGATCTCAACCTCGTGCGCTTGCACAAACTTGAAAGCAAATCGCTTGCTTCCGCGACCGGTGAGTCTCTTCCTTCTTCCCCTTCTGCCATTTCAGTCCAAGCACCCATTCCATCAGGGCTATAAATACCCTCTCTTTCTCCTCTTCAAATTCTTTTCTTTCCTTTAACACTTCCCTCAAGCCACCTACAACACACTTCAAGCATATTCTACTTTCACTCAGTCCAATCTTTCGTCACCAATCATCTTTTACCTTTCAGTCACTAACTCTTCCAGACACATCAGTCACCATGTCTGACAGAGGTCGCTCGCCTTCCCCGGCTGGGTCTGGAGGCCCCTCCGGCTCGGGACGACGCCCTTCTCAGTCTCCCGCACGTTCTGCGTCTGGCTCTGCTGCCGGCGGTGCTCCTGTCGGCTACCAGAAACCCCTTGGCTTTGATCCAGCCAAGCCCCAGGGTCAGGAGAACCAAGGCAATACCCGAATGGAGTTGCCCCCCGACGCTTACGTGGCCGAGACCAAGAAGGACTTGTTCACGCTGCGAAATGGGCGCTTCAACACTGAGGGGAAACCCGAGCAGATCGAGGTCAACCAGTACAGAATGACCAAGTTCGACTACAACAAAAAGATCTTTCAGTACGACGTAAGTAGCTTTCATATGAGTTCACATTCCATTCATTCTAACAAACACTACAGGTTTTTATCTCTCCCAACCCGGACAAGATTGGCCCCGTCATGAAGAAGATCTGGGCACATGACACTACTCGCAATGCCCTGAAAGCCTACAAGTTCGACATGTGGCTCTTCGATGGGAAGAAGCTGGCATGGAGCCCTGCTCTTGTGGAACGTGGCGAGGCTCGTTTCACTGTCGACCTTGACGAGGGCAGACGACCTGCTGGTGGGAGAGCTCGCGAAGGCGGCAAGTTTCTTGTCACAATTCGAAAAACTACCGAAATCCAAGTTTCTGCTCTCCAAGGTTATCTTGAACACAAGATTTCTTTCAACAACAGCGTTCAAGAGGCGCTGAACTTCATGGATCATCTTGTGCGACAGTGGCCTTCCAAGAACCTACTGGCCATCAAGCGAAACTTTTACAAGACTGGTCAGCCTGGAGCCCCTCTTCACGATGGAGCTATCGTTGAGGTTCACAAGGGCACATATGCTTCCATCCGCATGAGTGACAATATCAAGCAGAGAGGTGTTGGCCTTGGCTACAACATTGATGTTGCCAACACTTGTTTCTGGATTGGCAACCAGCCGATGGACAAGATGGCCTGCAACTTCCTCGCCACTCTGGATGGGAAGTATGGAGGACATACACCTGGCAGTCTCAATGAGTTGCTCAAGCCTGTCAAGGACCGCAAAACTGGACGCTGGGCCTCCTCGGATGCTTTCAAGCAGCTCCGAAAGATGCGTCGACTCAAGTTCAAGGTCAAGCACAAGGGTCGAAAAAACGAAGACAAACTGTATACCATCCAAGACTTTGCTTTCAATGAGAAATTCGGCGAAGCGGGCGCATCGGCCAGGACCATGACATTTGAAAAGGATGGGAAAGATATCTCGGTGTATGAGTACTACAAAAAAGAGTACAACGTGACCCTAAGACTGTCTCATCTTCCACTCATTGATGCTGGAAAAGGCGGCCTGATTCCTATGGAGCTTGCCTTCGTTGAGGACATGCAGCGATACCCCTTCAAGCTTAACCCCGACCAGACAGCCGCCATGATCAAGATTGCTGTCACCCGCCCAGCTATTCGCAAGCGAGACATTCAGGCCGGAGCTGCTGCCCTGCAGATCGGTCAAGATCCGTTCCTGAAGGAGTATGGCGTCAACTTCGAGTCGCAGTTTGCAAAGACCGAGGCACGCATTCTGAATGCCCCAATCGTCAGGTTTGGACAAGGTACAGCCGAACCCAGATTTGCTGGTCGCTGGGACTTGCGAGGCAAGAAGTTCTGGAAGCAGAATGTCGCGCCTCTCCAGAGCTGGGGCTTCATCGCCCTGGAGGTACCCGTTCAGCAAGCCGTTATGCAGGCTTTTGCCAGTACCTTCAAGACCACCTACATCGGCCACGGAGGCAAAGTGATTGCCGACCCTATCCTTTTGCCTACACCTGGTGCTCTACGCTTTGATGCTGCGGGTGCCATTGCTCACGCTCATGAGCAGATCACGAAGCAACGGGGCTACACCCAGCTCTTGTTTGTTATCGTCTCCAAGAAGAACAGCGGAACTTATGAGCGCCTCAAGAAGTCTGCGGATTGCAGATTTGGTATTCTTACCCAGGTCGTCCTCAGCAACCACGTGCAGAAGAACAATGGGCAATACCATTCGAATGTTTGCATGAAGGTGAACGCTAAGCTGGGTGGTGCCACTTCCTGTACTCCTCCTTTGTGGAAGACCCCTACATTCTTCCCCGACTCCCGCCCTACCATGATTGTAGGTGTTGATGTATCCCACGCCGCTCCTGGAGGCGTAACCCCATCCACCGCCTCGATGACTATGTCTGTGGACAAGGATGCAACTCGTTACGCCGCCGTTGCCGAGACCAACGGATATCGTGTCGAGATGCTGACCCCCTCGAACATTCGATTCATGTTCGGAGAGCTCATCCCTCGTTGGAGAGTCAACCACCAAGGACTGGTTCCTAAACACCTGATCTATTTCCGAGACGGTGTAGGAGAGGGACAATTTGCGTACGTGTTGGACCAGGAAGTCGAAGAGATCAAGAAATATCTTCGCACGATCCTTCCTGCTGGACAGATGCCGAAGTTCACTGTGATTGTGGCCACCAAGCGTCACCACATTCGTTTCTTCCCTCAAAGAGGTGATAAGAATGGCAACCCTTTGCCCGGTACTTTGGTTGAGCGAGAAGTCACGCATCCTTTTATGTTTGACTTTTACCTCAACTCACACGTCGCTATCCAGGGAACTGCTCGACCGGTTCACTACCACATCATCTTGGATGAGATGAACATGCCAGTGAATGATCTACAGAAGATGATTTACCAGCAGTGCTACTCGTACGCACGCTCGACCACTCCTGTGTCACTTCACCCGGCTGTCTACTATGCGCATCTCGCTAGTAACCGAGCTCGCGCTCATGAGAACGTCAACTCTAGTGATGGTTTCCGAATCGGTCCCAAGGGCCACGAGATCGCTGCGGAGAAGCAGGCGCATGGTGCCTCCACCAACCTTCCTAACAGGACCGTTGAAGCACCCCCGTTGATCCGCCTTGGTGGTGCACTTAGCCAGACGCCCCAGGATGGTGAGCAGCGACAGAGAGACTTTTTCCGTGGCACTATGTGGTACATCTAATCTGTGATGGAGGATATCATAGATAAGAACGTGGATGTTGATGGAATGGCAGAGGTAATGGGGTGATGAGAGTGGAGAGTTGATCGCTAGGGCGGGGGGAAGGGCATGGACAATGCGAGCGATCTTGATTTCTGGTGTATAAGCTAGCGGATGCAGCTTTGAGGAAGCACAGGATCATATTAAACCTAAAAGGGGCGACCGGTTTGGTGGGGAGTGGCGGTGGAGGTTGATTTTACTTGTTCTTAAAAATAGCTCTTGATCAATTCTATCCAAGCGATCTTGACATTGTTTGCTGTTCGAAAATGTGATTCGTGTTGTGCAGAGATCGTGCCAGTCTTGTGCATAGCTGATGTGAGATTGAGAACGGAGGATGATCTCGCCTGACTTGGCTTCGATATAAGGAGGAAATCCTTACCATTTGCAGGAGTATATAAGTTACGTCTACACGGTCGACTATGAATCTATAATGTTATGAAGTTGATGGTGGATCACAGAATGTGATAGAGGTCCATGATGAGCTGCGAATCCATAGATTCTTGAAATGTGGCGCTTGCGAGCCGTGGAGAGATTTGGACCTTATAGCTATAGAGAGACTGTGAGCAAAGTATGAGAAAATATCTGGAAGCGTTTGGCGGCCTGGCTTGGGGAGAATCCGACTACATCCGATGTAGAGTTGCGATGCCATCTGCCTGAGTATCATGGACCATATTTATTAAGTCTATTATGCTCAAATGAGCCAATGGCTCGATGTTAGTATATTCAAGCCCATTATCTAAAGAATATCCATCAAGATCTCGTACTGGATACTGTTATATTCCAGTGGCTTGATCAGGAGAAACCTCAGTTCTTCCAGATTATCATTATAGGGTATCTTTGGTGCTCATTGCTTAATTCAGACATCGGAAACGAGCATGTTGATCCCCTCGAGGTGAAACATAGCTATTCCTGACGTGGTTGACCATCCAGATCAGCCAAGACATTTTCTGTTCTGCTAAGCTCTCGTTCTGGATGTCTCAAACCCAAGACAAGCCTGAAAGCGGCACGCCACATCATCGGGAGCCTAAAACGGCGCGTTGGAAACTGCAAAAATTGCCCGAGATGGATGGTTTCGGAGGCTTGTCTCATATATTCATCTCTGATCTTCTGTTCACGAATAGCCAAGACGATCATGACCACAGCAAGTCCAAGGGCCTGGGCCTGGATCAAGGATAAATATCTCTCTCTTCCATCTCTTTCTAACTTCGAACCGTCTTACTCAACCAGTCACTCACTTACTCCTTGCGTGTTCTTAGTCATTCTTTACTTTTCTTTATTGCAACATGATTCGACCACTCTTCTTTGCTTGCATCTTTGCTGCTGGCGTTTTCGCACAATCAACTGCTGATCCTGCTTTGGCAAAAGACGGGGCGTTCCAACATCTTGGATGCGTTGCTATTAGGCCCGGCACCTTTCCTCGTCAGTTCGATCTGGGTCAAGCTGGGTGTACTTCATCATGTTCATCAAACGGCAACATTATCGGCTTCCGTGGAAACAGTTGTGTCTGTGACCGTCTTGACCTCTCACCAGGGCCCATCGCCTACCGCGTTGTAAAGGTTGATAACGCTCTCTGCAATCAATGGTGTGCCCCAGCCGACAGGTCCAAGGGAACCTGTGGAGGAGCCACGATCCAGGGATGGCCCATCTACGACCTGTACAAGAGAAACAATGCTCAGATCGTATATGAGGCCTTCCCAGGTGCTACTCCTACTCCTGCACCTACTCAGCCCATCCAAACTGGCATGCCCATTCCCAACCCCAGCCCAAACCCTAAGCCAGGTGACGTCTGGCACGAATGCCCACCCAATGTTGTCAACTGCCCTTATCGCAACAAATGCCCCAATGGCAGGTGTCAACTCAAGCCTGTCGTTCAGCCGTGCCGCGGATGTTCTTACAACGGTACTGGTAACTGGACTGCTCCGACTTGTCCTCCTGGAGGCTGCAATCAAGGTCCCAAGCCTGTTCCAGTTACAGTCCCCGGTGGAAATGGAGGAAGTGGGAGCAGCGGCGGCAACGGAGGTACCGGACGCACTGCTGGAAACGGAGACAGCGGGGGCTCTGGAGGCAGTGGAGGCTCCGGAGGCAGTGGCGGAAACGGAGGTAACGGCGGTGGATCTAGCGGATCTAGTGGCGGCGACGGGCATCACGGAGATCAACCTCCTGTCATCGTCAACTCGGCCGTCAAGGCTCAGGGTGAAAGCTTCATCCTGGCTCTCGTTGTGATTTCCTTTGCCTTCACTCTCTTATAGGCTTGGGGATGGAGGATATTACCATTATAGGGGAGTTAGAGGTGGCTTTTTGTTCTTGTAATACACTTCGTATAGAAAAGGGGCAATAGGGGTTAGATACAGCTTTGGCTGAATATAATATCACATCAGCAAGACATCGGGAGCAATACGTCAAATGGGGTACTATCGAAAATCTCTTTCTTCATTTTACTTCTATTTTGGTGTCGTGGTACAATATGCGTTCTGTGGCCGACTCACAGGATTGTACATTTTCTCATATGGCGAGCATGTCTTCTGATGTCGGAAAGTTCACTTAAGCAATGATCTTTTCCTTGCACTCGATACTACACCCAGTTAGTAAATGTCTGCAATGAATGTAATCGTATAACTCACCCATGGTCTGCCTTGAGCTGCTTCATCAAAGTCCTGGCAAGGCTAGGGTACACAGGGGCGACAACACCCTTATCTGTGATAGTACCGTCGAGAACCATCTTGGTAGCTACAGAATTGGTCAGTATGTATAAACTCGATCGCTCAAGCTTGTAGGGGGAACATACCAACACCACAAGGAACACCGACAAGCTTGGACATGGCGGAGTAGCCACCGGAACCCTCAGGGGCACCGTACTCGATAAGGGTGGAGGTCCAGGTGTTCTGGCTGCCGTCCTTATTGACGACCTCGAAAGTGTGTTGGAGGAACTGGATGCAAGTCAGTGAAACCCCAAGTTTAAGTCGAGCTCCCTAATGGTACTCACCACAAGATCGCGCTCGCCCTCCTCATAGGCCATCTTCTGCTCAAGAGTGGCGCACAGGGTGTCGAGGGCTGTTCCGCGAGGGGTGGTCTTGGCATCAGAGAAGACACCAACTGTAATAGTGTATCAGCATGCGCTCAGAAACGACCACCAGCACTTTTAGACTTACTCCACTTGAGTCCAGCCAGCACTTGGCTCTTAACAGACTCGTCGCTGATAGAGGTCTTGGAGAGAACAGCCTTGATCAGATCCTCCTCGCTTGATGAGCTAGCACCAATGAACTTCTGGAGGGCCTCCTTCCAAGGAATAGCCTGCTTGAAGAAGTCCTGCTCATCAACACTGAGGAAGCCAATGTCGACGAGAGCCTTGACGAACTGGGGGAAACCATTGTAGCGAATGGTTCCTCGGACGACGGTCTCGGCATCGGGAATGCGGTAGCTATGGAGTTCAGTCACTGCCATTCAAAGTAGTTCTCTCTAACCTACCGCTGACGGTAACCAGTGCTGTCACGGTTTCCATAGGCAACGAAGTTGTAGCCCAAGTAGCCGGTGTGGTAAGGCTTAGCAGTGCCCATGAGGTCGACACCGGTGATGTCAACCAGCTTGTTGTCCTCGTAGTACTTGGCGTTATTCTTGAGGGCCAGAAGGACACCTCGGCTGCTCCAGCTGAACTTGTAGCCTAATCGTAATTAGTGACGGCGGCGTGAGTCATGATCGGGGTCTGGAGTACCTAGGGGGTTGTTGGAGTCTGGGAGTTGGTTAGCTGTGATCATTGACCATTGAGTTGGGAAACATACTCTCAGGGGCGGGGAGACCACCGCAGAAGCTCTTGAAGGACTTGATCTTGCCACCCTCCTGCTGGATGCGGTCGATGAAGTCGACAGCGTAAAGGTGGTCGACACTTATGTGTGTTAGCGAACAGTTAGAGTCGTAGATGGTCGAGAAGCATACCCAGGGTCAACCTGAGATGGTTAGCAAGCTAGAATTGGAAGACGGGATGCCATTACTCACACCAATCTCGTTCAGGACTGTGATACCGGCAGCCTTGGCCTCCTCGTGAAGCTCCTCCATAGCAGGAGAGACGTAAGAGGTAGTGACGACATTCTTCTTGGCCTTGATAGCGGCCTTGATGACGGCAACGTGGTATGTGTAGGGAATCAGAGAGATGGTGATGTCGTGCTTAGCGACAGCCTCCTCGAGAGTAGCGGAATCGTTGACGTCGAGACTAATGGCGTTGGTGTTGTCGAAAGTTCCAGCGAGGTTCTTGGCCGAGGCGAGAGTACGGCAAGCAACAGTAACGTGAACGCCAGCCTTAGCGAGGACTTCGACGGCAGGGGTGGCAACGAAGCCGGAACCGAGGAGGAGGGCGGATTGAGGCATTGCTGACGATGAATTGATCTGTGGTGTTGTAATAGAGAGATTCTCGTTGGAAGCAAAAGAATTTCCAGGCGCTCTTACTCAGTCAACGAAAATGTAAATGTTCTGCCCCGCATTTTGGTAGGTGACGAGGGGCACCTCCCCTCCCGGCTTTCGGAGGTCGAGGAGCTGTAAAGATGCCGTAGGTAGGTATTTTGCACCCGATACCGGGGCCATTGGTACAAGAGTAACCCGTAGCAAAGCGTTGAACTGGCGCTGAGAACGGGGTTTGAGCCTGGGGCAGGCCTGTAATGTCTTTGCTTTGTGACGGAATCGCGGCTAAAAGTGGGCATTTTGACGATGTAAAATAGACGAGTTTTTGTTGCTGTCTAAAATGGAATGTGTTCCCGAGATAAAGACACTAATATTTAACTAATAAGTAGCGTTTATATACAAGACAGAACACTCGTTCCTGCAATCCATATATCAAAGGTAAAATGGAATCAGGCTACACACATCAACTTCCAAAGCACGAGTCAGTTTGCGGCAGATAACAACAAAACAAGACCAGAACCCCTGTAAGACGAATCACACAAGGCTCAATTGGTCGATCATGGGCCTGCAATCTCTAGCGAACAGTCCGGGGAGTTGAAAATGCGGCTAGGGGATGGCAAAAATTTCAGCATTTGATGTTGAATGATAAGAATATTTGGCAAGACTTGGAACATCTTGGGTTAATCTGGGATGGATTTACTTAACTCCTTGACTCCCTAGATAATTATCTTCGCAACCTGATGCAAAGTCTACGAGTATTTCAACACCCGCAAGCAAGACCTTCCAGTTTGCAGGCATGATAAACTGACCAAAGAGTTCAATCTGGATATATTGTGGACTGATAACTTCCGAACCGGGGGATTGAAAGTACGCTCTGTAACCCCCGGGGCTTATGTAGAGACCCTCCCTGTACACATCCATACTTGATTCATTGGAATTAACCTGCCACGTAATTGATGTGAAAATCGTACTTAAAGGCTGCTTTGGAGTTAGAAGCGTGAATAAGATGTTTAACTCAGTCATTAATTAAACAATTAGATATTGGAGGATCTAATTCGCTACCGGGCAGTATTCAGGTGATATGAGAAGCGGTTACTATAAGTCGTCAGTATCACCGCATTTCAAAAGGTCAAGATGACCAAAAGTTGGATCGAAACTCAATCAGGCACAAAAGTGAACAGACTTGACAGGCAGGGAGGGCATAACAAGATGATGTATATCATTCAAAGCCAGGGTTATGTAGCCGTCCCCCAATCGTCACCGAGAGAGAAAACCACCCACACATTCATCATCTGAAAACCCCAGTACCATTGGTGTGACTCATGTCTTAGACTAATGACAGAGAGAAGGTATTTTACCCTTCTCCCTGGTCCGAGTCTGTCACACCTGGTTGTGTAATTTCAGTCCTCTAGAGAGTCCGGCTTTTAAGCTACATGATAATCAACGGCAACAACATGGATTAGTCAAGACTCACGCCCTGAGGTGAGATTAATTGCTATTGGTAGATGACAGAATTCATCAGTGCTTTGTGATACCGCCTCCCTTGTTGTAATTTGGTGAACAGACCTCAGGTTACACAAGGCGTTATGCAAGGCTCAGGCCATTTGATTTCCATAAAGGCGGGGAGAATTACAATGTCACATAAACACTTGTCACATATTAGCACCAAAGAAACACAATCTAACCAATAAAGGATATTATGGCTAACCGAAGACATGTAGAAAACTCGTCATGAGAATGATCGCTGCGATGCTTTAGGCAGAATAGCACTAAGAATAGAACAAACGGCAAAAAGAGCAGTTTCAGCACTCAGTCAGCTTTGAGAGTATTGTGTTGGTCCAGATCAAGGAAATCCTCACTGCTGGCCATAATTTGAGGGGTTGGGTCTCATAATGGGTGAGGCTTTACCTGCCTTGACCAAAACTTGACCCAACCTGACACAACTTGACACCTGTAAACGCCGACCTTGCAGTGCGGCATCTCACCGATACGCTACTGTCGTAGCAGAATATCCGCGAGGCTTCGATGGAGATATGATATCGACCGGTGAGGGAACGACGCTAACATTTGGTGGATCCGGGATTTCCATTTAGTGTCCCCGAATCCGAGTGACAACTTGGACCATTCATCGCTTATTAGAGCTTCGATGGCCCGATGCCAAGTTTCCCGGAAGGTTGTATTGACATAGCCGGATGTGGACATTTCTTTAGGCCCATACTGATGTCCTCTCAAATGTTTCAGTCGAAAACGGAGAGGTATGGGGTCAGCTGAGACTTGGTCTCAACTTAGACTTCCGTCGACCCGGTTAATCAGAACGCGTGCGGGATGTGAATATATAAAAGGTCGATGATATGATTGTGAGTTCGCATGCCGTGAACTTGAGGCTTGCGATCTCGAGCGATTAGTTCGTATAAAATCACATACTGAAAATTTTGAAAGACAAACTCATACCTATGGGCCAAGAAACTCTCAATTGAATTAGGATGGCTCGCTCAAGATTTCTGCAGGTCTTCAGGAGGTCGGCTGGTGGCTCAGTTGGCTGTTGGTTGTGAATTTGTTTTCCAGTGGGTGTGTATGGTCCTGTTCTGCCTAAAACACCCCCCCTATTTTTACAGATGCGTGCGGATTCATAGCACAGAAGCTTGGCCCAACACCATCATCTTGTGTGTGAAGCCTTGACCTTGCATCTATTATCAGCTTTGGTCGTCATGCAGGATTTAAGAATGGCTGTTCACCAATGAATGTCTATTGACAGATTGCTTCGAAGCAGCCTCGCCGTAGCGATGAGTCTGAGAGGGCGAACCCCTTCCAACCGGTCCGGTCAGCCAAGAAGGCGTCACTCACTCAAGGCACTCTTTCTCCTTTGGTTCAGAGGTGCCTTGCTTACCCAAGTCAGCCGTGAAACTCAAATTTCAGTCATTATCTGTTTGTTCCCTCCGCCATCTTCTCTCTTGTCTCACTTGCTTTCTTCTTCCCATTTTTTGTCGACCCCATCCCTCGTCATCTTCATCTCCCGCAGGTTTTTACCTCCGAGACATTCGAATCTCCCTTGATATTCCAAGACTACAACACCATGTTTCAGTCTGCTTAGGTGCACATTAGTCTATTAGACTAGTGCAGCCAGTTTACCCTATCTTTAGCAGCACCATGTTATCCCCCTTACTGATGCGTGCACGCGAGTGTCAACGGACTCGCCTCGCCCCGTCCCGCGGCTCCCTATTAACGAGATGGAGATTATGATGCCAGGATGTAGAGGAAACTCCGTCATCCCTTTGCCGTCGTATAAATTGGATAGAACTTTCCCTGCATCTTGTTGTTGTCTTTACTCAACAACAATATTCAACAACAATCTCGGGCGAGCCCTCAGTACACCAGTTTCCTGAACTTTACGACACGAAATTCTTCGGTTCTTTGACCAGAGCATAAAGCTCTGAATGCGTCTCATAATGGAAGACATCGTACAATCAGAGTAAGTTCTTGCTCCTATACTCTCTATTGACAAACCTTTTAGTCCCCCGCAGGCTATGATGTTGGAATAAAGTTCCTCCACTGACGAGAAATCTTGTTCAGATGCGCTAGCTACGAAGAACGTTACTCGATCCGATCACAGGACAATTTGATCTGGTCCATAGAGAGACAACCTTCAGTCCAGTTACATGCCTATCTCCGACAACCATCCAGGGACGACCCCTTTTCAGCATGGTCAACGACGCCAATTGATCCTTCCTCGAACCTTACCTTTCGGCACATCGAAGCACTGTGGAATCTTCGTATCACTTCATGCGTTGCATATATCTGCCACCGAGTCCTCGTTCTCCTATTCCAGTCACACGTTCTTGTTGAGCCTGCAGCCCAGACGCATCAACGTCAGTCACCACAAGCTCACACCGCGGACAATCAGCTTGATACATACGGCATAGGAGCACAGTTCGAAGGGCCCTGAACTCATGAATGGTCACTGCAATAGCTGTCATGCCATCGACATGATGAAGGACGTTGACTCAATGATAGCTGGGTATTTTCAGCGGTCTACGAAAGATGCCCTAAGAAACGATTGGTTAATCATTTATATGCATGTACTTCCTGGTGTCACGCCAGAAACCCTCGTCTCAAACTGTTGCAATCACCCAGAAAGAGCCCCTTTTTACGCCATCTCTGCTGATTTTACTTCTTATTTCCCCCATACCATCCTCTCCATGCTGCAGTTGTCTTTCAATGGCTATACTGTCATATCAATTGCTTGAATAATTTATTACATTTGACAAATTAGTCTCACCTCACAGATATTGCTGCTCTATTGAGATGTTTTGACCATGGTCCCCTCATTATGTACTCTTCAGTTGAAAAGTGTCTTATTCATTTGCGAATGAGCAAAACTCGATCTTTGTGTATTCTGCAATTATATTGAATTTTCGCACATATACGACGGTGAATGTTTATTGTATGATACATCTATAATTTAACATTAAGCTCATGCTTGGATCTTATCATGATAAACTCACCCAGAGCTACGAACGCCAAAACAAACCTTCGATCTCAGATCGTGGTGAGAATTAACTGGTCAAAGAGCAAGCTAAGTTAACCATCAACTACCCTAAGCCTTTTTGTCACTGAGGACTCTTAAGTAGTCTGAGCTTTTGTCCCTCCCCTGACCAACCCCAATCCCGTGCTATCTCCAGCCACATCACGGCTTGCATGGTTCGTCATCCTGATATTGAGCTTACCCCAAACTTCTCCACAGTTTCTTCTCATCTACCGACAATCTCCCAGATTGTGGATTTAATGTTATTCTGAGAGGCGTATTTTATTGGAAGGATCTTGGATCTCGTTAATCCATCAATGAAAAGCCGTTATCATTGGAAAAGAACTGACTCAAAACTGGAAACGTTAAAACAATTCGCAGAACCAAAAGCATCGGGAGTCTGATCAAGTGCCCGAAAAATCGGATTTAGGACCGCGTTCGGTCTTATTCCCATGCAGATATGCTCAATATTATCACCACGATCACATTGCCTGGCAGGAATATCGGGCTGGAATAAGATCGACAACTATTGCAATGCCGAATGCCCCATCAAAATCACTAAACATACATATATCAAGTCTCGCCCTATACCTGGGCTAGTCGTTGCTCCGTCCTTGAAACGATCTTACAAGTGAATTGAAGGTGTTTCGCTCCATTGATCTACTCCTGCAGGGCGCCCCATCTTAAAAGCAACGGCTCAGATCTTTATCGACCGACGTCTTCGGGCTATAAAGGCCGATATCGCCCTTCCCCCCTTCTGCAGTCCGTGCAAGTCAAACACTCCCCGCCATCAAAATGGCCGATGCGAACGGCACAAAAGGTGAGCTCGAACAAGCTCAGGCACAGGCTCAAGAGATGGGACAACCAGACGATAGGATCAGCAGGATTGACAGTGTCCAAGTTGGTAATGTCGACAAACCACAAGGGGACGGGATATACGCCGAAGCTCTTGCACAATATCCTACCGATGATTCAATTGACCCAATCCTGGAGAAGAAAGTCAGAAGGAAACTAGACCGACTTATAATATCTGTTCTGGGAGTTTGCTACTTTTTCTACTATGTTGACAAAACAACACTGTATGTTTAACCTACACAGCACTCGAAGGACCAAGATATCTACCCAACCATACCTAGTTCCTATGCTGCCATCTTTGGTCTCAAGGATGATCTCAAACTTAGAGGTGACGAGTACTCTTGGCTCTCAAGCAGCTTCTATTTTGGTTGGCTGATCTGGGCTATCCCCTCGAACCTCCTGATGCAACGCAGCCCTCCTGGTTACTACTTGGCCTTTAACATTTTCATGTGGGGTGCTCTCCTCATGACGCAGGCCGCTGCAAAGAACTTTGCTGGTCTTCTCGCTCTTAGAATCCTCTCCGGTGCATTTGAAGCCATCGCAGACCCGGCTTTTATGCTCATTACTTCCATGTACTTCACGCGTGAAGAGCAACCAAGTCGTATATCAGCTTGGTATGCTTTCAACGGCATAGGTGTTGCTGGCGGAGGTTTGATTGGTTAGTTCTTCGGTCTACTTTCTCCCGAGTTATAGCTAACATCTCCTTGACAGGCTATGCCATTGGTAATATCGAAGGAGCGCTTCAGTCGTGGCGTTATGAGTTCCTTGTAGTCGGCGCTTTTTGCTCTGCTTGGGCCATTGCTCTCGTTCTGCTACTACCCAATTCTCCTTGCACCATTCGAGGTTTCTCTCACGATGAGAAGCTCATCATGATCGCTCGAATGCGACGCAACTAAACTGGCATCGAACAGCGAAGAATCAACTGGGGTCAAATCAAAGAAGCCTACCTCGACTACAAGACATGGCTATTCACTTTGCTTGGATTCGTTTCTAATGTCCCCAACGGCGGAATTTCAAACTTCTCCACGCTAGTCATCCAGGGTCTTGGGTTTGATAAGCTACACACGGCCCTGCTGGGCATTCCTCAGGGCGCCCTCGTGGTCATCTGGATCGGACTTGGTGCTCTGGCCAACAAGTATATGCCTCCCAATAGCCGAACTCTGGTCAGCGCCATCTTCATGATACCAACTATAGCTGGAGCGCTCGGCTTTCTTCTGGCGCCAGAAGATGCTTACGTTGGCCGTTTGATCTGCTTGTAAGTGCATTGGATCTTCCTCATTCTGCTGTCCTCTAACTTTGTGAAGCTACCTCACTGGCTCATATCAGGCATCATTTGTCATATGCCTCTCTCTCATCACTTCAAACACCGGAGGCCAGTCCAAAAAGATGGTTGTTTCTGGTATGATTTGGTTTGGTGCCTGTGTTGGCAACATTGCCAGCCCCTTTTTCTATCGCCCCGAACAGGCACCCTCCTACCACCTTGGTATCGGATCACTTCTTGTCGCCAATTGCATCGAGTTCGCCCTGTTCTTCGTCTTTAGATATGCCTTCAAGTGGGAGAACAAACGGAAAGAGCAGCATCGTGAAGCTTTACCAGCAGCGGGCCATGATTTTACTGCCAACACTACTGCGTTCATGGATATGACGGATAAGGAAAACCCGAACTTTGAATACGTGTACTAGGATATATGCTGTCATTTCAAGCTACCAGGCATCTTCCGAGGAACGTAACTACGATCTACCTGCAGTAGCTCCATGGTTGCATTTACTATCTCTATACTTTATATAGGCTGTGTGTGCCAACCTGGACACATTTTTTTCGAGCACAATCGTGTCGCTATTACGACAGATGCCTCGGGGGGGTCAAAGAAACTCGAGAGGTCTATGGTAAGTGCCTTAGATAAAAGATTTAGGTGAGTTTAGTATATCTTAGTAGACCTTTAGGCCACTTAATTTTAGTAACTTGCTTTAATATCAGAAGTTTTCTTGATCGCTGAGGACACCCAACATCTCCTAATACAGCTGAAGTTGATTTGTCATAAAATGTTATTCTAGAGGCATTACTCGACTTTGTTCCATCAGTTGTCAATATTAACGGATGTGCAGTTCACGAAATTCAAAGATGCTCAAGGGCTTGATGCTGATACACCTGGTTGTCCTGTTAACAATACTTATGTTCAATATAAACTCACAACCCCCAATGGCCGACTTTAGTCTATGCCCCTGCAACTTGTCATCGATTTCAAGAACATGATGTGGGAATGTTCACAGCCCTTGGACCGCCCCTTGGCCTCGACAAACAAAGCTATTGTTCGATCACACAAGCCAATAGCTCTTACATTCTTTTGCCTCTGATTTATATCAATGTTCAGTCTTGAAGATGAATATGACCTTTTCCACCGCTATATTATAACCGAGTTAGCTTCCTTGAATATCTTGTCGTTCTACTAACACAAGCTCTGAAAGACTGAAAGCCAGCATACTACCTCCAGCAACACTAAAACGCCACTACTTGTAAGCTCTCGGTGCTCGAGGTAAGTAACCTCTTCAGATCAATTGCTGCCACTTTTCAGCCTATAGCATCTCACAAGGTAGTCTTGAAGATGGCTCCCGTTCCGGTCGTTGAGCACAGAGAGCTCGAATCTTGCTCGTCCGACATTGTTTACGGTGATCCGAAAGGTTCATATCTAACTGCCATAATTTTGGCTGCGACTTTGGCACTAATGAGTGTAGCCTCTATTTCGCTGTGTTTAATAGCGAGGCAGCAAAAACGAAAGCTTCGGGAACTCCAGTCCGCCCAACGCAAGGCTTTGAAATACCAAGCCATAGTACAGACTGCGCAGGCCGAAGCACTTGAATGGCATCACAGGGCTGAGGAATATGAGAAAGAGAATATCAGTCTGTCCGATGCCCTGGAGCAGTTGCGAAGGCATCATATCCAACTCGCTAATAATCACCATAGCTCTACTCGACCCAGTTCATCAACTAAGGAGTCAGCGAAGCATGTTCAGATAGTGCCTCCAACAAATTGGCAGAAACCTGGAAACTCACCGCTCAGACATGTAGAGCCAGTCTCACCGGTAAGTTCCACGGCCTCAAGCGAATACGAAGGCTTTTCCGAGAGTGCACCCCCAAGTGATGGTTACTATGGCTCCAATGACCAGTCCTTCACTGCTCGAACAGAGAGAATGGTGGCGGAAATCCGTGCTGAACAAGATGGCCCTAATCGCGTGTCCGACAAGCCACCCCAGATTTCTCGCTATTCTTTTCAAGGAAGTGGTCAGTGAGGATACTGTGATTCAAGATGCGCCCTCAGGTGACTCCGAGATCTCAGTTGCGAGATGATTTACGTAGTAGTAGTAACTCAATAAGAAAAAGGCCCTACACTCCTTTCACTCCTTAGTTAAAATTCGTGGCTTAAAGCGTGACTCTCCGTCGACATGTTGGGGCAAATGCCCATTTGCACTCGTAAATTGACCAGGACTCTGCCTTGGTACCTCATTGTAAAAGTAACTAACCCGGTTGCCTGTCCGCCATCATAACTCTCAGATATTTTTGATTCCACATTAAAAGAACTTGCTCTTAAGGCCACCCATCACGACATTCCTCTTTTGCTTATTGAGGAACTTGTTTACATCATCTGCCCACCCAGCGCTGTTGTTCTGCAGGTTCTCCATATTATCACCCATCATGTTCAATTTCTCGGTCCTTTCGTTCAATTGTCTCGTCAGGTAGTCTCCCCAACCTTCCTGGCTGCCCGATCCCGATGCGGCGGCTGGCTCTCCAGCCCGAGCAGCCCGTTGCTCTGCTGCCGCTGCGTCCATCATTCGCTTGCTGGGAGGCCTATCTGGGCCTCCAACCAGCAGATCAAGATCGGTAGGGGAGATGTATTGGCTGCCCGAGATCCACTGCATGTTTGAAATAGTCGGCCGAGGTGGGCACTCAAGCTTGGGGTTTATCAGCGTGTCTGGAGATTGTTGAGGTCCTTTGCCTGTTCCCCAGACGTGGATCACGGCAAGTTCACTTGGCCCTGTCCAAGCAAAGACGTCGCCAGTCTGAGTAACAACTGAGTTTGTACTCCTCGTCACATCTATCATGGGAAGATCGGCCTTTCCGATGTCTCTGAGACCAGGGATTGAGAATGCACGGGCAGTTCGGTCACCAAACACACCAACGACGGCAAATCCCTGTAACTCGAGCTCTGCTACACATGCAGAATCACAGAGGATGCTATCAAACTCTTTTGACGCGCCTTTAGAGTTGGCTGGTTTGAAGATTCGGATTTCTGTTTGCGTGACTATCGTCCTTGTTAGTTGGGCCAATTTGAGTCAAAACCATACGCCACTTACCGGCAACAAGTACGCCATTGACCTGACGTCCTTCTCTGAGGCCTGCCACGATCGGTCCAGTAGCATGGGCAGGCTTGCCCGTGTCAGCTTCGATGGGGTTGAGTGAAATGATCTTCCCATCGAACGATACAACGCCTGCGAGCGACGCAGAGTATGTGCCGTCTTGGCCAGGCAGAAGTTTAAAAGTGATGACTTTGCCTAGGTTTGTTCCCACAAAGCAGCAAATGCTCGAGTATTTGTCCTCGTCCAAGGTCATGACACCAAACTCAATTACAACAGGCCACTCTTTCTGGGGGCCTGGCGAAGAACTGTGGCTCTTCAGGAATGAAGATCTCTTATCTGGTTTGGCGAAATCCGTCATGGGTGCCTGGAAGAAGATGGTCGGTCCGCGAAGATCAATCAGTGTAAGGAACCCCAGTTCTGAGCCTACGGCTACGAATCCAACATTGGACACCTGTATAGCAGTGATAGGGCCCATCATCATCTCGTAGAGAACGAGAGGCTGCAGGCCCTCCTTCAGACCCGGTTCTGCTCTCGAGCTAATGTCCGTGAGGCCTTTGGGATTGGGATCAAGCTGGAGAGCTTTATCTTTGCCGAAAAAGCGATTCTGACCCCATCGATAAATGATGGCCTCTCCCGTGCGTGTTCCTACGACGAATTCTCCGGTGCTAGTCGCCATATTCATACAGGTAATGTCTACATCATCGTATCGGTCCAGTGCTCGAGCAACATCGACTTGGAGCTGGGTTCCATTTTCAATTTCATCAGCATGGCCCGAGTCCCAGATCCTGATTGTACTATCGGCATGAGCGGCTTGGATTATGGTTCTCTCTTCAAATCTTTTCCGAGGTCGCGACGCCTCGGCTCCCCCTTTAAGCAGCGGCTCGCCTTGATTGCGCTTCTCAAACATAGAGAGCCAGCGTGGACGTTCGAGGGATGACACATTGACTTTTGTCACAAATGGATGAACAAAAGAAACGGAGGGATGGAGCTGGTTGGTAGGACTGATCGAATAGCCAGAGGGGAAACTCAGCGTGATGAGTTCACCAGACGAGAGAAGAACCATGACGGCGATCGGGTCTTGAGCGCCGGCAAAGTGAGGAGAAAATCGTGGAATGAGGAGGAAGTTAATCGCTTGCGCACCAGAAGGAAGAGGAAGGGCATTCTGGCGTTTCCCCCTGCAGTAATTAGCCAATATCTGCCAGGTCGAGGTCGCGTAAACCGGCGTCTGGCTCAGGTCAATGAATGTCAAGCCCTTGGGCGATGCGTCTGGACGTTGTCCGCCTGCAATCAGAAGGCCACTATCGTCGCAATTCTCTTTGCAACACCAAGCGATCTTAGTGATGGGCTCAGGTAAAGCAGGTGTAGGAGTCTCAGGCGAGGGTTGGTCGACGTTGAAGTCGGTCAAGGTTCTCGCCATCACAATCTTCTCGGCTTTTGGATCCCAGAACACCAAGCTTCCATCATCATGAGCTGTCAGGATGAATGTACCAGAGGGGTGCCAGAGTGCATGTGTAAGTCGAGGCTTTCGAACCGTCTCAACAGCTGCACCGTTGCCTCCCGGAGCGCCTGCTGGAACAACATACTCATAGTAGTTGACAGGTTTGGCTTGTTTGAACGAGTAGACAACAGCGCCATGGGTATATCCCAAGAGGAGCTTACCGACGTCTCGGGGGTGAAGAGACATGGTTATGAGGTTCGGAGTTGTCGCACCAGGGTTCTTCTCTTTCCAGAAGTTGGGAAGTCTGAAGGAACGGGCCAGGCTTCCTCTGTCCAGATCAAAGGCCATGATGTCTCCATTGTACAAACCGATAAAGGCCCAGTCAAGCATAGGATCCGTCACCAAAGAAACGACCTGGCCGGCGACGACCAGAGCGGCGATGCGCTCGCCGGTGTCGAGGTCCCATATTCCCAACTCGTTCTTCGCGTCGACAGTAACAAGGCGGTTGGCGGAGAATTGTACGATCTGGAAGGATGTGCGTCGGGGAGGCTCGAGGATCTTGTGTACACGTCGCTGACCGAAGATGTAGACTTTACCGGGGCCAAACTTGCTTTCACCAGTTCCGATAGCTAGGAGGGACTGGACTGGGTCGTAAGCGTAGCAGCTGTGACAAAGAATGGATGGTCAGCTGGGTCATTTTGGGGCATGCATACATGATAGATGTTGGGCGAGACGGAGCGATACCTGATTTGAGAATTGATGCCATAGCGAGCCTGATCGTCGGGCATGAAGAGTTCAGGTCTGATGCTCGCTGATAGGTCATTCTGCATGCCCGTCTGCTTGCCGCGCAGGAATGCCGCCATGTTGTAAATTGGCGTCGCCGAAGTCTATGACGACAGCGATAACTAGCAATTTTCAATGTTCCGGTGGTGAAATGTTCTAGAGCTTTGCAAAGCTCTCGCCCTGAAAAGAGTGAGAGAGGGATGGACGATGGAAGAGATAGACGTTCCGGTGGGGTTTGTACAACTGCCCTGCCCGCCACCTTACGTAGTGCGCTCAGTGCTCTCTCCAGGGACAATCCAAGACCCCAAGACGCCCAAGACCCTTGGCAACGGCAACGTCATCCCGTACTACCACTGTGGTTTTTAATACTGTGAGCTCAACTCCAAGGTGGTCTCTGTACGACATTGTTATTATCTCTATACCAAAGAACTGTAGAACCGCCATTACGTGATGCAACTCATTATATTTTCCCTTCAGATCCCCAAGTTATCTCATAACAGTCTACTCCCAATCCAGGAAGAAAGCGTGCGTTCGCCGTTGGCCTATCAGCTTGACCCACGGCCAAGCCTGCACTGCCCCAAAACATCTGATCACGGTAGAGCCAGTCGAACCTTTCCGCGTGGTCAAGATCGCGGTAATTTAACTTCCAAGTCATCAAGGGGGACGCGTAAACGGAAATAGGATCGTGGGAGGAATCAACAGTGAATGGCCCTAATAAAGCTCCAGCTACGAATGAAATAATGACAACAGACTTAGACCAGGGCCTTAGCTGGGCATGGACAAGCAAACCGGGCCTTGGACAATTTTGACGTCGGGACGTCCCTTGCTTGCATAAATCCGAACCGAGATAATATTCTGCTATAGCTCGCTAGCTTGACGCTAACGGCTTCCACTCTTCCATACTTATTGTCGATTTAAATAGCGTGAACAGGTAGATTAGACTGCTGTCTCGACTGCGGTTAGATGTGAATTATTGAGTCGAGGTTTAATTGATGAAAGTGTTTAGCAAGTATCTTGAATCCATTTCTAAGTACGGCTCATAATCGACCAACCGACTCTATAATAAAAGCATTGTTGACATCAGTACTCTATTTCATCATCTAGACAAGTTATATTGCATAGATTTCGTTTGAAATTTGTTCATCTTGAGTTCTTTTAGAGTCTGTGATTGGTATAAGAGAAGAGACCGGCTTGGTCTTGTCCGTCTCAGGACGATGACTACTGTGCCATTCCTGTAGACTGTCATTGTCAACTGCTTGTTATTCCAAGGGCTTCATCTCCAAATCGACGACGTAGCGTTGTCAGAATTGCCGAGTATCATATGCCGAAACATACGTCACTAAGGATCGTTCAAATATGATCGACGGATAACACATCACTTTAGCCTATAATGCATGGTCGGATACTATGTAACTGTCTCGTGGTTTTGCAATGCCTGATATCAACGGTCTCGTCCTGTCGAATCCATGGAGAGCTAGCTGCGTAGTAGCGATGACCGTTGTACATTAGGAACTAGCACCCAATGCTACCGAGTAGCAACACAAGTCCACGTGGGCCTGACCTGTTCTGTTATGATGATTATGATGCCAGGCTACGATAGATGCATATAGGGCATCTCCCAACCCACACTTGTCACTGTCGATGCCCAGTGAATCGTGCTCATGAGACCAATCCTGCCTAAGCTGAAACTCGGTGTCGATGCAAGCGGGCTCCTGTATCGAATTCCAGGAGAAGCGAGGCTTACCTTTTATCATTGGCCGCAAGTGACGGTTGGGTTTGGAACGTTGCGCTGCAATTGGCTCTCGTGGTCGACGTGTCGTATTGTGTTGGGCATCACTTGCAGCTTAGCCCGCCCCTCTCAACTTCTGACCCCCCTCTGACGTGGGCCTCTCAAAAGCCTCATGTTGGCCTCTTGCCCTACAGGATCTCTCGTTTATCATAAGCAGATCAGCTAGCGGGCCGTCCACTAGGCCCCGCTGGGTCCCGATGCTTCTACTTCTGCGTTGGCCCTGCGTATGTACATACCTACACTCGGCTGCCCTGCAGACCGGGTCACTATGCTGGCAGCCATAGTAGCCAGAGCCCTGCGAAAGGCTTACACACTCGATGGGCGATTGACTGCAGAACGATATGTTTAATCGTGCCCAATCTATGTTAGTCAGGGCTACATAGCTACCTGGCTACCCGATCATACACGGATTGAAGGCGAATTTAATTGCCTTTGTCTACCCGCTTATGGATACCGAACAACAGATCGACACAGCACTACTACCATCCACAAGCAATTCTTATTCTCCGAAATGGCATTTTACAGTCGCAACCACAGCCAACTATCTGCGGATCAGCTTCGCCACTCTGACTCTGACTCCGACTCCCGCTACCACCACGGATGGGCTGGCTCGTCCTCCTCAAGCTACTACAACGAGCCAACGACATCTGATCCTCGCTACCATGCCCTTGGTAGCTACTATGCCAGCAAGTCAGCCTCAAACTGCAACCACTCCTACAGACCTGGGGACTACAATGAGTCTCAGCAATCAGAGGACCATCAACACATATGGCAGTCTCAAGAACACAGTGGCGCACCACCATCTTCTTCATCAGTGGCCACTTCAAGTCCTCCCAACTTACAAGATGACTCCTACGGCTGGATGAACTCGGCCGATGGCAGTGAGCCAAATCTGTGTCACTGCGGCAAGACATTCCGACGTCCGTCTGACCTCGCGTAAGTTTAACCAAGTTCCAACCTCGAAACCTACAACTAACAACTCATAGAAAGCACCAAAAGTACCACATGAAGTACTTCTCATGTCTCGCCTCGGGGTGTGACAAGTCTTTTGCTACTCAGAAAGACCTGATCAGGCACACGCGCACACATCGCAAAGGCGAGGGCTACCAATGCAAGGTAGAAGGATGCCGCAAGGCCATGTCAGGCCATGTGTACTCACGGAAAGACAACTTCGATCGACATATGCGGACGGCACATCCAGATCATCCGCAAATCTGAGAGGCATACAGAGACTCTCTATTCTTTTCCGACAGACGCACTATGATGGTGTTAAACAATATAGAAGCTAATCTAAGAGCTTGAAACAGTATAGGCGTATTTTATTTGAGAACACGGGCATATGTTTGAGTATAACGGGCGATATTGTATGAACTAAGGGACTTATATAGAGAAACTACGAATGGGAAACAAGGAAAGGGTTATCAAACTCGTGTGTTTGTTAAAATACTGTTCATTTAATTACGGCCCCTTGTGCTTATTGCGTAAATGAACTTTTGAGAGTTATAAGCCAAGTCAGAGTATTTGCTCAATGACATAGATGGTCTTAAAGAGAACCTATGAACTATTGACGTTTGGACTGAAAGTTCTAATTGGCCATGGCAGTGTTAAGAATAGTACAGGCAATGGAAAAAGTTATATGATACCCGTTTCTCCCTTAGAAATATATCTCAGGATGGAAGAAATTCTTGTTTGATTTATCTGCACCTGTATTTGTTTGCAGTAGGAAAACTTGAAGGCAGTCAAGATTTCAGTCTGGTTTCGCACCACTGGACTTCAGGTTACTTCATATCATCTTGAAAAGGACCTAGGAAGCTAAAAGATAACCTCCTTGAGCACATTCTAGCCACAAAGGAAGTCTGTGGAGCTGTCAGCCCACATGAAAATCTATATCGTATGCTCCATTGTGACAACCTGTTAGTCAGTCATATACCATAGGAAGACCTTACCATAACAAGGGGTTCCCCGAGCTATTGGCTTGGTCTAACACAACCAGCTGAAATGTGATGAAGGTCATAACTCTTTTCTTTATTCAAACCAGCTATTTAGGTATACCGAGTTTAAGGTGGCTTAAAGCATAGCAGAAAATGCAAGCCGTGCAAAGAAAACAGAAAAACAACAATCCAAACGGAAGTCATTTTCATGAAAGTGCTTATAGGAGCTAGTTTCGGCTTTTTCCAACCAGTTCTATAGGCAGATTTAGCTTACAAGAGAATGAAATCGAGCAGTTATCATACTGCAGTAATGGCTATCGATGTGTGGTTTGAAGTTGCCCAGTTTGTGTGCCTTGTATGATCAAACTATCCCCTTGAGATATCTTGCCCAATACTCTTGGACTTCTAATACATAGCTTATATAAATTCCGATAATTCTAAAGTACAGGTTTTCCAAGAATGCTCCAAGATCTGCCTGGTTGTGCAATGCGAAACTAGTTCATTATCACAACTATGACAATTTTGTCATCGGTATCATACTTCTGATACGTTGGCTCTGAAAACCAAGATCAGTAAAGTTTTGAGGCTCATTGACTCCCTAAGATATCGTGCTCCAGAAAGAAGAGCTGACAGCAGTAGCTCTATCGTTGGCGGTACCAGCTGATAATGTTCTGCAGCTCAGTCTAGGTCAATCATCAAAGGGGTCAAAAAGGCTAAGAACGGCGATTTACCGTGCCCCTATCTTCTTTCACATTTTGCAGGCTTTATTTATGGTGTATGTAGGTCTTAGATAGCTTCTAAAAATGATCAAAAAGGACTGATCTTCCTTGGTCAAAGGAGACCGCGCAAACGCAGGGGAGGGAGGTTCACCTCACAACCACAACGAATTATCTCAGGTGTTTTGCCATTCATTTTCACTCAAGGTCCAATCCAATACATATGGTTCTTCGGAATTATATCATAGCATCGCCCTGTCACGTATTGGATCGACTGATGGAGTTGTGCCCATCGGCTCGTCCCTCGTTGTTGGATGGAAGTGTTCACCCAGAAGCCAAGAGACACATCTTGGCGACGATTTCTGGTCTCTAATCAATTAAGCGCGTGACCTAAATGTAGGTAGACTATTCTCAATAACTTTCCTTCATCTTAAAACTCACCGTCGATATATCTTCGTCTGTGGTATTTCTCCAGTCGCAGATCGGCGTTCCCATCGCCGTCTCCGACGACCTATCGGTTGACCAACTTTAACAGAAGCTACAGAGTCTAGAGAGCATATTATTCATACGTATATAGTTAGATTGAGCAATTGTGAGGCATCTAGGTAACTAACGCCCCTCGTCTAGTGTACAAGACAAGATCGCGCTGTCGCATGAACTCGTCGTGGTTCAGCTTTAAAGCAACCAGTCACTAATTGATTCTGCTATCAGCTAATTACAGAGTTCTAGTGGTTCATTTTCTCATGTATATCAAGGTGGGGTTGAGGCAAAACGCATCAGTGGCCCGAATGCCTTGTGCACTGGGCTTCATAGAGCTGCATGGTCAGTTGTTCCGATAGGAATAACGCACAGTTAGTGGAATCGCGACGAATTACTTGTGTAATTCTGTCAAAAATATTACAAAGTTTGGGATCACAACTTGAGGGCGTGCATTTGGGTGACGCGCAGCCGTGTGTTTACATCAACTCGACCCGGGCGGCCTCTCCCAAGCCACGATAACCTCAACGGCGCAGATTGACTGATAGCACACACAAAGACTGGGCCTGCCAAATATTCGCATACAACTCCGTCCGGTACGTTAGCCACTTGTTGGAGGCTGAGACATAAAGTCTCCGAGTTGGAGATAAGAAGGATGTCACGTAGAGGTGTTGAGTGGCTTATTACTGCATATGGAGCTGAAACATGGGCTTGAGTTCTTATCTGCATAGTACTCAATAGGTCAGAGTTGCCATCACGGTGTGCTAGTACGTAAAGGAATATGGCAGCTATATGCAGTTGAATTGCGGGCTGCAGCTTACACGACCCCAAAGATTGTAACCTTGAAGAGATATTGTCACCGGTGCATAATTTGCTTGACACATCTCAATTCCGTCATTGGTTCCTGATTAGCCATCATAGGGCTTTTTCTGTGCTCTTTGAGGTGTGACAAGGCAGATTGGAGGCTCTTACAGTCGTAGAGAAACGAGGCCAGGAAGTTGGTGTGGTGGATGGATGGATGGATGGATGGATGGATGGATGGATGCTGTGGCACGCGGGAAGGCTTCCTTGATACATTCTAGAATGTAGCACGCACATTCATTCACTACGTCATCAGTCACATCACGTCTTGGCTGATAGCATAAAGCAGCGATCAACACATGCAATAAGCAGCCTGTGCAACGATAAACAGACACTGTACGCGTACCCAAGGCTGGGGATCACTACAAGTCGTCAATGTGATAAGCGCCGGGCATCGCCCTGCCAAAGTGCAAATGTTTGATGGTAGAGTCATCGAGGGGCAAATGTCCTTGCGCATAACATAGACGCCGCCAAACTGATCAGTGCGCACTCACTGTGGCCGTAAACAGGTCTCTTGCGTTATCTCCACAGGGACTTCAGAACTGGAGGTGGTAAACTCGAGGGTCAGGTGAAGGTGAGTAACTATTCAGCTCGGTAGGGGTCCCTTGTCCGCATGTAAGCATCGCTCTCGCAAGCGCTGATCGTCCTCATTCGCAGCCTTCTAGAAGGTTTCCTGTTAGGTTACGTGTCGCCTTCTGGAAGCCTTCTCTGTGTGACGATCCCTGCGACACTCTCACAAGATCACAACAGTGTGCCTCTGGGATTGGCTATGGCATTGCTCGGCGTCAGACCGTGCCTGTGGCCGGTTCCTGTGGCCCTCTAGGATCAGATCCTGAGTCCACCATCATTCTGGATATTGCATTTGCATTTGCAATATGGGGGGTGTCATGTAATAGCAGTGAATTGTACGAAAATGCAGACACACGAGTGTGGTGCTTGACCGGTTCAAGACCTTCTCGAAGCCATTGATCCCCCTTGCTGATCAGCACCACACCTTCAACAGAATGACCAATTGGCCTAAACGCCCATCATCCACACATATCCCCCTTTCGAAAGGCCCAATCGGAAAAGAATGTCCAGTCACACTGCACTTGCATGTGTCTTCTCCAAGTTTGCGTTGTCGCACGAGCTATCTGTTGGGATGTGCCTCACACAAACCCCCAGCTCCCCAGCTCCCCCGCTATCTCCAAACTCCAAGTCTCAGGCCCAGCCACCCCTGTCTAACAGTTGTCATACCAGGTTCACACCTCCAAAGTTAGGGCAGTCGACGTAACCTTGAACCCAGCAGCTCGGCTCTCGCCTGTTTTGCTATACACGGCAGGTGAGGAAACGCTGTCGTTTTCTGTTTAGCACCTCACTGCAAAGAGTAGTATTCCACGATTTATCCAGGTACGTTACCGGGGGCTCAAATTTGATCATCTACTACTGATGCTTTATGAGCCAGAGACAAGACGAAACTGAGCAAATGATCAACTGCTCTGAGAAAATCTCCCTGTGTTCAAATAATTGCGCCAATATTCCGCAACTGGACAGATGCAGGCCTTGAAACTGCACAACAACAACCATACGGATTCAACCCCTGATAAATTGTACTATATTTAATGCTGGCCTCCATTTCCCAGGGTCGGATACAGTTACAATCGTGCAAGCCTACCCCAAAAAATGACAAGCTACTGGCTAGGTCCTCAAACTCGGAGCCTCAACCACCCACCCTCACAGTCTGGATGAGAAGCCACCCGTGTATCTGAGGCTGCATGACGTGAGCCATACCTGAATTGGCGCGTTGCTGTGTGTAAGTCAACCAAGTGAGATGCTCCCTGGCTCCAAACTTGAACCCAAGGGCACTCCCCGTTATAAAAGTCTGATATGTGCTTCTCAACTTCAGAGTTTAGTAGCCAGTCAACAGTCACTTCAACAGCAACACAGCAACACAGCAACACAGCAACACAGCAACACAGCAACACAGCAACACAGCAACACAGCAACACAGCAACACAGCAACACAGCAACACAGCAACACAGCAACACAGCAACACAGCAACACAGCAACACAGCAACACAGCAACACAGCAACACAGCAACACAGCAACACAGCAACACAGCAACACAGCAACACAGCAACACAGCAACACAGCAACACAGCAACACAGCAACACAGCAACACAGCAACACAGCAACACAGCAACACAGCAACACAGCAACACAGCAACACAGCAACACAGCAACACAGCAACACAGCAACACAGCAACACAGCAACACAGCAACACAGCAACACAGCAACACAGCAACACAGCAACACAGCAACACAGCAACACAGCAACACAGCAACACAGCAACACAGCAACACAGCAACACAGCAACACAGCAACACAGCAACACAGCAACACAGCAACACAGCAACACAGCAACACAGCAACACAGCAACACAGCAACACAGCAACACAGCAACACAGCAACACAGCAACTCATGACCGCACAACCGTCCCTGAGAGAGCCACGAATCCTTGCTCAACCTGTCTTACACGGCTCTATGAACCATTTCATAGCCTTTCATTATTTTCTCAAGCACACACGAGATACTTGAACTCGAACTCGAGCTTGTGCTCACTTGACAAGCGGCAATGCCAAACTCTTCAACAAAGGCCACACAAGGATCTGTTCAATCCGAGAACCGAACAAACAAGATCAATGGGTACGGTGACTCTTCCTTTCAACGCGAATACGGTTGACATCTAATGCACAGACTGTCTTCCAGTCAAGCCACAGCCGAAGATAAGCAAATCATGATGATCAGATTTGTGAGCGACCTGTACGTGCCTGTTTCCGCACGTCTTCAGGACCCACTGTATGTGCCCGGAAGCCACATGCAGGACAGTGCGAGTTTGGGCCGTTTCACGAACCGCCCGCGGCCCCACTCCTCCACCGGCTTTGAGGGAATTGGGGCCCAGTTTATCGGTAGGCACTCGGGCCCGTTTTGGCTATGCCGGTTCTAACTAACACTAATAATTCCCTTGGACTCTGGCCTCGGCACGAGTCACTAGGAAAGTTATTGCGCCTAAAGACTCGAGCTGATGTATTATCCACCTTGAGACGAGTCTCAATATGGTTATTCCATCTTCTCTCTTCTCACTCACATGGCTGCTATGGAGTAGGCTAACGCCCAACTGCCACTTTCGCACTCCCTGTATTTGGCGCGATGTTAGCAAGCTGTGGACTTACCATCACAAACCACATCATCATCATCGCCATCACTGGGGCTGTATTATCTTCAAAAATATTTGCTTCCTACATTTAATATTCTAGAAGCGCATATGCAAATCATAATCATAGGAACCTAAATAAAACGATCTTCAATCCCTCATCGAGTCTAATTCCTAGCTGCCAACTACATTCATCCAAGATCTTAGAGGCAGATGGAACACTATTTCCGTGACAGCAGACACAGTCAGACGCGATGTTGCTTGACCTGTGCGGCATACAGCAACCAAAAACATGTTAACTGGGACTGGCCATGGGTTTCCTTGATGTGGCGCTGTCTGTGAGTATTGCCAAGGCTCGTTTTTCCATCCGCGATCCGGCTGCTTGTTCATCTTGATTATGTCCGGGGATCGTTTGCAGCTCAGGGCAAGCAAGGCAGCGGGATTGCCGTGACATGGTCTGCAGGGCTACACCGTCGTCGAGGGCAGAGTGCCCCCATGCCGGGACATTATGCCCTTGAATCGGCTGTTTTGAGTGTGTAAGTTGAAGGACCAAACGAAACTCTTTGGTTACCTTCAGATAGTGGGCGCGCTATTGTCAAAGCGCCAATCCTGGTTAGGATAGCTTGGGGGGCCTCAATACTTCAACCTCCAAATTCGGCTGGACCATGCTCCTGGAAGGCAGAAGCTAGGAAAGGGAGGGACTCAGTTCCATAGCCTAGACGTTGATAAACAAAATTCTCCTTGGCATGGAAGCGGTAGCTGTCATGAGCGCCATATAAGCTAGCTGTTACTCAAATCGGCCACCCACTTTATTAGGATGGTCGAAATCGATTGTTAGACATGCAGCTGCACCCCCGACTGCATTTGCATCGTGTTGAAACGCTCTAACTCGGCAGCTCGGAGGGCTCAAATGGTAATCCGCCGGCTTCCAATCTTCAGAACCTCACACTTGCATCCCCGGCTTGTTGCTCTCCTTTCCCCGGCAGCCACCACTTCGTCAAGGAGAGCAAACAATGACCAGGGCTTTGAGCCCCCCCCTCCCCTTCCTGGCGCTGATTCTGTAGCTGCAAATCATTTCGGATGTTCTGTGCCATGGACCATGGCTAGATGGACGAGATTTATCCCTGGGGGACAGTACCTGCGTTTTGTCTCCAGCCAAAGGATCGGCATGACGAAGCAGAACATTACCAGGGTGCATGCACACCGCCAAACCTTCACCCCAGGAGTGATAGGCAAGATAGGTAACGTGGAAGCAAGAGGCTCCCACGGTAGATAGGCCACCAAAGGACTTGTTTACCATTTAATTTAGCCGTTATTTGGCACCTACGAGCCATATATGATGGGCCTGAAGGTAATGATGAGCCTCGTGCAAAGAGACGTTTTCCAGAACG
This sequence comes from Fusarium dlaminii, assembly GCA_013186775.1. Lineage (NCBI taxonomy): Eukaryota > Fungi > Ascomycota > Sordariomycetes > Hypocreales > Nectriaceae > Fusarium > Fusarium dlaminii. The sequence goes on along the minus strand of JAAOAL010000041.1, from coordinate 58,628 downwards.
AGGCTTGCAAAGACGGCTCGACTCAAATCTCACGCGAGATAGGAAGAAGATGTGCAAACATAACGCTTCATTGCACCTCCAGTGGGTCGCGCGTTGACGGAAAACTCCATAAATTAGTTCAAGAATACTTGCACTTCCTGGCTGTTGAGACTTGAGTATGATCATAGCCGGCACCTATAGGAAGAAACACGGGATCGACATAATCACAGTCGGTTGACAAACCTCAGTACTCACGCCCATGCCATTGAGCAGGGTTGTCAGGGGTGTCAGGGGGGTGCACCCCAGCATCTTCTCAACATTCTGGCGCTAGACTTGTACAGGCGCCAGCACCTGGGCTTTGCTTCTAGAAAGAAGCATAGACTTGGACTTGTCTGTCCAAGGTGTGCATGCCATGCACGAGACTGCGCTGCAATCGAGTTGATGAGACAGATATTCTGCCACACACCTCTCAATTTTTAATTTGACAGCCTCCTGCAAACCCTGCACTCTTTTAATTCACACCCATGAAGGCAAGATCTCAAAAACAGGGGAACGAAAAAGACAACGGCGGCCTAGATCCGAGGAACAGTGCCAGAGCTCGCTTCCAAAGGCAGTCAGCCCAGCCCAGCAGTTGTAAAGCCCCCCTGGTGGGTCTGGGATCTGGGATGCCCTCCCCACGCGCCCAAGAGATTCCCTTCTTTGATCCCTGTCTCACCTCAAAACTCAAGATCCCAGCGGGGCTTGAACACACATCTGATGCTGATAACTTTGTACTCGCTGACACCGCACTCAGTCCGCATGAGCTCGCTCAACTCTCATGAGCCAGCTCATTGAGCGGAGCCGAGGCGCGCTCTTCGCCCACTCACATTGCGAGATTCACTTCGATGACAGCCTGTACTGCACGGAAGAGCTCAATTTCAAGGCCGGTAAGTCCGTGGCGGGGCCTTGTCGTGAGAAGAAGTTGCAATTCCAAGAAGCTTGAATTGCATGTGGTGTGGCTGGTTGTCCTATGGCGCCACAGTTACAGTATGAGGCGGTGCGTCATTGATTAATCCACTTCGAGACAGACGACAAAGTCGCATTGCATTCCTTTTATCTTGGCATTGCCCGACGCTGTACGGGCGACGCTAAGATGCCCCACAGAGCAATTGACGGATGGCTCCCCCATTGACATGCATCCAGCGATGCTCGCCAGCTTTTTTAAGGGGTTTGGGATCAGGTGGGGGTGGTGGGTGCAGTAATCTCGGGGTGCTTCTGGCTCGTGTTGGGAAAAGAAGGAAGTGCAGTGCAATCAAGCATAATTTCTCGCGAACTCGGTAGCTCGGAAACCATATTGAGGTGTCAGGGAGGAGGAGGGTATGCTGCGCTGGCTAGCAATTCCCGGCACGCACGTATGTATGCATGTACTGTAGTAACCCTGGCCCAAGATCCTAGGCCGAGCAGGCGAGTTGCAGTGCGTCCACCCACCAAGCGCCGAAGCCCATGCCTGGTCCTGGGGTGCTGCGCTCGCGGGTATAAGAGTTATGCGATGGACATATACTATGGATGGTACAGCCGGGAGCCTCCCCGACTGTGAATCGAGAGAAGTCAGGTTCGCTGTGATGCTCCATTGACTTCATCTTCCAGCCGTAATCCCCTTGTTTCGTTTCCTTGCTCACACCCCCCTCCTCCTCTGCCGAGGCACCACGTCCGGCTTCGTGCCCGTCTAGCGCCATTACCAACTAACGTTAGCAGAGTGGTGGCTTTCACTGAACAAAAAGCGAAACGGAAATTCGGGTTTCGAGAATGAACAACTAAGGTGGAACCATGATTAGAACTCCAGGTCCGTTGTTGTTGTTGTTGTTCTTCTTCTTCTTGCTTTTTTGTCTCTCTCCGTCACATACCACCGGATCGCGGAACAAGTCAAAGCCTGATTGATGATCAAATGGCTGGCTAACTTGTCAGTCGCTTTTCATTAATTGATTTGGAACGTACGCGACTGACGCAAGGCAGGGTAAGCTGTGTAGCTATTCCTGGCATTGGCCCAATCTTCTACCTACCTAAGTACGTAGTTAGCTTGTAAAGCGGGCCTCGTCATCTTGCTGAGATCTTTTTTCAACCTCTATTTAGGGGGGAAAGCTTGACGTAAAGCATAGATTGACGGTCATAACTTGATTATCCGAGAAATCTCAGAGCCGTGTCTTTGTGATATCTCGGGAACATATTTTCGGCGCGGTGGTATTTCTCCGCAACTGAGCTACCATCTGAAATTGGATCTGAACCACTCGAGTCGCATCTTCGAACTCGCTAAGCCTTAACAAGGGTGTGTAACTAATAAGATCTTGTGCTGGTGCTGCTTAGTGGACCGTTGCTCCAGACAAGCCCGCCCGGTCGATCTGGGCGAACCGTCCGCATGGATACCCGGAACCTAAAAGGCAACCCTGAATGGTCATCCTCCACTGTCATTGAGCTCGGGGTGCTTGCTGAAGATGGACTTGGTGCTGGTGCTGGTGCACGCCACACGTCTTGTCAACGTCCTCCCTCCACCTCCACCAACAATTGCAGACGGACAGACGTTGGTGTTTTTTTTCTCCAGGGTACACTGATGTTCTAACCGATGCTGCATCACGACGGGCGGATGATCTTTACCTTTCCGCGGACCCATTTGCACTCCTTTTAGTGCCAGAGTACAAAACCGGCCCCTTGTTCAAGTTGCGGTAATCAATCCTTTGTGGGTTTAGCCAGGTAATCTTTTTTCTTCTCATTCGACTCAATGAATGAATGTGAAAAGATCTAGGGGCCGCGCGCGTCAATTTTTGAAAAAGCCCTGGTGCTGCTATCGTCACCGTCCTACGTCAGTGATGGTTCGACAATTGATCAAACCCAGCCCAATAGCAATCGCTGGTGCATCCATTGGCTATTAATGCTTCGTACGGGACTACTAATTTTGGTGCTAGACCCAGGCTAGATGTGACGTTTGGACTTGAGGTCCACGCCGTGGGGAAGCGAGAGATCATCAGAGATCCATCTATCCTTATCACCATACCCTCTTTTTTTTTTTTTTGTCTCGCTCTCTCTCATGGTTCGGGGACTCGTTGCCTTTTCTTCGGAGGACTCGACCAAAATGAGACTAAAGAATTCGAGGGCATAAAGCGAGAGAGGGGTGCAGGTAAGTCTGCGGGGTAGTCAAGCTAACTCTGTTATCTACCGCTTGTCTTGTCCGCTGCTGTCTCTCGCCGACAACAATGACATTCATCAACAAGGCATGGCACGGCTTTCTTCTGTGCAGGATACACGGCTTCAAGGGTCTGGATCGCCTGTGGCAGGGCCAAAAGCGAACAAGCCTCAAGGAACAAGAAACCCTTGTGCTATGCAGGCCTTTGCTGGGCTTGGCTGGGCTACCTGGGGCCAGGGACGGTGATGGGAGGGGAGAAGTGACGGGACTCCAAGTCACAGCGGAAGCCCAGAGGCATCGGAGCGCCGGGCGGTGCAAATGGAAGACCGGCACTCGTTGAGCTGGGCTGGGCTGAGCTGGTCTAAGGCCAAGGTGCCGATTTGCACGTCAGTCGACCTGCATCTTCCTTTTTTACGGATGCTCCTGGGCCTGCTGCTCCCCTTTTGCTCTGTGCTGTGCTGTACTGGGGTGAGCTGGGTTGAGTTCCATGGCTTTGCAGTGGATGGATGCCATCATAATTCACCCCTCCACCCCCGGGCGTATCTGGTCTTCCTCCCCGCTGTCCCCTCTCCTCTCCTCTCCGTGCTCGGCTCCTCACTCGCCCACACATTGGATGGATCATGTCGCAACTTTTTTTACTGTTACTTGATTACCGTACCGTCATACTGCCTGGTAACTTATTTTTTTTTCCTCTCTAGGTATGCTCATGCTTGATACATCCATCCCATCCTTTCATCCCAACTCTATCGAGTACCTTAGATATAAACTTGTTCACCCCTTTACAACTCTTTACTTTGACTTCATCACATCACTCACTTATCTTTGACGCATTATCTTACCTCACGTTCTTGCTCTCCCTAGCTACCTTGCCTTACGCCGCAGCTGTTTGTCCATCGAGCTCTTGCGGGTGCTGTCTCTCCCCCACCCGCCGCCGCCGCCGCCTCTACCTATCTCCTCCAGCTTTCACCCACTTCCTCGTCGCTCTCCTCTGTGCGTTGAACACCGCTGCTCGTCTTCTGCGCTGCATCACTCTAGCTCATGCTGCTCGGACCCTTCCTTTGTATTCATTCTTATATTATTATTCTCATCGGTCGTTGGCAAAGGCCGTATTCGTTCGCGTCGTCGTTCGGCTCCGTTCGTCACTATCATCACCACCGACATCGCCGCCGCAATCGTTTCATTTATAGCAATCTCGGTCTTCCTACCTTCGATCTATAACGCCCGTCCAATATAGCCCTTCAACGATCATGTCTTCCGTCGCCCCTCATCAGGGTTCGGCCGTCGGGTACGTTGCGTTGCGTTGCCCGCTGAGGAAGCACGTCTTGGACGTTCTCGGTATTAGGTGATGGAGAATGCAGCTAATAGATATACCGATGGTAGCGTTGCGGTAGAAGCTCGCCAAGAAGCCTTGGAACTGTCACAGAATCGTGTGGCTACGTACTCTCACGATAACGTCTTTGCCCGCATCCAGTCTCGTGGTGCCAACAATCGTCACTTTGCCGGCGGTCAACTCCGAGAACATAGCATTGCGAGCCTGGAAGCCGAAATGGCCAGGTACCAGCCGGTGCATCCTGTCGTTACCATTTCGTCAAACTCAAACTTGGCTGGTACTGGTGCACAGTTTAAGGGATTGTTCAAAAGTTCGTCGTCAGTTCTCGTCCCTAGATCTTGGTCATAAGCTAACAGCAGGGGCTCCAGACTAGCCGCTTTGGTTCGTCCCAATATCCTCCCTCAACATTACTCAATAAGGTAGGTTTGTGCGTTTCGTTGGCTTTTCTTTCCTTGACTTGCTTGCTCGATTTTCTGATAGACGGCATCTTCTTGTCCGCGGTTGTCGCAATCTCCAAATCGTTGACCTGAATCAACTCTGGGAGACTACTGTCGAGACACATATGACGCTGGGCCCGCGGGACCAGCAACGTTGATGTGATATAGAAACCTTCAAAGCGGCATCACTGCATATGCAAGTTGGTCGAAGTGATTCTGTTGATCAGATGCCGCCAGGAGGTTGAAGCATATACCCTACCTTTTTTCTGTTTGTAAATATTATACCCATTTTGCCTTCTGTGCGACGGGAAAGAGGTCCTGTTTTCAGCTTCCTTGCATCGCTCTTACATGTTTGCTTTCTTTGCTTCTTTTCCTTATCGTGTGCATTGTGTTTGGAATGTTTCAAATTCTGTATTGCTGTTGTTATCTTCTCGGTTATTTGCTGGCGTTTTAGAACATTGCAGACCGCTTCCCCAAGAAGCAGCGGTATTGAAGTGCATGGGCGTGGAATGAAGGAAGAAAATATGCCCCGAGTAACCTGATACCATTTTGGGATCGCAATATGTGGTACGAGGGACTGCTTATTCTTCTCATTGCGTGAATCGTTCCATTGTGTTCCAGTCGGCATGAATCTCATGAGGGTACGTCAGCATATGGCCCAGAGCCCTCACGCCGCAGGCAGCACAGGTCGAGGCAGCATAAGACCTGGTTGCGCAAGTCTCATGATGAAAAGATTCAAGACGATTGACGACGCACGTTTCCTTGTGGAAGAGATGAGAAAATAAGAATGATGAGGGACAAAGCATGACACTGAGAGGGGGTTGGGCTTTATCTATTTGTGGGCGGCTCAGTCATCAAACAGCCAATCAGGCTAGAGTTTTCTTGACATTAGGCCCCAAAACCCATGGATAACAATGCATCATCAATCGCGAGAGCATAATCCTCGGGCTTCCTGAGGCATACTCTGGCCAATTATCTCCTGGCAGATTTCCAAGGCTCTCCTCCATTACAAGGAGTAGCCCTGTGAAGCTCCATTCATTGGCTTTGGTCACTCAAAACAGTTGGCCTCATTTTGGTTGTTTTATCAAAAGTACCATCTCAGGGGAGCACGGAAGAATAGATTACACGATTCACAGGTTATTTGTCATTTTGGAACATCTTCTTGTATCGAAATGTACAGTTCACGGCATGTTAGGTTTATTGTGCTATTATAGATTGGTATCGTTCAGAGCACTAAGGTATATTGCATTACACAGAGGTAGACAGGCATTAATTATAAATAAGAAAACATAATGTGGTGGGCATGGGTGTTCCTATCCTCCAAAATTCTGTGAAGCTTCAATTATTCATCTCTCGAAGCAGCATAACTTCATGGCGTATTTTGTCATCGTCCCGTCATAACTTCCCAAATGCGTGATCAAATCTTGCGAGATGTCCAGAACCGATCCTAGGGCGGTACATCTCAACAACCGCTTCGTGGCTTTACAATCTCCGCTTGCAAAGTTGAACCTGTCATATGGCACAACCCATTTCTCGTTTGAGCAGCCCTCTCGTAAATGTTCACATGTCTTCGCTAGTTTATAGCAATAAATTTCTTTCACAATTTTGTAAATCCTTAAGTCCTGCTCATTTCGTCATGCTACTCATCATAGCCAAGCGTGTTGCTCATTTCGAATATTGGCTATACCATGAGCGACACGCTTTGGCAGGCTGTCATACATCAAAGCGTCCTGGCTCTAATAGATCTCATGATTCCAAGGGGGAATATGTCCAATATCCCATAGGTACCATAAATACCACGTAGTCCTATCATCTTGAGGGTTGCACTGAGCAATCCCAAGTGTTTCCTGGTTTATCACTCCCTGGCCGTCTGGATTTCAGCCAGATATTGCCTTGTGCCCATGCTATAGGCACACCGGATGCATAACTATGTGCTCATGAAACTGAAGTCAAGAGACTGGTAATTCCATAAATTGGCCAATTCTCCCAGCTCCTCGTCTGAGATGTTCGCGAACACAGGGCCCTCGGGGGGCACATCAGCGGGCACGAAACCTGTTGGGTTTTGTATGTACAATTGTGGCTGCCAGTCAGAACATGGTGCAGTAGCAGCATATGCAATGGGAGGCACAAAGTCACCACCCACGACAGGAACACCTCCCAAGGTATATACTGGAGACACGGCCCCTGGCGTAGGGATAATAACAGGAGAAGGTGAGAAAGTTGCCGCCGGAGGGGAATTTTGGGAATTTGATACGCTGCCTGGCGATAGCGTTTGTGGCGATGCAGCAGCTTCTGGGGGGGCTTGGGGTCTCGAGGGCACTGGGCTTCTGCTAGCCAAGTTATGCGTTGTTGTTGTTGGCCGTGGGAGACGCTGAACGATTCGAGTGAGGATACCGTATGATGCCTTGGCTGATTTAGTCGCCATCCTAAGCTCCTGCAACATAGCATGCGCCCCATCGATGGCTTTGTAAACATCGTCTCGTCGAGGAAGTGTATGATGCTCATCATGAAGAACTGCGGAGCATAAGACTGTCGAGATGTCGAAAATACAAAACAGAACAAAATGGAACTTCGCATCTCGGGGGTAGACATATTTGAAGAATCTACGCAAAGATGCCATCAGCTCTAGACAATAGTTGATGCCGTCGCTGCGTATTTGCAGCTCTGCCTCTAAGGATCGTATAGCAAAGGGCCTTGTAAGGAAACCACGGATAGGCTGTAGAAGCATTGAAAATGCCACAGTATGCAGTATATGTCTGTGAAGGACCATCCAGGGATACGAAACATCTGAAGATCTGTCCGGATGCTGGACGTTGAAAGGGGGTGGAAAGGTTGCGATCCATGTCTCAATGATGCCCTGGTATTCCTGGACATCTGCATGTGTCATGACGTTTTTCGGCGAGCCGAATCTTCTAGAAAGTTGTCGTATTACGCTGCATTGCATCTTCATGTGTAATAGAGGCGAGTATTCGCATCCTTCCAAGCCGAGACTTGGAAGGCTGGCATCGCAGTCGGCTCGATCGATAATCATAGGCCTACCCAACAGTGTCGAAACCTGCCTTTTGGAACATAAGTCACAAGCTATTGAGCCGTGCAGAAGATCACATACCAGTCCCAAGTGTCCAGAATGCACCAGATTCTCCGTCTTACTTCCAAGTCATATTCTGAGATGGGGCCTGCCTTACCTTCTTGATGGATGGCTGTGATAAAGTCAGCTGTCTTGTCAAGTTGCCAGCTATACACAAGCATACATAGTTCTTGGGCCTCTCGAATAGCAGAGTTCAAAACATGCCAACATTCAACAAAACGGGCTTCGGCTTTGAACCAGTAACAAGAATGCAGGAGTTGTTGAACATTGATAATGTGGCCATGACCGAGAGGTATAGCGCTTCCCAGCTCTCGAGCAGCTTCATGAAACCGCTCACTTATACGCTGTATCGGATCACTAAGGCCAACCTCAAGATTCCGTTGCAATTCGACGTCGGTATACTGCGAGGCACATGCGCAAATTGTTAGGAGAAGGCAAGTCCATTGGACGCTAAGAGGGCGGTTCTCGGTTCGTGATGTCCACCACAGTTGATACTGCTCTATGAAAGATGGCGGATAGACGATGTAGTAGTGGTAGTTGACATTGCTGAGGAAGTTTTGGACAAGTGTGTCTGATATAGCAGTTGGCTAGATGTTCTCACGTGTTTTGCTGACAGTACATACCGGTAAAAGGCCTGGCAGGGATGACTCTTAAAGCTCTTTCAAGCTGTGGAAAACTTCTAGGATCCTTCACGAATTCTTGTGATGCACTCCTGGTGGTCTGAAAGCAAGTATAATGTTAGGATTGAGTCAAACAATTGAGAAAATGTTACGAACCTCGTGTTCCGACGCCAGATCAAAAATAAGATTGGAAGGCATATAACCCAAAGTGTCGATACCATCGCTTCTTTTGCCTTCAATGTCGGGTTCGTCTCCTGAGTCTGGGCTTATTTTGTTGTTGGTGCGAGTCTTTCTCTGCCTATCCAAGGCAACCCTGTCTGCAGTTGGTTGGTTGGTGTCCTTGAAACGACATTTGTCGGCCACCTTGCGTTTCTGACACCCGCTGCATGGCCACTCACGGTTGCACTGGGTATATGTTTAGCATTTTCAGCATGAATGCATAGCAACTTGCCGGCCGTTCTGGAAATGGCCAAGTTTGGGGTTTGTTACCCTTTGCTTGCGGCGTGCACATTCTGTGCATGCAGATCGATAGCTGACTTCTCGTCGCTGAGCCCCTTCTCCCATGACGATGGATTATAGAGCCGTCAAACTGAGGATCGGTGTTCGCATAAATATGAGTTTATCGACTAAGAGTAAATGTGGAAACACGGGGTATGTGTGATGTTATTTGTTACTTTTGGGCATGAACGCAGAGTGCTTTGTAAAAAGAACCAATATGACAGGAGCTTACGCATCAAAACAGGATGAATAGAAACGACAATAACACCGGCAATAGAAAAGGCGAATAATCATGTTGATGGGTTCCGAGTGGAGAAAATGCTGCTTGAACGTTGTTAATATGTAAGATGCATTTGCCCGCCTGCAGATCAATCAAGTGGGTGGGTGGCTAGGTGGCACACGAGAAGAGAAGAGATGCATCACTTCGGGGGTCCGTTCCATTGCTAATTTCGTGCCGAGGGTTTTGCGAAGCGATGGGTCCTAACGGGACCAGCGGAGATAAGCGAGGCGATCAAGTGAGACTGTCAGATGGAATATGTTTAGTGATTGTGATGCCCCATTCCAACATGCATCTCCTAGATTCTTTGTGGCTCAATCGCCTGAGAATAAATGGCTATCGCCATCATGAAACCAATAGTTTGGAAACCCATTTGGTTCTTCTCATTGGTCAATATTGCTTCATTGCGATCCGACTTCTTGACTTGACTAAGGGAAGCAAATATTGCGTTGTTGAACATCCACTGGACATGGTAATCCCAACTTGCTGTATGTCTTGTCGAGAGATCATCAATTCTGGACATGTCGTCCTCCACTGGCATCAGGAGACTGTCCTGTGTCAAGGATCAAAAAGCAAAGCCCCAAGAGCCCTTGCTTCACCCACACCAACCATTCATGCATCATTCATCCTTTTCAGCTCCATTTTGTTATGGTCTTGTTGCACAAATCCACTGTTGTCTCTCCATTTGACTTCTCGAAATCCCGTACTGAACCCCTCTCCTAGTTTCGTTGACGCTGTCCCCGCTACGCAGACCGGCGTCGCCCGGTCTGAGCGTTCCAGTCACCAACCACAAGGCCTGTTTTCCTATTGAGCCGCTCCCGATCATGGCAAATGAGATTTCTTGACAGGGTATGTATGTGCAATCCTTGTCTGCTTGGGCAGGCTTGGGCTTCACCAAATTCTGTTTCGTTTTGTCGTTGTTGCTCACCCATATGTACCTTGGTGCTGGTGCAGCTTGAGCGGGCGGTGAATGCTACCCACCCATGTGGTAAAGGAACGCATTGCCAGTCGCCGATTAAGAGTGAAACTCAGGCTGAGAGAACCCTAAATATGTGCCATACAATCGACAAGGGCAGAGTTAAACATGCTCAGACTGGCGTATCTGGAGATATGAGTTGCATATTTTTATGTTGATGTCCTCATAACCAACTTACTTGAACCAGAGTGTTATTTCGACCCTCCAACCATTATGCACGTCACTGACTATCCTCCGATCCCACGAGATGGGTTCAACGGTGTTCTCCACCATTAGTCCATGTCGTCAAATTTGACAGCCTTGAAGCCCAACGCTCAAACGTCATGGTGGTGGAGAGTTTCTATGCAACAAGGGTACTATGAGGATCCGAAACTCGAGCTAAAGTTACAACGGCGCGCCGTTACAAGTGAACTGATCTAAAGTCGTACTATCGCATGTGGCGCGTGGGGAGTTGAGAGGCGGTGAGGTAAACGCATGGCGGTGGTTGCTTTTGGCTTCGAGCAAACGATTGCCCCAAGCTTCAACCACGAGTTTTTCATGCTTTTCTCATGCTTTTCTCATGCTTCGTCCGAACTTGCCGGCACGTTTACATGCGTCAAAGACAGATCCTGCGCCTCAGACTCGCATAACAGGGCGTAAAATCGAACGACATCCGAAAGAAGAAGTCTCATCCGCCGTGTGTAAGGGCTCCTTACTTCGTCTGCCGATAACTCTGTGTAATGGCGCATCCATGAACGAGCTACTATAATGTAATCGCTTCGGAGACTAGTACCGACACCCCGGAAAGTTCGTGGAATTGTGCGTTCAAGGTCAAACCCTACTGTGCAAAACAGGGGCCAGATCTGCTGGCTCATTTCCTCGATGCAGCTCACTGGGTTGCTGCATCCCTAGTCAGCGCCATTGTCTCGAGATGTCGTATCCGAGGTCCAGTAAGAGGGCAGAGGTCTGTCTCTGGTTGCAAGCATGGGGCTTGGGCATCAAAGTTCAAAGCAAGGACGCGCGGAGGTTCCATTTTGACACTCGGTATGGCTCACGCGTATGCAGATGGCCGCTTTCTGGAAAGGCAGTGGATAGCTCGGAGTTCGAGTGACTTCTTGGTGTGGAGATTGCGCTGCTATTATCGTATATTTGTTGAGTGAAGAAGAGGGAGAAGCCAACAGGCCCAAACCGGAGGAAACACGGGTATAAGGTGCTGAGAGACAACCTGAGGTATCCCATGCAAGTTGAACCTTCCCATGGCAGGAGCGAATTGATATTGAGCTAAATAAAACTTCAAGGCAGTTAGGTGTAAGTAAGGCCAAGAGGAGAAGGTGCCACCTCTTGGTAAAGTAGAAGAACTTAAGAGAAGAACTATGGGTCAGAGTAAAAGGAGAAGGAGCGGATTCGTTACAGTATAAGAACTTCCAGTCTGATGATAAACACCACCATATTCGCATATATCATAACCCTCAATCCTTTGAAAAGTTCCTGAAATGGCAGCCAATGCACCCGAAAGAACCCCCCGATTCCCGAGATTTATCGGGTCGGGTTATAAGCGGGGCAGAAGAGCAAACTTGTGCAAGTTGGCGCATATCTGGGCTCTCATATATAGTATGAACGCATAACGAGTTGGTAGAACGAAATCATGGCTTCAGCTTTGGCATGCCCAAGTTCACGACCAATTGATGCTGGGCGATGCTGAGGATGTCATGCAAGATCACTCATCTCGACTTCCATGAGCAGGATGATTACTGGTAGCTTCCGGAATTTTCTTTAATTCCATTCTTCGGAGAACTGGATAAACTCGGTCTAGAATCTGTCAAAATGGCCTGACTTCAGCTAGTGCCCGTATTCCTGTAACTATTGGTATTGTTCCATTTACCAAGACTTGCGAATTGTGCATGGCGTCAATCTGACCACGAGGCTGTTTATGACATGTCATCTACTCCGTATCAGGCTCTCGAAACAAGCCAAAAGTGGGAGCGATGTTACATCAGGCCAATGTCTGGGGCCGAGAGCTGACACGTCAAGGAGTTGGCTAATCTGGTCCAAGGGCTGCGATGAATTCCAACTTATCATCGCGACTTGTTCTTTTTTGGCATCCATGCCACACCGACTTAGACCTGCTTCACTTCTTTCCGCCTATGATCGTCCAAGCGTTTGTGTGAGCTATTAGATTCCTAGTTGAGGCTGACCAATCTTGTCAGTAAGTCGCAGCTCAGTCAATTCGTCATTAGTTCTTCAATGCCGAGCTCGCCACATGGCAATTGCTTTCAAGTGCCGGTTCAGAACCCCACCCTCGGGTGGTCAACGGTCGCTAGCGAGTGGTAGCAGATGACCACAGCCACCAATCATCGCCGATCTGTTGGCTCCCAGTACTCTTGCGGACTAGTCTCAAGCATTGTTGCGGCCTAGATCCCTACGGACCCTCCAAACTCTTGAGCCAACTGGCCGCCTCTGGCTCCCTTTCAGCACCTCCACCCAGGGAACTTCTGTCAAATCGCTAACTCTGTCACCGTCTTCTGGTTCGGCATCTGACCTATCATCGTCTGTATCCTCATCCGTAACTTCAAGTATTGTGTCGTTTCCCTCGTCGGCCCCAGCTCTTTCATAAAGATCTTCAGTATAGGCCCAACTTGGGGTATCAAACTTGCCGTGAAGCAGGACAATGTCTCTGCCTTGAGATTTGATGTGTTTGAACTCTTCTGCTGGAATTGGTGTGGTAAGCTGCAAGGTGTGTGATTTCGTGTCAATACCTCGCAGGAGAACCAGCCCAATAGTTCGAGAATACCGGGGGTCCAAAGCAGCGTCATTATAGTTGGGGATGAAAGGAATGCCTTCCGGGCTTGTCGATACTATCTGGAGAGCCTCATCTTTACTTGCTGCGTCAAGCTTCATGAGCTTCGATGATGTATCGGCAGAGACCTGGTCTTGGATGAATCCGGAAAATGCTTTCACATCCTCTATCTCAACTGCCGCCAGAACCAGTCCGTTCACTGTATCGGCCAACAACTCTGGCGGACATTGATAATCGTAAGATACCAAACCGAAGATCCCCTTCTTGGAGGAATATCGTACAAGTAAGGGTGATCTGAAAGAAAGTGGTGATGGGTTCCACTTCAACCTTTGGGTGATATCAGTTTGCTTCGTGGTCGTCAAAGCTAGCTCTTGTAAGTGAAAGTAGGACATGGTTTGCATCGCTCTCAGATGAGCAGCGGTTCTTGATGTAAATTCGGACTGCTGGGAGGGTAATTCTGTAAACGTGGTTTCTGTTGCAGCCCGTAACGCATCGACTGTCTCAGAGGGGCCATCTTCAGACATATATAACACTTCTTCAGGCTTCATCATCCTGACCAGGGCACAGAGAAGATCGAGCCCAGTTCCAAGAATCCACCCTGGTGTATTGATGATGAGAGGAACATCCGCAAAACTTTTGTTGTACGTATCAAATAGATCGACCGCACATGCCAGGTAGAGATCGGGGTCGGACGCTGGAGTTACGGAGGCCATTGAATGGCAACGAACGACGTTCGAAGCAGCGTCACTGATGCCCGGGTGTGTGAATGGTGTCCCTAGATTTGGCTTCGTCGCAAACACGAGAGACAAAGTCCCAGCTGGTGCATATTCCGGTTGGCCTGGATCTAGGTCCATCACCACGACACCTCGCAGGGTCTGTCTATGAGATCGATCTGTCAGAAGCCGGTTCAGAAACAATCGCGAAAAAGTCGACTTTCCGGCCGACTTCGGGCCGCATATCAACGTTGAAAGAGACGGCTTCTCTCGACTGGTCGTCACCAGGGATGAAAGCTTCCTGTTCCACGCAGCTAGTGAGTCTAACTCTTGGATGATGCATCTCTTAGGGGCATCTTCCGGCGTTTGGACCTGGAAAAGCATTAGATAACACTTTCATAGCAGGTAAGAAAACTTACAATCTGAAAAGTTGCTTCTTTATTTGACTTGGTTGAGTCTCCCTCGGGTGGTTCGTTCCACATTTTCCCGAATAGAGGTGATAAACGACCCAGTTGGCGCAAACCTTGAGCATTTTTATCTGGATGCAGCTCTAGTCTCGTCTGCTCCTTCGTCCGTAACACGGGGACTGCATGACAGTAAGGGGCATGAACCCATTCAATAGTTTCAGCAGGATAGAGAGTAGCACCAGCCAACACTACCTCACCTTGAATCACTTTAATACCAAAACTTCCAATGATTGGAAATCGCTGCTAAGTCAGTCAGGATATTTGTAAGAGCGAGGCATGAAGTTTACCTCTTTGCCAGAAAGTCGTAGCTCTACCACGCCTCCTTTCTTAGCTCGGTGGTTTTGATTGGATAACCGAAATGATGAATACGGTATGGCCCTTTGAACTGTCCCGGGTTCAGGAGTCATAGATCCCGGTGGCCGACTGAGAAGCTGATGAGCGATGTCGAAACTGGTGATGCCGGGTCATATACCTTGCCATTTCATGGCTCTTGGGATGTGCGGCAGTCGACTCAGTTCCACGCTGTGACCGAGGAGTCTTTACTGCACTCTTCTTAGGAGTTGACGGGGTTCCGACTTGACTGGTTCCCTTTTGGAGTGGACTGAAATAGTTGACGTTGCTGGTGGGTTGTTTCTCATCGCATTCTGAGGATTGTTGCGCGGACGTTGAAGAGGCTGCAGCCTCTCTCCGTCGAGCAGCAAGAGCAGCAATAGCACTCATCGCTTTATTATGTGAGTTAGCACGATCGAAAGCCCCGGGCAAGGAGTGTAACACGCACGCTTTGTTGCATCTACACCCTCAATTCTTCGTTTTTTGTGAGAGGACATAGCTGAGAATGGGTATGGTGGAATTTAATGATGACGTTGAGTATGACCAGGCAAAATAAACAGGAGCGATAAATCACTGGAAAGTCCTTATTCAGCTGTCATAGAGTTGATGAACGTCGCATGCTCCATGATCAAGGCTAAAACGTCTTTGAAGGTGCGTACGGTCTTATCGATAAGAAAAATCATTTCGCGTTACCTGGGTCTCTATTCCCTCGACGGTGTTTAATGGTACCTATGAAAAGGGATAGTATCAACGACATTGATATCTAGGATTTCCTCGCTATCTCACTTGAGGTGCGTAAAACTTATGCCTTTTTTGCCCAGTCTCATTGATTTCGCGTCACCTATCACCGGGTATCTACACGACAGAGGCGCGTCCGCCTACAGTTAACCCAGGATAGATAACTTAGTGGGTTGCCCCACTAGCGCGGCATCTCCCAAAATTTATTTTCCAGCAACTTCATCTTCACCTCGATCAACCTCGTCCCGACAATTGCACCCTCACCGCCGAAAAGATTCACAAAAAAGCCCGCCCAAGATGGCGCCTAAGGAACCCTACAAAATTCACTCCCTCAATAAGCACATAGAGAACACTAAGAAGGGCCTATCGGCTGAAGCGCAGTTCAACCGCCGCCCCGGCAACCGTGCTGCAACTATCAAGAAAGAGTCGAGCGACCCAAACAACATTTTTGCCAACAACGATGGGGATGACGATGACGAGTCAGGAAGCGGAAGCGACAGCGATAGTAGTAGCGATGGCCCGGCCGATTTTATCTCCAAACTCACAAGTACCGCCAAACCTGCTTCTGCCACTCCACGCCGTCGTAGCAAAGATGATGAAATCGCCGATAGCGATGCCGAGCGCAACGCGTCCAAAAAGAGCACCATTGTGAAAAAGCCTGCTCCTGCCAAGTCTAAGCCTCAATCCTCTAGCGATTCAAGCAGCGAAGACGAGTCTGACGACGAAAAGACTAAAGCAAAGACTAACGGCACAACTCCTGCAAAGGCGTCCGAGAGCACCTCGAGCTCTTCGGAGTCAGAGAGCGACAGTGATAGTGATGAGGAAGACGAGAAGGCACCCAAACCATCCACCAAAAAGCAAGAAGATTCTGCCTCCACCAGCGACTCTTCCAGTGAGGACGAAAGTGCGGATGAAGCCGATGCCAAGGCTAAGCCTGCTCTAAATGGCAAAGCTGCTACTACGTCTGACAGCTCAAGTGAGGATAGCGACAGTGAAAGTGAGGATGAAGAGCAGGATGTGAAACTTGCTGCAAAACCTGCCGCTAAGCCTGTCGCTCCCGAGCCAGAGAGTTCTTCAAGCGAGGAGGAGGATTCTGATGATGAGATGGTTGATGAATCCATGCACATTGAGGATCGCGAAGGACAGCTCGCCCTCCCCAACTTCATTGCTCCCGACTTTGTCCTTCGCAAGGGCGATGATGGCACAAACGGCCGTGATGTTGCTGAGATCTGCAACAAGGCGAACCTAGAGGGCAAGCAATTTTGGTACTTCACAGTTCCTTCCAATGTGCCCATCTCAGTTGTTCAGAATCTTGAGATCCCCATGAACCAGTCTCAGTCTACCGATAAACTGTTTTCTCACAATGGCGAGGACTATGGTGTCTCCTTCGAGAGTATTGCCCCCAAGGGAAACATCCAAATCATGATTCCCTCTGTTCGTCCTCAATACCAGCCCGGTAAGCTCCCAGTCGTCACGTTTTTTAATCTTCTCCACTAACTTATAAATCAGCCACCAAGCAGATCGACCAAGTTATGCAGGTCAAGAAGATCACACAGCTTGGTTCCACTAACTCTGTCGCTCCTGTTCCTAAGCCAGCCCCTCGTGCTCAGCCCGCTGGTCTAAAGGCTCGATACCAACCCATCGGAGTCAGCGAACCCATGGGAAACATCGGGGATGATGAGGACGTCGAGATGGGCGATGCTCCCGTTCTGTCGACCAAAGATGCCAAGAAGGAAAAGAAGCGCAAGTCAAAGGAGACTTCTGACAAGAAGCAGAAGAAGGGACAGAGCATCCCCGAGCCCCCCAGCTCTCGAACAACCGAAGCACCAACTTCTGATACGCGCAAGAACAAGCGAAAGCTAGCAGCCTCTGAAGATGATGCCATCGCCGTGGCCGAGCAACTTGAAGAGGAGACCAAGCTTGCAGCGAGCAAGTCCAAGAAGCAAAAGACAACCCGAGCTGGAAGCCCCGACCTGGGCTCTGAGCCAGCGTCTGCAGTCGCAAAGAAGTACACCCCTGTCTTGCCTCCCGCAATCCCCACAGGAGGAACCCCTACTCCCAAGTCTGCTTCCACGCCTGTTACAAGCAGCAAGCAAAAGAAAGTCAAGGAGGCTTCTGTGCCCGCTCCCCGACAGAGCGTGGTACCCATACCCTCTATCCCCCACTCCTCCCCTCCCAGGTCCTCTCCTGCGCGCGCTCCTGCATCACAGCCTCCTACATCACCTAGCCAGGGTAAGGAGAAACGACCCAGAAAGCGCAAGGATAAGGATGGCAAGAAGACTCCCTCGGGCAAGAAGGAGACCCCTGTAGTCCCTCCCGTGCCTCTATCTTCCTCGGAATAGCGTTCTGCTGGGAAGAACAGTCCTCAAAAGGGCAGGGGTAAAAGCAGAGCCCGCAAGAAGTAGTGAGGAGCTCGATATGACAGTATATCGGAAAGCTTAATGCCTAGGCTATCGATATGCATCGCTGTCTATCTGACACAACATACACTATTATGGGCATTATCAGGTATTGTGGGCAGGCATATGGTGTTGGATGCGCATAGGAGATGTTGCCTTTTTTTCTCGCATGGCTTGATCATGCAAAGCATTTCAAAACCGCGGCAAGACATTTGTCTCTGGATTTCAGCGGCATGGCGTTGGTGGTGCATTTTGGTCGCAAATGGAAAAGAAAAAGGGGTTGAGGTCTCTGAGGATAGTGTAAGAGGAGTGACGAAGGGAGAGACAAGGGAGAGACCTCCATTCTGCGAGGATTCACGTGGACCTTTATTAGCTAGGCTTTTGGGCATCTGCATCGTTCGATAGAAGGATGTTTGTGAGATAGTGTAGTCAATATCAGAACAAACAAACCTTGGTTCCGCACTGCATCTTGTGGTTGTATCAGGCCCTGGTAGAGGTTGTCACCATTAATCAATGCCTTGGCTTGTGTTCGATAGTAAATGAGTCATTACAGCGAAATTTATAATCATAACAAAGGTTTCGTCAAGGCAAATCGCTGTCTTCTGTACTGCCATGTACACCTACCCTGTACCCATCAAAAGTGGTGAAGCTATCACCTCACACAAACAATAATATGTCATTCGCAAGGTATTTATTGGAAGCTGAGTTCGCTTTCTTCCTATTCAGCTAAAAGCTGCTGCTTAGAGCAGACTTGTATGTTGACAATATGAGAATACTATAAATCCCATGAGCAGCCATCAGTACAGCCACCCAGCCACTCTTCTATGTGGACAAACTAAAGTATGAAACGATTATCCCCGCCACAGACCATTGAATTCATGAGAAAAGTCAATTCCCCAAAGCCTCGAATGACAAGCGGCAGAGTCAAGTCAGAGACGATGTAAGGTTTTTTAGTATGCCATTCGAAAGGACACCCCCCTTTCACCAGCCCTTTAGGGTGTCCATGGATGGAATATCACGATGACGTTCGCTATATTTTAGAGCCTCACATGCGGCCATGTTTTGACGCCATTGCATCTTAGAGATGAAAGGAAGGACTGTCAACAAATATAACGAATGCGGAACGATAGAGAATATGAGAGTCGAGTGTACTTGCCACCGAAGTCGATGCCAGATCTGATTCTCCAGTATCACGATGCATGATTGGGCGGTCGATCTGATGCCTGAAATAGCTGCAGGATCATGCGTGTAAGTTGAAGCTCTAGATCTACGCCAACATCCAAGGATAGGCTGTATACGTCTCTCACCGCCAGCCTTATGGGCTAGACAGGGTATTGAGCTGATGTCCAGGTCGAGTTGACAGCGTAGACCAGTCCATAGTGATGATAAGAGCCGATCGTCGCTGGTTAGAGTGCAACGATAGAAAGTACCCATGGTCTGATACAGTTGAAGTGAGCCAAAGTTTGAAGGAACCGCACACACGGGCACTAGGAAAGTTACGGACAACGGGAATCTTGATGCAGCACTTAATCATACTAGGAGACCGACCGGCAATACGCATTCATTCGTTGTATCGATAATCGTCCCATGCCAATGTCGGTCGGTATTCTCCTGGACCCCGACTGCAAACGCCGGCTGAGAACTACCGACCGCGGGTCCGCGACTGAGTAATTTGTCAAAACTTCCTTTTTTTACTCATCCGTTAATGGGCCAAGACCTGACTTCTGAACGGACATTGCCCCAAATTAGTGAGTGATTAAAAAAAAAAGTCTCAAGAATCGGCCAAGTCAATAAACCAAACACGGAAAGCAAAGTTCGATGGGCCTGAATTAGGTGGGACCACGGCGGACTTCGCAAAGATTGAACCCGCTGTGGGAACTAAGGTAATCGGCCGTCATGATCGATTTTTGGGGCTCAAGAACGAAAATTTCGTTTAGTAAGTTGTTAATTGCACTTTGTCTCACTCAGATCAGCCCAAGTACGGTACGCAAGAGAGGATGGGGACAATTGGGTTGACAGTATCCTCGACCCCTGGTACCTATTATGGCGGCTCGCTCGGATGTCGTCGCATTGACCGCCTCTGTATTGGGCTTCCAAACCAGGCTTTTATTGGCATCATGATACCTGATCCATGATATATATACCTTGGAGTTGTCGCTCACGAGGGCATAGATCCGGAGCTAGAGTAGCAGTCATCACTGTTTGTCCAGTAAGAATCAACCATGATGCATTTCTGATTGGGCCTTAGTTTCTGTTGGCGTGTGCTTGCATACCGCGTTGGTCTTTCAATGTTCTGTAGGTAGGGTGAGAGGCATGCAACAGTATTCAGCAGTCATCATACCTTTGCTCAGACAATGCGGTCTGGACCAGCGTTCCCCAATCAGACACGTACCGCAAATCCCCTCGCTTCTGGTTAGACATTCATGCATCAGCAAGAAGACAAAGTAGACGAGCTTATAACAAGCCTGTAAACTGAAGCTCAGCATGTGCTTATCATGAAGTGTCAGACACTAACGGCATATTGAGTAACAGCCGAGGCCAAAACTCTGCCTAAACAATGCTATCCTGCCAACCGACGTGATGTGTTTCTTGCCTTCGCTGATGAACGCATTCGATTGCAATATTATTAAGCATGATATTCAAGAAACTTTGAACTACCGGTACCTTTGAGATTGGGTTGAAAGTTGAAACTGCCTAACTCATCCCATCATATTCCCAATTGACTAGCGTATCGCAAGTGACAGTGTCTCGTCCGCAAGTAGGGGACCCTTGGCGATCTCCTGAACTTGGGCCAGTCCGCCTCAATTCGACCTTGGCTTTTGCAGCTGTGGCATGGGTGTTTCAATCAAGTTGAATCCGTGCACGGGCGGCTGAATCGACAACGTGTTAAAGAGACAAGAGAGATTGCAAGGAAATGGCAATATACTGATCAGGTTGTTTATCAGTAAGATCATGCGCTGCGACAAGACAGCAATCAACCTGTTCTATCTAAGGGACTGGATGAGTTTCGTATCCCTGTTCATTGAGATCCTCCCAATCTCTCTCAGACCCTGAGCCTCCACTACGAGTTCTGCTTATTCTCTTCCGCCCCGAACAGAGGATCCACGCTATATCCACGTTCAATTTCTTCGCATTATGGCCTCGCGCCTCGTCTCACCTCGGGGCGCGCGCCTCACGCATTGACAAATAGGACCCGAGCAACCATTAAGAGCCTCCTCCATTGGATTTATTAATATTCCTTTTTTATTTATTTATTTTTTTTTTAATAAATTTTTAGTGTCGCACAGCACATTGCAAACTTCGCGTCGGAGTCGGAGCGAATAAAGCTCTTGACCGAGGATGCGTTTAGTTCATAACCTTCTTCTTTTCCCTCTAGCAGGACGTCACCGTCATGACGATGAGGCTTGCCGCGCTAAATAGATCTAATCGGCTGTTGAATCGCTCAATGGCCAGAAAAGCTCAACCGGTTTCCTTTGTGTAAACCCTCAACGAGAAACTATCTTCCGCTACATCCGAGTGAACGTCGAGATGCAGCAAAAATGACAAGGGAAAAGTGTAGGCGTTTCGTGGGGTTACTATGACCCTTGTCGTGTGTATGTCTCCTACGTGACGGGATGGGCTGCGCGCGCCTATTGCCTGTGAAATGGACTAGGTATCTGAAGCTGACCCTTGAATTCGAAGGGCTTGAAGCTGTGAACACTTGAACCGTTACACCGAGAGCCCTCAAGAGTTTCGTCAACAGCAGGGCTGAGTCTAAAATTGGTAATCGGAAGCTGTCGAACAACTAAACCACGAGTACGTCTATTCCAGTCCGGAATGAACTCAGGTTCTTTTTGTCCGACAATTAACATCAGTTGGCTGCTTATATGACTTTGGCAACTATACAGCAACATACATATTTCGTTCTCAGTCCAGAGGTTGGCGACAGTCAATGGCTTAACGCTAACATGAGTTAGAGTACGCCGTTGCCGCAGCTTGAATATCGTTAGCATTCGGACTTGGAACCTTGATTATCCAAAACAGTAGAAGTATCCGTGTCTTCCATCCAGCGTAATATGTGTTAACTTGATACTTGTATCACAAGACGAGGAGCTCGGGAGCTTAGGTTGTGGCAGCAGCGTATGGAAGTTGTTCAATGGAAGACAGGTGTGAGTAAGCATGGGTTAGATTATCCCTTCCTGGCTGCATCGAAAGCCTCCATGGACAGCCACGGATGGTAAGCATCGTCCATGGAGAAGCAGCGGAGTTGGAGAAGGTACATTGGTCGCGAGTACCTGCTGAACGCACATCGCTTTTTCGCTTCCACGTTTGAATGCGACGAAAAAAAGATGCAGTGGCCCCAGCTCCTTGTTAGCGCCGAAAGAGAGAGCTGATCCTTGTCTTTTGATATTGCTTCTCGTTGTTCATCATCCATCTCGGTTTGCGGCCTGTGAAACTTTGCACTGGAGTCTTGTGCAACGTATTTTTTAGAAAGGAGCATAATTGATTTTTTTTTTTTTGCTCAATTCGCTAATTGATTATCGACTGGCTTTTGTTTAAGGTATCAGGAGATTTGCAAACAGTCAAAGCCTTGCTCCCTTGGCGGAGCAGCCGGTGCATGAATGACAAAGCTTACAATAAGACCCAGGCAAGTATGAGCTGCAGGAAGTTTCCTCGCGTGCGCAAATTGGTCATGACCTCAGCGGAAGTGTCCCCTTGAGGATATCCCGGGTCGCTTCCATGTTTCAACCGCAAGCAGGAGACAGACTTTCTCGACACCTAATTGCAACCTTGTATGTATATACCTTATGTTACTGCCAACACATGGACATGAGCTGTTCAATCTAAGAAATCAACAGTTAGCTGTCACGTTAAATTGAGCCAGCGATCGTCATAGGTATCTTACAACCTATAACCGCGGCTGGTTGCTGGGCACGCGGACTCAACAACCTAGGTTCCCGTTTTGGTCTGATTGGTTTAGTTAGTCTGTCCCCATAATCGAATCTACTGTAGGCAGTCTTCCAGGCGCATGCCACTGTGCAACAGTCATGACGCTGCCATCAGAACAAAGAGTCTCTCCGTTCAGTCAGAATGCCAGGAAGCCAAGCGACACCGTCTGGAAACCGTTTCCAATGGTGACGTTTTCTTCAAGTATCAGCCACCATCATTGACCACGGACCCTGATCATGGCAGAAAACAAAATGCAATCAAGGAGTGGGTCTTTGTATTGATCAAGCCACTCCAAGACTCGTCATGAACATGGATTGTTCTTGTCTCGTCTTGTCTTGCCTTGTCATCATCAGCGCAGTGCAATCTAGCAAATGCGATCATGGGTCTCGCTGAGGTCAGAAAGCGAAAAGCCTCGTGCTGGCTGTGTGTGTGCATCCACGTCGGCAGATCACCCTTCCAATCTCATTCGTTCCAGATGGTGATGTGATAAAGTCGGAATCGGAACCTCGGAGTCCATGGAGCTTGGCGAGCCTCCGACGCCGACTGAAAGGGTGCTTGCAGCAATTGATTGTGACAGTCAGTCTGATCGGAAAATTTATTGGGCCTTAAACAATGTGGACTTGTTCGGAAGACTTGGTCGCTTGCGTTGGCAAGGTGCCGGCCGTTAACGTTCTCAGTCAATCGTTGCCCAGCAGCTATGCCAAGGCTGAAATGATGTACTACGTGCAGTGCAGTGCTTCCTGGATCACCGGGGCATGGGCTGCCTCCGGTCCCTACATTGTGAGTGGTCATATCAAATGACTAAGACAAGTCAAGGGGAGAACAGATGCTCTGCGGCTCATTTGACTTTATTGATCAAGGCTCAGTAAATAGGTAATCTCCTCTCCCCCTCAGTTTAAAACGTGGTCGGTAAAGTTTTGGCGGTACAATACGCGGAAAGCATCCATGGAAGTAAGCGATTTTTCACAGGGCGAATTCTCACGCGACTCAGCCCGCCTATCAGGCTTGGCAGCGGCTTCGAAGGAAATTACGGTAATACGCCTTGATTCGGGCTGCCGCAAACCCCGTTGCTCCGCGATGTCCGGCCAGTGTGCTATGTCAGCAACTTTGTTTGTGTCGTCTTGATTGATTGGCTTCGCAGTGACAAAAGAGCTCCGTCTGAGCGTCAGAGAAGAGCTGATTAGGTTTAGGCGCTGGCTCCAGTGCAATCTCCAGGCGACCCTGGTGCCACCCATGCACAACGCCCCGCTGAGGCTTGTTGACTGGCCGGTACCCCAAACCCTTGTATCGATGACTCCTCCCGCAGCATCCGGACTCATTTGAGATGAGGACGAGGAAAATCCTGCGGTGCGGGCCCCTTGAATGAAGCTAATGTCAGTGGAGTGTGATGGGGGCAGTAGCTTAGCGCCCACTGGAATCCTGCGCGACGTGCCCTGTTGAATTTGTGCTCTTTAGCGGACTACGGTTGCAAAATCAGCTGTAAAGACCTTGATTTTTCAGCGCTTCTAGTGGCCAGTTGCACTGGTACACGCCCCCTGGTACATCACTTTCCTGCACCTCGTCATCATACTCTCCTCCACTCCCTCCACTTTCTTCATATTACTACTCCCATTTCCTCACCTCCATCTTGTTCTTCCCTCCCTTTCTCTCTCTCCTCGATCCTCGGCTTGGTTTCGTCTTAGATTCGCACCTTGTTAAAGCATCTATCTTCCTCCGTCACGACTTCAGGTCCTAGCCTCACATCTTCTTTGTGTGGCGTCCTTGTCGCGTGCTGCCTCCCTTCTCTGCGACTCGACAACCATCGCTCTAGACGGCCATCCCGACGATTCCGACCATCGTTGTATGCGTGCAAGTCAAGTAAATAGGTCAACTTGGATATGAGGTAGCTTTTGGGTATTCATATTGGGTTACCGACTACGCGTTACGAATTTATTCGAAAATCATCTTGCACTACGCTACAAATAATCATCAGACCCCCCCCTTTCGAACCACCGTTCTGTCGATCCAAACAACTTTCTTCTCGACCTTCACCATGAACGACTTCTCCGCCACCCTTTCAGGGAAGCCCAAGCTCCAACTGCTTTGGCCCGAGCACGTCAATCTGCCATTCCTCAACACTGTTCCTCACAGATATCGAATTGGCCGCCGACGCACCAAATCGAAATCGAGACCTGGCAATGAGGAGATCACTAGTCTCAAAACCTCTTTCAACGCCTGGGATGGTGTTCGTGATCTCCAGAAGCATCATTGGAGGTCGTCAGATCTCCAATATGCTGTCGTTGGCCTCCTGATTCTCTTCTCCTTCTGGATTGCTCCCCCGGCTCCTGGTGTCAAGCTCCTGGCTATCATTGGTAGTGTTTGGGTTCTGCTTATGCCTGCCACCCGTCAATTCTTTTTGCCGTCAGTGACAATCTGGACCTGGCTATTGTATTTCTTTTGTAGTCGGTATGTGTTTATTTCAAAGGTCAAATTTGTCGCCTGCTAAAATTTTTCAGATTTATCCCCAACGAGTACCGACCTCATATTTGGGTTCGCGTGCTACCCGCCCTCGAGAACGTCTTGTACGGTGCCAATCTGTCGAGCATTCTCTCAGCTCACCAGCACTCGGTTCTCGACATTCTTGCCTGGATTCCCTACGGCCTGTGCCATTTTGGCGCTCCTGTAGTCTGCGCCCTGCTCATGTTCGTCTTCGCTGCCCCCGGTACCGCCCCTGTCTGGGCTCGCACCTTCGGCTGGATGAGTATTCTGGGTGTCACCATCCAGCTTCTCTTCCCATGTGCGCCACCTTGGTACGAGATGGAGCATGGTCTTGAACCTGCTGCCTACGGTATGCCTGGATCTCCTGCTGGACTCGCCCGCATCGACGCCATTTTTGGTATCGACCTCTATACGACCAATTTCAGCACTGCACCTGTTCCTTTCGGCGCTTTCCCCTCGCTTCACGCCGCGAACGCCGTTCTAGAGGCTCTTTTCATGTCTCACTGTTTCCCCCAATTCCGAACTTACTTTATCATGTACGCTGGATGGGTCTGCTGGGCCACTATGTACCTCAGCCACCATTATGCCATTGACTTGGTAGTCGGTGGCTTGATTGCCTCTTGCTTTTTCTACGCAGCAAAGGCCCGATGGTTACCCCGACGACAGGAGGGAAAGATCACGCGATGGGAATACGAGTACGTGGAGTATGGCGACCGCAACGCCATTTCTGACGAGGAGTATGGCGAGTACTTCGGCATGGGTCTACTTGGACGCCCTCGCGCCGACTCCAGCGATGGATGGACTGTTGCTAGCTCCAGTTGCAGTTCTAGTAGCGGAACCCTAAGCCCTACTCTCTCCGAAGAAGCCCTTCCCGGAATGCTTATGGATATGGACAACAATGGACAACTCTGGGACGGCAACGCTCCTGCTCGAGATGTGGAGTTGAGTGAAGTAGTGGTGGTGCGGTAATTGCCACGACTGAGTAATAATACGGCTACCCTCGGACACTCTCATCCCACGCCGGGGGAAACGAAGCGACTTGTTGGGATTTTACGATTTTAATGCCCCGAACCCTTTTTAATCTTCGACCTTATATTTTTTTTTTGATAACATCTTTGGCATTCATCGGCACAGCGAAATGGCGCAACACGGTGCTTTACTACGGCAGATGCTGGATTCTGACGCAGGGCCGTCAGGGCCAGACGGCAAAATGTAATAATGGGTTCAAGGGGCTGATGCGTCCCGTTTTAATGTATACCCTGCGGAAGGACAAACCCGGAACTGAATAGAGTAATGTATACAACCAGAGGAAGCTTAATTCGTGTATGGACATGAGACGACGCTATGTCATGCACCGATACGCTCGCTAGAGAGCCTGGACGACGACTCGAGAGGGACATGCTTTGTGATAAGCACCCATACTCATGAGGAGGAGGAGATATGAAGGACAAATGGCTCACAGCCGAATCCTGGATGATCCTGGAGAGCAAAAGCCAGGCGGCGCAAGGAGGTGGGCTGACTTTGGTGAAAAGGAAAAAGGAATACCAAAGATACCATTCGCTAGATATTAGCAGCTAGAAGAATTGACAGCACGTTGTTTCTGTCACATCCTATTCTCAGAGTGAAAGTCCTTGTGAATCTTGATCATACCCACTGGGTACCAATGTGTAGCTTGACATCTACTGTTCAGAAGTCGTTGTAGCTGCCCGGCACGCGATCAGGTGGGCCCGTTCATAATATCTAAATCTCAACATGTCGATCTTCATCTAGCCCAAGGAATTCCTACGACTTCTGCTCAGCGGCACTATAAACGCCAAGTCTGCACGGCACTCTTGACCTCTTGGCATTCACAAGTGCTGTGTCTTAAAATTCGCTTTATCATGATTTGAGAAGTATCAGTGTCAATATGTCGATCCGGTATTCTAGGCTGTACGCGAATAAGTTGTACAAACATGTGATTTGAAACGCTCAATCTCTGCTCAACTTCCAAGCAAGAGAATTTCCAACTCCAACCTAATCCATTTATGCCTTTTGAAAACAGTATTTCACATAAGGCGCTCTCCACATTTGCCAGTAATAAGGCACTCTGGCATATAACATATATCAGGGTCACAAGATATTAAATAACCCTGCTCCGCCTAATACCTGCTACTGTCAACACGCGAGAGTCACTTAAGGTATATTATACTCGATGTTGAGGGGATCAAAAGGGGTTACAGGCCGTAAACCCATCTTCCGGAAAACAACACAAGCAGTGATAATGAGCAGAGGAAGCATAAACTTCAAAGTGACAGACGATCTGTTCAATGTGAACCTTGGGATTTATAACTGACTTGGGCCTCGAAGCCACCGGTCTCTAAAGCACGGGATCTCAAAAAGGAGACTTCACAAAAGGCGTTGCAAATACCAAGATCATACTTGAAATAGAAAGGGAAATGTATGGAAAATAGGATATCCCGATTCTTCCTTTCAGTCGCTCCAAACGGCGTGTCTGCGGTCCGTTGTTGAAAATACATGTACCCAAATCGCTGTTGGTCCTCGCTCTCCTCCTCATTGCACATGCGTATGTCCTTCCTTGTTCTTCGCCCGCTTCATAACGCAAATGCGGGTTTACAAAATTTCCTCCTCATAACGTTAAACCATCATCATTCTTCTAGCATGTTTTCGTCTCACCATAGGTAGCTTCCCTTTGATATATCTCCTTCGCAGATTTCTAAATAATTCAGACACATCGTCGCCATTCTGGCTCTACCTCTTTGGCGCAGGCGCACTCCAAAGTCCCTTGGATGACTCGATGACCCTATTTCCGTTGTTTCCAGGCTGCAATGAAGAGGGGACATTGGATGCTGATGTATTGCCCATAACGACGTCCGTCTCTGTCTGAGTTCCATACCCACTATCCTTAGGTTGGTTGCTGCCCATTGATATGGCACTATCTCCCTTCTTGTTGGTAGGCGGCTGCTGTCGCGCAGCGCCACGGCTGGGTTCCTTTGAACGAGCTCCATCCATCATCCCACTTTGAGCCTCACGCAGCTTATTGATAGCACGAACAGTATCAATGGCTGCATGTAGAGTCCGGCGAGCGTTGAAGTTCTTCTTGATATTAGGCAGAAGGTTCTGGCTCTCTCCCTCGGCATTGATAAAGCCGGCGACGAATGGATGCTGGAGAGCCTCGTGGGCAGTGATGCGCTTAGTAGAGTCGATAGTCAGGCAGCGCTGGATGAAGTCCTTGGCGTGGCTGGAAACGCCGCGCCAGTATTCAATAGGTGTGAAACTATAATCTGCGTTGAGAATGGCCTGCATCTCCTCGAAGTCAGAGTCGCGATCGAAAGGAGTATAACCGCAAAGTAAGAAGTAAGTGATGACACCGAGAGCCCAGAGATCCACAGGCTTGCCATGACCTGTCTTCTTGAAAATTTCGGGAGCCATGTATCCAGGAGTACCACAGGTTGTAGTCAGAACGTGGAACTGTTCTTCATCCATAATTCGTGAAAGTCCAAAGTCTGCAATAAGCAAGTCTGCGTTGTCCTCGGGGGTTCGGAAGAGTAGATTTTCAGGCTTCAAGTCGCGATGGACGATACCATGGTCATGGAGGTAAGCGACAGCTGACAATGTGGCGCGAACCAAATCGGCAGCATCTGACTCAAAATAGGAGCCCTTTCGGCAGATTCGATCGAAAAGCTCACCACCTAGTGCAAGATCGGTGACGAGGTAGAGATTGTTCATGGTCTCGAAATAGTCGACGAGAGTAAGGATATTTTGGTGGCCCATGGATACTTTCTTAAGCACGGCGATTTCGTTGCGAACCTATCATTACGCATGGAGTGTTAGGAAATGAAAATGGAACTGGAATTTCCGGGGACAATAAAGCAATCCTCACCATGTGTTCGCGACCAGCCATGAGCCGCTTATTGATGACCTTGGCCGCATAGTAACGGCCAGTGTCTATGTGGACACATTCTTTGACGACGGAGTATGAGCCAGCTCCCAGTGTCTTGCCAACCTTGTATCTACAAGGCTGGACTTGAGGCTGTTGGCGGGCTGCGGAGTCCATTGTGAGAAGATGGCGTTGAAGTTGGGAGAAGTCGAGGCGGAGAGTTGATAAGAAGATCGCGATGCCCCGCAGAGCGTACGGGTGCGAAACAGAGGGGGTGACTGTCGCGCGGCGTCGGGGTGAAGTATGAGATATAATAGGATTATCTAGTTCGGACAATCGGGTGCCTGTTGCTGAAGGGAGAAACACAGGAATCGATAACAACCGAGCTGAAGAGAGTAGATATCAGCGGCCGAGATGGCGATGCTGATGGGCTGAAGTGAAGGGGTTCGGTTGGGTTGGTCAGAAGGGTCGGGGCTGAAGAGGTGGGTGGGGTTGTGTCAGACAAAGTCTAGCTGAAATATGGATGGGTGAGAGAATGACAATAGACAATAATGCTCAAGGCGTTTTAGTTCTGGACCCTTATTGATAGGTACGAGAAGAATTGGTGCCCGACCGTGATTACAATTATGAATGCCAGGCCATCAAATGTCTATCCGTATCCCTTCTCAGTAGTGAACTCCCTCATATTCATAGGGCTACCATGCATAAAAGGAGGTATGGCAGTTAATGACCCTTACCTATCAATGGTGCGGAGTGACAATGACGATATTTCGCCTTTAAATGCATCATAATTGGGGTTTCTTTTCCCTGAGAAATCATGCTGTAACCCATGGTATGTTCTTGTCGGGTCTCATTTCAGTCGCTTTACTGAAACCGAGGCGCAGTAGTCACCTGCTGAGAAACCTTGGTCTATCTACCGCAATTGTTTGCTTTCTAACTAAATTAAATAGTGACAGCTTCCTTTCTCTTATTTGTGCGTACAATTTTGGCTTTCGCCATCTGAACTTTGGTACTGCTCGGTAGCATCGATACAGAACAGTATGTTTCTTTTGAATAAGTATTCGGAATTATATCGAGGTTCGTACTCAATCTACATACCTCTTGTCAAGCTAAAGATATCTTTATATCGCCATCAATTCAATACTGCTGATTTTGTCTCGCCTTTTTGACTAATGTTTGCTCAATCAGAAGGTCCTCTTCGTGATTGTTTCTTTGCGCTGGTAAACTTCTTCTGTTTTATCCTTGTTTCGTGGAATCTTCTGCCACTAATTGATGTTAGCAATTGTTTTTCAACAAAGAAAGCAACTGACATCTCCTCATGTTTCTTTTTCTTTTCTGCGCTTGTTTCAGCAGGTATCACATCTTTGTAGATGCTTGTTACCTCCTCAATAAGCTTTCTTCTGTTGTCTTCCGCATTCGCATCCCGTGATCGTGAATCTTGCGCTTGGAAGGTCAAAGAGTCATTGGTTGCTGTGTAGTACCTGGACTTGCGAATGCCAGGATGTAATGACTTGGGGAGTACTGACAGCAATTGCCCCAATGGATATGCTGTGATTGCTTTTGTTTCGGTCCTTTCACCTGTGAGTGCTAAAGACTTGCTTGAACGTAATTACGTGTATACTTATTGACATGTTGACCTCCTGGTCCACTCGAGCGGGCGTATGTGGTATTTCCTTTCGGTAGTTGTGTTGAACTGAAAGATTGAAACCACAAGCGAGCTTCAGAAAGAGCCTCTTGATCGAGCCCGGTGTCGAAAGCCTGGTATCTCTTGAACCGAGGCGCAAATGGACGGGTTGCCAGATATGCTGGAACGTTTCTCAGACGCGGCGCCAGAGCAAAGTGTCGCTGAAGCATCGTGAAGTATAACAATCGAACGATCTATATAATAAATCTTACAGGCCGAGATGAAGAATATTTTAGTTTGTTAATTCCTCTGAGTTCAATGTCTCATATAGCAACAGTTGAAGTTAGAGTCTCTCAATCTCTTGGCTTTCGCCTGATGCTTGTCTGTGGCTGAGATCTTGGTTGTGAGCCAAACACAAATGATTTGTTGACCGCCTTGCCAATTCTGGACTAGCTTGTCGTTAGCTGCGGTTCACGCCTGCGCCCGATCAGCCTCAATTGGGACCCCGAAACCCAGCCTTTCACCTGTCTCGCTCTCTGACTTGCCCTGCCAGGCCTGGCCTTACCTTGCCTTACTTAACCTAATCGACCTACCTCGCCTTTTCAACCTTCATCTGCTCATTTCCCTCAACCTGCGACACATCGTCGACTTCACTCGTGCCGCCATCTTCAATGCTCTTGGTGTCGCGACTACCTAGATCCTCTCTTTAGTCCATCTTCCTTTGCTCTCACGTGCCTGTGTCTGAGCCCCAGTCTTCTGGAGAACTCGACTCATTTGGCGCGATTAGCCAAGCTCCGACGTCGCAAAACCCTCTACCCGACTGCCTCCCCTGTCAAAAAAGCTGGTCGAGTCGTCGTCTGTCTTTCTGGTGACCATCTGGTGAGAGTGTCGATTCTCTTGTGGCTTTTCGTCCCGCGTCCATTCGGTCTACAAGTCGACCTTTTCGTATTTCGTCTGGAGGCGCTTTGACCGCCACTCCGTCTATTCCATCACGCTTCCAGCTTCCGTCTTGCGCCAGGCCATCGCCTGGCGGCACTTCTCACTGACCAAGGAGCCGAGCTCATTTGTTTGATCTTCAGTTGCACCATCTCTTGGTTCGCATTGCTTGTACGACCAGCGCTGCTTCAGAAGGTCGTCCCATATACTGCACACCAATCTCCAATCCCGGCCTTAATTAAATGACAGAACCTGAGGCAGAGCTTCAGGCGACTGCCAACCTCTCCCCGGTCTCCCCATCACCTGTTCATTCAGCCACCTCGTTGGCGGTCCCTGTGCTTCAAGAGACCGTTGAGACCATCGACGCCATGGTTGCTGCCGCTGC
Source organism: Fusarium dlaminii (assembly GCA_013186775.1). Classification (NCBI taxonomy): domain Eukaryota; kingdom Fungi; phylum Ascomycota; class Sordariomycetes; order Hypocreales; family Nectriaceae; genus Fusarium; species Fusarium dlaminii. The sequence goes on along the minus strand of JAAOAL010000041.1, from coordinate 26,617 downwards.
CGCTGCCGACGCCAATGGCCCTATCAACAAGACCCCTAATCTTGAGCCCATATCAGGGGCTGGTGGTGATGACGATATCGTAGATGACGACAGCCTCAACGACCCTTATGGTGAAGACGACACAGACGTGGCCGCCCAGCAAGTGCCGCAGCCTCAGGTTGAACAAGAACTTCCTGACAGCAATGACGATTACGCAAAGACTTTTGATTCACCAATTGGGTCGGAGGAGGGTGAAGACGGAGTCGTCGAACCACAAGATGTATCATCGCTACCACGAGAATCCAACGAAATTTCTCTTTCATCCGATCATTTGACAAATCGCACGTCTCAAGTCTCCCATGTCGTTCATGAATCATCCTTGTCAGCCCAGCCAGGCCAATCTGCGACATCAACTACTTCCAATGCTTCCTCCGAAGCTCAAGCTGCTGGCGTCGCAAATACCATGACGTCGCAGCCATCCAACCAGCAAACGCCGTCTCCAAGCACGGCTAAGCCGGGCGCCAGTAACGCTGCCAGCTCTGCCAGTCCTTCAGCTGATATTCAACGCCTGGTTGCTGATCTCACAGCGCCTTCCAACCCCAACACACATTATGCTCCGTCCATCTTAGGTGAACATTCTCTCGAGTCTGCTATTCCGTCTTCAGCCTTCTCGTCGTCAGCTTCTCTTCCACCGAGGCCTCCGCTATCACAGGCAGCTCCTCAGACGTATGCCTCGCAGCACCACCCACCTAGCATCAATGCCAGTATTGCCTCGAACCTAGCTGCGCCCCCCACGCCGGGGCAGCCATCCACTTATGTGGCAACTGGCGCGCCTGCTGCAGTTCCTGATGCTCTGGGTGAATTTCCGGTCCCGCTTGGCTCCGGTCTCCAGACGCCTATTGCCATCACTTCTATGAACGCCCCTCCATACCCACCCAAACCTGCTCTCTATAATACTGATCAAGCCCAAGATTCCGAATATGAGCGCCAATGGAATCAATTCTTAGCCGACGAAAACCAGTATATAGCTGAGGCCAAATGGGACCGTTTCCCAGAGGGTTCACGCATTTTTATTGGTACACGATCCGCGTCCGGCGCGTCCAAAAATGGCGCTCACATATTCGCTACAGGTAATCTCTCGAGCGACAAGGTGTCAAAACAGGATGTCTTCGATCTATTTCATCGGTTCGGAAGGATTGCTCAAATCTCACTCAAATCTGCGTACGGCTTCGTCCAGTACCATTCTATCGAGGAAGGACAGAGAGCGATGGATAATCTGCAAGGCATCGAGATCAAGGGTCGTAGAATTCGTAAGTAGTGCTTGTTGGTCTTTCCATATTGTGCTTCTAACACTACCAAGATCTAGAAGTGTCGCGTGCTCAGGACAAGTCGAAAAAGGACAAGACTCGAAGCCCAGACAGGAACAAAACTCGTGACAGTGGTCGCCGAAATGAACGACAAGGCCACCATACCCGGGATGATTATCGATCTGGTCGCGGTCATTCTCCTCATCGCAATGATTACGGAAGGGATGAGTCGTATGGTCGAGATCGAGGCTTTTATGACAACAGCAGGGGGCGTGCACGATCTCGGTCCCCGGGATACGGTCGCAACGGCAAGGACAACAATTATCGACGAAGAAGCCCGAGCCCTTATGGGCGACCCCGACATGAGGCTGAGCTGGATCTCCCACGGAGGTATGGTGCTGACGTCCCTGACGTACAGGTCATCCTTCAGCCAGATGTAAATCGCGACTTTGTCAACTGGGTGGAGCAAGCTTTCAAGTCCCAAGGTCTTAGGTCTGAGGTTATGTTCCTGCATCCTAGAATTCCCAAGGACATGGTAGTTCAGCGGCAAGCGGCCGAAGGTGTCCATGCCGTTGTTGATCTCGATATTCGAGCGCAAAGCTCGGGCAAGATTCCGGTACAGGCCTTTGATCGCTCCGCTGGTTCCAACAATGTTCGATATGATCAGTACGAAAACCTGGACCCCGCTACTGCAGCCAAGGTTATTCTTCAAGCCAAGGCATCAGGAGGCCCTCCTAACTATGGTCAAAAATACCGAGGAAACGGCTATGGTAGTGCTCCTTATGGAGGCCAGCCCCCGTATCAAGCGCCTGCGGCCAGTTACCCTGGCCCTCCCCCTCCCGCACATTACGGCCAACAGCAGCCTCCTCCAGTCAACGTCGCTGACATTGCGAATATGATGGGTCAGCTCGACCCTGCGTCACTTCAGCAATTGCTTGCACAAGTTCAAGGGGGTGTCCAAAACCCAGCGCCTGTTCAAGGTGGCACAAGTGCAGCTGCCGCTGGAGCACCTCAACCTGACATCCAGGCACTACTTGGAAGTCTGAGTGGGAATGGTGCGGTGCCGCAACATCAACAACAGCAGCACCCTTCAGGCCCATATGGAGCTTCCTACGGGCATGTGCCACAGCCACCGTCGAACGGAGATGCAGCGGTTCAAGTTCAGAATATCATGGCGCAGCTGGCTAGATACCGGCAGTGAGACTGAACGACAATCTGTGAGCTCTCGATGAAGATGAGATACTGGGTGTGGCTGATGGCACCCTCTTATGATACCACCAAAGGTTACGGTTTCTTTTAGACACTGGAATTTCTGATATTGTCTTGTTCTTGTTTATTCATATTCTAGATTTCATGCTGTCTCAACAGCATCCCTGCTTAGGGTTAGATAACGGAGTGTGGTGCGTTATTAGTAAGGGTTGGAAGATGGGTGAGGCGTTGATGGACGAAATTCTTGATGGCTATTACGATGGTTTAGCAAGGAGGAGACTGCACCTCGCGAGAGCATAGAATATGATAGTATGGCCTATAATGACGGCGGTGTTGTACTGGTGTGCATTCTATACCGAATTGCTTTGGGATGAGGTATGGCTGGTGTTTTGAACCAAAGATACCCAACGTGGTCTTTAGATATTCATAGTGCGCTCACTATTGGAGCAGCTTCCTATTCTTTTCGAGTTTCCCTGCGATGCCTGGTTCGTGGGAGCATGACTGACCTCTTGAACCAGGCCCAAGCGGTAGAATGTTTTCTCTACAAGGCATAACCGTCTCTACAATTTTCTACATGCCACAATGCTTTTATACCAGCCACGGTCAAGACAGCTCAGAGGTCGCCGAGCAGCTACCTCTAGCTCGCCATGGCAATCTAAGTTAGGTTGTGGAAGTTGTGGAGATTCGCAAGGCTTACAACCAAGACGCTGCTGTTTTTATGTGATCTATTTGCTAACTCATCACTCTCAACCAACATACTTCAGGCTGAAAAGGAACAGCCATGGCGCTCATCATACATTGTATTTCCATCTACCATCCAAAGCTTTCATTGTGCCACCAGACTTTGCGTCCTTTCATCACCCACGGCGTCACACTCTTGCGTAGCTCTCGGCTCATCTCAACAGGACCGCAGACCAGAATAGCCACACTATCCTGCTGACCCTTTTGGAACGTATCGTCAACAATCTTTTGTAGATCAGGCCTTTTGCTGTTTCGAACGACAGGACGAATGCTCTGTTGAGATAAATTGTTCATTTCAACGCCAGCTGCGTTGTCGCTGTCATTGGTGACACCCATATCTCCTGTGAGGAAGAGCTGCACTTGATCATCGTCGAGAAGAGACTTGCCAGTGGGAGTTGTGGCGGCCCAGGTTGCGTCGCCTGCACTTCGAATGGCCCAAACGAACTGGACATTTGTGGTTGAATTCTCAGCTAGAATAGCGTGATAGAGTGGTACAGCAAAGGTCGCTCCCACACCACCGGCTACAATGAGTATACGATTGATACCTGAATTGATGAGGTCGTTGAACGTCTTGCCAATGGCACCATAAGGACCCTCAATATTAAGTTCGACCTTCTCAGTCGACCCTCCAGGGTTGGTAGTCGAGGATAGATGGTGCAGACGGTTCGTCATGGGGCCATTTCTTGTGCGTGCGACAAATGTCAACTCACCCGTCTCCTGGTTGGTAGATGCCACAGTGAAGGGATTATAAAGAAACTCAAAGACGAGATAAGGGGCTGAGAATTGCCCAATTCCTGGTCGCGAAGCCGCAGGGACGTTGAGATAGATGTGAGATCCTGGGCGGGCGGTGTACTTGGCAATCTTTGGAGCTGGAAGCTTGGCAGAAACTTTGATGAGACTTGTGCCAGGGATAGCTTCGATGATAGCGGGAGCTGTGATTGTAGTGATCTTTCGTGCGGCAAGGTCAAGAACGAAGACACCAACGGCCTCGGCAATATAGAAGCGCGAGGACGGTGCGTGATAGTAGATCAGTGGGGGGATAGCGAAGGCTCCAAAGAGGTGAACGATGAAGAAGAGTCGGTATGAAGCTTGACGAACGCGAGCCATTGCTGTACCGTTAAGCACATGGAGAACAGTGAAGCCTGCAACACCTGCAAATACAACTGGGGCGAAGAAGCGTTTGAACCATATTCCAGACTCTATGAAGAAGATGTTGTATAAAATAGCATGAAGTATGAGCAGGGAGTAGATAATGCGACCAAGCACACGATGATATCGATTGAGATGTTCGTGAGATGAGTGAAGCAGGTATGCGTAAGGGTTGAGCGCTTTGAGAGCCAGGAGATACTGAATAGGCATCTGAGATGTTGCAACGATGCCCACTCGCTTTGTGAGATGAAGATAGTCTGTACTGTCAGCAATAAGTTCATAGGAATCAGAGATGGACTTGACATACCCTTTCCTGTGCCATGAACGCTCAAGACTAACAACCAAACTGTCCAAGCAATACCCAAAACCCATTCATCACGTTGTCCCCAATGCCTTCCCATGAATACTACGTCCTCACCTAGCCACCACTGCACAATGGGTCCTTTCTCCATAACTCTAGAGATCCATCGTTGTCGATTCGCTTTGACGCCTGGTGAACCTGGAACTTGAAGATACCCGCTGTTACGGCCCTTGCGCACATGATTGATGAGTCGAATGACGAGAAATAATAGTGCCGGTACGAAAGCAGAGAGATGTGCTATATATGCGTAGTAGTCGAGGCTTAGACGACGTTGGTGCTTTTCCTCATCTGTTAGACTAAGGAACTCATATGGCCAGCCCATCATGAGTTAAGTTGCCTTTGGCCGGAGTTGGAGGAAGAGCTCGCACGGCTTTGGATAAGATAAACCAGGAATATATAAGTCAATTGGATGAAATGTGGCCACATTCGTGTATTTATTAGGTCCTAGTCGATGAATATAGCTCAAGAGGACAAGATATGTGAATTCATGATTGGCTTGGTTAACAATCTCCAAGGGGGACAGCATGCAAATTGCATCAACCTCATTGGTCAGCACATCCTGGGCACCCCGATCTACACCCTACCCTGCATGACGACTACTATAGGGACTTTGAAAGCAAGTACGGCGTAACCAAGGTAGATTGATTCAAATGTGAATCCTTTTACAGCGTAAGTATCAAAATATGAGAATTTGACTTGAGTATTCGATTTCCACATGATGATAGACGATCATGATACTCTTATCTTGATATTCATGTTTAAGTAACTTGAGCCAAACATTCCTCGTGCGTACCAGTCCATCCCACAACATCCTAATCAGGATTTCAACAGACCAAACTGCAAAGGAAAACCCAGAAGACCATCATAACACCAGAGCTCCACTAGCAATGCCAATCGTCAAACTCTTCATTTATCAAAACCGTTGCTGGCGAGTCTGCGTCTACGGTCAGTCTATGTCTCCAACAAGGTGGGCTCGAATTAAACCGTACAAGGCACATTACAACCTCCCCCCTATCACAATGGCTTTATGTTACTCTTGAAAAATAAGGCAGAATTTAGCTCTTCGCATCGTCATGATCAGGTTCGAACTTGGTCTCGCCAAGCATGGGGCCGGGTGACGACGTCATGGCAGTCTGTGTAGCCGGCTGAGGCTGGCTTTGCACTGTTGGACCTGTCGGCCGGTTTGCCTGGGCTGGCTTCTGCGCGGGCTGATTGCTTGTAGCGGCGTGTAGTCTCTGATCTAGCGCCCTGAGGGCGATGGCTCTCCTCCTCTCGGCCTCTGCGCGAGCGCCTCCAGGGGCAGTCCGTTGGATCCGGCTGTCGTTTCGAGAGGCGTCTGCCGGTGTGAAAGGTGTACACAACCTCATGGCAACCATCACCAGGAAGATCTGATCGGCGATGGCAGCGACGAATGGCTTCGCCGGGCCAGGGAAGAACTCGGCAAACGCAAACGTCTCACTCGCATCACCGCGGAGGGAGGTGTCTTGTGCCGAGTCGAGGTCAGGGAACACAGTCTTGTAGAATCGGAGATAGGTCCAGCTGGTCAGGAATCCAAAGATGGCAAGCCACAAAGCAGCTCTAGTAAGGAGAGGCGTAAGAGAGAGAAGGAAAACGGCGCCGATGTAGATAAGAGGAAATCGAGGAACTCGGAGAGATATGACACCGCGGAAAAGGGTTACGGTATGCGCTGGGACGAGTTGGCTGAAAGCGACGAGGAAAGCAATCTGAACGGGAATGGTTCCAGCAATGACAGTCAGGCTATACAATTGTGTCAGTTTTTCTTCATCTGACATTTTGAGCGCAATATAATACATACGTCCAGTTCTCATTACGTGTAAGCGTGAAGCAAAGCACCATAACGCAGAGTGTCAGGAAGTTTGGAACCAGCGATACAATAGCGACAAACTTGGCCAGCTCAGCCGATGACCATGCTCTTTCGAGATATCGCCCTCCGTGGTATATCGTCACTGCAGCAATTCCGAGCGTAAACAAATTACTCTCGACAAAAGTTGATGTTATGAACGTCCAGGGATAGATGATAGACAACTGCGGCACCAGAGTCAAGTAGGGAATGACGATGTTTGCGTTGGCAGTCCATTGCCGATATCTTATGGCAGCGCTGAGGATGGACTGGCCTAGTAGAGCAATGAGAAGGATACGTGTAACCGGCGGAATATTTATTCGAGGCGGCATCGTGACTTGAATATGTAGGTTTCAGGTTCGGATCGGCTCTTACTCCAAACTCGTTGAGGCTATCACAGGTTGGATATGTTGGGCCGTTGGCGCGATATATCGGCAATATTAACTCGTGATTCGTCAAACAATCCGATACTTGATAGTGATTACTTTTGCGCTGTAGCTATTGTCGTAATCGGGAACTTTTGTTGTCGGCGCTGGCCTTTACGAGGTCTTTATTCTCTTGATTCCACTTTGATGCCACGAGACTGAACTGTCCTCTGTAAACTTATCCCTGCCGTTGCCAGCCTCACCACTTTAGGGGACCGCAGCCTCTTGTGGCGCACAGCTCATCCTGGAGCCTAAGGCAGCCACAACTTGCAGTCCCGCCCCATGCAATGTTGAATCCCTACATATGAGCGCCTGATCAGTCAATTTTGATGAGGCCTCTTTCTCCTCATTTACGTAGGATCCGAGAGTCTAAAGCGATACTTCAACTATTTTGTGGACCAACAGTTCAAGTATTAATGTCTATATGTATATTGACTTTGTTAGAGAAACTCAATCAAACTCGACGCGACGCGCCTTGGTGCTACGAACCTCAAGGTTTCAAGATCTGACTGTGGGGACTTTCGTGATGCGGCTACGTTCAAGACATTGCTGCTCCAAATCTACTGTATATGAAACAGTTCCATCACTTCAAAGTTCACCGGTTTATGCAAGCCCTATACCAGATTCCATCCTCCACAGTAAGTTATCAGTTCACTCTGTTAGGACAAAGCTAAATATCTAGACATTTAGCGGAGGGACTTTGATTTGAGACTTTTGTCAGCAAGGAAGACCATTAGGATTGACGTCCTTATTCCGCTAGTGCCCACACCTTTAGCGATAAAGCCACGGTTAGAGTTTGAGATTGAGATTTTGCTGAAAACCTCATTTGTTTCACCTGTTAGCGTTGCATATTGAAGGCCATGCTGAACTCAATAACCCTTGCCTCCGGGAATATCTCTCAATATTTAGATGCATGGCCATCGAACTCAATATAACTGATGTCGCGCCCTGTATCATCAGTATTGAATGGGGAGATGGAGATGCTAAATTCGGTCAAGGTTCGGGGGCCTCGGCAAAGAACAAGATGACGGGTGCCGTTCAACTAGACTAATTCTTGATTCACATCTGATTGGTCAACAACTTTTAGATTGTCGATGCTGTTCCCCTGTGCCTCTCGAACATCCACCAAATGGAGTCGGTGGGGCCTCCCGACTCTGGAATGTCGTGCAGGGCAAAGCAGAGACAGCCACATCTTTCATCTTGCCATGGTCTTAGTTCGTTGCCGAGGCGAGGGCATTCGAGTCGAATGCCATTCTCAATTTTCAACATACCAACAAAAATGACAACATCCAAAATTGAGAGCTGCTTGGTCGAGACGCAACCGGAGATTTGTGATATAGCAACGGCTCAGGCCATGTTGCGTTGGTGGAGGGTCCAAGTATCGACGGGAGATGCACAAGGTCAAGCAAGAACCTCGGGAATGTCACGGGACACTTGTAACAGAATGAATCACGTGATGAGAAGCCATTGAAATGATGGCGTGTTTATACTTAATGAGACCTTCTAGGATGGAGGACATCATGAATATAGGTGGTGGTGATGCTCTTGTCCTGGACGAGTGAGGGGCCCAAAGACTGAAATCGTCATCAAGTCTGTGCATTGATATGATAAAAACAGAAGAGGGAGAAAGGAAAAGCACGGGATCCTGTCGAAGTCAAAAGGTGCGGGTACCCGCCAAGTTCGGAGGTTTGTTGTGGGCTACTGTGCATGTGTGGGTGGAAGCAAGGCGTGCATTCGTGGGCGCTTTTGAGGCAGCGAGTTGGGGGTGATATGCTGTACATCTAAGAGATCATAGCTCCGTGTCCTGGATGGCGATGATGAGATTGTTCGAGTCGCGTCGCCTTCGCGAAACAGTTGAAACCACGATCCTTTAAAAAAAAAAAAAAAAAACGTCTGCTAAGCTGGCGGTTCAAAGACCCGGGCATGGGCAGCCGCTGGCCCTGGTTGCATGGTGGGCTGGCTGCTTGGCGGCCCCTTTGAACGAGCTAGAGTATTGCCACGTAATGACGAAGAGTTCAGACAGGGCTGTGAGAGAGCACCTTTTCGATAGACGGGACGGGCCAAACATTCTAGTTGCAATGTTTCTCTGAGCACAGTCGCTGACAACAGTCTTTGTCTCTGTTACACAAGATGTTGCGAGGGTTTTGAGCAGTTGCACAGCTTATGACTGCAGTTTGGAGATGACGCTGGCAACCTGGTAAGCAAGCAATGGAACCAAGCCAAGTCGTGAGCATGCCCTGCAACCTGTAGCCCTGCTTGTCCTCGCAACAGTTGATCAGTGAATCTGCGAGTGAGTGCGTTTGTCGTTCTCTCTGCCTGCCTGGCGGCTATCGGTGAGCGTAGCGAGTTGTGCATATCATGCCACGCAGAGACAGTTGGATGAATGGATGCTCAGAATGGACTAGATGACATTGGGTGTGGCATCCATGCAGCTTGTCCGTGGTGGCATCTGCCCGTTCGGAGCTGTGGGAGCCAGGCGTGCGGCGTGCAAGGCAAGCCGGTGTTTTTGGTGGGCCTGTTGATTGTGGGCTTGCCTTGAACCATCCATTCGCCTCCCCAGACTGGTTCGACAGAAGGTTGAGTTGAGTTGAGTTGAGGTGGTGGAGGTGGTGGCGGATATCGCTGAGGGGCTTTTGCTCCATTGCTTCATCGTTCTTCCCAGGTAAGAGATTAGGTAGCAACAACGAGCTGCTGCCTCTACCAAGTCGTGACATCGCGAGTCCAGAGACAATGAGGCCAAATTGGACTCGGATTCTCTAGCCCATTGTGACATTACGACCTCGAATTGGAGTGAGTACCGCAGGGGTGAAAGGGATGGGCGGGGGACAGAACCTGACACATGTTCAAGTAGAGGTACATTGATCGAGTCGAGTCTTGAAGCCTTGACCCAAGCTTTGAGTCTTGAACCTCCATGACCCTACCCCTGTCGTGGCCGATCTGCATCCGTCCGTCTCAGATTTTTGGGAGGAAAGGCGAAATGCATCAGCCCAAACCCTGAAGCATGGCATGGCATTCAACGCGGGCTAATCGTGACTAAGGCAGCCGACGTCATATGATTGGGCAAGGATTTAAGAAGCCTCATGCACAAACTGGGGGGGAATCATTGACGGAACACCATCACACTCGCAGCGGCAGGGGCGTAATCTAATTGATGACGAGCGATAACAGAGTTGCTTGGCTGGTTTTCTGCTGATAGAGGCAGAGCAGCAGGAGCAGGCAGCAAATGAACGAAGGGGAAGAGACGAAGCAATCCTTTCCTGGCTATGATCCGTTGGTTGCCCCTCGTTCTCAGTCAAGTCACTCTCGAGTGTCATCATCCAACAAGGGGCATGATCTTCGAAGCCTTGCCATTCTCGTGGACGGACGCTTGCTTCTGTTGAAGACGAACCAGGCCGAGCCAAGGATATCTACCGTTGTCTTCAATGTGGCACGGTCATGGCTAGAGGCAGGGGGTGCGTGCTGTTATTTCAGTCATCAATCATCTTGGAGGTTACATTTCACCGTCAATATCCGCCATGGCCCAAACGGGTTCAAGGACCTTCAAATGCTCACAGCAAGCCCCTGCTTGTCCGAGCATTCGAGGTCCACAATCCGCAGGTCCACGACCCCTGCTCAGCGAATCGATTGGCTGCCACTCCACCATCTTCAAAGTACCGATACTTTTAGCAGCGCGCCAGACATGGGTGTCACTGTTTTTCTCCTCTAAAATAGAGAACGACTTTGTTAGAGTCCAGTTCTGTCTGTTTTTCCATCCTTCGACCTGGCGTTCGCTAGCGCCTGTCCCATTTCAAGCCCGCCGTTCAGTGGGTTAGCTCCCTTGCACCCAAAAGCATCTCGGTAATACGTGAGTTTAGTGTGTACCACTTGGGCGTTTTGTGCTTTTTGGTCGTCATCCCGCTATTTGACGAGAGCAGATGCCACGAGCAGTCTTGTCCGATCACGCTCTTTACCGTTGCTCTGCTTATCAGCCTCCCTGGTCCGTATCACATCATTGGAAGCCTTAGGGCTATTCGTGGATCGAACGAATGGATTGTATGGTTCTGTTGTACCTGCAAACTGCCCCCCCCACCCAGTCAGCCCCGTGCCTAGCTCCCCGTAAAGGCCCCGTAGCTCCAGCGTGAGCAATGTCGCTTTATCCTTGGCGTTTTAAGGGTACCTCGACAAGGTATCCGTACCCTTCCAGTCCATCCAATGCATCAATGAATCCTTGCAGCACCCCAACTAATTCGAGCTAGCAGAAACGGGGAGTGAGCCACAGGCAGAACGACCTGATCCTGTGCTAGCTTGGTTGTGCCTGTTAGGGACCTTGCACAAGAGCAGAAGCATTGATTGAATCTCGGGCTGGGCTGGGACGGGAGTGACCTAAGGTACAGCACAGTACAGGGGCGGTAGAGGGAGGTACGTACCCACTCATCACCGCCCCGACTGGAACCTTGAATTTCATCTTTCTTTTGCATCTTCACTTACCTTTCCTCGGACAAACCCCATAAACAACATCGAATAATCCAGCCTCGCCCTCGAGAATAGGTTGGCTTCCCGGGAGCCTACTGACTGCTGTCTTAATATACTCTTCACATCGTCAACTGCGACCCTTCAGCGACTCTGCGCCTTTTGCGGCGCTCTCTAGGACCATGGTCGCTAAGGAATTCCTCGACTCGGATAGAGTCAACTTTCTTGTTTGGAGGTTCGTCACTACTTCGCGTCCTCGACTCGCAATCACCGCGCCTAGTCGCCTTCTCGCCATCACCTTTTCTCCCTACCGCTGGACCTTTTTGCTGACCATGAATTTCTGCGCGCCTCCAGATTTCTTCTTGAAGGCAGTATGTATTACGTCTGCGCGCTCACGGCGCCACAGCTAAACTAACCACACTCGCCCACAGATTATCGAGAGACTGCTGCCAAATTTCAAAAGGAGTGGCACGTCAAACAACCTCACAGGGAATTCGCCTTTGCGCCTCACGTCAAGAGCCATGCATTGATTTCGGTGATTAATCGTGGCCTTGTTTACCACGCGCTTGAGCGTGAGCATTTACGAAAACTGGTAAGTAATCTTTGGGGGATTCATTGCAATCTGTCGAGAGTTTCGGCGCTGCGCCTGTTCCCCCCACTCATTAAGGCGAGGTGGGCTGTATTCATGACAAGGCCAAATTTCCAAAACGGTCAGAGGCTGACAAAATTCACCATATGCAGCTGCCTCAAGATGCAGCAGCGGATGTAGCCGACTCGCTGCAGATGGGCATTTTTGGACCTCTGGACGCGCACCCACAAGGAAGAATTGACGCAGATGAAGAGGAAGATGCGGAAGGAGAAGACATCGTTGAAGAGGAGGTTTCGAGGAAACGTGCCCCTCAGCAATTATCGAATGTGTCGCCAGCAAAACGACAACGGTTAAGCAATGGATTGAAGAATGGCGCCGATGCACCGGCTACAGTAACGGTGCCAGCATCAGCACCAACGGCAACAACAGCAACAGGAGCGGATCCCACCATAGCAGCACCGGCATCAATAACGACACCTATGGAAATTGACAGCCACCCTGATAATCATGCATATCCTTCTCCTCTCGAGGGTGAGCAAGCGCCAGAGCCAATGGTGCGGACTGACGGCCCTGAACAGGGTACCCAGGTAGACAAGGTCGAGGAGCTGGCTCCAGAGACGACCTTTATTCGCTTGGTATATGACGGCCAGAACCAAATTCAGGGAGACCGAGGCGCTACGCCATCACCCTCCTCACCCTCTGGGCAAGATAATGCTCCCATCCTTTTGCGATGCGAGTGGAACCCAAGAGATCCGTCCATCCTCGCGGCTGGTGGCACCGATGCGCTAGCCCGTGTTTGGACAGTCCCTCGCGCGGGCCCCATCGAGCCGGGACAAGATCACGTGTCACTACAAGGTCACTCCCTTATCGATCGTGATGTGCCCCGCGATACCATAACGACGGCCTTGTCGTGGACCAGCGATGGCGCTGCAATTGCAGTAGCTACAGACTCGAGGAACCATGCCTCGATCAATGTGTGGTCAGCTGAAGGCGCACATTTGCAGTCGATGGAATTATCGGAGCCTCCAATCATCAAGATGCTATGGAACCCTAACAACACAGCTCTGCTAGCCATTTCCCCGGACAAGGGTGGCACTCTTATTACCGTTCACTACCCGCCCGCTGGAAACTTCCTGTCATATGTCCTCCCGGACCACAATATTGATGCTACACCTTTCGATGCTGCCTGGACTGGAGAAGCGGAATTCTTGCTGTGTGGTGGCGACCTAATGCTATGCCTCCAATGCACAGAAACAACGATAGTGCAGGCCAGAAAATTCGAGACCAAGGACGACGATCTATTTTCCCAGGTTCTATTCGACGGACGTTCGCGACTGGCCGCTACGTCCAGCGACAAGGGCACACTTGATGTAAGAATATACTCTAGAGTAATATATCGAAAAGAGATGCTAACTGGTATAGCTGTGGGATGAGAGTGGTCATCGAAGGTCCATCTCTGCGCACCAAGGCACCATTACTGCGATGCAATGGCAGCCTCTGTCCGAAAACCAATCTGGACCTGACGACGAGCGTTTAATTGCGACTGGAGGAGACGACTGTGCGATCCTTATCTGGAATGCTCGAATGCCCGAAAGCAAGCCCAAGTGCTTCTTGACCATGGATTCACCAATTATGAGGCTCGCTTTCACACCAGACGGTGCATTTATCGCGGGCGCGACATCAACTCAGATTTTGATTTGGAAAGTTGGAAGTTACGCTGTGCCACGAGCAAGCTGGAGTCGACCGGTGCATCCAGGGTGGCTCAGCCCCAAGGCCAGTGCTGAGACGGACGAAGAAGATGAGCACTGCTTGTGCTGGGATGCCGAAGGCCATAAACTGGCCTATGGCTCCAATAGTAGGGTGAGTCAGGACGTTACCATGTGTTTAATTGCACTTTGCTAACACTTGAAAAGCTTGCCATCATCAACTTCCGAAGATGACGACTACATCAAAAGGATAACATCTGCAACATTAATAGGATCTAGATGTGCGAGGCGGCAGTGCGGAAGCCCTCATGCAAAGTCGCTACAAGAAAAGGCGGCTTGTTCAGGCACGTCTTAGGAAGACAGTCGAATAGACTGTGATGCGAAATGGGCATGGTCGGAAGCCCTTAATGTTTATTCCCGCTTGGACATAGTTGGAGCAACCATTTTTACGAAACTGCGAGCTCGCGAAAGCTCTCTCTTGTATAACACGACGACGAACTACGGCTGGCTGGCCACGAGGGTGAAAACTGAACTCTCTGATTGGCACATACACAACACTATCTGGGCACCTCTCTACGCACGAACTTTTTGTTGAATGAAGGAACATGGTAAGAGGTTATAAGAGTACAAACGACATTGCTTTCATCGCATTACCTTTGTTTTTTTTTTTTTTTTTTTTTGGAACCAGGGGTTTTGAGGGCGGGCTGGGTTACCATGGGAGGTGAAGACATACGAAAGGCAGGCAAAGTACTGGGGGATGCGGTCTGATCTGAGATTTGGGTTCTTGGGGACCATCATACCCAGTCTCCACGGTGTTATTGTTTTTTGGGGGGGCTTCTGCATTATTTGTACGATTATATACCATCTGGGGTGATGAAACGGCGCAGAAAAACACAAGAGGCTTGTTTTTACGTATAAGGAGTTGAGGTTGGTTCTAGCCAAACCGAAGATGTCAGTAAAGCAATAGTTTCAAAGAGAATAATTAACGTTATGACGTATCGCCGCCAACTACAAAGAGTGAAAAGGGGGCTCGAATGGGAGGGAAGAGGGGCAGTAACATATCATCAGGTCAGCAAGGTGACCTACATAACTTGCAGTTTGTTGGCTCGATACCGAGATTAAAAAAGTAATGGTGTAAAGACAGACGGAAGAGATGCACTCGAGACTTGACAATGATAGGGTATATATACGAGGGGCCATAGCGTCGGGACACAATCAGGTTTCTAGACCTCAAGGGCCTGATCAAAGCCAATCGGATCTGAAGAGTGCATAGTTCTCAGCTATAGAGTTGTTGAGGCTCAGCACGACAGGGAGTCTCACCTGTACTGTACTGTGTACTGTAGTCGTCTATATCAGGTAGCCGAGGATCTCATGGCCCCCCTCTCCGCGTCTCTTCTGGCGTAGTCATTTGTGACACAAGGTCGTGATTGGAGGCTGAATTGCAGACTGAGACACCACGTACTGTTTGCCTTGCATGTCTCAGCCTCAGCTGCAGATCAAAAAGTATATAATGCATTATCATGGATGAGAGAGAGAGAGAGAGCAAGAGAACAGGTCATTTTGTGTGTGTTGTCTTTTGAGGCGGTTGACTTTGGTCTCTGGCAATTGTTGCGTTTATCTTGACAGGACTGTGAAGGATTATGGGAAGCATATAGAACAAATAGGCGTATACATGTCGTAATGATTCTCTATCATGTGAGATGGTGTCTCTCGCATATCTTAGACCACGGCATCACCGAGTCACTCACTCAACGTGAGTTTAGTGCTTTCTATCGTCGATGGATAGTCTAGCCCCCCCCAAATACTCCGCCCCCACAATGGTTTGGTTCGTTCGCCCGATTTTCCATTTCCCTTCGAGGCTATGTGCATTTGCATGTTCCCTGCATTAGCTCTGTATTTGTATTTCTCTTTTGTTTCCTCTCCGTGTGTCTCACTCTCTTCTTACTTTTGAGGTTTATGTAAGTGACGTGCGCCCCGCTTCCATTAGAGGGGTTGGTTCCCCTTTCAAGGTCAGGCCCTGTCTCTCTCTCGCTTGTCACTGGGAGTTTATTAGTTGAGCTGTATTGGATGTGAATGAATCTGAATGACTCGGGAAGTCATCGATCACTTTTTCTGTTTCTGCCCTTTTCTCATTATTTATGACGAGAAGCTGTTTCTCGTCTCTGAACCACCTCTACCTTCTTCAAAACTCAAACCTCGAACATACATCTCTTCAGCACCGTCCTCAAAGAAGCAAACAAACTCTCTTATCAACTCTCTTCCTACTACCACCAACCTCTACCAAAAATCATCCATAACACAATGTCTTCATCAACACAACACCATCAACCAAATCGCTCGTCAGGATGGACGGAAAAAATGCGCGATAGGCAAGCCCGCGGGAAAAACCCATACAGCGAAGAAAGCGACGTGAGCGATGGCGAACCAAGTAATCTTGGACCGCAGTATCGTACTTCGGCTGCACGACCTTGCAGCGCCGACGCTGATTCCTGCAGCCCCATGTTTGAAACACACATAGAGAGAGAACGGAGAGGAGAGGCTATTTATATTCTGGATAACCATGCGGCTCTCATGGCACATGCGCAAGCGACCGGCGACGTATGTATCATCACCGTACTGATATGAAAATACTAGTCATGCTAAACCATCGTGTACAGAGCATCGCCGGTCAACGCCTCCGATTTATGCGCCAACTATGTGGCTTTGAAGATAAGCACGACGACACCCGTACGGCGAGGAGTAAACAGAGTCGCCGAGTCAGTGATAAAGTCTCTCGATAGTACAGAGTCGTCGTCATAGGAAGAGAGGAGACTGCTCGTGAAATAGGGATCTTTTAGCAAACCATCACAAGCCCTTGAGAACGAATCACGACTTTCAAATAGAAGAATTAAATGAACCAGTATGTGCTTATCTATACTGCTGTAGTGAATGTTTACTATGTGTCACCACATTGTGGTTCAAAACTCTCGTGCAAGTAGATGAAATCGAATAAATTGTGGCATTTTGCCTCTTCTAATTGTCGTTATAGTCTCGTGCTAATATCTAATATAGACGTGTATGCGTGTATCGCTGTGTATGTGAATGTGTCTGTTCCTTATGCGTTTGTCCGCCAACTATCCCATGAGTACTTCTCCTGATCCGCCGTCTTGTATGTCCTGGTTCGCTTATCAACAAGTTCAGAACAAATGTCAAAATGCATGTGCGGAAGTACAAATCCATCCCGTACAATAAAGACTACACGAAAGAGATGCAATGTTCAAACCAATTGTGCCCAGAAAGAAAACGCCGGCAAATGCTGTATCGGACATGTAAAGTCCGCCCCTTTGTATCGAAAACAGAAGAAAGAAAAAGAAAAAAGTCTAAGCATATCTCATACTGCGCGTCCTCTGTTGCTGCCAGCCATTGTTGTTATCAATTGGGGCGTACATGTAGGGGCCTTGTTGGTTTGGAGCAGGGCCCCGAGGATATCCTGGCCACGCGCCCATGGCTGGTTGCTTGGCTGCCCTGCGACGAGCTATGCGTCGCTTAATACAGCTGAAGCAGCAGCAAGAGATGGACAAGAGGAGGAGTGCAGCAAGAACACAACCCACGGGGATGGCAATATTCTTGTTATTCTTGAACCAGTTCTCAATCTCCTTCCACGTCGAAGCGCCCTCGCAGCTACCATTCTGACATCGGCCGCCGCCGCCGCAAGGTGTACCATCGAGGAAGTTTTGGTTTCGCTGCGTACAGAAGCCATCGCCTGACGCCTGGCAAGACAAGAGACAGCTGTTGGTACAAGCCTTCACACTGGAGGATGTCGTATTTTGATAGTTTGCTCGGCACTGCTCATCTCGCGATGTACACTGACCAGATGCGCACTGGAGGCTATCACCACAGTCTGTGCCATCATCGCTGTGTTTGTCCTTGGGGCATGTCGCGCTGCTTCCCGTGCACTTCTCCTCGGGATCACAAGGGCCTGTGCTCGATCGACAAACAGTACCTGAAGATGCGAACTTGCATTTATCCGTGCAGCACTCTTCGTTCGAGTTATCGCACTCAGCTTGGCCCTTGAATTTACAAGTTTTTGCGTCACAGCAAGGATTATCGCCACAGCTGTCCTCACCGCCGCAGTCGCAGTCTTCCCCTTCTTCGACAATTCCATTACCGCACTGCTGGCCCGAGATGGTCTTGACGTTTCTGTTATCAGTGAGACATTCCGTATTGACATTACGTTTGAAACCTGAGCAGATGTTTCCAATGGTGCAGGGAGAGAATTCACTGATTCCCTCCTTCGAAGATGGGTTCATGATGTAGTCACCCTGAGCATCACACGAACTCTTGCTCAAGGGGCAGCACGACTGCGCATCGGACGAGACTGGACAAGTCTGAGAAGTGCAATCATGGACGGCACCGAAAGTATGTCCTGTCTCGTGAGCAAATACCTGCCATTCTGCTGAAGTCTTGACAACCACATTGGCGCCAGCGACTGTCTCGTTACTACCTCCAGTGTTGGAGTTGGCTGAGGCACCAGAGCGGCAGAGCTGACCCAGCCATGCAAGGCCAACAGCAGAGTCGGTGTTGCAAGTGCTCAGAAGAGTCCAGTAGGCGTTGCTGTCCTCATTCTTGCCGCGCCAGGCGGAAAACAAGTTAAGGCGATCGGACAAATCGACGCTGTTGGAGCACTTCTGGTTCCAAGCAGCTGTATCCGATGGGCTTCCAGGGCATGATCCGTCACTGATGGTGAGGTTCTGGATACCCAGCGTAATGTTGAAGCTCTTTTCGTAAACTTCGGAGGCATCATTGACCATCCTTAGGACATTCTTCCTCAAAGCTTCAGTAGAGTTGAACGTGGAAGTGTATCCACAGTCAGTTGCGATTCCCAGAAGGGCAACCTTTCTGCTAGTTGGACAGCCGTTCACAGAACCAATCGTAGACTCAAGGTCAACACTCGAACCGTCGTTCCCTGTGCCTGTGTCGATAGATTGGCGACCGAAAAGAGGTTTGGTGTTTGCCGCGCCAAAAGTGTCAAAGTCTTGGAGCTCATGAAACTTGCTGTTGAAACCCAATGTGTCAGAGTTACAGAGTGCAGCCGAAGCCCCACGCCTCTTGAGCTCAGTAGGATTAAAAGACATGATATCCGAGTCCCGCCAGACAACCATAACATCGTCCCGAGCCTCTGATGCTGACAGAATAGGGTCATCTTCATGTCTAACTTGCTGGTAGTTGGCGCCGGTATGGATATGGTGATGGTTGCCGTCGATCCGCAGAGTGCCCTCAAAGACAGGTTCCTTTCCATCGCGATGCATCGTTATCCTTGCCCAGCCAGCATTTGTCCAACCTTCACGTCCGACTCGCTGAATAAACGCATGTCCCTTGAATACTTTTTCGTCTTCCCGGTTTACTGTCTCGACAGATCGCACGGCACCGTCGGCGCCAATGTGAGTAATAGCGAAGTTCTCGTGTAGAATGTCGTGGTTTGGTTCGAGCTTGAGGCGGATCTTTTGTTGTCCATTGTGTAGTGAGAATAGGAGATCAAACTGCGAGTCGGCGCGTATACGGTGTGATGGTGTGTTGATTACAGGCTCATCGATGAAAGATATATAGTTAACGGCGTTGCGCTTAACTGAGCTCGCTATTTCAAGAATATTAGAAGACTGTCCCAAACTACGATGTAAATTTCAAATGCTGAGCATACCTAGCGAGGTTTCAAAGAACAAAGCTACACCCGCAAGAGCGGTCGCAATCGACCGCAAGGATACCATTGTGTTTATCGGACCTTGAACGGTCCTGGGAGAGAATGGCGAGAAATGGCGAGGCGCCGATTGACAGAGATATCACTGCAAGGCCATACAGTAACACAGAAGAAATAGTCGAGTTGAGGAGAACGGAGGTTGTAAGATGAGAAGTAATCAAGGTGAGACGAAGATCGTCAGACGGAGCGGCCGAAAATAGAGTCGGAAGTATGACGGAACTTATTGGGAACGTCAAAGGAGAATGTGGAGAAAGAAGTCGGGGTCCAAGTATCTCGAGGTAGAACAAAGAGGATAGATACACAAGGAGGAGGAGGAGAAGGGTAAAGAAAGAAGAAGAAAGGATCTCGAAACGGTTAATCGCGTAGCATGATCAGCATTGAGATCTGAATAATACGGGATGGATATTTCAGCTCACTCCAGTCCGATTTTAGGGAGTTGGAAAGGCAAAACAGAGTGTGGCGGAGAGTGCTTAGAGCCTGTTGGCTGTTAGGTTGCGTTAGATCCTTCTAACGCCGTTGGCTTTTACCTCAGGCCAAGGGTTCCAAGGTTCCCGAGGGCTGGGGTGTGGATTAGAGGGACAACCAAGTCTCTTGGCCAGCGAATCACGAGCCAGAGGCCGCGCGGTTCTCCCACTGCATAGCCTCCCTAACAGCAAGCGTCACACTTGTCAGCCATTACTAGAACTAGCAACTTTCAGTCAACTTTGCCGTGAATCTCATCTCAGAGTTGTTATGAAACTCAATGTCAACGGATGTTGACATATCCATCTTCGAGGCTTGGCAACAGAAATCGATAACCCTTGTATCCAGCATACATACAGATCAACTCCAACTAATACTTGCAGTCTATCTGATTACAGGCGGCCTCCCAAAGCCTCACCGGTGCATCCGACCGAGGTTAATATGTTTCAATCCTAGACTAGACTAATCTTCCCCGCTGCTAGTCATTTACATCTTCAAGTTTTTTGGCATTGACGAGTTGATATTTATGGGACATACTATGTAAAAGGTGTTGATGACAGACTTTATTACCCAGATAAACGAGGGAATCTGGTGCCACGTTGTTGCTGCTTTATCGGACTGCCCCAAGATTTCTTATCAGACGCCGTGGCTGAAAAGGCTTGTTTTACAACGATGTCACGATATCATCGGAAACTCAATTTAGATCATTGCTCTTTAAATACCTTATTAGATATACGATCCAAAGAATCAAGTCGGCTCCTCAACTTTACGCAGCCTCCAGTCAGCAAACTATCCCACTCTTGCACCAACAGCCCCCAAAAACAATGACGACTTCATCACCCTTGGCACTCCAGTGGGACCATATATTGGCGCCTTTGGCTCTTGGAGCTGGTTGATATCTCTGCAACTGTGAAAACCGTTCAAGTCCTTTCTTGTTTTAGATTTCCCGTAATCCCACGCGACGGCCCAGAAATACTGAAGCTTAAATATTGGAACGTCGTTAAAAATGATCGTGACCGTTTGCTCTTTTGCTTTATCCCACTTGATATCCCACTCCAAAGCGATATGTGTCCACGCGTCCTTTGGAAGCTGGCGCAATAGACTGTTTTTTTTTTATCCAAATGTCCCCCAAGTCAACCTTAACAAAAGGAAACATCCAGGCATTCAAAGACAGATTCGTGCAGAACCTTGTTTTGACATCAATCACTTGTTGTGGTTGCAATTAAGTTCTTTGACACAACTACCCTGCACTACGGACGTCATTGATGTCTTAACCAATGTTTCATTATTGGACTTTCTTTTTGTCTTGCTAGCTTAAAAGAATATGAGAGAAAATCAGACCGCAATTATCATAAATCAACCTCGTAAAAATTGGTTCCCAAGCCATCAAGATCCTCTTCCAGGTCGTGGCTGAATCCCAACATCAACCCCAAACACCGAGCGGGAATCTGATTCCAGGCCGCTTCCGTTGTCGGCAAACTATTCCTTTCCCGCTTGCCTTGTATCCATGGTATATAACTCCACTAGATAATATGCATCATGTCTTTATAACCCTTTTCGTCACTGACCTCACTTGCGCTTGGCATCGTGAACAGCCTTGATAATCTTCTCAACAACAGAAGGATCAGAAAGCTGTGTGTTATGTTAGCTACAAATTCCACTTGAGGTAATTCAAGGAGATGACTTACAGTAGTAATGTCTCCGAGCTGATCCTCCTCACCAGCAACAATCTTCCTCAAAACTCGTCGCATAATCTTGCCACTTCGTGTCTTGGGCATATCAGGTACGACGTACACCGCCTTGGGAGCAGCGAAAGGACCAATGCTCTTGCGCACTTGGACAATAAGCTCCTTGCGCAGAGCATCGCTTGATTCAACACCCTCCTTGAGATCAACAAAGGCATTCACAGCTTGGCCAGTAAGCTCATCGGCGATACCGACGACAGCTGCGTCAGCAACAGAGTGGTGCTCCAACAGAGCAGCCTCGATCTCAGCAGTGGACAATCGGTGGCCGCTGACATTGACGACGTCGTCAACGCGACCCCGAATCCAGTAGAAACCCTCGTAATCTCTAGCAGCTCCGTCTCCAGTAAAGTAATAGCCCTTGTAGACATCAAGGTAAGTCTCTCTGTACCGGTTATGAGCCCCCCAGACGGTACGAGCCATGCTAGGCCAGGACTGCTTGAAGGTCAGCACACCCTCGACATCGTTGCCGTGAATCTCTTCGCCGGAAACAGGATCGATGAGAGCGGGCTCAACCCCAAAAAAGGGCAAAGAACAACTGCCTGGCTTGGTTGGTGTAATTCCAGCCAAGGGCGTGAGAACATGAGAACCAGACTCGGTTTGCCAGTAAGTCTATAATCAATGTTAGCGGCGGCCACCAAACCGATGCCCATGAAAACCTTACATCAACAATATGGCACTCCTCCTTTCCAATAACTTCGAAATACCACTTCCAGATCTCGGCGGCGATAGGTTCGCCGACCGAGCCCAATACGCGAAGGTGAGCGAACTTGCCACGAACATGCTCGTCACCGGCACGCTTCAGCAGTCTCAAAGCGGTGGGAGCAACGTAGAATTGAGTTACGTTGTGTCTCTCGATGATGTCCCAGTATCGCGAAAAGTTGGGGTAGGCAGGGGTACCCTCGAATACAACTGTGGATACACCGAGCATAAGAGGAGCATAAACGACATAGGTGTGACCGGTAATCCAGCCGACATCACCACCACAGAAGTATCTATCGCCCTCGTGGATGTCAAAGACATACTTGCCGGTCATAGCAGCGCCGAGGAGGTACCCGGCGGTTGTATGCAGGACACCCTTAGGCTTGCCAGTGGAGCCGGAGGTATAAAGGAGGAATAGAGGGTCCTCGGAAGCGACAGGCTCGGGAGGGAAGTAGTTGGGCCACTTCTCAACCTCCTCATGCCACCAGAAGTCACGGCCGCTGGTCCAGGGAATTTCTGAGCCAGTACGCTTGTAGACAAGGACGTTCTCAACAGCAGGGCACTGCTTGAGAGCGTCATCAACAATCTTCTTCGTGCCAATCAACTTGCCACCTCGCTTGCCTTCATCAGTTGTGATGACAACCTTGCAGCCGGCGTCGACAACACGGTCGCGGAGAGAGTCGGAAGAAAAACCAGCAAAGATAACGGAGTGCACGGCACCAATACGGACACAGGCCATGAGAGCGATGATGGCCTCGGGAATCATGGGAAGGTAGATAGCAACGGTGTCGCCCTTGCGGACACCCATCTGCTTGAGAACCCAGGCGGTACGAGAGACCTCTCGGAGGAGCTCTCCGTAAGTGACATTACGACCCTCGGTAGGCTCGTCGGCCTCGTAAATGATGGCAACACGATCAGGGTCCTTGAAAGCATGACGGTCGACACAATTGTACGAGGCATTCAGGCGACCCTCGTTGAAGTAGGAGACATCGGCATTGAGAAGAGAACCACTTCGGGTGGTCTGGAAGTCGCGGTCCCAAGAAATGAGCTCGCGTGCGCGCTCAGCCCAGAACTTCTCGGGTTGAGTAATGGATTCCTTGTAAAGTCGCTTGTACTCTTCGAGGTCTATGAGAGTGGGTCAGCTCATGTTGAGGCTCCGGTGCGGAAGCCGGGATCACTTACTGGCAAGGTGGGGCCGGTGGGGATGCTCTGCCGGGTTACAAGGTTAGTATGAGCCAGGGAAACGGAGCACGATGGAGTCAAGAATAAGCAAAAAACCACACAGCAGGGTCTAGCGGGAGACACTGCGGCGAGTAATTTCGCCTCAACAGAAAACAAAGGGGCGCAATTGACTTACTAGCAAACATGCGCTGAGGAGGGTCTAAGCTGAAAGTTAGCGATGCAGCTCCAGCGACAGGGCAAGTTGGTTGCGCAAACTTACGATAGGTATCAACGAGGTGAGCCTCAGCGACTACAGGAGCCTTTGTCTCTTGAGCGGGTGCGGGAGTCTCCTCAGCTCTCAATGAGACAGTTTCGGTGGCTGCAGGAGCGGGAACGGGAGAAGCGACGGCGGCTGGGATAGCACTCTTGGGGAGAGACTCGGGAGCCGAAGTCCTGAGCTCCTGGGGCACTTGGGGTTGCTCGACGGCGGTTGCCATAGTGCCTTTTGCTGGGGTTTATTTGAGAATTATTTATTTCGTTGAGCGTTGCGCCTGTAGATGCGACGTTGATGGCGGGGTAGCGTGACCGTGGAGCTTGTCAGAACTGCTGTACTGGCAGGACTTAGAGCTTTCGGTGTTGCTGTTCTATGGAGGTATAAAGATCGCGCAATTGAGTTGTAGGTATTTGAATTGGAGGGGGAGAGGTTGGAGAAGGCAATGAGGAGTAAAGTAGAGAGGAAGTGTTTAGTTGATTTAGAGTAGGGGGAGGAGCTGGAGAAATAGTTGAGACGGATCCAGAGGTTTGATGAGGTCCGGCTTGCGGGGGGAGCTTTCTTTATGGCAAATGGGTCCATCATCATTGGAAGGCCCGGCCGGCCGTTGCGACTTGTCACTGGTACCTGCACCAACTGGGATCAGTCTCAGTGGTGTTGGCCCCAAACCCGAGCTGCGGCCGGCGAACCGGGGGGGGTCTTGCCGTGATCCTTTCCCCCGAGCCACCTCAAGTCCCGAATAGCCAGTAGCGAGTTAGCGACTCACATCCGCTAGTAATTCAATAATAGTGCATAGGTACAACCTGAAAGTATGATAGTCGTTATTGATCGTCACCAAAGATTCACACTTGAATTCTCGGGATTCAGAGTGGCCAATATACTAAGCACGGCATCTGCCCGTCAGCAATGTAAGCCTTGGAAATAAGATGCGACTTGACGTCGGCATTACACAAATGCCAATGTGATATACATACAAGGGCTTGTGGATGTGGCCGCTACATTTGAGAATGATTTTGCCGCGCCATGTATCCTATTATCCTCCCAGCCATTCATCCATATCAGACCGCATCGGTTCTATCCCGAAGCCCTACGCCCGAAAAAGTGTGCATCATTGGTTTCATTAGCTCTTCTGCTTTTGTATTCCTTATAACACGATGGCCTGAATGCTACCATCTATCTACTTTATTACCGCGTTTTCGGCCTATGCTGGGTTTTCTTGTCATTCTCTACTGAAAACACAGCGTAGAGAAAGTTCACTTCGACTTGGTTGAATGATACATGTCGCAATTACGTAGCACTGTTCCCGATAATTAAGGACGGCCGTATCTTCTTCAAGCTTTCACAGGACGTGACCTAGGTAGGCAGGCAGCCATAATCATTGACAAGTCGCGCTCTGCTGTTAATTATGAATCAAGTTAAAGAGAGTTCTACCCAAGATAATAGGTAATGAAATACTAGAATTCTTACTAGCATTGATAGCTTCTCAACTCTCAACGTTGGAGGCTCATGCTGCATGGTAACATGACTTCGAATTTGATATCATCGACGATGCATTGGCATATCCACCTATCAAGAATTGGCATCATCAAATCCCTGTACTAGCTAGCTTGCCGAACTATCTGCGGTAGCTGGATAGACCAATGCTTCAGGGTCAACAGAAGATTGTTTCTTAAACAGAACCGGTGATGTCAGCCAGCAGACAGACAGTCAAAGCATGCACAATTAGGTGCCATCACCACCAGAGTAACATCCCGGCTACTATGATTGAGATATTACAGGACATTGCTCGGGAAGTATGACTGAACAGCCTTGGGAAGAGATGCATCCACCTAAGAGAGCAAGAAAACTTCAGACCCTAAGTTTAGGTATCAAAAATAATTAGTCTAAAGGTTAGTTAAGCCTCACCCAAGTTTATCTGGGTCTTTATGTCACTTACGATTGAGGTCCTAAGTTTTCTTGCCTCTCCTTGATCCAATATGACGGAGCCGCTATGGGGCCGCACACAGAGGAGTACTGATAGCCAAAACGTGTTATGTGATTGATCGTAGTCAGGAATGAGGTGGAGTTTTGGGAGGCCGGCAATATAGTGGAACCCGGTTAAGGCGTTTGCATTTCGCCAATGCAGAACAACACAGACCCTGTCTGTCGACAGCGAGCCGAGATCGCTCTCACGATGAATGTACTGTTCGGAGGATTCGATGCTCTGGCTCTCAACTGG
Source organism: Fusarium dlaminii (assembly GCA_013186775.1). NCBI lineage: Eukaryota > Fungi > Ascomycota > Sordariomycetes > Hypocreales > Nectriaceae > Fusarium > Fusarium dlaminii. Next base: position 551 of record JAAOAL010000041.1, on the reverse strand, counting down.
TAATCTCTGGAATAGGATATACGGCGTGTTTCCTTACCTAGGTATCTACTGGTTGTGCTCTTATTGCCGTTTCGAGGTAATCGATTTTAATGGGCTTCTATTTGACCCCACATTGTTGCTGCAGATGCCCCTCACATGCCCCCCCCGCATTCGGGGTCAGCATTTGTATAACTTGATTGGCCTATCGCAGCCTCCGACTTCGCCCCTTCATGGCTAAACATTCAGGGTCTAATTCCCCGTGAGTCCTTCCCTCTCAACAAAGTTGAGTTTGTTAGGACATTTCCGTTGTCCCTCTGCGGGTCTTTAGTAGAGAACACTCCATGTACTCTATACTTCCCTCTTTTGGAGAAAGTATTCACATATTTCTGATGCAGTACTTTTCCTACGGTATTGGAGATTGTGTATCAAAGTGACTCCAAGATATATATCACAAATTTGGAGAAGAGGACATTGTTCTACGTGCTACTACATTTATCAACATGTGCACAACAGGTGTCTTAAAGACCACTAAGGTAATTTCATAGATTCTATCTCTTTGACCGGCATAAGGC